>CM067079.1:9719501-10464250 GCA_033980235.1 Diadema setosum
TACCTGTTATAACAGTAACATTTATTCCAAATCAAAGCACATTGAAATCTAGACAAAAATCAATCACGGAGATTTAGGAATTTTTAAAAGACAGCAAATCATCTAAAGATCACATTCTGAGAACATTTTAACAATGGCTCTACCCGCGATGTGACTAACAATTTCTCCTCTGCACCACTGCTCAATTTCTTCCACGAGCTTAAACTTTTTAATGCCCTACCCCATGACCACGACTATGATACCTCTACATTCTTACTTGGGGTTTTCGATGAACTCCTGCATGAAGTTCTGGTTCCACATCAGGTTGGATTCGGAGGGTTGGATGCTGGTGTAGAGGGCCTGCTTCACCTTGTTGGCTACGCTGCTGAACAGGTCAGAGAACTTGGACTAATGTGCAGAAAAGATAGAGAAAGGGGGGATACATGAATGTGTCAAATAACAACATATCAATAGCATGAATGAGGAACTGAAGGTTGGTAGGGGAGCAGAGGTAAGGGACTGTGGAAAGGATTAACATTGGCAAAGGACAAAATAACAATTTAGATAGACAGATAGACAGACAGATAAATAGAGCTATCAAGATAGATATACACATAAATTGATAGATAGATACAAATGTAGATAGATAGATAGATAGATGGATAGATAGATAGATAGATGGATAGATAGATAGATAGATAGACAGATAGATAGATAGATGGATAGATAGATAGACAGATAGATAGATAGATAGATAGATAGATAGATAGATAGACAGACAGATAGACATAGACTCATAGATAGATAGACAGAGAGATAGATAGATAGATAGATAGATAGATAGATAGATAGATAGATAGGTAGATAGATAGATAGATAGATAGATAGATAGATAGACAGATAGACATAGACTCATAGATAGATAGAGAGATAGATAGATAGATAGATAGATAGATAGATAGACAGATAGACATAGACTCATAGATAGATAGAGAGATAGATAGATAGATAGATAGATAGATAGATAGATAGATAGATAGATAGACAGATAGACAGAGACTTATAGATAGATAAACAGATGAACATACGGATGTCAGTTGATAAACTCTTAAACAGATATACTGCATTTGAAGATGATTACGAGAGAATGGGAAGACATCGAACTGGGTCCAAAAGCATGGAACACTGGGAAAAGGCAGAAAATATGAGAGCATGCAAAAGAGAGAAGCAAGCTAGAGAAAGAGTGCAGGCTGTAAAGAATTAGATAGACATAAACACCTTATTTCAAAACACTTTGTATGTCTTGAATCACACGAGGGAATCTCCTACCTTCAAGTGACTGCATGACGTGTACAGATCATAGAGGTAAGCCAGGATGCAGCGTTCCGCTGATGTGCAGTTGGTGACATTGCTCACATGTTTCACAACCCCGCACAACCTGCATAGAAAATTGCATCAGGGAGGGAAAAAAAAGAGGTGTACATTGAGGTGAAATGGTCACATGTTTAAATTATAGGCCACTCCTGTCATGCATGCACTCTGGCTAACGACACGACAGTCTGCAATGGTACAACTACTGCTGCAAGGGCCTCAAATTACCTCATCAAGATCGAGGACACACAGAGTCGACCATTTTCGAAACTGTATAACACGTCAGCTTATTTAAAGCTATTTACATGTAGATAAAGTTTCACATCTCAACCAGATATCTAACATCATTGTAGTCAGACATGCACATGTGCTTTTTACCCTCACCCCATGAAAGTAACAGAAAAACATCAAACATCAAACTTTGCAGGATCAATACAAATGCTACGTCCACACAGCAATATCTGGTGGTGTACTTTCTTTGATAAAACTTCTAATGAGCTTGTCATTTAAACTATCTTCAGTGAAAAATTTAATGGATGACAGTATCCGTGGAAGATCTTCCCTTCATAATGAACTGACATAGCAAAAGAAAGAATGTCACATTCCAGCAGCATATCTTGCCATCCTGCAGTGCAATAAAATTGGATCAGACAGGAGCAAAATTTGCCAATTCAGGGCCCTGTTTCATAAAGCTGTTTGTAAAGTTATGAACAACTTACGAGCGACTGGTGATCAGTTCTGATGTGCTATACTTATCAGAATTCCATAATTCAGCACAAGAACTAATCACCAGTCACTCGTAAGTCGTTCATAACTTTACGAACTGCTTTATGAAACACCCCCAGGAACTTTTGCATAATTTCCCATATTTTACTTGTAACAGATATTCCTAAAGCCAGGAAATAAATATGTTGAATTAAAATTCATTTTTCTTTGACCAAAGGATAAAGAAATGCTTGCTTGTTCCAATCACTAATTATTCCATAAGAGTAACAGCAGCCAGGCAGGTAAGTTGCATCAATGAGCGTGTTTCTACTGAGCGACGAAAATTCGAGGTGATGCCAGCCGATGCCTGGTGATTCGTGGTGATACCAGCCGCTGCGTGGTGACACCTCAAATTTTTCCTCAGTAGAAACAGATCGGGTAGTGGCCGATGCGCAGTGATGCGTGGTGCTCCGTCGTCCACCTATTGAGGTGGTCGATGCGTGGTGATGCAAGCGATGATTCTCAGTAGAAACACACCAGGTAGCGAAATTTGCTGCGTACCCGACGTCTAGAATTTCGCCCCATGCTTTTCAATCGGTTCATCGCACACACTCTGACACTTAATATGTGTACACAGCGACCATATTTTCGCACGCATCATGCTTTGTACCAACTCGCTTGTGTATAGGCCCTACATGTGAATTAATTCATCGTCTATTGTTCGCTTGATTAACAGCCGATTGCACTACTACTGAGTCCTACAGTATTATACTTTGATTTTACACCGCTGACATGCTTCTTCAGCTTCGAGTCGCCGAATTTCCCGTAGCTGGCATTCGGCTACCTCTTCTCCTTCTTAAAGGAACTTTAGAAGGAGCACAGCTGTGCATGCAGCGCCAACTCTATGAAGCACATTCTCTACCATCCCCTGTTC
This sequence comes from Diadema setosum, assembly GCA_033980235.1. NCBI lineage: Eukaryota > Metazoa > Echinodermata > Echinoidea > Diadematoida > Diadematidae > Diadema > Diadema setosum. Next base: position 9,722,491 of record CM067079.1, read on the forward strand.
CATTTTCCTTGTTCAGCGTGTAGGCATTCTCTCATTCTCTCTTTTTCTTTCTTTCCTTCCATTCTTTTCATCTATTCTGGCAAGTAATGTTTCTTCTGTTTTGTCCCGTCCTGTCTTATATCATATTTGTGACAAGTGTTTGTAAATAAGTAATTCATAAGTTTCATGAGTGGTTCACAAAATACAAGCTTTGCTTTTATGCTTTTTAGCAAAGCTTGTATTTTGTGGACCTCTCTATTCCTTTCTTTTTTTCAACTGAAGCATGACTTTGTATTACTTTTTTTTTTGCCAGTATGCGCTCTTATGTTTATCAACATCATTTATCTATTGCAAAGGCAATGTTTTTATTTATGATGTAATTTCTGATTTATATTGTGTTATGTTTTGTTGGAAAAAAGAAGAATGAAAATAAATGAACTGAATTGAACTGAATTGAACTCGATTCATGTCTCGATGCCGATGTCTGAGCGGCTGATATGAGTAAGGCAAGAAGAAACGAGTTGTCTGTGGTTGGCGCCATCTTCGTATTGTTTACCTTCCCATAAGGCAGTGCGCACGTGACCCGATCTGTGACCTGAAAATACGCGACTTCTGGAATCATCGCATTTGCACGTCACCTTTGCATCACCGCGTATTTTATCGCTCAGTAGAAACAGCTCGAGTGGTCGTAAAATATGAGGTGCTGCGTTGGACAAAATTTGTGGCGATGCGAGGTGCTCTCAGTAGAAACACGCTCAATAGATCTATCAATATGATAGGTGCTGTAAAACCAGTAACATTTGAGGCATGAAACTTTTGCTAACTGTCAGTCGTATTGAATCTATTATGTTCAAAAACCTTTTCACACATTTTAGTTTTGGGACTCTTGCCTCCTCGTGACATTTGCAAAAGTTTCATGTGTGCAAAAAATTTCTGGTTTTACAGCATCTTGGGTAAATGATGGCAGAAGACAGTGAGGGCTTACAGCTCAAAGACGATGGCCGTCTGCTCCGGGAAGACCAGGAGACAGGCCTGGAACCGGCGGAGGACAGCCACGATGATCAGACAGAGACTGGTGCAGAAGCTACCCGCCTGGGCAGACTTCTTCCTCGTCAGCTCAGCATCCACGCCACTCATTTGGGATAGCAGCTATGCAAATAGTAAAGAAGATAGCATCTCATACATGATAATCTCATCAGACTGACATGAGAACATGTTTAACCTGTCATGGAGGAGCTGATTTTGCTTTAATATGCATTTCTCATAGACACCTACCAAAGTATACTCAGGACTAGTCTTCAACTGGTTAAATTCCATTTGCATTCTTCGCATGATGTTTTGGTCAAAATATCATGTACTATGAGCCTTGTATTTCCATTACATGTGTTAATTAAAAACATTTCATAAGGTAAGACTGCACTGAATTAAATTAAATAAAGAGTGCAAACACACAAACACCCAAGACACAAAGTTTTGTTACAGACTCTGTTTACTGCAGATTTTTCTCCAGAGGTGCAGGAATTATCGCAACTTCATATCTCATCTGTATCCTATCCATCCTGAAAATCTTTGCACAAACCATTCCAAATCAAATGACTGGTGTTGTCACATGAAGCATCACACTTTGAGCAAGGGGAACACACTAGAAGCTACCATAAGAACGTGGGACCTTGAAGTATGTGGCTGCCAGAACAGGTCTATAATACTGAACTAATATGGAGATGAGTTGGCCAACCCTCTGCATGTCACAATAATTTCCTGTCCATAGGTTTGTGTGTGGAGTTTGTACACATTTGATTCATTGGCATAGAAAGGATTAATGGACATGAAAATGACTGCACAAACCTTGACTGCAAAGTCCAGCAGACCGTTGATGTTCAGCGAGTTCTCTAGCAGTTCAAACACGAGTGACACCTGGTCAAAGGTCGGAGGTGAGTCCCTGTTGCCCTGTGTAAAGGCATGCACCTGGTCAAGCACCCCATTGGCACAGGATCCCGCCACGATGTGCTGGTCGAAGTAAGACAGCGCATGGAACCTCTCCAGAGCCCCCTCTTTGCTGACGGCGGGGTCTTCGGTAGACTTGGACAGCCTCTTGCCCTTTAACCCTTCACCCCTGCTGCCGCCGTGGGTCAGGACCCGCAGGAGGTCCTTCTGCACCTGCTTGGTGTGCTGCCGTGCCTCGGTGCGGGCGCGGCCGAAGCCGTACAGCAGCACCGAACGCTGGTTGCTCTCGTGGTAGCTGGAGCTGTCCTCGTTCGGAATGGGGAAGTGGAGGGCGTAGAGCTGGTGTCGGTTGACGCGGGGTGCCTCCGGAGACGGCGATCGGTATTCTGCCTCCGACTTCTTCTCCTCGTCACTCTTCTCCCCGTCCATTGGGCTGTCCTTCTCGTCATCCGAGATGTCCGACTGCGAGTCCGACTTGGACTGGATGGACTCGAGAAACTTCTCCTGAAATGATGCAGATTCCTTACGAGGGGGAGGTGCAGGAGCCGGTGGTGGCTTATCGTCAAGGTAACCATAGTCCTCATTATCAGAGGAATCTTGCTTCTCTTCGCTGTCATCCTTTACCTTTTCAGAGATGACAATGCAAATGCACTTGTCAGTTTATTCTCCGATTAAACCCTATAAGCAAGACACACTTTCATGTCTACATTGCTAACAGAACCATTCAGCGAAATACCCATATTGTCGCCTTATTAAAACTATACTGAAAGGCAGACCCAATTGGTATCTGTAAGAGATTTCCCGTTATTCACTCCTGTTTTGATGCCAAATCACCAAATAAGACCTGATACCCTAAACTAATTAAATGCCATGAATGATTGCTACACCTGGTAAAAGGATAAGTCCACTCTCTACATCAGACTTTGAAATTGGGAAAACTTGGGAGATTCCACTGTACCTCGTTTTTCTCCCCGCCTCCACGATCCGTCCGCTGGCTGCCGGGAGCGCCCATGAAGGCTCCCGTCACAGGGGCCGGGCTCGGAGCGAGGTCGCCGCGGGAAATGAGGGTGCACATGTAGGCATCGTGAGAGAACACCTCGCAGCGGATCAGCTCACCAAAGAGTAGCACCAGGTTGGCAAACGCTTTCCTGTCATCTGTTGAGGAGCTATCTTCTGACATTGATGCAGGAATAAATTGACACAAAACAACTCATCGTTACTGTTGACAAATGAGCGATGGATGTCTGTACTAACCACTTTAAATCTTTAAATCTGAATGTAATCTTATAGCTATGGTCACTTGTTTTCTTAAAAACCAAACATTTTCTCCAGTAACGGCAACTGAGTTGTAGTGACTTGCTAAATCACTTTTGTTCGTTCTTGTACACGATATATATTATGACATGTCATGTAATGATAATAGCAGGGCTCTCTCACAGAGCAGGGGCAACAATGAAGAGGCTACCCTGGATAAAGAAGACCATATTATTACTGTTACTATAATTATAAGAAACATATACATTTTACGAATTCATTGGAGGTCTTCAGGCCCCATCATCAACTGTAGCATAAACCATCCAAAGCATTCTATATTTGTATATACTGTTCCTTTCTTGGCCACCGCTTGCATTCTCATAGTTAGTGACTTATTATTCAATGCTACGATGAGGAAGCTAACAATTCTACAAATTTTAAAGCAGAAAATTTCTCACCGAGGACAGGAGCCTGTGTGTCCAGAAAATGTTGTAAGAGATTCTGGAAAACGTGCGTGTTTGACGTGGTAGGCATGGGTGAGACTGGTGCCATCTCTTTCTCCTCCATTCCCTCTGTTTCAGCCGTTTTCTGCATAAATATCAAATGTGAAATGGGTCATGCACCAGTCTTTGAGACCGAGGCCATGAAGTGTCATGGCACAAGTGTGAACAGAAAGTTGACAACAGAGATGCACCTGAACAGAAATCATTTGGTGAAAACACCAAAACAAATATTGTATCCCCAAAACAGTTATTCAACAAATCAGTGGTTGAATTCTGGGAGGGGTTTCTTAGCTTTTTTTGTTTTTGTTGTTGTTTTTTTTTTTTGTTTTTTAATTACGTAGAGCAAAACTTGGCTCTTAAGTAAAGCTTGTGTCTCTTGGTGTCCTCACACAATGGCATTTGTGGAATAAACGTATGCGCATAGGGGGAAACAAACTATGGGTAGATGGAAAAGGCCAAAACAGCACTGCACTGCAATACACACAGTACTGACAGGAGGTTTTAATACTGTTCTTCAAATTTGAATGACATGGATACGTACTATTGTAAAAGCTGTTATGTTCAGCATATTGTTGGAATGAGAATTTAAGAGTACACAAAAATATCGCCACCTGATCTTGATTGCATAAAGTGGCAGAGTGAACGGACAGGCATTAATGAACTTTCCATAGCCTCAATGTAAAAATTGTAAACACAACATCTTGCCAAAATGTCTGTGACTTCCTTAATTGCAAAAAATAGCAGCTTTCACTGCATAACAAATGACATTGCACACTAAGAGACAACTGTTCAGTGAATCCGTTTGCTGATCAAATCTAGGTAAGACATATGTTTGTTCAGTACTGGGACTGTTCTGCCCTGCCTCAAGCTCTACAATACACTTCTCTACGGAGCTACGCTACTCACCTCTGCCTCTAGTTCTATGACATATTTCTCCAGGAGTTGGGCGACCACGAGGGCCCGGTGCTCGCTGGTCCTCTCCGGGCTCACGGCCCACTGACATAGCAACAGCACCAAGGGGTCGTCACTCTGCAGAGGCTGATGTAGGGAAGGATGGCAATGAAGGGGAAAAAATGTGATGAGTAGATCACTCAGAGGTAAGACAGAAATGAACATCAATCCTATCAACTGTCATATCACATCAATTTTCACATTTGGGATCTAAAAAAAAAAAGACCACCCTATCATGCTCAGCTGGGTAAGAATAGTTTTGAGTGTTTTTAATTCCACAGCATCAAGACTTCAACTACTGGAACATACGGTAAGCAAAAATATTAGCGTGCTATTACTTTCGCTCTTGTTTCTGGTTGTGCGAAATGCGTGAAAATTTCAACAACGTGAAAATTTCCACTTTTACAGTACGTCCCTTGATGCTAACCTCAGGAGATTCCTGCTTCTGGCTGCTGAGGAATATTTTGTTGTACAGGGCGTCAACGGAGTTGCTAGCATCGCAGCGGTCAAAGCAGTGGCAATCCAAGACTTCCAGTGTGTGCAGAACCCTGGTGATGGTGTGCCCTGTCCATAACAAATGCAACATAATGCTTTTAAATATCAATCAATATCGAACAAAGGTATATTCACTGTACAGATTGAGAGAGAAATCTGAATAATGCCCTTTTGAATCGATCTTCATTCACCGCCAACAGGGGCACATTCCAAAACCACAAATAGCAAATGCGCATCAAAGCACAAGCTCATTGGTAACGGTCAACTACAGTCAAGATTATTCGGCTGTGTGTGTACTTACAGACTGGTGCAGACTGGTCGACACACATATAACCTGCAAAGTTCAAGTACTGTGGGGGAATCTCATGTAGATTCACAGGGGTAAATAAATATTTCGTAACACTACTACCAACTGAACACTTTTTGGACCTCATCAAATCCTGACCCTAACCAGGGGATGATACAAGAATGGTCATTGCCCTCTGACCTTTTGCCGACTCCTGACACTTGTCTGATGACCACCTGACCTCTGCCCTCCGACTCCTCATCTTGATTTGGTTCTCCGACTGGCGGATGCTGGCTCGGATCTGCACGAGACAGTGAGTTGGCACGGTACGTTGGCAAGGCAGCTTTGAAAAACTTTTCTTCTTACTGTACATGTACAAGCTGCTGGGAAATCCCAATGCATACTTAGAAACTATGACGACCATAACAGGGTGCCCCTAATAAGCCAGTTCACAATTTCACTTTGTGCATGAGCAGAAAAAAAAAAGGTCACTCGTACCAACAGGCATGTCGGTTATTAAATTCATTGGGATAAGCATCTGTGATGTAATGACTATTCATATAATCCTTATAAATGCTGTTTGCCAGCACATCCACCTGACAGCTAAAGTGGTATTTGGCAATATCAATAGAAAGAGATTGTTAATACATTCAATGCAAAATAATGAAATGGATACTTTCCCAAGTGTTAATTGATGGATCATGCTGGTCATCTGATCTATGCAAGTTCATTCTTTGTTTGAACAGGATTGATGAATCCCATAAATTGTTAGGTAAAGCTTATGCATTATGTTGCTCTGAAAATGAGTGAAGTGCCCCTAACCAACTGAGAAAAAAGAAAGGTTATTCCTACCAATGTGCCCATCAGCTAACTCCAAACTGGCTTATAACTTGACATCATGTTCAAAGTATATAACATGTTCTTGGAGTGTGTTTTGACGCAATGTCAAAATGTCATTTACAATGCAGAGTTTGCACTGTGCACAGAGAAATCTGTTTGGCCTGCCCCTGTAATTTTTTTAGCAGATAGATGAACAACTGCTACCTCACATTCTACCTTACACTGTTCCAGGACAGACAGAAGCAATGTGGATTAACTATCTTGACAGATAACATTTTGTTGTATATGTCTGCAAAAAAAAAAAAAAAAGAGAAGTATTTATTTGTTGATGGAAATGACATAATTTGAATTTAGATAACAAGACAGAACACAATTAGGATTGGAACCTAGAGCCCTCTGCTAAAGGGTACTTAAAAGCATACCACTGCACCTCTTCAGCATCTCTGATATCAGAGGCATTATTTACCATTTTGCAGATGGAACAAAAACCCCGCTTTAGTGCTTTGAAATAGTTCTAAAATGTGAGTTAGGGATAGAAACAAACAATGTAAAAACTTGAATCAGTATAATTAATGTTAAGTATAGTTAAATATACAAAATGTGAAATATAGATATGATAAAATTGTTTCGAGAATACACCACCGTTTACAGTTATGGTTTATTGAGAAAAATAGTGATATCTAATTATATTTTAGGTCTTATTGCAAAATCTGTATATGGTAAGATGTTTTGTGGTACAACTGACCAATACATATGCATCAAATGTGATAACTCGTTAAATATTTGTAAAATCACTGCTCCCAATGGTAAATAGTAGCTTTAAAAAACACCTACCTGATGGTTCTGCATGGGGACGTTGCCTGGCAACGGGAGGAGAGACGGCGGGCAGGGCAGGATGTCCAGGGGGGAGCCGGGCACGCTGTAGTTCTTGCTCTCGCCAAGGTTGATCCAGACCAGGGCGCTGGGGCAGCGGAGTGCGATGGCCTGAAGGATGCAGCTCAGCCCCAGGATGATGGAGTGGTGGTGGGGGCAGCTGCGGAACTCGGCCAGGATGCTGGCCAGGGCATTCTGGTGATGGGGTGGGGTGCTGGAGGGCATCTGAACACTGGAGTATTTAAAAAATATTTTAAGCATATTTCAAAGACATACAAATAAGAGAAGATGACGAAAGAAAATGAAGAAATATTTATCAATGTAGCAAAGAGTTGGATTTGAAAATCTTGATGGATTTTGCACACCTTTTCCCCAATTCATTATAAGTGCTGTGGGTGTTGCTTGTGGGAATTTCTTATCAGACAGAAAGTACAATCTATTCAGAATTCATAGGTTTATATAATTGTATTTCTGAAATGATTTAGGAAATGTTTTCTTAAAGGGTTTGAAAATTAGCATCTTTCTCTTTGCTTTTATTCTTTCTAAATTTCACACCAATGATTCAAACCACTTAGGCGTGACCGATCAAAATTGTGTTGCTATTGTAATATTGCAACTGATTGACAAATTGCCCTACATCGACGTAAATAAGCACTGAATTGATCAGTGTTTTAGCAGTAGCCATGATAAAAATTCATGGGCATACATACTCGAGCAGGATTCGAACCTACGACCTCCTGATCACCAGATAGGCGTCATCTCCACTAGATCACCGAGCTTTTGCCCGACAGCAAGTGTTGGTTCTAATCCTTATAGCATGCAGTGGGTACTGCGTAATTACTCAAATTCATGAACTCAACTGAAGAATTTTATTGTAATATTGCTCCTTTTTTTATCAGTAGGTGACACTGGAAATTAAGCATGCTGTTGCTTTGACTTGATGCTGCTTACTCACATTTCTACTGCAACAATATCAATCAATTACCGGCAGAATATGGAAGACATGGGAAGAAAATCAGCTTGTTACCAGCAATGCCCAGATTAAAACTAATACTCTTGGCCTACAAATGATAAGCCACTTAGCTCTAACCACTCAAAATTATGCTGATATTGTAACATCACTTCTTCTTTTTCTCTTAGTAGGTGACACTGGAAATCAAGCATGTTTTTGCTTTGGTTTGATGCTGCTTACTCACATTACTCCTCCAATCATATCAATCAATTACCGGCAGAATATGGAAGATGTGGTAAGAGAGATGAAAGATGTTGGGGGAAGGGGGGGGGGGCAGGGAGGAGGAAGAATGGAGAGTGGAAACAGAGACCAACAGACTCACTTGCTGGACGTGTTCATGTGAGGCGACTGGGGTCTGGATTCGGAACACATCGTGGTCAGGCGCCGAGCGCAGACGTACGCCAGGCGACGGGAGAGCATCTGACTCTTAACAAACTCCTCCAAGTACTGAGGCAAGAAGAAGCAGCAGAGAGCAAAAGGATTAAGAGGCAAAGCCCGTATAATGGAGGCAACACATTCATCCTACATGGTAATAATGTCATATCATCATGTTTAGACAAATTAGCTGCACGGCATAGCCTTATTTGAATTTTTGCCAAAAAAAATATTCATTTCATTGACATGTAGATCTTAACAAGATTATAATTTGGGCAACTACTTACAGCACACAACTGGGACTGAAAAACTTCACAGGAAGAAATCATTCTCCATCTTCAATACTGTTTTCTTTAAAAGGGAATTTGAAGACTTTCCAGCTACTGTGGGAAGGGGGGGGGGGGACCTTCCAACAAATGCAGGAAAATATTTGCTTGAAAACGATGACTCATCGAGTCAAATTTGATTTAGGGTCATCCCAAGTTGGGAAAACTTGAGTTGGAAAAATTTGAGATGCTCATCACTGGGGGAACGGAAGATTTCTGTGCAACTACAGCCTGGAGACAATTGACTGGAATTTAATGCATCATGCTGAGACGCTCACTAATTAATTGTGTGGCTGGCAATGCCAACTCGGCGCGGCACACAAAATCACAATATTACAGACGCATTTCATGCCTGCTCCCCAAGTGAAAACATCTTGCCAATAATGTACTAAGTGGCATCAACAAACAAAACACGTCAAACGTGGGCGGGTGTGCAAATGGAGTTTTTACACGCACAAGTTCCTTTTTGAAAGATGCTCTTAAAAATGAAAAAAAATTTAAGACTAAAAGGAGAGTAGCAGCTGAGGTGTGTAGCATTTATTGTTCCTCAAAACCAGTAAGAATTAAAATTCCTTTTTTGTTGCACTTTTCAATGTGAGCTGCCTCTGTGGGATACAAAATAAACAGCGTTTTATAGCCTACCAGAATATTTGCCCATATATTTTATATCCTCTCATCCCGTCTTAAGATATACACACAAGAACACCCCCCTTAAATATGAAATATACATTAACAAGCAATAACACTGCACAGTGAACAAAAATGAGAACAAAATGTACCATAACAACACTGTACACCAAGACAATCACAATGAAACAACTAACTAAATAAAAATCCATCATTAATTCATCAGTAATTGTTGAATATGCAGATGATAAAGCAAGTTTGTAATTGTTGAATATGAAGATGATAAAACAAGTTTGTTTTTGTTGCTCAAGTCACAGGATTACACCACATAAATGGCTCCTTCACGAAACAGTTTATAATCTTGGAAGTACTATCAGCTACTTCCAGCTTGTTCCCGTAATAAAGGTACCAGACCTTAGATATTTTACGTATGAACAAGCAGGGGGCAGCGGTTTTATCTTGAAGTGTAATCTCATTGGTCAATTTTCTATGAAAACTTAAACCCCTAATTCATATTTCAGAAACTTTGGCCTACCCATCACTTGTGTTTTCTTGTCTCTCTTGTGTTGTCTTTATTATAGTGTAACTACTGCTGGTCCAGTGCTACTGCAGTGCTGCAGCTGCAACCATGCAGCAAATTGTAACAGTTCAAAGTGTGTGCAGCTGTGATGTGCACTTGATGAACAACATGAACAACGCAAAACATGAAATACGACAACAACAGCAATAACCTCACTCACAAAATACAGGATATATTGGATGGTTGATTGACCAATCAGATTACAGAATTCACCATCACTAAAAGATAAAGACTGGTGTCTCGGAAGCACATCAGGGTGCCATTTCATAAAACCTGTCATCAATGACAAGTATCAATAGTTGTCGTATTAAAGCTACTGAAATCCTTGCATCTGATTGGCTGAGAGAAAATTTGTCAAAGAAATGTGGCACTTGTTATTGATAACAAGTTTTATGAAACGGGACCCTGGAATGGTAATTCTACGATAAGCACTCCACAATATCGCTCCTGATACATGTCTGAAATGATAGGGGAAAGGCTGGCTGACCTGTACGACGAAGGGGAGCAGAAACCGCAAGGTGCTGTCATCGTTGGACTTGACCTTCTCAAGAGTGTCTACCAACCAGGAGAGGTAATCATGGCACTCCAACATTCCCTCCTGGAGACAGAAACCAAAAGAACATAAGCAAGTCTTTAGATGAGTTGATTTTGCTACAACATGCATTTCCACTAGACACCTGCCTGAGTGTACTTGGAACTAGTCTTTAACAGATAAAACACTAAACAAGGAAAAGTAGAAATTACGCGGTGCGTAACATATGTCCCCGCCGGAAGTAGCATTTTGTAACAAAATGTGCAATATAGGTAAAAAATCAAGGTCAAAGGTCAAAGAAGTCAAAGGTCAAAATTCTGTGTAGTTTTGAAGCCCTCACCTAGTGCCATCACATAAAGCAAATGGAATCGAAATTGGGTTAGAAATGGCGAAGGAGTAGCATTTTGTAGCCAATGTACAAAATAGGTCAAAAATCAAGGTCAAAGGTCAAAGAAGACAAAGGTCAAAATTCTGTGTAGAAGTTTTGAAGCCCTCACCTAGTGCTATCACATAAAGCAAACGGAATCGAAATCGGGTTAGAAATGGCGAAGGAGTAGCATTCTGTAGCAAAATGCACAATATAGGTCAAAAATCAAGGTCAAAGGTCAAAGAAGTCAAAGGTCAAAATTCTGTGTAGAATTTTTGAAGCCCTCAACTAGTGCCATCATATAAAGCAAACGGAATCGAAATCGGGTTAAAAATGGCGAAGGAGTAGCATTTCGTAGCAAAATGTACAATATAGGTCAAAAATCAAGGTCAAAGGTCAAAGAAGTCAAAGGTCAAAATTCTGTGTAGAAGTTTTGAAGCCCTCACCTAGTGCCATCACATAAAGCAAACAGAATCAAAATCGAGTTAGAAATGGCGAAGGAGTAGCATTTTGTAGCAAAATGTACAATATAGGTCAAAAAATCAAGGTCAAAGGTCAAAGAAGTCAAAGGTCAAAATTCTGTGTAGAAGTTTTGAAGCCCTCACCTAGTGCCATCACATAAAGCAAACGGAATCGAAATCGGGTTAGAAATGGCGAAGGAGTAGCATTTTGTAGCAAAATGTACAATATAGGTCAAAGGTCAAGGTCAAAGGTCACGACTGAAATTCTGTGTAGAAGTTTCAAAGCTCCCATGTAGTGCTATCATATAAAGCAAACAGAATCAAAATTGGCTCATAAATGACAGAGAAGTAGCAAATTGAAGATTTTGATCACACACGGACGCACACACGGACACACGGACGGACGGACGGACGGACGGACACACGGACGGACGGACGGACGGACGGACACACGGACACACACACGTACGGAGCCCGTTTCATAGTCCCCTGCTCGAACTCGTTCGGCGGGGACAAAAATCCTTCATATTTATGAATGTTTACAAATTACTGTTTAAAAAAAAAAGCCCATCAGTAAATACACTGAAGGAGATGTCATGCTGAAATTGATGAGGGAGTTGTAAATATATAGATGATGTGTATTGATGAGTCAATGTTCATATTAAAGGTATTGTTTACCATTGACAGCAGTGATTTAAAAATGTTTGAGCTATCACATTTGATGCATATGTGTACATTATATAGGTCAGTTGTATCACAAAACATCCTACCATATAATGATTTTGTAATAAAGTCTAAAATACAAGGAGATATCACTATTTTCCCACTAAACCATAACTATAGACAGTTTAGTCTAGAAACATTTTTATCACAACTGTTGTTCATATTTTGTATATTCAACAATACTTAACATTAGTCTTCAACAGGTTAAAATGTTCAATGTGTTTGAGCTTCAAGATGAGATGAGGTGATATCCTTTGTTGAAGGGGGGGGGGAGGGGAGGAAAGGGAATTCAGACCATTTCTCACCTGATAGAGGTACCTCGCCAGCTTGGTTGTGTACTGCCAGAGTTTGACGCACTTCTCCAGCTCTGTGTTGAGGGTGAAAGCACTGCCCCCCATGGTCCCTGACCCCATCCCCATCGACCCCATCCCGCCGAGGGAGGTCGCGGCCGAGGTGGCTGACGACGAGGTGGGGTTCATCGACGAGGACTGCGATGCAGAGACCCGGGAGGCCGTGTTGTTGCAGTCGACGATTTTATCCAGCTGAGATTTCAGAAATTTGGTGATGTGCTGGCACCAATCTGAAAAGAGAACCAGGGAATACTGTAAAACCTGAAGCATTCAAGGCACAAAATTTTCACAAACTGGAATCCACTGTCTTTTTCTTTGCATAAGACTTTTGATAATTGCCACTGGCATTCAAAGCTTTGTGTAGACAAAACCATTCACATGCACTTTACTTTCGCAAATCTTGGCTCCTCGGGAAATTCCCGAAAAGTTCATGCACATGAAAATTTCTGATTTTGCAGCAAGCCAGTTGGTGTTACATTCTGCGCATGAGAAGATAAGGATCATCAGAAAAAAGCAACATAGTGAAGCATACAGTTGTAATAACCAGTGCTATTATCAGTCTACTTACAACTTTATTCACTGCACTTAGTAGAGTTGTTCTCCTGTGTATATATCATTGCAGATGATTCCAATCTCAGACTTTGACAGCAATTTGTCTAGCACTTCTGGGATTTTTGTGGGGTATTTTGCTGTGCACACAATATTTTAGTTTATTCCACCTATGGTCATCAGCAGTCAAGCATTTTTGGATCACTTTTCCAGCAGACTTTCACTGGATCATATACATTTTTATAGGATTATCTAGGACTGTGTTTAGTCACTTCAATACATGTATATTTGCTATGTATATTAGCACGATAATAAAAATATGATACATTTATGCCCAGGTAAGAAGTATCACTGGGGACTACTGTATTTTGTACACCTTATGTTTTTGCCATCTGTACTTTGTAATAGTTGAAATCTTGTCTTTTGTTTGTTAAAAAGACACTTACTGACATGAAAAGGGAAACTACCCACTATAATGAATTGTGTTCACTCTAAATCATTTGTCATTTTGCGCTGTTACATCTGGTGTGAAGTGTGTGGAACCACTACCACTGGAAGGCATATTAAATGAACATTCATGTCTGTGTGAGGATTTGTTTAAAATTCAATAGGTTATCTCACACACAGCTGGAAAAACCCTGTGAAATATCTTTTGCTGTATTTTGATCTTTTCATATGATGGAAATGTCTCAGAACTACAAGTATGTCACACTATCAGTCATCTGTGCTGCCAAAGCAATCACATGCATGAATGTTCATGAGTTACTAAGTACACTGCAGCATTTAAGGCCAAGTAAAAAAGAAACCAGTTTCTCGTCCTCGCGCGCATCGATTTTGGCCGCCGCATTGTTTTTTTTTTACTATTTACTATTTTCAAAATGGCGCTGAAATACCAAGAAATTCATAATTGTCGTCCCAGCCCGCTACCCGCCTGCATCGATTTTCAGTTGCCAAATCGACTTTTTTGATATTTACTATTTTTTCGGCCGCCAAAAAAAGAAATTGACAATGATATTCACCTACCAATGGTGATGTCTCATTTCTAATTACGCCTTGCGTCCTCTACTTATAGTACAGCTGTAGCTTCTGTAGTGCGTATGTAATAACGCATGCATTTCACACTACTCCACAAAGCAGTCAAACTGTAGTTGGATGGGCGGGCCGTTGGTGGGCCGGCCTGGGCTGTGATGTACAGCGCACTCAGTACGTCGTGAACGCGATAGCGGCAACATTTTTGTGAACAATCGCTGATATTCCACGCGTATTTCGCGCATTGTTCGTATTTTTCCCCGTTTCTCATATTTTAAGCGGATGAATTGTACTGTACAAATGCTTGTGAGGATTGTATGGAGTTTGTATACATTTTCCTGTCATTGTGACTATGTGCATGCGCGTGCAGTGTCGGAAGGTACGGTAATGCAGTGGCCATGCCGCACCGTTTATTGGCAAAGTGTGCGTGTCTGTAGCTGTGTAGAGGCCCGTACACTCTGCTCTGTAACGTTGCATCCGCATGACGGCGATGTATTGTTATATTTTGAAGATAAAATGAATGCGCTTTTCCAGCAAATGTAGAATTATTAAATGGGTGTATCTACAAAATAAATAACTTTTCCACGGATTCTGGTTTGTCTCGTATTTCTGCGGGATACTTTTCTTAACGATGTAAATTCACGGACACGGCCGTGAGTCGTATCATCTGTAGTGTGGTATACAATCATCATCCAAATGATGAGTGATTATCAAATGTCTTTTTAGAACATGAAGCTATAATGCTATATCAGTATCATTTTGACATCATCTGCAATTGTACAAGCCAGTTTCCAGTTGAATGTGCTACAATTGTACTGTGAAGAAATGCAGATACATACCAGTGGACACAAAAAGTCACTAACACCAATGATAAATAACGCAGTGTTTTGAATATCATGGAATTTATTTCAGTCGTACATTTGTTGAAAGACATGTTTTATACCTGTTTCAATTAATAGCACAATACATCAGAATTGCAAGTACACTGGTATCAGAAATGCCATTACAACACTAAATACCAGTTTTAAGATGGTCATTTTCCCTTGACATCTGTAGTGGAAAGAAAAAGCAAATGTATTTCTGCATGCATGAAGTTTCATTTCAAGTATGGTACATATATATATTTGTTTGAAAATGCACAGAGTGCAGGCAAGACAAACACTTGGGACCTGGTCTCTCATAACACAGCTACCAGAGTGATATTTCACTTCATAAATTGGATATAGAAAATAGCAAAGCCCTCTCTCGTTACCTTTCTCAGAATTACCGGACGAGAAACACATATTACTTTCATTTTGACAATCCTCGAAAAAATAGTAAGATATCAAATAGTAAGGACCTCCCTCATCGCCTTGCTCAAAAAACCTGGACGAGAAACTACTTTCTTTTTTTTACTTGGCCTAAAAGATATCTGAAAAGAAAGCTGTATTTTGGCAATGTGAATGTGATGTTGTTTGTGTAATAAGACACATTTTCTATCTTTTATTTATCATCCTTTTTTTTTCGTTTAATTGGGAGAGGTGGTGCACACAATTGGTCAAAACATACAGTTATTTCATCTTTCTTTAAATGCCACATTTCTTTACCTGCTCTGCTGAAGACATTATTGGGGTATTTTGCTATTTCACACCCACACCCCCCACAAAGCAAGTTGAATTGTTCTTGCAAAGAGACAAACAATCAGACAAACAAACAAACAAATTGACATTATCTGCGTCGTCTTGTGCGCATAATAAATACGGATTTCTACAAAGGCAACAATACAGAAGTCACAGGACACAAAAATACATTATTTGTATTCTTTACTCTCCAGGCAGCATGCTACATGCTATGCAAGATAAACTCTCCCATTGTCTCTACCAATTATTTGAACACTTGCTCTCATAACGATTGACACAAACTATGCAATATTTTGTTCCTTAATTTTGCAGTAATGCAATCTATTGCTTACAACTACATAACCACGGTTATCTCAATATATAGAAAGAGTATAAAGAAGTTGAAATGATCCATAATTTCTGTTTTTGCTATTTTTCTTTTTCATTAATGAAAGCCAAACAGCCAGCAACATTTACACCCAGCAAAATCCACCTGACTCAACAAAGCTTTTTTGTTTTTGCCTTTGTTTTATTTTAACCTAAACACTGCTGACAAGCCACCTCACATATATGTACACACATCAGGAGTAATCACCACATGTTAAAGGTATTGTTTACCACTGGGAGCAGTGATTTGAAAAATATTTAAAGTTATCACATTTTCTGCATATGTATAGGTCAGTAGTATCACAAAACATCCTACCATATAACAATTTTGCAATAAAGCCCAAAATATAAGATGATATTACTATTTTTCTCAATAACCATAACTGTAGACGGCTTATGCTAGAAACAATGTTATTATAACTATTGTTCACATTTTGTATATTTAGCAATATTTACTTAACATTGATTATACTGATGAACATTTCTACATTGGCCATTTCTATCCCTAACTCACATTTTGGAACTATTTTGAAGCTGGGTTTTTGTTTCATCTGCAAAAGGGAAATAATGCCTTTAATGTTTGTGGCATTAATAAAGTCTAGTCTACCATATGTCTGCACTCGTACAGGTTGTAGACTTCAGAATCTTGAGGGTACATACATGTACACTGTACATTGTGTATCATCTTGACTACGACTGAAACATGATAACAATTGTGGATTCTACACCCTGTGTGAATGTTTGACCGTCTTCAAATATGCTTCAAGCTGCGCAATAGAAAAATCGTTGACTAACTAGCAATCAAGCAACTTCTACGTGTACTTGAGCACATAAAGCCATATGGCAGTTTTTTATTATTTTGTTTAAACTGAAAAAAAAAATGAAGTCACTTTATTTAAAGTGACATCAAACTGATAGATTATGAAAAATTGAGCAAGATCACATAAACATCATGTACATGTAATTTAGTGGAGTGTGAATATTAGCCACGACATGTGGCATCCAAGATGGAGAGATTGAAATCACGACCATCCTGGTCATTTATAATGAAGAGTTCATTTTATATGTACCATTTTGTGTTTGCTACAAATTTGCATTGTCTATACCATGCATTGAAAGCCACTGGCGACAGCCTGCAAAGAAGGCCATCGCCTCCAATTCACAAAAGTTTCATGCTATGAATGTATCTGGTTTTACCTACAAATGTATCTATACATAGCTGTACTACAAGTCCCCTTGTCCATCTTTTAGACCAAAGACTCACATTAAAAACTTAAAAAGCGCTCCTGATGGCAATTAACCATCGAAATCATAGCTCTGGCCATCTCCTTGATTTTTCTAACCCCCCCCCCCCCTCCCCATCCTCAAAACTGTAGACCTGGCAGTGATTAGCAATTTGCAGTAGGATTGTACACAATGGCTGCATGTTGCTTGAGTGCAGGCAACATTTGTGGAGGATGGTGTTTATGTGTGATGTCACACCTTAATTTGCATGGGATACCCTGCTTTGGCACTAGGGAACAGCACTGTAGTGTCTTTGATGATGGAAATTAATAGCTATTCTTACAGAAAGTTTAAAAATCATCTTCCTCCACTGCCATAAGTGCAAGTTATGTATCATGCTTGTTGTAATAATTGATGTTTCTGTGTGCAATATACAGTCAAAAGGAATGCAAAAGTGTGGAAATTTCCTCTATAAATCAGCTATTCTACTTTATAAGAGTTTGCACACAATAATTTCATTCAACATACTAAGATTTCTTTGTGCAGTCCCTTCTTTTCCCATGAATTCTCATCTTCCATAAAACAATGTTACGGTGACCATCAAGTGCATTGCTGAAAAATGTTTGATCAGCACTCCAGACAGCTAGCCTCAGGGAGTTCAGAAATGTATGTGATGCCGGCTGTATTTTCTGCTCAGGTGTGCACCATCAATCTTCCACAGATGATTAAGTGAGTTCTTAAAAGAGCCCTAATCATTTCTCTTCGTTTTATCATTCTAATAGCATTACTTGAAGTGCCAATTTACTCCATCATAAATGCTGGCACATACAGCTGCCGTAACAGTCAAATACGGGAACCATGAAGCATACTGGTATTCAAACCTCCCTATCATTCAGCTCATCCATCACATGTGCACAATGAATTCCCACATGCTAGACCTTCCCCATTCTTATTTTTAAATGAAGAACATTATCTAAACCTGAAATACAATTATTAGAAATTCCGCAATTTCACAGCTGCAAGTCTTAATAAACCATGAATAATAATGCTATTCAATATGAACAAGGTTTTCCCTTTCCGCTCCTGTTGAATATGTCTAAAACAGAAACAATTTCACTTTAATAAACTTCTCTCATAATTTGTAGACGATGAAAAACTGTCTTCTTAGCATCTAGGATATGTTATGCATCAACAACATATCTAATGGGGTATTACCTGAAAGAAGTCTGGAAAGGGTAAGAGTAATTCCTCATTAGAAATCTAATGTTTGATGGGGTGAAAACTCCTTGTCAAAAATGATAAGGAGTAAATAAGTCATTTGACGTGATGCATGGAAGCATGGCTGGCTCAAATACAGGGTTACTTTAGGTGCTGGGGGCAACTTGAACTCCGGCATATTTTGGTGGCATTTTGCATGCGACGGCAGATGGAATATTGCTGCATGAAATTAAACGGCGTTTCGCAGGAACAGCGTTCCCCTTCCCGAAGCCTCACAACAAAAATTTTCCACTAAATTCAATCAGAAGACGATTTGTGGGATCAGAGGAGCAATACCACGCTGGCATGCAATCCATAATCCTCCCCCGCCCTCTCAATTTGACAACGACAGCTGAAAATATCACTTTGAATGTTTGAAAGGAGACTGCAGCATCCCAAAATGAGGAGTTTTTTTTTTTTTTTTTTTGATGGAGGAAATAGAGCATCCATAGGTGAAATGTCAATGAAAATTTGAAACAAAAGCATGTAATTTAGGCAGTGGTGCCTTTATGAATGCTAAAAAGTTGACTGAAATGGCATCCTGTGAAGATGTTGTGACAATTCTGTTTTTGTTTTTGATTTTTGAAATGCATCATCCAAGACAGATACGGGAATTCCTTTACCCTTCACAAATTCACTGCTGTGAATGGAAAGGTATGAGTTTCTTCAATTTGTCTCCCTCTACAAATTAATCTTGTTAAGATCGCAACTGCTGATCTGTAAATTAACAAACATGTCGGAAAAAGGGAACCGATGGGACTCGAACCTGTCATCTACTGCTTTCCCGGTAGCGACACTACCACCAGGCTGTCCCTTGTTGCCGGCAGTGACAGGTTTGTTAATTTACAGATCAGCAGTTGCGATCTTTACAAATTTAATTTGTAGGGGAAGACAAATTGAAGAAACTCACACCTGAACCTTCACCCCTCTGAATAATATCTTTCTTTCATGTGAATGGACAGGTCAGCCAAAAAGCTCTCAGAAAGAAATGGTTAATAAAAGGCTTTAAACATAAAAGGCTAGCACCAAAATCCCCATCAAAATTGCACATCACATATATGCAATATACGATATAAAGAAAATACAAAGAAATTTCAAAATATTTTAACCTAGTTGTAGCATAATGAAAGAGTGCTACACTTACCTCTTTCAGAAAGCGGGAAGAATAATATTACCTTTGATATAATTATGTCACTAACAAGTCCAGGGAAGGTGTACTTTTCATATAAAATGATATTTTGTGGAATTTTTATTCTTTATTTTCTCTATATCGTCTTGTATAGATGTCATGAGCTGTGGTAGTCTTCCGATCCACTGGTCTCATCACCAAAACTTAAAAAATCATAACTTTTGAATCGATTGTCCGATTTCTTCAAACTTTCACTGATGTGCTCTACTAATGTGGCTGCATTCACTCAATCCACACGTATGTTTGGGTTTCATTCCTCTTTAAAGGGAAAGCAAACCCAAAGAGCAATGTGGATTGAGTGAAAGCGGCAACATTAGTAGAACACATCAGCGAAAGTTTGAAGAAAATCGGACAATCGATGCAAAAGTTATGAATTTTTAAAGTTTTTGTATTGGAACCGCTGGATGAGGAGACTACTAGCGGTTATGACATATGAGTGGACAACAATATAAAGAAAATATAAAGAAAATTCCACAAAAACTAAGTTTTCATGAAAATTACAAATTCCATGAACTTGATACTGACATAATGTTAAGAGTAGCAATTATTCCCGCTGCTTTCTGAAAGCGGTTAGTCAAGTGCCCTTTCATAATGCTAGAAAAGTGAATTTTTGTTGAATTTCCTTTATATTTTCTTTGTATTGTTGTCCACTCATACGTCATAACCTCAAGTAGTCTCCTCATCCAGCTGTTCCAATACAAAAACTTTAAAAATTCATAACTTTTGCATCGATTGTCGGATTTTCTTCAAACTTTAACTGATGTGTTCTACCAATGTTGCTGCTTTCACTCAATCCACATTGTTCTTTGGGTAATACGTTTCCCTTTAACAATTAAGAAACTGGGGGGAGGGGGTGGGGGATGGGCAGTAGTCAAGTTTTATCACCAAGAGAGATTCATTATGTTAGCATGAACAAACTTGTGACTGAAATGGTATTACTTATGTTCCATCCATGTGATTAATCAAGAGGCCATTAATGTCCACCACAAAAGCACAGAGAGTACATAAAGGCTCATATCTTGTTTTAGTCTGTCTACAGGTATGTTTCAATGCCATGCACTATGTGTAAATGCATGCTTGATGAGAGAAAACATATACAATATGTATTCCCCCTCATCGACAGCCTGGGGCAGTTTTAAATTTGTTTGATTAATCAAAGTGGTTCCGTATGGTTCACTGTGTGCGCATGTCCTTCTTGTGGCGTCGCCCTTGAGTTTTGTTGTTTTCATGTTCAAGGCTGAATCTTCATTAAAAGTTATGCTTCCATGGGTTTAAGTGAACAGATGATATATGAATTACAGGCAAGAGTGTGTGCCACATGAAAAGTATATATTCCCTTTTTTTTTAGGGGGGGGGGGCGGTTAACAACATACATGTACATGATGGGAGGCTCAAGCCTGAAAGCCTTGGATTCACAAGTTCCACAAGAAAAATTATAAATGCAAACTAAAAGCATGGGCATGACACTTGGAATCCTAACCAAACTCTAGCATTTAGCATTGCAGTGAGGCTAGAAAAAAACCTCACAAAACTATCCACTGTGCTTGCGTGTGTGCATGCGTGTATTCATAATACAAGTTTATTTATAGCCAATCTTTATTCAGAGTGGCCTGATCAGCAAAATGCAAAGTATGCTTTATATTCACATAAAGTATATAATAACATATTCAAAAGAATATGTATCCCACACCCCCCCCCCCCCAATAAATCATCCGTGCACTGGTTTAAAAAAAAAAAAAAAATCACCATCTAAGTAATCCAGGGTGTACATGCTGCCCACCTGCAAGATTCATTGGGGGATAACAGTGTGGTATGCAGACAAAGTATGATACAGTGCACTCCTGTTATAACGAACACGGTTATAACGAAATTTCCGATACAACGAAGTAAAAATTCAGGCCAAAACATCATCCGCTCTATGTATTTTTATTGTTCAGTCATAACGAAATTTTGATATAACAAAAGGAAACTGCCCGTCCCGAGGACTTCGTTATAATGGGAGTCCACTGTAGTGTCAAAATTCCATTCCCATTGGGCAATGAACAGGGAAGCTAAGAAATAAAAATATTGTCACTGAAGCTGCAACGCATCTGTAATCTCTCCCAAAAATTTCCATACGTCATTTGCACTGATAAGACGCATCCTTTATAATTGATTAAGAAAGAGACACAGAGAAACTGAAAGAATTATCTCCTTCAGTGTACGACGTATTTATTGAAAGGATCGATTTCTCTTTCCATTATGCAGTCATTAAGCATCTTTCTACTTCCAGCAACATAAGCACAAAGCATGATTCAACTGTCATTTAACAATATACCTTTGTTTATTCATTCTGAAAAGTTTTCTACAATAGGCGCGGTCAGATTGGCAAAAGATCGAGAAGTTTAAGACTGCGATCTTTAAGATCCCAGAGTTTTGCCAGTGTAACCGCAGCCACTACGGCGTGCCACAAAGGAAGGACTATCCCATTTGATATCATGCCTTGGCTGATATGTGTTTTTGCTCTCCTGAACATTAAACATTTTGCAGATATGAGGTCTTGTCACCCCAGCGATGATGATCTACTTTTTGTTTGACATTTATCTAGTTTTATATCGTTGATCTTCGTGATGAAGATGGCAGCAATCATCACACCATTAACAGCGCCCTCTAGAATATCAAGTCTGTGCACCTTTAAATGATTTATAAATTGATGTGGAGGGAATACATCCTATGCGTCAGGCACCTAAACTAAGGTGAAAGTGCCAGTTGCCTTCTAGGAACACTGCATCATGGCAACAACTATGGTAATTTGTGAATGCATTTACAGTCATAGCATGCTACCGGTAATGTCAAAGATTCACACCTCAGCAGCAAACCTCCGACCCCACGGAAAAAAACCCCCAAAAAACCCTAACTCATGCAGAGCCAGAAGTGATGAAGCCACCATTATTCTTTTAAATTTTTAAGAGAGTTGTATGACTGAACCATTAGTCTATTGCAGCCTCACATAGTTTTGCTGATGAAGAATGTATGATCATACACTGAGAACATTGAGGAAGTCCGTAATTATGGTTAATTCACCTAATCACTCAACACTTTGGTTCATCCCTGCGAATTTTGCAAAGCTTCCCATTTCTCTGAGCTTAAAACAAAGTGGCAAACACAACAAAGTACATTTTATGTGAATAGAAAGACAGCATGATGTAGGCAAACACTGATCTGTATATAATTGAGAAGAGTATACCCCTTAAAGGACAAGTTCACCTTCATTAACATAAGGATTGAGAGAATGCAGCAATATTAGTAGAACACATCACTGAAAGTTTGAGGAAAATCGGACAATCCGTTCAAAAGTTATGAATTTTTGAAGTTTTTGTGCAGTCACCGCTGGATGAGAAGACTACTGCAGTGTATGATGTCACATGCGTACAACAATATAAGGAAAATATAAAGAGAATTTCACAAAATTTCATCTTTTGAAAAAAGTACACATTCCCTTGACTCGTTACTGACGTATGTTATGGGTAATATTATTCCCATTGCCTTTAGAAAGAGGCAAGTCAAGTACTCTTTTATTATGCGAAAAAAGTGAAAATATGTTGAATTTTCTTTACATTTTCTTTATACTGTTGTACTCATATGACATCACGAATCTTAGTAGTCTCCTCATCCAGCGGTTCCAACACAAAAATTTTAAAAATTCATAACTTTTGCATCGATTGTCCAATTTTCCTCAAACTTTCACTGATGTGTTCTACTAATATTGCTGCATTCTCTCAATCCTTATGTTTAGGAAGGTGAACTTGTCCTTTAACTAGTGCTTTCTTCTTCCTACTGCACACAATAATCTCTGGATTGTACTTTCCTCGTGACGTCAAATTTGCTCCTGTGGCAATTGCTCCTGTCTTATTTTCTCCAAGGACTTAGGTTTAGGGCTAGAATTGTGATAGGGATTTAGGTTTATTTTGATGTGAGAATTAGGATTAGGGTTAGGGATATGTTTGTGGGTAAGTTTCTATGTTTGGCTTAGTGTGCTGATATTTCATGGGAGTAACTGTCGCAGGAGCAAATATGGAACCATTTTCACATCCTAAGACGGCACGACAACAAATCGGTCTTAGTTAGAATATGCTGCCCCTTGTTACCCGCATGCAATATTGTTTATTATCATCTGTATAGGACGTTTTAGCAGCGCATTAAAAACGCGTATTGTAGTCAACTCAATTTTTACCGTTCAATATCGGAGCATATTGAACGAATCGCATAGACCAACGTATTAATTGCCCATAGGCTACCGTTGTTACTTGCCGTTCAAGATCACACGATATTCAATTCTGTCTCGTTTATTGCGTGAGCGCTTGCTGAATGCGCAAACGCTTGCTATTTTGTTACATTTTTCACAAGCGCGCAAACATCTTGCTAGTTGTTTGTTTCAATACGCAGTTTTAGGGGCTCCCCCTTTTCAGCGCTGGGATGGGACTGCCGAGTCAACTTCAAAGACGAGTAGAAGCCGGGTAATTTTGTGCAGTTCATGGTTGTTCTACTTGATTGTATAGATGATAATAATTATATTGGATGGCCTTGATTCATGGAATGCCAGGGAATATTGCACTCGTTAGAGTCAATATTGCACTCATCTTCGATTCGTGCAATATTGGCCCTAACTCGTGCAATATTCCCTGGTATCCCATTCATAGCCATCCAATATAATATAAATACTTTACACCAGTGCAGGAAGGCAGTACCATTCAGTGACAGCTTCAAACTGAATGCACAATAACAGCTTAAAGACACCATTCAGCATTGTGGTGGCCAAATTACAAAAAAAAAAAAAAACACCCAAACCTGTCAATCTACTGTATGTCACTTAGCTGAGTAATGATGTTCAAATGGATGAGAAAAACACTGAGGAACATAGAATTTTGGACAGTTAATGCCATCATTATGACGAGATCTGTTAACAAATGACACAATCCTGATACAAATGCACTTGAACCTGAAATACATTTCATCTACACTGTACGTTGCTTCTATTTTGGTGTACACACTGCTTTCATTACTAAGACGCCCTCTATGAATAGAAAATTTCTGTAATGTATTCAAATTTTATGCACACACTCTATTAACAAAAGATTGCTTGAACAACCACAGGGCTTATCCTATCTGGCAATAACTTATGAGTGCTATTAAGGTGAATCCCTGCAAAAGAAACTTATGAGTGCAATAAGTGAATCCCTGCATAAGAAAAATTTAACTGGAGGGAGCAGGAGAATAAACTTTTTTTATTAAGCTACAGGAAAAGAAACACCCACGACGCAAGTATGTATATTACGCTTTACAGAAATGGTCTACTGTGTAAATATAATATCCGACTAAGGGAGGATTTGAGGTACATAAACTGTACATGTACGTACCTTGCGAGGGGTCGTTGGGCTGCCTCTTCTTCATCTTGTTCTCCGAGATGGAGGCGTGGTAGGCGGCGTTCATCTTGAGGTACCACGCTGCCCGGAGCATCGGCATGTTCGTCTCACACATGGTGATGAAGATGTCATCCTTGCGATGGAACACGGGTACCTGAATCGGTGGGGATTGGAACCAAGAGACTGGCAGGTCACAACAAGTGCAGCATAAGATGCCATCGACACTTGGGACTACCCCACGGCCAACAAGATCAACACCATGGCAACTAACTGACTTACAAAGTTGCAAATCACTTCTCAATGGGGAATTCTAGAACTGTTAAAAAAATCATCTAGACAGAAATAGCAAAAATCTATTTGTGGAAAAGCACAACAATGAAAACTCGATCAAAATTGCATGAAACTTAAAAGTTATGAAATTGTGTAGTATTGCTAATTGTCGCAAAACATTTTTTCAACAGTTGATATGACATGCAAATGAGATAATTGATAATGTCATCACCTCACAATTTGCCATGGATCATGCACAGAAGAAAATGATGAAAATTCAATTTTTTTTGTGCCAAAAAAGAGTAAAATCCCCTTATCAAGACCACTGTTGTTTAACACATCATAAAAACAGTAAAACTGTACTCGGACTTGAATTTTTTTTTTTCACCAAGGGCAAGCAGGCTATTGGCTAGATTTTATAAGATGACAAGCCTCTATACTAACAAGATTAAATCCACCAGGAAATATGATTGGCTGAATACATTCAAGAAATCTGTGCAATGCCGAGGTGGCGGTGGTGGCATACAACACAACTAGATCCAAAATGTGCTAAACTTTATCGTGAAATCTTTGGCATATTACACAAGTGAGTGCTGAGTAGCTCATGCAATATGCATTTACTGTACATAGTTCATGTGCAGTGCCTCACCAGACTTTGCTTGAAGGTTGCTAGGCAACTTTCACCCTAACTTTGCGAAGGAAGAAAAAAAGCAAAGTTACATCACCAGTGTAAATGGAAAGACTGAACTTCACAATTGTTATTTTTTGCAAAGTTAGGCAGTGTAAACAGGCCTTCTTTTACTCTGTACTTTCTCTAAACTCCTTTCCTCTATCCTTCCCTCCGAGTACAGCAAAGCTCTCTGGGTTTCAAATCAACATCCATCACACACTTATACATGTTTGTACATGCATGAAACGTATGACTAATGCTCACTCTGTGAGGTTGATACCAGGTATCGAAAAAAAAAAGTCTATTTCTCCTATTTGCATGTGTGTATGTGTGTGTGTGTGTGTTTGTCTGTCTGTCTGTCTATCTGTCTGTTGCTTTCAAGCACAATGCTAAACCACATTTTGCCCTCCTAACCAACTCCAACCAGCACTTTCTGAGGAAAGCCACTATGAACAGTGCACTTTCTGGGCACCTAAAAAGACCTGCCACGGGCTTTCTTCCATACCCATTGTGTACCAAAGGCCCCTCTGCTGACACTTTCATTACACTTCCTCAGCAGCGTAAAGAATGACTGTCACGAATCCTAAACTATGAATCCAGGCTGGCACGGATGTTGTGTGCTTGATGACTTGCACCCTCTACTACACAGAGGAGATTCTACAATTCACATATTGCAAATAGGTGACACGCTCACTGTTAGAGTTTTACTGACATTGCATTGTATGTACAGCAAATATGCTTCAAAAAATAAATAATAAAAAATCCTTTTGCCCTCCTCTACATAATACATCTACAGTGTATCTAGACACTTTTCTGATTCCA
The DNA here is from genome assembly GCA_033980235.1 of Diadema setosum. Classification (NCBI taxonomy): domain Eukaryota; kingdom Metazoa; phylum Echinodermata; class Echinoidea; order Diadematoida; family Diadematidae; genus Diadema; species Diadema setosum. Next base: position 9,749,366 of record CM067079.1, read on the forward strand.
AGATTGCACAATCTCTAGCCACATCTCCTTCACTGAAACGTCACTTTTCTTTTCCACATAGAGTTGCGCACATGTTTTCTGAGAAAATAGTTTTCAAATTATACGCTATACATAGATATTATGTATTGTATGGCAAGTTCTAATTGACAACAGGATCTTTTTAATTATCATCATCAACTAAATATTAAGCCGTTGAGGACGAGTCCTGAGTGTGATCTATGGGAAATGCATGTTGTAGCAAAATCAGCCTATCTTCAATGGGTTAAGCTAAATATTTCTAAAATGATGATATCTATAGTGTATTGTTTATTATTCTAGTAGAATTTGTTGCACAGCTTTGCAGATAGTCCTAATATTTAGTTCAACATTGTAGAATAATGACAATTAGTGTGAACATGGCAGAACACTGTATACATGCAAGGCTTACAATGCTATTTCGGTAGGTGCAAATCTGAAAATCAATTCTTCTTAACATTTCATAAGCTGCCAATTTCCAGCAAATCAAAACAATTTTGGCACTCTGATACATCGCACCATTCTAGATGACTGATATACACTGATATAATGGTCATATTCTCCCCTACATTGATCAAGTTCATGCAAGATTTTCAAGAATTGTGATTAAACAGAAATCATATGAACTCTCAGTTGGAAACAAATATTTCCAAACAAACAAAAATCCCAAACAATAACCAAACTGAAGACAGAATAGAATAAAAAGTTATTTGAAAGTCCACAGTTTGGTTTTCACAAAAGAACTGATGGAACAAATGTGTTTTAAATGGATGCTGTTAATTCTTCACATGAAGAGCTATTGTATGCAGATCCAAAAGAATAATCTTTCAATATTTTGAATAAAGGATGCAGTTGTATCTATATTGTTTCATAACAAAATGAAACAATACTAAGAGTGCATTCTTCGTTTAACATTTCTGACAGTTCATTACCTTCTTCGCTAGTATGTTGAGGTTTTTGTTTCCGGCGAGATCGTAAAACCATGACTGTGCTTGTCCTCGGGCTTTGGCAGCCGCAACCTGTACACGGAAAACAGACATGAGTGTCGTATCTTGAATTGGATGAAAGAATGTAATCTTTGCAGAATACTTAAAAATGTATGCTAAATGTGTGTCACTGAAAGTGATGCATTTATACTGCAACATTTCTAAGCACATCTCATTCCTCATTACAACTGCACAATCCTTAACATGAACACAAACTACCAGCAACCAATGTTTGAATGGTTCCCTTTCAAAGACTGCACACCACAGAAGTCCGATTTGAAAGATTTTTTTACATGATACATTACACACATCGATCTTACAGGGATTTTATAGTATTGGTTGAGGTGAGGATTCAGCCTTAAACTTTTTGCAAGAATATTTAGAAACTATTTTATGAAATGGTTGCTTGCATACAATTCTAATAGGAATTTGAAGTTTATATGAAAATCCATTAATATATAGCTGAGATATTAAAAAAAAAGTGAAACAAAGCAAACTTAATAAAAGGTAGGTCCCACCTTTTATTAGGATTGCTTTGTTTTGAATACAGGTATACCTCGGCCATTTCAAAACCACTTTCAATCAAACACATTTTGAATTCCTCTTAGAATTATATGCTCTTTCATATATTATAAGAGGTTTCTCATTATCTTTAAAAAAAAAATCATTGTCAAAAACTTTGGAAACCTGAAGCCCCAGGATGTCAACCAAAACTGTACCAGCCCTTAAATCCATATCACAGCGTGCATAGTTTCACAAGTGACATCCACATTCCTTTAAAAATTCTTTCAAGGGTCTCTCGCTTTCAGTAGGGAATGAAAATACTGCAATATTCATCTGCGATGTTTTACCGTGAACAAGTGAATACCCTTGCAGATACATATACAATATACTTTCAACACAAGTGGCCCACTTAAAGGGGAACGTAACCCCAAATCTGTGTGGATTGAGGGAATACAGTTCAATCAACTACAGTATGAGTGCATGAATAGTAGAACACATATGTTTGAGGAAAATCTTACAATCAGTTCAAAAGTTTTGAATTTTTCAAGTTTCAGTGCAGCCATCGCTAGATAAGGAGAGTACAGTATAAAATGTGATGTCACACATGAACAACAATGTACAGAAAATGTGAGGAGACTTTAGCATATTTCCATTTTTCTAGCACAATGAAAGAGCACTTGACTTACCTCTTTCAGAAAGAAAGGTGACTACTGTATACGCTATATATTTCGCGTGGGTTTTATTTTCGCGAATTTCGCGAGTCGGGAGCTATTCGCGAAATTAACAACACGCAAAAATATTACCTTCCAAAATGAATCCCTTGCCTTGATGATATGAACATTTCAGTACTAGTATACCATGTCACGGCTTACCGAACAGACCATACTGGCTAAGCTTGTTTACGTACATATAGCACGTCCACGTCTAACTACTAGCAGGGAGGTGTTAAAGAGATGGAGTGGCAACTCTTCGTAATTCATGCAAACACATGTTTGGGTTCAAGGCGTTACAATGGGACGTCTAGCATTCCATTATGCTTTGAAGTCATGCTCGGCACCGCTCTAGTTGCAAGACGAAGTTCGGAGACGAAGAACGCATTTCACCTTTCGTTGAATTATAAGCTTTATTTCACCGCAAAATTTTAAATGAAATACTCTAATTGATTTAGAATAGTTTAGGAAAGAATTCAATATTATTAACATGTATTTCTAGTTTCTTCGTAATTCGCAAATCGAAAGGAAATCAAAATTAGGCCCTCTTACAAACCTAATTTTTTTTTATAGTGCGCACATTTCTGCATGTTAATTTTCTATCTGTTAATAAGGGGATATTTTGATCTTTCAAATAAAGTACTCCGTTAAAGCGTGTTCCAGCGTGTTTTTAAACTATTTGCTGTTAAAATTGTGAGTTTTACACTGCATTTTGATTCGCTGCTCCAATTCAAGGTACACAAATTCATGGTTGCCATCACATTGAAAGAGAGAGCGAATAGCAGTAGGAGCAAATATTTCTAGATGTGAGAGCGCTAGTCCCGATTATTGATGCTCTCTTTTGTCAAAGCACATGGGTAACACCTGTAGTTGAACGCATAACTTCTCGGCGTTGCCGCGCATGACTTCAAAGGAGAGCTTTAGTTGCCTCTCCTTCTCTAGCACCTCCCTGCTACTAGTATACACAGCCCAGTCGCTGTAAGTAGCATTCGCACAAACAGCGTCTGGGTGTGGTCAGGCTAGTCCACGTCTGCTTACGAGTACTAAAGTATTGAGTACTCGTACCCCTCGTACCACTCGTCAGAAATCTAGCGCGATGGACTTACCATTTCAAAAATGTTGAATTCTAACTTACTAGTTCGCGGAGTTTGGTAAGTTTTTTTCATGCAGTGTATAACTAGTATCATTCTTATTTGCGAGTAAGTTGAACATTCACACTTTCTTTGCCACTTCATATTTTCTCTGGTCCCCCAATCGCGAATTTAACCACTCACGAAAATGTGTGACAGCGGCAATTCGCGAAAATTTATGTACGCGAAAATTATAACATATACAGTATTTCCCTCAACATTTGTAAATAACAAGTGGAATGAATGTTGTTGGTTTTTTTTCATATGAAATGAATGGAATTTTCTTAACAATTTATAAAAACATATGATTTGATGTTTTCTTTATATGCTGTGACACCAGAAATTGTTGAAATCTTCTTATCCAGCAAACAGTCTCACCAAAACTTTAAAGATATTCATAACTTCAGAACAGATTGTATGATTTTCTTCAAACTTTGCTGTGTTCTACTAATGTTGCTGCAGTCACTCAATCCAAACATTTAAATATTTGTACTCCGCTTTGACCAATTTTACGTTTCCTCCCTCAAAGTTCAACAAATAAGCATTTTGGTTTCACATACATGTCAAATTGAGTCAAAAAGCAACCCTTTACCTCCCTCAAATTAAACACAGCAAGCCTGTAGTTGCAAGCAAACTAATACCATTAAAGTCAAATTGATATTAAAGATATGAAGACTATTGAAATGTCTAATGGCAAGAGCGGGATACTCTTTCATCGCTGTTTACAAATTTATGGATTAAAATACTCTTTCAATAGGGATGGAATGCTATGTCTGGGTGATTAAAGGACAAGTTCACCTTCATAGACATGTGGGTTTAGTGAATGCAGCAATATTACTAGAATACATCAGCGAGAGTTTGAGGAAAATCGGACAAACTGTTCAAAAGTTATGAATTTTTGAAGTTTCTGCTCAGTCACGGCTGGATGAGAAGACTACTATAGATTGTGATGTTTGTTTGTTTATTTGTTTGTTCATTTTCCATCTGACAAAATGGCTGGATAGCCCATATTCAGCTACGTTAAGCTGGTCTTCCATAGGGGTCCAGTTGGATGTGAGGTGGGACCACTTCACCAGGTTAAACACCCTGCTCTTTGCGATGAATGAATGAAGCGGGATCTTTTACGTGCATGAGTTGTTGCTCTCTCATACACGGGACCTCCATTTATGTCCTATCCGAGGGACAGAGTGTTTTGCCTCTTGCTAGAGGGGACGGTATGTTTACACACAACATTGCTCAGTCCAGACTCGGGTTCGAACCCGGGCCGCGTGATCGTGAGGCAGATGCGCTACCGACTGAGCCAACTCACCACCCATATTTTGAATAAAGTGCACATTTCTTCGACTCGTTACTTGTGTACAACAATATAAAGAAAGAATAAAGAAAATTCAACATATTTTTACTTTTCTCGCATAACAAAAGAACACTCGACTTCTCTCTTTCAGAAGGCAGGATTAATAATATTACCCTTAACATATACATCAGCAACGAGTCGAAGAAATGTGCACTCTATTCAAAAAGTAAAGTTTTGTCTCTTTTTATTTTCCCTATATTGTTGTACGCATGTGACATCATACGCTGTAGTAGTCTTCTCATCCAGCAGTGACTGCGCAGATACTTAAAAAATTCACAACTTTTGAACGGATTGTCCGATTTTCCCCAAACATTCACTGATGTGTTCTACTAATATGGTTGCTTTCACTCAATCCACTGAAGGTGAATTTGTCCTTTAAAAGAAGAGTAAGAGATGTTCTCATGGTCATTTTAGCAACTTGAGAAAAAAATGAAGAAAGGATGACAAAAGTTGTCAAGCATCTACTCTTCATCTTTGAATCAAACATTTTGTCAGTGAAAAAAAAGAAAAAGAAATTGTAGGCACTACACGAAAAAGACAACTGCAATGAAAAGAAAACAGTTGTGGATGCAAGAGGACTGCTCCCTTTAAAGGACAAGTTCACCTTCATTAACATAAGGATTGAGAGAATGTAGCAATATTAGTAGAACACATCATTGAAAGTTTGAGGAAAATCGGACAATCCGTTCAAAAGTTATGAATTTTTGAAGTTTTTGTGCAGTCACCGCTGGATGAGAAGACTACTGCAGTATATGATGTCACATGCGTACAACAATATAAGGAAAATATAAAGAGAATTTCACAAAATTTCATCTTTTGAAAAAAAGTACACATTCCCTTGACTCGTTACTGACATATGTTATGGGTAATATTATTCCCATTGTCTTTAGAAAGAGGCAAGTCAAGTGCTCTTTTATTATGCGAAAAAAAGTGAAAATATGTTGAATTTTCTTTACATTTTCTTTATACTGTTGTACTCATATGACATCACGAGCCTTAATAGTCTCCTCATCCAGCGGTTCCAACACAAAAATGTTAAAAATTCATAACTTTTGCATCGATTGTCCAATTTTCCTCAAACTTTCACTGATGTGTTTTACCAATATTGCTGCATTCTCTCAATCCTTATGTTTATGAAGGTGAACTTGTCCTTTAATACCACAAATTAATGTGATTTATTAGGATTAGGAGAGAGCATACAATGTATGTTAACCTTGAATTGTCTCTACAACGCTAATTGGGTAACGCGACAGTTGGCAAAAAGCTGGGACTCACTGGGCATACTGTATTTCTCAAATTTCAACACACCATCAACAAGTTCTTTCTAGCAAAATATAAATTTTACCAATATATACAAAATAAGCACTTTCGGTTTCATTTCGACCTGATCGAGTGAAATCAAACATGGATTGGTGGAAAGGTAGAAAGTCTGTATGTGTGTGTGTGTGTGTGTGTGTGTGTGTGTTCTCAGTATCCCAGTTCATGATTAAATATCATTTCATCATGTAATATTGTACTTTAACTAAGCCTGAAAAACATCAGAGTGACTCATCTCCCATCAATGCACAACATAAACTAATATCACATCTACTCCGGATCATCGATACTGTTTGCTTTCCAGTCTGCTAGTTGTGGTTGCGTTGCTTTGTTTGTTTGTTTGTTTGTCTGTTTTTTCATCTACACAGAAGACTCTGAGAATGCATGCAGACTTGGACTGAAGCATTCTTACCTTAGGAGGTACAGTACAAGTAGTGCCCTTTTTAAAGCTTTTTAATGATGCTCTCCAAGAAGATGGCACTGAATTTGAAACTTAGCATACGTGTGATAATTTGTATGTCACATTGTACCACACTTGATTTTGGCACTTTAAAGTAAATATTGTTAGAGACAAATTCTGCATTAGTCTCTGTTTGCATTAAGACATAATGGCTACCATGTATAATGGGCCTTCTTTTGTTTGTTAAAACTCTGAATTATGAATAAAAAACTTATATTTCCTATCCAACAACAGATTTTTAACTTCTTTTCCTTATTCCAAATTTGTGAGCAAACATAAACATTCAGAACAAGAGACATAAATGTATAAATATAAATGAAACATTTGATATAAAATGTATGTAATTTTGGCTGAGGGAGGATTTCATGAAGAAGTGAGAGGAGATAATATTACACAATTTACATAAATACAAAATACACAAATTGAAATATGATCAACAGTTGAAAAGAAATTCTAGACTCCTCAGACTTGTTCCCACAACTTAAGGCCAAGTAAAAAAAGAAAGTAGTTTCTCGTCCGGGTTTTTTGAGCAAGGCGATGAGGGAGGTCCTTACTATTTGATATCTTACTATTTTTTCGAGGATTGTCAAAATGAAAGTAATATGTGTTTCTCGTCCGGTAATTCTGAGAAAGGTAACGAGAGAGGGCTTTACTAATACTATTTTCTATATCCAATTTATGAAATGAAATATCACTCTAGTAGCTGTGTTATGAGAGACCAGGTCCCAAGTGTATTGTATGTCTTGCCTGCACTCTGTGCATTTTCAAACAAATATATATATGTACCATACTTGAAATGAAACTTCATGCATGCAGAAATACATTTGCTTTTTCTTTCCACTACAGATGTCAAGGGAAAATGACCATCTTAAAACTGGTATTTACTGTTGTAATGGCATTTCTGATACCAGTGTACTTGCAATTCTGATGTATTGTGCTATTAATTGAAACAGGTATAAAACATGTCTTTCAACAAAATAAATGTACGACTGAAATAAATTCCATGATATTCAAAACACTGCTTTATTTATCATTGGTGTTTGTGACTTTTTGTGTCCACACAGCTGGTATGTATCTGCATTTCTTCACAGTGCAATTTTAGCACATTCAACTGGAAACTGGCTTGTACAATTGCAGATGGATGTTAAAATGATACTGATATGGCATTATAGCGTTAAACATTTAAAGATGTTTCTTCATGTTCTAAAAAGACATTTGATAATCACTCATCATTTGGATGACGAATGATTGTATACCACACTACAGATGATACGACTCACGGCCGTGTCCGTGATTTACATCGTAAAGAAAAGTATCCCGCAGAAATACGAGACAAACCAGAATCCGTGGAAAAGTTATTTATTTTGTAGATACACCCATTTAATAATTCTACATTTGCTGGAAAAGCGCATTCATTTTATCTTCAAAATATAACAATACATCGCCGTCAGATGCAACGTTACAGAGCAGAGTGTACGGGCCTCTACACAGCTACAGACACGCACACTTTGCCAATAAACGGTGCAGCACGGCCACTGCATTACCGTACCTTCCGACACTGCACGCACATGCACATAGTCACAATGACAGGAAAATATACAAACTCCATACAATCCTCACAAGCATTTGTACAGTACAATAAGCCAGTTCGTAATTAGCTCATGTACACCTTGGTACAAATGACCTTTCTTTTTTCTCAGTTGGTTAGGCACTTCACTCGTTTTCAAAGCGGTATAATGCATAAACTTGCCCGACATAACAATTTATGGAATTCGTGTTCAAACAAAGTATGAACTTGAGTTTAGACCAGGTGACCAGAATAGTCCGTCAGTTGACACTTTAGCAGGCATCTAATTCATTGTTTCGTATTGAATGCAATAACAACCTTTTTCTTTTGATATTGCCAAATACCAGGCTTGCTGTCAGGTGGATGTGCTGGCAAGCAATATTTAGATAAGGATCACATGAATAATTCATCATCACATCACAGATGCTTATCTCAGTGAATCAATAAACCAAAATGCCTGTTGGTACAAATGACCTTTTTCTGCTCATGCGCAAAGTGGAATTACGAACTGGTCTATTCATCCGCTTAAAATATGAGAAACGGGGAAAATACAAACAGTGCGCGAAATACGCGTGGAATATCGGCGATTGTTCGCAAAAATGTTGCCGCTAGATCGCGTTCACGACGTACCGAGTGCGCTGTACATCACAGCCCAGGCCCGCCCGCGGCCCGCCCATCCAACTACAGTTCGACTGCTTTGTGGAGCAGTGTGAAATGCATGCGTTATTACATACGCACTACAGAAGCTACAGCTGTACTACAGCTAAGTAGAGGACGCAAGGCGTAATTAGAAATGAGACATCACCATTGGTAGGTAAATATTATTGTCAATTTCTTTTTTCGGCGGCCGAAAAAATAGTAAATATCAAAAAAAGTCGATTCGGCAACTGAAAATCGATTCGGGCGGGGAGCGGGCTGGGACGAGAATTATGAATTTCTTGGTATTTTCAGCGCCATTTTAAAAATAGTAAATAGTAAAAAAATTGATGCGGCGGCCAAAATCGATGCGCGCGTGGACGAGAAACTGGTTTCTTTTTTTACTTGGCCTAAAAGAAACGTCGACAGCAGATCAAGAACAACTTTGACTTCTCAACATGAAAGTTATCTTCCATGCTGAAGCCAAAACATAGTTATCAGAAGGGCTCAAAATTAATCTGTAATCATTTTGAATTTCCCTGCAATATATCCACAGGATCCTACTAAGAGACTTGTCTGGCTGATGTGATTAGCTAGGATAATGAATTGTTCTGGAGTTGTACCTCAGATCAAAAGTATAAGACACTTTCAATCATTGTATTTCACTCCACTGGGTAGGTAGAATATTTCACATGAATGATCAATCATGCTGCAACAATGTACATGTATTACCCAACAAGCTGTGCGTTTCACCCTCTCGCAAAAGATCGATGGATACTGCTACAGCCTGATTTATAATCAATTACAAAGCATTATGTTGTATTACACTGTAGCAACCACAATCTGTACGCTGCAAAAAATTTGGTGTACCTTTTTGGCTAATATTTCGAATATTGGTTGTTATGCAGCTGCAACTGTGTTATTACGGCATACACGGATTGTATTCACATATTTTTCTGGCATGCATTTGTCAATTAAAGGGCTAAAATTGAGTTTGTGCAGGCATATATGGAAAACCATATTTTACTACGTTTTACCTTTAAAAGCATTTCACAGACAATGAATACCACAGTACCAGCAGAGTTTTATGGAAATATTAAAGTTTTTAGTCAATTGGGACTTTATACTACTTTGATATCTTTACAGCGTCTTCAAACCTCCATAAAAGAAAAGATCAGTCGTGATAAAACTTCTTTATGTAATTGTGAATCTCATTTAATCTTGCTACCCTTTTGCCGAGTTCTCATTGCCAGCACTAATACGACCTTTTAATAGTGAAAACAAATGCGCAGCATATACAAATTCTCTGCAACAGACATCAAACTGACAAGACTTAAAGTTTGAATCCCTTTTGCAAGTGTCATGAAATTTTGCACGGTGGAAGAATTGTGTCTCCTAGTACTGTGTATGAAATCACCACAGAGCTTGTATTAAAGAAAAGAAATGAAAAGCTGAAACAATGTCACTTGAGAATATAATGTACGTTCCCCTTTTGTACCCAGAATTTTTCTGAAGGGGGGGGGGTCCAAATGAATTCTATAGTACATATATTGTCTTCCTTCTGTCAACAAGAAGTTTTGAGTTTTATTATTCTGAGGAAAGGTCTGAATTATCCTACCTCTACAAATATATCGGTGTTTGATATGAAAAGAATCACATTTTCAGGGTCGCAAAAGGGATACACAAAGGACAAACAAAGAAAAGATACACACAACGTGCATGTAGACATCTTACCACAACTTCCACAGAAATTGTGAGATATTGTTATTTTTGTATACACATGACCTGGCGTCATGACAAAACTGACAAAAATGTTGCTAGTGAAGCTTCCCCAGTCTTCATGAGGTTTTGAAAGAGGTTATCAGTATTGAAATGATACTGATAACAATTTACCAACAATTAACATTAACCCGTTGAGGACGGTTTGATTTTACTACAACACGCATTTCCCATAGACACCTGCCCGAGTATACTCGGGACTCGTCCTCAACGGGTTAACATTTATGGTATTGCATTACAAATTGTGGGTGCAAGAAAATCTGTTTCTAGGTTTAAAAAAAAAAAGAATTGAAGTTGCAGGTCCATTGAAACAAAATAATTCACTGTTCAGAATTCAAAATGGATTTAGATTTTACAGCAAACATGATGGGAGTATAAGACTATAATATAATATTGGAATGAACATTAAGCCTACGTATTCATGATTTAAAGTACCAGTGTTACTGCTGACTGAGAAGTGTTTGTTAGAGTATTCACAAATATGAGTACTCTTTCCGGTGCAGAAAATGGAGTAGAAACATGTCAGAGCAAAGAAGCATAACTTGGCATGAAGATTAGTGAGAAATATTCCTTCTACTCAACTTGATCCTATGCTTCCAAACTTTGCCAGCTTTTACAAAGAATTCCTCATTCCAGAAATACCAGAAACTGAACAGAATATTGCTGACCCTTGACAAACCTTACTCCAACCTGGGGGCTGTGTAACCTACATGTATGTAACATTTTTGTTAGATGTGTGGAGCCAGATCATACAGAACTGTGTATTAGTTTGTGCAGGAAAATATCATAAAACCATGCTTTTGGTTGATGATCTAGCAACTACACCAACAATTTGTTCCCTGAAAGCCATCACTGGTTGGTTATTGCAAAGCAAACATCGTGGATGCAAGTTTGTTTGTTTGTTTGTTTTACTTCATGTCAGAAATGTGTTTTAGTAGAAATTGTCCAAGTATATCCACGGGAACCTTGAGAATATACATTGTATGATATCATTGTTTTGATCATCTAATTTGCATATGAAATGGCCATGAGTCACCATTAGATTACATGAAAACATGTTAAACTTTCAAATTCCATACATTTCTTACATTTTTTTTTTGTGTGTCTGATTTTGATGAAGCCTCCACCATGCTGCACAACTGATTATATACTCAACTTATCAAAGGCAGCTTGAGCATTTGGTGGAATTGCATTTTGAATTCAGCAAAGGGTGGTAACTTTCCACAATTACTGGGGCTGCCTGATGCATTATAAATTGCATTTTATAACTGAATGCTTTCCTACGGTGGTGAATCTAAAAAAAAAATTTCGGTGACACTCTGCAAATCATGCTTTTGAAACAGACATACAGAGACTGCATTACATCAGCAAAACTTTATGAGACAATAATTTCTTTTTCCTCGCGGAAATGCCATGTCCAGGAGGCAGAAAACAAACTTTATTGAGACTCCCAATTAATTATTTGTGAGTGTGTGTGTATAAAAGCAGGAGTAACGATGGGGTAGCATTGGTAGAGTTGGATAAAAAAAAAAAATGGGGAAAACAGTATCTTCAAATTGCATCATATGACTGCACACAACAAAAATTCTTTTTTTCTGCTGGCACCACCCACATTTTTCACTTGAAGCTTGAACAGAGTGCTACAGTTTCTTCACTATGTGCACTAAAAACTGCAAAACCATCTTTCAGGAATGCAATTCCGAAACTGCCGTTCATGTTGCAGTCATGACAGTTTTATTAAGGAACACTGGAAAAATTCAAATAGCATGCAGAGTTGACTGTGATGCCCGAGTTCTCTCTTGGTCCCTAAACTCTGCAACGATGTGCCTTAAAGGGAAATCTCCATTTCAAACTAGAAATGGATGGACGACCCTGAAAATATCTTTACCCTCTTACATCCTTTTAGGCCATGTAAATGAAAAGTTCCACACACTCCCAGTGCAATTGAATGTTAGTCTGTTCAAAAATAAAAGTTTCATCTTAAATCACAACAATGAAAATTTGATCAAAATTGGATGAAAAGGAAGCTACGACACTGTGAAGTTTTGATAATTTTTCAGGAAACACTTCTTGAACAGTCAATATGAATATGCAAACAGTGAAGTGATTATAAATGTAATCCCCTCACAAGTTGCCATGTATATAGATAAATTTTCAAATTTCCTTTTTTAGTTTCAAATGCAATCTCATTCCTGACATATCTGACTGATCATTTAAATTCTGAAGTTATTCAACATGTTTTTACATTTCAATAACAGTAACATTGAGTTTTCATTTTTTTTTTTGTACATGATCAATGGAAAATTTCAAGGCAATGACATCATCAGCTCACTTATTTGCATATTCATATCAACTGTACAAGAACTGATCTGCAGAAATTAGCAAAACCTCACAAAAATTTCAGAATTTCCCTGAGGTCTATCCAATTTTGATCAATTTTTCATTGTTCAACTCTTGTAATATTTGGCTCTTTCTCATCAGAGTTACTTATTGCTGGACTGGAATTCCTCATTAATCCTCACTTCTGAGTCAAAACTGGTAAGACTTTCATTACTCTTTTTATCTTTAAAGAAAAGAAAGTCGTAAAAGAACAACAAACCTTGAACAATTTGCAAAGTATTCGGCTTGAAGGATTATGTCCATTGGCCAAACAATTCATAATTTCATTTTCATCAGCCGCATTACCATCAATAGTGCCAAATCAAAAATAACACCGCAACAGGTATGTCACTGTAAGCATCATCATTATCATCACTGTGCTCCTGATATCACAAATTCTGGTCATAATCATCTCCATTACTTTGACATGATAGATGGAATTGCTAACACCGTACTAAAAGTGATCCTCCTCCACACATCTGGCTACGGAGCCTTTTCATCATTATCATCAGCACGACTCAAGCCTGCATTATCAACAATGCCATCATCTTCCAAGCCTACCAGTATAACACCCAAACACATTCACCATTTTAAAAAAAATGAAAAGTCCAAGTTAAAAACATACATTCAAAGAAAGAAAGAGAAAGAGACAGACAGACAGACATACATACATACAGACAGACACACACACACACACACACACACACACACACACACACACACAGGTAGGCAGACAGAGATAGGCAAGTAGAAAAATTTATTCAAATATGAAATCAGTTTTTCTTACCAGGGAGAAGTTATCCTTTGAGATGGGCTGCCTCTTTTTTCCTGTATCCTGGAATGTGTTCAGTTTCTGCTTCTCTGCTACTATTGCACTGAAATACACGCCAAACTGCAGACAGGAGTGGGAAATAAAATATAAACAAACAAACATTGAATCTGAAAGCAGTCGATATCATTTGATGCAAATACACAACAAATGAAAAATGATAAAATGAACAAGAGCATTTTGAATATACAGTACAGCACACAGACCTAAGGAGTACCTACCGGGAAATCCTCCAAATGTGATCATTCTGTTCCTTGAAAAGTACTGTCCTTCTTTACATTCAGGGGTAGCAAAATTGCTAACATGTCAATATATCTAGATGTAATGCATCAAATATCTATTAAGGTGGGAAAATCGCTAACTTTACTTCTAAGCAATTACTGCTTCTGTTGCTGTGGTTCTTACTGTGAATTTCAGGGGCTGCAGAACTCTTAAAGTGGGGGGGGGGGGGGGGCTGCTGATCAATGGTATTACGCATCTCCCCTCCCCCCCCCCCCCCCCCCCCCCCCCCCCCCGTTCCGGAGCCCCTGAATTTAAACCATTCTCATCGTTGTCTTGTATATACTGTGATTTGTGAAATGGTACGCTCCCTACATACTATGTGGTTGCCACAGTATATTTCTTGATGTCAAAACAAAAGAAAAAGAAAAACAATCCAAAAATTTAACACATCCATGCTTTCTTGCTGACTCTACCCACTGATAGCATTTAATGTAAAGTGGAAGCTGAATGGCCTACAGCAAAAGCCTGCTTCATTAGGTATGCATGTACTCTATCGTAAACTGAATTCTTCATGCATACCCCTATTACAATATACTGACACACTCTGAACACTCTCTCTAATCAATTCTGGCTTGTTCATGACAACCTATGTGACAGTCATGTGTGTGTTTTGTACATAAGACACACTATAAAAAGTACATTGCTCAGACATTGGGCCGGATGCATAAACGCTAGCAATTGCTTGTGCTAGCCTTTTACTCGAATCCGTATGCATAAAAACAAGCAATCGCTTGCGAGCAGAAGCTCTTGCTAGCAAGTACAAGCAAATGCTTGCTGTCCGCAAGCAATTTCTTAGAGACCAAGCATTTGCTTAAAAACGTATGCATAAAACATACGTTTTGCTAGTTCTTGCTAGCAATTGCTTACGATTTTCCAAGCTCTGTACAATGAGCTTGAGCTTTTGCTTATCTGGGACGTTCCCTTTTAAGTATCATTTTCATATTCATGGAAGAAAGACAACAATTGTGAAGGAGTGGTATAAATCTACAAGAAGTTACTCTTAAGTAGAGTAAGAAATTTTTCATTTCAACAACGGGAATGTCCAGTGGTTAGCACGCAAAATTTAATGAAAAACAGGTAGGATGTCTCACTTCGGTGGAGAGCAAGGAGACGTCTCTCCACGTGCGATCTGGCAGATGTGGGCTATTGTAAGCAGTGGTGGGAATCAGCCAGTAATACGAGTGTGTGTATAGTTGTGTGTGTGTGCGTCTGTGTGTGCATTTATGATTGTCATTTCATAGCTCTTCTGCTATGTCAGGAAATGTTTCCGCACACACATGCCCTTTCAAATGCGTGCATGCTGCCACACTCGCCTTTGTTCTTGTGTTCGCACAGGCGTGACGCTATTGTTCGAACCCTACGCAATTGCTTGCTGAATGCAAGCAAAAGGTATGTGCACAAGCAAAAGATTATGCATATGTATTTAAGCAATTGCTTGAGCTACACCTTTTACTAGACGAGCTTGTGCTTTTGCTTGAAGCAATTGCTTACAAGCAATTGCTTGTTTTATGCATTCGGCCCATTGCACCGCATGTTCACTGTCTCTGCCTACAGAATTCTGATACCCTGTACCTACATGATAGCACAAGCAGTGCATTTACACTGATGTTGAAATATCGCAGTATTTCACAGCAGGGTAATGTGAATCCAATATCAAAAACTTCACAAATTTTTTTTTGCGAAATACACTGCCATTTAGGGTAGTAATTCGAACTTTGCAAGAATATGCATGCAAAATTTGGGCGTAAAATTTGTCAGCAAAAAACATAAATCATACCAATGGTGTACAAAATTTGTCAATTTCACAGGACCTGACATATTTCCTGTCTCGTTCCAATACAAGATGTGTGCATGCACAACCATTACTATAGAAAACTCTTGCATTTTGTGAATAAGAATGGTACCGACTTCATTGCCGCTGTATCCGTTATCCCGGTACATTGTTAAAAAATGGTGCCAACAGACTACCATGGTATTTGATACCAAGGTCATTCAAATGGGAATGGACTTAATGTTTCCTGTCAAAAAAAAAAAAAAAGTACATGTACTCAAGTAGACTGCCCTCAGACAAACAAGGCACTTGACCTTTCTATTTTCAACTAGGAAAATTGACAAGAGTTTGAGTCGAATTCAAAAATCTATTCAGCTGTGAAACACATGCCATTAAGTTAGCCAGCATGTCAGTAAATTCCAGAATCAGTAAATTCTGGAATTTACTGAACTTATTAAGTCAGTAAAGGTTGGTAGAAGCCTAAATCTCCTATTGTACGATCTCCCCAACTGATGATGGTTTTCTGCATCACATGCCATTAAATATTTGCAAAAATCAGCTAATGCGTCAGCCATGAAAGATCATCGGAAAGTTTATCATGATTGTAATCGCTATTTGAAGAATCATGATTATAATCGAGATATTTTTATCGTCTGAAAACTAATCATTGTAACCATGATTCTGGAATTTTGACTTGCAAATTGACTTCCGGAGGTAGGTGTTTCAAATCTTGATAATTGCTTGATTCATGGTCAGCACTTCATGTCTGAAAGACTTGACCTCTACAACATGACTGAGGAGGCAGAGCTTTAAACGCAATGAGGACGAGTCCCAAGTATACTCGGGCAAGTGTCTATGGGAAATGTGTGTTGTAGCAAAATCAGCCCATCCTCAATGGGTTAATAGCTCAAACCTACATTTACTTCTGCCCATAGACCACCCAAAATGTAAAATGCCATGTGCTTGTGCTGCATCAATTAGTGCGCATGATTGACCGGCCAGGAAACTGTACCTCTAAAACTCTAATCAAAGGAGCAATAAAAATGATTCATATTTTTGAGCATCTGGAAGTTTCATAGCTCAAATCAAGATACAATCACCATTCAAAAAAAAGAAAGAAAGAAAAGAAAACAAGAGCGATTTTACTATCGTCTGAATGAACCTTAAAACATCTCACTTATTTCATTACTTTTGCATTGCATTTTCCCCGACCTTCTCTCTTTTCAAAATTCTGTTCTTAATAGGACAACATGCATGATTTTGTGTTCACCTCTTCTCTCATGAAAAATTCCAGTTTCTCTGTCTGGAGAATTATGTTACTCTGCAAGTCTTGACCTGATTTGGGGGCCATAATGTGCTGTTACTATTGCAATGCACTTTCCATTACTGACAACAAATGCGTCTCACACAACAACAGATTTGTCAAATCTTTAACTTGAATTGCATAAAAATTAGAGAAGTAGTTCACTTCACAAGCCTTCTACAATTGTACCCGATCTTCAGGGCATAATGTGCTGTTACCATGGCAATGCACTTTCCCCAACTGTGGAAAAATGTGTCTTGCACAACTTTACATTGAGTTCAACGTTTGCGCAAAATTTGGATTGATTCACTTGGATACTTGAGTAGAAGTTGATCCACAGCATTTGCAACAGACCGACTGAACACCTGCACAACCACATGTTCATTTAAATACTTAGTAGTACCCCCTTGAAACAGCCTTTGTCGGGGGCATAAAAATGATTGTTTTCCTTTGGCTGTGGAAGAGATTTTACTGCTCTGATATCAATAATCTTTGTCATCACTAATGTGTAGAACTTTGTTTTCTATTGTATTGCAGAATCAAAATATTATCAAATCCCAGAGTTAATGGTGAAGAAGTCTGGTGACATGGAACCATGAGGTGACAACTAGTTGTGCTCACTCGTGGCAAAAAGGCATTTCACTGTTAACCACTTACGACATTCGACATGGGCAAATGAAATGCACTACAGGGTATGGAATGCTTTGTGGATTTCTTAGCATGCATTCCTTTTTTAATATTAAGTAAAATAATGCACATATTATTCATTGCACACAATTTTTACCATCATTTGAGGTGCAACCTGCCTAACAACCTCCATTAAATAAATGTACAGGTACAAGTGTATATTTTATTTTTAAAAAAAAAAATATATAAAAGAATTTATGATTGTAAAAATGCCTGCAAGCAAAAAAAAAAAAAAAAAAAAAAAAAAAAAAAAAAAAAAGAAGCTCCAAAGCTTTACTGCATGGTACTGCAGCCTGGAGCTGTGTCTATACCTATGATACAACAATAAAAATACCTGAATTTCACATTAGTCTTAAAAGTGTGTGCTTTATAAAGAAAGTTTTATTACACACCTCCCAAATCAAATAGCTATCTATACAAGATGTTGTACTATCAGAAGAAAAAGGCAAAAAAGTATTAAGGAAAAGATATACAATCATTAAAAAAATATCATTTTCGTAATCTTTTCCATCAAATCTCATGACTGCCATTCCAGGGCTTGACAAAATAGCATAAATGGTGTAGAAATGATTGATCACAACTGTGTGCTACTACCATTATAAGAATGACATTGCGCCAGCAAGCACCGCTGGGAGTCGTAACGATGTGCTCTATCGGCCGCAATGCCATCTGACGATGTTCAAGTACCACATACATCTGACTGAGCATGCGGTATGCATGAATTATGGTATGATTGCTTATTTCTGTGCAATATGATGATTGCTGTGACATGCCCTACTTCAGTGCTGACATTTTTTTTTGTGTGTGTTTTTTCCACACAGTACAATCTGGCAATGACATATCTGTACTATAAATGTATCCTAGCAACAGAAGGAAGGGGGGGGGGGGGGTGGGGGATAGAGTCGAGGGAGTATGAAGACGTACAGAATACCAGATGAATGTTTCCAGCAATGAAACATTATTAGACAGTAGATTCTTGCTTGCTTTTTTTTTTTTTTCACTGCTTGATGAAAAGACTACTACAGTGTATGATGTCACATGCACAGAACAATATTTAAGGAAAATGTGAGAATTCCACAAAATTAGTCTCAAGTTTGGAAAAAAGTACGCATTCCCTCAACTTGTAACTAATAAAGGGTAATACTATTCCCCCTGCCTTCTAAAAGAGTCAATTCAATTGCTCTTTTATTATGCAAATGAAGTGAAAATATGCTGAATTTTCTTCATATTTTGTTATACTATTCTATGCATGTGACATCACAAGCTGTAGTAGTCTTCTCATCCAGCGATGGTGGCACTGAAACTTCAAAAATTCATCACTTTTGAATGGATTGTCCTCAAATTTTGACTGATGTGTTTTACTACATGTATATTTTGTTGCTGCATTCTCTCAATCCTTATGAATATGAGGGTGAACTTGTCCTTTAAAGAAACAGGGCAGTATTACTGGGAGAGACAGCAATACCTCTGGAGTAAATCTAAAGTAGGTTTGATGTTCTCAAAAATCCAAAAGAATACTAGTTGAAATACAGTTAGATGTCACAAAATATACCACAACACTACCCAAAATTTTAATAATATCACACAGAATCAAAAAGTCATCTTTTTTTTTTTTTGGGGGGGGGGGGGGGAGGGGGAGGGGGAGGGGTTGGAACAAAATAGTTGAGAATCTGGGATACGAGTGAACATACAGTAAACAGCAAAGCTTGCCTTGAGAAAGAAGGCAACATACTACTGTTCCTACCAGACTCGAGTCGAATGTGCTTCCACGTTTAATGTAATGTGGATACACTGTCAATGGTGAGTACATTATTGCCTGTCTCGTGCATTGCATACTGTGAAAAAGACTTAGGAGGGTAAAACTACAATGAATACAGCAGGTTTTCCATGAAACCGCTGGGTTTGTCAAAAAAAAAAAAAAAATCTTTTCTGCCTACACTCTAGTCAAATTCAGTGAGAATGGAGACAAGTGCCCTCTGAACCATGAAGATCAGGCAAATTTGAATCGAGTTCTTTAATAGTAGCTGCATTTGTACATATGGTGGTTTCTATCTGAGCTCTTAAAATCACCATCTGCAGATCAACTCAACAGCAACATTCACATCACAAACATGCATTTCGTGAGATCACCAGATAAATTCTACGATCTTGAAAAAACAAGAAAGTCTTTTAACAGTTGGAAAAACTCTTTTCAAGATGATGCTTTTCATATAAAACAGTACATGTTCCAAATACTTGCATTTATAGACAGAATCTGATCAAAACATAGCTTGGTGAACTAAGGAATTTATTAAATGCACTTTGTTTTGCTTTGCTCAGTTTTACCATCCAGAGAAAGTAATCAAATTTACTCATTTACTCATGGTGTAAACAATATTAGATGCAGATGTCTGCCGCAGGCAATGCAGAATCAATCTCAACTTGCATGCATAGCCATGGTGGATGTATTTCAACAAATTTGAAGACGGAATAAGGAGAATAGATAGTTGGCATGTTTTCATTCTACTAGGCTACCAAATGCAACTGGTATTAAAGACTGAAACTGTAAAGTCAGAAATAAGGAATAACCCACTGGCCCGAATCCACGAAGGTACAAGTGAAACCATGGTTTTAACCATGGACAATTTGTGTGGAGCGCAAAGTGTCGCATGGCCTACAGCATATTTCGTTTATACAAAACCAGCCATTTCGTCACAAAATGACAACATTTCGTGAACACAGGAAATCATCATTTCGTCAACGAAATGGTCATTTTGTTGACGAAAATGTATTTATTACACCAATTTTGGTAAGAGTATTGTCAGCTTTTAATATTTTTTGACTTGCTACTGGACTGCTACATTGTACACAGCAGACATCGCACTTTGGGTAGAGGAGGTACAATTGAAACCATGGTTTTAACCATGGACAATTTGTATGGAGCGCCAAGTGTCGCATGGCCCACAGCGTATTTCGTTACAAAATCAGCCATTTCGTCACAAAATGACAACATTTCGTGCACACAAGAAATCATCATTTTGTCAATGAAATGGTCATTTTCTTGACGAAAATGTATTTATTACACCAATTTTGGTAAGAGTATTGTCAGCTTTGAATATTTTTTGACTTGCTGCTGGATTGCTAAATTGTACACAGCAGACATCGCACTTTGGGTAGAGGAGGTACAATTGAAACCATGGTTTTAACCATGGACAATTTGTATGGAGCGCCAAGTGTCGCATGGCCCACAGCGTATTTCGTTACAAAATCAGCCATTTCGTCACAAAATGACAACATTTCGTGCCACACAAGAAATCATCATTTTGTCAATGAAATGGTCATTTCTTGACGAAAATGTATTTATTACACCAATTTGGTAAGAGTATTGTCAGCTTTGAATATTTTTTGACTTGCTGCTGGATTGCTAAATTGTACACAGCAGACATCGCACTTTGGGTAGAGGAGGTAGTACAATTGAAACCATGGTTTTAACCATGACAATTTGTATGGAGCGCCAAGTGTCGCATGGCCCACAGCGTATTTCGTTACAAAATCAGCCATTTCGTCACAAAATGACAACATTTCGTGCACACAAGAAATCATCATTTTGTCAATGAAATGGTCATTTTCTTGACCAATACCCACCCAACCCAACAAAAATACAATTGGTAAGAGTATTGTCAGCTTTGAATATTTTTTGACTTGCTACTGGATTGCTACATTGTACACAGCAGACACCACTTCGAAATTGGGAGGAAACCATTGAAACCATGGACATTATTCCCATTGTCAACCCACAATGACTCAGCGCAAGTGTCGCATGGCCCACAGCGATTTCGTTACAAAATCAGCCATTCGTCAAATGACAACATTTCATGCACACAAGAATCATCATTTTTGAAATGGTCATTTTGTTGACGAAAATGTATTTATTACACCAATTTTGGTAAGAGTATTGTCAGCTTTGAATATTTTTTGACTTGCTACTGGATTGCTACATTGTACACAGCAGACATCGCACTTTGGGGTAGAGGATGATACTGCCAAGTTTTGCACAACTGAACAAAAATCAGCAATGCATTATCTTGCCTTTGGAAATAAAAAAGGAAACAGAGTATAAATGCAGTAGCTATGGCCTTGATTTCATGCAAGTTGAAGTACATAATGTACATGTACTGTTTATTAAATGCTGTTGACGTATTATGTTCATAAATGAATAGCGAGAATTTCAGAACCAAACAGTGTTGCAGGCCCATTCAGTATTCATGCAAATTGGATTTGGAAAAATTTCGGGGCCCGATGTCTCCTTGTCAATACAAAGTGAAGGTCACAATACCTGGTACCTATTATCAGCTTAAGTTCACTGTACTTACATTGTGCACATGAGTGTTGATCCAATGAAACATTGATTATATGCTCTGCGAACAAAGTTTTAAATGAATGTGTAGATAATGCATTAGGCATGAGAACACTGTTTTTTTTTTTTTTTCCCCTCACACAAAGTACCGGTAGGCATTTGTCAAGACTGCTGTAAATGTAACATACTTTGTGGTTTTGACATTAGAGAATTTGCGTTCCTCTGAACTATTGTGACAATGGCAATACACCTTGGAATTATCATAAAAGTAATAACATGATCATGTATCATATCACTGTGAAAAAAAAGAAAGAAAAATACAAGTAAAGTGTACTGAAATTGGCCAAGGATGAAAAATTAATATACTAAATTTGAATTTGGTTTAAATCTTAAAATCCTTGGATTATGCAAATTGTGTCTGTGTAAATGTGCATGACAAATCATGCATCCCTATGCAAATAGTTAAATATCAAACTAGAGAAGCACTCTGAGAGCGCAGACCTCCGCCAAGCAGCTAATTTCTACCAATAATCCTGTTCTTCCAGAGATCAGTAATTTCCACCCATACGTATTGCATGCTAGATATCATCCAAATTCCCAAATATCGAAGGCTTTTGTTACGTCATCAACCCTCAGCTGCGCGGCGCGCCTCGCTGTAGAGCACGCACTTTAGTGCGCGTATGAAAACCTCAAAAAGAGGCAGCTTGAACTCCCAAGGTAGGGTCAAGTTCGTTGACCCTACTTGCCAAAATATCGAAAATCCTTCATAAAATCCATAAAAGTATCCGGATTACTGCCAAAATTTAATCATCTATTTTTTGTGTCATTCTCAGCCTTTCCTGCAAGTTATGAGCAGTCAAACTACCATGAATGTAATATCCTGCCACTCTGCTCTCTGAACGGGGATATGAAAATGAGGTGACATACAATGTAGTCTTCTGAGTAAGACTTCAACTACACTGTGACTTTAACTGTGAAAAAAGCAAAACTGCTCTCATATCATGTGGTTGACTACTTTCCTCGCTGAAGCTTAACTGATGATGCACTTTCGTCCACACAATTTGTGCCAGTGAAGATCTTCTAATATTTATGAATGCTACTGTTCAGTCATTTTCTCCACACAACCTCAGAACAGAGGGACTAGCACAATATTTTTCCCATTAAATCTTGAAATTATGACAAAATGAAAATTCATTTCTCCATATTACAACTGCAAGGATTTATACCTTAAATCCCTTTCACACTTAGCAAGTTTCACGCAAGTGCATCCAGGTGAATCCAAGAGAGCTTACAGTATGAAAGGTCTTGTGGGTCAAATCCCTGTCATTAAAATATCAGTTGACTTTGCAGAAATTTAAACCCTTGAACCATCCCTGGTAAACTCCCTGGAGCTTCTATAGGGTGTTCTGGGTGAAGTTGTAGTGTAAAGGGCATTGCGGTTAAATTACTGGGTAAAATCCTGAATAAATGTCGGTGGTGATACTCTGTTTCCGGTTGTAAACAGATGATTTTTTTTTCCATTTATAAGAATAAGCCCTGTACAGTAATGGTTACTCTTCCTTGGAAGTCACCACAAGAATAACTTTCACTTTCTATGAACTATCAATTCCTTCCACGGGTATCATACTGTACCTTGTTCTTGTAAATGTTGCTGTCCTTAGCACTTGCATACTGCACAGATGAAAAAGAAAAGAAGAAACAAACAAAATGAGAATGACTTAACAATTGGCTAGATCTTCCATAATTTGAACAGTCATAGAAGAGGAACCATTAAATGGTGAATAATCAAAGCTGCTTCTTCATCTCCCACCTGATATACTGTAAAAGTGGATATTTTCCCTCCACAAATTTTTCGCGCTCGGCCAAGTAAGAAGAGTTTCGCATGTTTTTAATTCCGCGGAATCAAGACAGCAACTATCAGAAAATATGGCCAGCAAAAATATTTGCATGACTTTATTTTTTGCGCTAGTTTCTGGTTGCGCGAAAATTTCAACACCATGAAAATTTCCACTTTTACAGTACTATACATCATGTACTTCACTAAAAATGTGAGGTTTTTGTATTTTGCATGAATAATTATCACACTGATTTTCATTCCAGTTTGCCATGCATATGATCAGCCAAGTGATATCTCAAGTGACATTAGTTTCATATCTTTGAGGAAATCCATCGATACCGTATCTGCCTTTCAATGTTATCACATGGTACACAACAAAATTTTGGAATTCGAGTTAAACAAATTTATAAAGTTGACCACATTCTTCAGCTGAACAACCTTTGTTATCTCGGGATATTTGACCCCTAATCTCCAGAAAATGTTTTTTCAAATGAATAAGTGAATTGCCCAGAACTATTATATTAATATTCTGGTGTCCCACTACAATAGAGTAATGCTAAACACTTGTAGAGTGTTTGCACAAAAGCAAAAGCAAAAATGCATTTCATTCCCAAAAAATTTAGTCACTTGAATGATCTGTTGCATTCTATCACTTCATTGTACACCATGGTTACTGAATTTTCTTTTGATTCTCTTTCTGTCACAAGATATAAGATACAAAGAAGCAAAAAAAAAAAAAATAAGAAAAAATCTTACGCATTCCTGATGCACTTGCATAAAGGAAAAAATAAGTTTAAGATGATAAGTTGCGCATGTGAAGAATTCGCATTTCAGGCAATGCATGAAGCAGTAGTATTTTAAACACTGCATCCAATCTCTTACTAATTTCATGGAAAGTTAACATTTTTAAGGGGCATTTACAGAACAGAATGCACACATCGCATATACTGTATGTCTAACAGATCTGACATAATGGACAACATTGCACATAGAGCATGTCTGCAACATTAAGCTGCACTGTAGATCTATGGGTATAATATAGAGTCAAGGTCTCAAATTTCTGATGTTGGCGACAAATTCAAGACGTTGGCTAGTACTTCTCATTTCAGGCAACTAGCATTTCATGTTCATGTTTAGAATGGAGTTGCACTTAGACAACTTCGAATCTACCTGTTAAGCTTACTATTGTAATATGATACTGACCTGTACATACATTCATGAGATGCGGGTACTCGATCATTGTTTCTATATTTCCTAATGACCGCAATATCAAATTTATTATCTGAATGGTTTGCTCTCTTTTTTTCTTTTCTCTCTCTCTCTCTCTCTCTCTTTCTCTGGGTTACAGTACCTCCAAAACTGTGCATTAAGAGTATCATAAAGGATATTTGTATTCACAGCACTCTGCTCAGGGAGGTGCTAGAGAAGGAGAGGCAACTAAAGCTCTCCTTTGAAGTCATGCGCGGCACCGCCGAGAAGTTATGCGTTCAACTACAGGAGTTACCCATGTGCTTTGACAAAAGAGAGCATCAATAATCGGGACTAGCGCTCTCACATCTAGAAATATTTGCTCCTAATGCAATTCGCTCTCTCTTTCAATGTGATGGCAACAATGAATTTGTGTACCTTGAATTGGAGCAGCGAATCAAAATGCAGTGTAAAACTCACAATTTTAACAGCAAATAGTTTAAAAACACGCTGGAACACGCTTTAACGGAGTATTTTATTTAAAAGATCAAAATATCCCCTGTATTAACAAATAGAAAATTAACATGCAGAAATGTGCGCATTGTAGAAAAAATTAGGTTTTTAAGAGGGCCTAATTTTCATTTCCTTTCGATTTGTGAATTACGAAGAAACTAGAAATACATGTTAATAATATTGAATTCTTTCCTGAACAATTCTAAATCAATTCGAGTATTTTATTTAAAATTTTGCGGTGAAATAAAGCTTGTAATTCAACGAAAGGTGAAATAAAGCTTGTAATTCAACGAAAGGTGAAATGCGTTCTTCGTCTCCGAACTTCGTCTTGCAACTAGAGCGGTGCCGAGCATGACTTCAAAGCGTAATGGAATGCTAGACATCCCATTGTAACGCCTTGAACCCAAACATGTGTTTGCATGAATCACGAAGAGTTGCCACTCCATCTCTGTAACATCTCCCTGCTCTGCTTACCCGAGGGGGGAGGGGGTCTTGCGCTCACCCGAGTACCGCAAGTCCACCTTCAACACATTCTTGCAGACTCTCAAACTACAGTATAGTATTAACTTAGCTCTATCACTTCTGGTTCTAGAGATGATTTTTAAAGATTCCTTTCATAATGGGGGGGGGGGGGGAGGTTGGGTCCTCTTTCCTCTTTGCCCCGGGAGTATGATGCTCATTTGTACAAATTGTGATTCTATTCCCCTAGGGATGCTACAGTTGGCCAGGTTTCATGAAAATCCATCATTGGGTATTCAAAATGGGGAAAATGTACAATTTAGGCCCCAATTTGGTACCCCCCTCCCCCACTCCAAGGATATGGGGGGGGGGGGGGGAGGGTGCACCCCTGGATCCGCAATGAACAAACATGATAACTACAGTCATTAATGTACTAATCAATGTAATAATTCATAGTCAACTTTAATAGCTCTACCACTTCTGGTTCTAGAGAAGAAGATTTTTTTTTTTAAGATTCCTTAATTGGGAGGGGGGTGCTGGGCCCACTGGGGGCCCCCAGGGGGAGCATGATACCCATTTGAACATATTGAGATACTATTGCTTGCCCTAGGGATGCTACCTACCAAGTTTGGTAAAAATCTGTCATGAGGTTTTTAGGAAGAAGATGAAAATGTGAAAAGTTTAATATGCACAATGCACGACGGACAGAGAGCGATCGCAATAGCTGACTTGAACCTTTGGCTCAGGTGAGCCAAAAATTTGCATGAAGGGTTTTCATGAATTAAACAGCAAAAACAAAACAAAACAAAGACAGAAGTGGAATATGGACAACAGAGAACATGATGGGCACATTCACATTTCAGAACTTTCCACACTTTGCCTTGTCTTTAAGATTCAAGCTTGAAACATTTTACACCTTTAAAATTCTTACCTCATGTGAGACAGGGGGTATATTTGGGAAGCCCTGCTTGACATTGACTGTTGTGAGCTCATCCTGTAGGGGAGAAAGAAAAACAAAAGGAGAAACAACAACACGTTTAATGAGACGCATCATGGGACAAAAGTTGACCACATGGACATAAAAACTGAATTTTTGTCATTTTGTTTTTCAATATGATCAATGGAAAATTGTGAGATTATGACATCATCAGCTCACTCATTTGCATATTCATATCAACAACAACTATTTTGATTTTTTTTTTTTTAATCCGATTTTGATCAAGTTTTCACTGTTGTGCTTGTAAGCACTTACTCTTTACTCTTTCAAATCAGAATTACGTAGGTCTGTATTTTCTAGTTTTTGCAATTACAGCGTGTCAGAAATTACAATTGTATTACGTACAGTTCATTCACATCTAAATTTGTCAAGTAAAGCTTTCCTGTTTTTCGGAGGGATACTGTTCATGATGAATATGAATACCATCTGTCAAATCATCTATATAGTGTATAGGGGGAGGGGGCAACCCATTTAATACATTACTCTTGGATTATTTATACACATTCCCTCTGCTGTGACATCAGTATGCAGGTATGCAGTTTGGTGCAATATTTTGTGTTATCATCAATAGAGGACGTTTTACCGGTGCATTAAACACGTGTATTGTTGTCCGCTCAATTTTTGCCGTTCAATATGACAGCGTATTGAACGAAATGCATAGACCAATGCATTAATTCTCCATAGGCTACCGTTGTTACTGGCCGTTCCATAATACATTATATTTTGTCCTGTCTGTAGCATGAGCACTTGCTGAGTGTGCGAATGCTTGCTGGTAGCGCGCAAAATCTTGTTACAATTCACAAGTGCCAAACATCTTGCTACATGTAGTTGCAAAATACGCAGTTACAGCTGTAGTTGCATACAAGTAGGTATCCTGGCTACTCCTTTTTCAGTGCTGAGTCAACTTAAAAGACGAGTAGAAGTACAGTACTTTTGTGCAGTTTATGCTTTCCCTACATAATGATTACAAATGATAATTATTATATTTGATGGCATTAATTCATGGAATATCAGGGAATATCGCACTCGGTAGGGCTACATGTAATATTGCACTCATCTTCAATTCATGCCATACTGGCCCTAACTCGTGCAATATTCCCTGCTATCCCATTCATAGCCATCCAATATAAATAAATACTACATTTCTACAAGTTTTTATTAACATGAATCTAAACTCTTGTATACAATTATTGTGCATATTCAGTCTGTATAAAATTGGAATATTAGATATACATGTACAAACTATAAATAGTGATCTCAAATTTATGTGATTCAGCATGTGCAAATTGTTATCTCTGAAAATACATTTAATCAAAGTATAGTTTCCTTTATGAAATGCAATTGGTACAGATTTTGTCAAGGATAGGAGATAACTGATAAACATGCATTTCTATACTTCTGCAACTAATTTATAAAAAAAAAAAAGGAAACTGCAATTTGTTTATCTAAGTTGTTTTGCAATCACAGATCTCATATTCTTTTTTAATACTATATATTGCTTAAATGTTTGTATAAATGTATGCATACAAATGTGTATACTGTTCATATAGGCTCAATGCACTACGGAGCCATCTTGTGAAAATAGAATATATACATTTTACACATAAAAAATTAAATAAATAAATAAATATCTGCACTTTTATCAAATACAGTATCTCTATTCATTCATTTTGCAGTTCTGTAAACTATAAACTGAAATGCTATCCATTATGTAATTTCTTTGCAACATTTGCTTTTGTTTTGTATCTCTTTATTACAATTCTGAGCAAAGACACCAGAGAAGAGGAGTCAGAGAAGATTGGGAAAGAGATTCAGGAGAAAATAAAATTCTGATGAATTGTTAATCCATCAGTGTGCCAGAAATTGAATGCTGAAGATGTCACAAACACCTCATATGACTAGACAAGTCTACAATGTATATTACGTGTTCACAAAGTGATTCCATTTGAACAAGTGGCTGATTCAAAGACTAGTGTGATCAATTATGAATGATCATTTTTCTAAATTTATTGCACACAGTGAAACCAGCCTACTAGTGACTTAAAATCAGACCCATCCCTTCTTTCCATTGTTTTTGTATTTCAAATTCTGTTACGCTGTAAATATGTAGCCATGCTAAACTTGTCATTATGTATCATTGCTATACTGATTTTTTTCCTCCAACAGGTTGGGTGAAACAAACTTCAGATCATGAAAAAAAAAATCAACAGCATATAAAGCATTCATTTTTAAAGCCTGTAGCTGTATCCAAGCACTCAAAGAAACTAAAATGGTGAAATAGTAACATTTTGTGTTTTCGTCTAAAAATAGTCTCTCTGTTCATTGCATATAAAAATGTGTAACTTCCTGCGACTATTATTTCTTTGTGCTTTCTCCACAAGTAGGAATATACTTCACTTGAGTATTATGGGTACAACCACACACAATGAGAGTAGCAGAGGTGTATTCATGAATGAGGTCTTACATGTACTTTGACAGAAGTGCCAGACTCACAAGTCCATCAGCTTTTAAGTTTTATACTAGATGTGTTCAACTGAAATTGGTTCCAGTTGATCAA
The DNA here is from genome assembly GCA_033980235.1 of Diadema setosum. Taxonomy (NCBI): domain Eukaryota; kingdom Metazoa; phylum Echinodermata; class Echinoidea; order Diadematoida; family Diadematidae; genus Diadema; species Diadema setosum. Next base: position 9,778,962 of record CM067079.1, read on the forward strand.
TCTTATAGTAAATTGCACATGTGCTTGTTGAAAAATGCAAAGGTCAGAGAGCAGCTTGGCATGAGATTTTATCTGTTTTAAGCTGTAAATCGTGTAATCTGGTGCATATCCGATATCTTGGCTTATTCTGAAAAATATACCGTAGTTATGGGTAAACTCGGCCTAGCGGGTAATCTCGGCCCCCAGCGCGAGCATTACAACTAATTATAATGCGCACGCTGGGGGCCAAGTTTACTCGCTACGCCAAGCTTTCCCATTACTACGGTATTTTTTTCCCCCTAAAAATTATGTTTTAGGGGTGTTTGTGTTTGTGTGCATGTGTGTGTGTGTATGTGTGTGTGGTGAGAAAAAGCAGTTTATACATGGGCCAGCCTCAGGTCGCCTTTCCCTACTCTGCCACAGGAGTGCCCTTTTTGGTAAACAAACATTTCGCGCCGTATATTTGGTTTTGATACTATACCTCGCACAGAAGGTCATGTGACCAGTCAATCGCAGCTCCAAAAGCTGTCCTCGGGCCATGTATCATTTACACATAGCCGGAGCTCAGACCACCTCTAGAGGTGGCCTGAGCTGAAGTGGAGTCAGGCCGAGGCCGGCCCCAGTTTTAGTGTTGGGTTCAAAGCCAGGGGGTGCTCACAAAAAATGAATGTTTACATTGTGAGTGTTACAATAATGAATTTTGAACCCTTTGTTGTGGTTTATCACCTGTCTTTCTAAAACATTTTGAGTTTTGAAATCTTTGAACAGTTTAATTTTGATATTTTTTGTTATTTAGAATCTAGGTCTTGACCCTTGTTCTGATCAGAAAATAAGATTCTATCAGTAAGTAGACCCGGGACCAACCCCTCAACCGCTTTGAAGAAGGATGATAATTCTAATACATTAGTCATTATATCGGGGAAATGACAGAATACTGGTTTTGCGTTATATTAATTAGCATATTGGTGCGTATAAGAGCCGCCGGAGGCGGGGCCAAAGGCCCCACCTCTGGCGGCTCTCCCTTAGAGATGAATTTTAGCCCGAAGGGCTGAAATTCATCTTTCCCGTCGTTTGGGGACCCCAAAAAAGGCCAGAAATGGAACGGCCATCAAAAAGTACGTTGACCACACAATTTTTATGAAAATTGAGTGGTTGGAAGAAAAGTGCTCTAAATCAAGATAACTCAAGTAAATTGACGATAAAGAAAATTGAGCTGATTTTGACGGAACTACTTTAAACGTGATGACGTCATCACAGCTGGCAGCCCTTCTTCCTTTCACTCTTTTCGACACAAGTCATTCACGATCAATCACACTACACTAGTTTGGCAAGGCAGCGCGTATACATATTGTCAAGAGACTATTGCGCGCTCAACTGCTATACGTAGTGTACACTGTACTATACTAGTAAACATGCGGGCGTTCTGCAGACTCAATACGCGCTACCACTGCCACACGTACGCATATTGCTGTTATGTGCACTGTGTATTGACTGCATAGAGTCAACATGGTGGGCTGTCAAGCGCACCCACACAGTGCGTAAGCTACACATTGTATACACAGTAAGCTAGCACCCGCAATTAGATAAGTGATTGTTTTCTAGTCTCACCTAAATTTCTATCGTTTTCCAGGATACGGACTACCCTCAACTCCTAAAAACGTGAGTAAATTCATCGTAAATTCGGATAATTTTAACAGCTAGTCTAGACTAGCATCGTCAGGATCTAACAGTTAGAACTACATTATCATCGCTATCGTGGGACACCCCCGAAACCCCCGAAAACCACATATGAATACCGCACTCTCACCACACAGACCAAAAGAAATCACACGTAAACAAATGCAATCGTCGTCAGCCGAATCACGGACCATATCGCAGATCGGATTAATATGTTTGATGGTTGCTATCGGCAAGTGTAATTACGCTCTTTTCAGAGCGATTTGCGCTCTCCGTGATTGGTTGCCGGTATTCTGTAATTTACCCATTAAACTTAGATCTATATCTACTACTAGTACTAGGCCTAAGCTTAAATTATATTAACGCAACACAACTCACAGTAAATCTAAACTTGATACAGGATCTGGATGCAGGGGGGCAGGACATGAATTGAATTATAGCCAACCCAAATGTGAAATGGGCTAAGTAAGACTGTGGAAAAGTCCATTTGTTAGAAATCCGCTAGAAAATAAATGAGTGTTGAGAGAAATTCTACTGAGTAGGTAGGCCTACTGGTGGAGATGAATTTCAGCGTGCTAACTTTCATACCTACTCTCAGATCTACAACAATTGTACTTTTGTTTTTCAACAGTGTAACAGCAAACATTACACTCAGGCTCTTAAATTCTTCCGGAAAAATTAACAGAAATACGAGCGCGAGCGTGCTGCTGCGACACTGAACAACAAACGACCCGCGGTACCCGCGAGTCAGCCCGGCCCGCCTCGGTTCATCACGGCCACTAACCTGGTGTCAGCTCGGCGGCGAACACTTCGGCCTGTCGTGGGAGTAAAAAAGCTGTTCACTACCTCAAGACAAAGATAGCCACACCGTTCAACCACAAATATACAAAATTTGATGCGTAAAAGACAATTACATACCTCTTTTTGCTTGGGATCTTGAGGATAGTAACCAGGAGGCCCTAATTTAGGCCGTTTTAATTGCCTACTTTCGTGAGGCAGATGAGAGGACATCTTGCTTGGCTGAGTAGTTAATGGCCTGCTCATATATCGTGTGTGTGTGATCAAGTGCGGTTCCACTCGTACTCCGGTACTGTACTGTATTGTACTACTGGTATAGCATGGGTATAGTAATGTGCATGCATACACTACACACAGACGATACCCACCGAGTGACGGGTCTTGAGCCAGTGTACGTATGTATGTATGTGTGTCGTGCGTACGCGTGTGGTGAAGTGTTCAATTAGGGAAGTGCAAGTTCTATCTACACTGTACTGCGAGAGTAAATTACCGCGGCGCGATCCGCGAGACAGAAGTGATAACAAAAGATGACCCATAAATACTTTGCCTTGAGAGTTTCAACAAACAATCTTCCTCTAACATGCATTTTGTTGTCAGTCCCTGTACTATCATTTTGACTACATCTTGGACGTGGCAATGTTGCAACGTATTTTTCCCCATTATAATATTAAGTATTTTCGCCGTCATTGCCAATATGGAACATAATAATGGTACATAGTGCTGTGAGAATAATATGGTTATCATAATAATATTCTCACTGGAATATGATTCATAAATGCTATACTGAGTTGTAATTGCAGTAACTTATAGGCAAATGTTGTGCCTTCAGTGTGGTTGGATAAACCAACGCTAATGAGACAAGATTAATTTTCACTGATTTTTTCCTATAAAATCTACCACTGAACCTTATATTCATGGCGGTTGAGTATGTTGTACCTATAAAGGGGGGGGGGGTGGAAAAGAAAAAACATAAAGCTTGAATTGACGTGATCTTCATCTTTGTTTGACGGGCCTAAAGAATTGCAAAATATCAATTAATTTGACAGTATACACAATTATATTCAATCCAATTCAATTCAATTCAAATTCAATTCTAAGGTTTTATTTTAACTTAATTCTTTCAACAGAATGTACATAAAGTATAAATTCGACATGCGTTTGAAGGAATGATACATAAATAGCAAAGAATAACATTTGTCAGTAGTCATTACAAAGTGAGGCATTTTTCATACAAACATAATTATTCTGCGAAAAACAAAGTTGAAGTACTGTTATGTCTACCACTCAAAAGACTGTGCTTGTACTATGTGGCACCTCATATAATAGGGGAAAAATTAGGTAAATAACTGAACTACAAGTGTGCGGGAAATGAGAAAAGAAGGGGAAAAGGGGACAGGGAGGAAACAGAAATAGAAGTAAAGAGACGAGACAACTAAAAATAAAAAGCCTAGATCAATCAATACATTAAAGATCAAGCCCACAGAGACTATTAACCATATTAGAAGTGTAGAGCGTTGAAAGCGACCGAGAAAGTGACATATATGGAATTGCTGATAGCGGAACATATTATCTGTTCTGTGAAGGCACGTATTATAGTATAAGTTCGCAATAAGGGATGTGATGTGGAATAGATCTAGTGATCGACATCCCGAACAAAAATCAATCTAACTATGATTTTTTTTAAAGATTAACGACGTCGTCATAGGCATTATTGTCAAGATTCGATGATAATTAATGTTATTGATAAATTCTTATAGATCAGTCACCCGTGTGCTGAAGGGTCTTTTTCATTCATTCATTTATTTATTCATTCATTCATTCATTTTTTCTATCTCCAACAGAACTTGTAAATCCATTTTTCTTTCCACATAGGCCTAAAATATAAGTACCATTATGTCAATATTACATATTATGATAGATGAAATTTATTGATATACAAATGATAGGGTGAAAAAGAAAAAGCACAAAGAATGATTGAATGACTATATATTAGGTGCATTAATTGGACACATGATATCCTATACAACAAGAATTTCAAATCAAAAGTCCAATCAGCAAAACTTCTGCGTATACTAGTATTCTGATAACTCGATATGAATTGTGCCCTTTTTCTGATTTATTAAACTTTGAGCAAATGCTTTATTTCCCCACTCTACACTCTAGGCGGCTGGTGCGCTCGTCTTTCATCATCCGTTACCTTTACTCAATTCCCAACCATGTACCAACAAACTTAGCTGGAGATGCAGCTTTCTCCTCTACTGCTCCCAGGCTGTGGAATAAGCTCCCTCCTCTTCTCAAATCATCACCAACACTAGATCACTTCAAACAAAATTTGAAGACCTTATACTTATTTTGATATCCCTAAATAAGCGATGGACTTGCACTGTCGCTGCCTGGTAATTTGTATATTTTATTCCCTATGGCGACCAGGGATGACATCTCCGAGCGCTTTGTATATCCAGTGGAAAAGGCGCTCTAAAAATATTAACTATTATTATTACATCGACTGCACTCAAAATATTCATAGACATAACCAATGTATGGTAAGTGTCTATCGTGTGATATGTAACAAATTAAGTAACTGGAGAAATAACGGACGAGATAATGGTAAAAATATGGAATGATAAAATATGGAAACTCCAGTCGATACTATACTAAACAATGGAGGCGGACAAAAGAGTCGATATTATTAGGTCATATCTTTACCGACGGTGATCTATCACTTGGTCTACTCCCACTTCGTCTAATAGCCATTTAGTCTCAAAAGCCATGCATGTGGTCTAATTCTGTTTCGTCTACAACCAGTTCGTCTAATGACCATTTAGTCCAATTGCCACTTAGCCTCATTGCCAGTTGGTCCACTTCCAGATGGGCCATGCCCACTCAAGTCGTCTAATACCCACAGTTTATTAGACAAAATGGGGAAAAGTCGACAAAACTGCAAGTAGACCATCTCGTCATTATACGACACGATAAGTAGCCAAACTGGGCATTAGACCAAGTGAGAAGTAGACTAAAGGGGCATTAGACGAAATTGATACTAGATCAAGTGAGGTTAGCCATAGTGGTGATAGACAAACTGGAAAGTAGACCAAGTGGCAATAAACCCCGACGAGGGTTTGAGCAACTCGTGTCGCTCACAACCGGCCGCAGATCGATGGATGGTGCGAGGGAAGGAATAAGGGCACTATATAATATTATGTTTCCTTCTATCATGCATGAATGGCAGTTATGATATAGTTATGATTGCTTCAAAGGCCTTTGTAACTTGTCTCCCGATACACTGCATGGTGCCCCCAACGAGTCATGCAGCCCACGAGTCATACAACTCTATGCAACGAGTTATACAGCCGACGAGCTCGACACAAGGCAAAAAAAACAAACAAACAAACAAAAAACAAAACAAAACATGGGCACGGGGCTTAATGTACTCAGTGTCGGTCTCGTGGAACTTCCGTTATTCGTCAGTCTAGTGTCGGACTCATGGGCCTTGTCTGAGTTTTAGTGTTGAGCTCACAACACATGTAGTATACATGACTCGTGGGCTGTATGACTCATGGATCTTTTTTTTATGTCGAGCTTGTGGTCATGTGTGGACAACAATAGAGTAAAAAGAAAATGAAAAGGGAATTCCACAAAAATTCATTTTTCCTGAAAATTACACATTCCATCAACTTGATACTGACATAGATTATGTTAAGAGTAGTAATTATTCCCCCTGCTTCCTGAAAGCAGTTAGTCAAGTGCTCTTTTTTTTTTATTATTCATGTTCCATATTCCCCATTTCATACAAGTTTTATATTCCTTTTGGTTTGAAGCAGAAATGTTTTTCACATAATGGTCAGTTTGAACCAATAATGCACAAAATGTATAAGGACATAAAATAATTGGCGTGTAATATGAGGAACCCATTAAAAAGCAAAACTTGTAGGATGTGGGCTCCAAAAATATAAGATAGGTTTTAGTACAGTATATCAATGTCAGAAGTGACGTAACATGCAAAATTCAAAATATCGAGAATATTACAATGTTTACGGGATGTACAAAGTATAGTATATAATGTTTATGATTAACTTATGGTATAAATGCTAAGAAAAGTAGCAAGTTGATCAAACTAATGAAGTCATCCGAGCGAAGCATCATTTGAGCATATGCAAAAAAAAAAAAAAAGAATTTCAAGTGATTACGGCAAAATAATTAAACATAGGATTTTAGAAAATTGGCTTGGAGATTTTTCTTAAAGGAGCTTAAAGAACTTGAGTGCAACCGAACGGAATCTAACTCATTCCTAAGGGCCGGTCGATGTAATTGTCTTAAGGGCTAAAACTGTACGAACAGGGGAAAAATGATAGGATTCACTGTGTCTTGTAGGTTAAGTTTATATGAATATCACTGTTTTTCACAAACATTGAGGAAAATATACTAGGAAGGTCACCAGTATTCAACTTATACATGAAAACTCCAACATGATATAAATACAAATCAGAAATTTTTAACAATTTACTTGAAACAAACAATTCATCAGTGTGATCAAAAAATTGTGCTCGATTTATAATCCGCAAGGCCTTTTTCTGAACCAAAAATAACGAATCAATTTTAGTCTTTGAGCAATTCCCCCATGCTAATATTCCGTAATTATAAGGTAATAATAAAGTTGTATAAAGAGAATGCAATATTGGCTTTGGGAAGAGATATTTCAGTTTGTGAATAATTCCAACATTCTTGCACAACAATTTACATAAATATTCAACATGTACCTTCCATGAAAGGTTACTGTCAATATAAATACCTAAAAATTTTGTTGAATCTATTTGATTTAACTGTAAACCGTTCATTAAAACTAAACCTTGAAGAGATTTTATTGTGTTACTGAAAACCATGGTCTTATTTATGTTAAGTGACAATTTATTTGCCTGAATCCACTCAAACACCAACTTAAGTTCATTATTCAAAGAATCTAGCAAAACATAAGGATCTGAATGAGAATAAAAGAGACTTGTGTCATCTGCGAACAGAAGAAAAGACAGCAGAGAGGATGAGTTCCGGAAGTCATTGATGTATAAAATGAATAAAAGAGGACCTAAGAGGGAGCCCTGTGGAACACCACAACAAATCGAGTTTATATCAGATTCATGATTGTTTACGGAAACAAATTGAGTTAGATAACTTCTGAACCACTCCAAGGCCTTTCAACGAATACCGTAATGATTTAGTTTATACAAAAGAATTTCGTGATCTATTGTGTCAAAGGCCTTGGAGTAGTCCAGAAACATACCGACTGTATGCGACTTTGTGTCTATAGCTCTTACAACTTTCTCAACCAGCAAACCAGTAGTAATATATAGCATGGCTGGTTGCATGTTTTTTCCGGAACCCGAATTGATTATCAGCTAAAATATCACATTCGTATACAAATTTGATTAAACGATTATAAATCACCTTCTCAAGTAATTTAGAAAAGGATGACAGAAGTGATATTGGTCGATAATTTCCTAACTCATCCTCTCTGCCTTTCTTATAGATTGGAATAACTTTAGCAATTTTCATTTTAATGGGCACAATACCAGTTAATAAAGATAAATTCAAAATGTGAACTAATGGTAATAGTATTTCGTTTACAATACATTTCATGAGGTGATTAGAAATCCCATCATGACCTGTACTCTTCTTGGGGCTAAAAGAATTGACAATATCTAAGACCTCTGTTTCAAGTATATACTGGGAGAAAAAATAAAGACTGTCGATTGGAATTTAGTAGGTAAGAATGCCGGAAAGGGTCTGTGTGCAGATGAAATATTGCGGGCCAGATTCGGACCAATATTATCAAAAAAAGAGTTAAATGCTTCCGCAATTTCCACATCATCTGTTAAATTCTTCCCTTCACAAAGGATATTATCAATAATACCCTTATTTACACGTTTATGAATAACACTATTTATTACATGCCAGGTAGATTTTGCATCTGACTAAATTTGTGCTGTTCAAGCAAAGAACAAAAATAATCTTTTTTTTGCTTTACGCAACAGGGACGTAAGAGTATTCCGATATTTAATGTACTTTGATTTATTCAAAGCTGTATTACGTGATTTATATCTGTAAAATAAAGTATTTTTTCTGTTTATTGATCTAAGTAAAGCTTTTGTCATCCAGGGTGAGCGCGGAACTGTTTTGTAGTTTCCTCTTTGATTTCTCAAAGGGAAATGCAAGTGATATAAAGGTACCAAAATATTCATAAATCTGTCGTACGCGTTATTCGGATCAGTGGAGTTTAAAACCTCATTCCAATCAATATCGGATAAACTTTGTTTGAACAGCTGGATATTATGATCGGAGAACACTCGTGATTGCGATAAATTTTTACAGACCTTTTGTTTATGCGACTCAGGTAAAGCAGAAATGGAAGAAACTATAACGGGAAAATGATCTGATATGTCCGTAATAGCGATACATTGATCATCATAATCATGGCTGTTTAAAAATATATTATCGATCAGTGTTGCGGAGGCTCCAAATAATCTTGTAGGCTTGGTGATACAAGGAGTGAAAGAGGATGATACCATAGTATCAAAAAAAAAAAAAAATCACGTGTTTGTGGATTACCATGATAATCAAGTAAGTCTAAGTTAAAATCTCCCATTATGTACACGTGTTTGTTGCGGAGATAGTGACTTGGCACCATCAGAGCCGTAGGGCAATGCACGCGACAGTATGCACATGTTCCAAAAGAGAAAGCATGAGAAAAATGCAACTTTGAACTATCACTGAACTGACGACTCGATTTCCACAAACATAGACTCAGTATTAAGAATACAGTAGCTGTGAATACATATGACTTTTTAGAGAAGCCGAGGACGACAAGATTAAGGAATAGTAACCATTTGTTTGGTGTGACCGATGAAAAGCTACAACATTGGATTTTGGGGGAAATGGAACAGAACCCTACCACCATCCAGTTCATTAACAAGACAACAATCACTACGTATAAAGGGGAAAAGACTGGATATGGTTTCATTATGCTAGAAAAGTGAAAGCGTGTTGAATTTTCTTTATATTTTCTTTATATTGCTGTCCACAAATACGTCATAACCTCTACACTGTAAAAACATCGGTGTTAGATTGAACACCATGGGTGTTAAATCTAACACCGATCAAGTGTCAATAGAGGACCACACCGACAGGCGTTGAAAGTATTTTGTGATGGTGTTGAAAAGTGTTCACCTGGCACTTCGTGGTGTTAATTTGACACTGTAGCTGGTGATATTCTGACACTGCGTTGGTGTTAAATCAACATTGACACCACATGGTGTTGAGTTGATATTGCTGGTGTTAATTTCAATGGTATAACACCCGCCCAGCTTCAATAAGGGACCACACCAACTGGTGTTACTGTGGTGTAAATGTTTTCACACCTTTTTTCCCAAAACCAAGTACTTTATCGGAAAGTTCTTGATCGTTTTGTTAAAGTTCAAAATCAACAAGAAAAACAGTAACCAAGAAACTAGTCAAAAACATTTTCATACATTGCATTGCAGGAGGTGTTAATTTAACACCAAAAACGAGCACCGAAAATTTAACACCAGCTCGGTGTTTCATATTTAACACCGGACTTTTAGCAGTGTAGTAGTCTCCTCATCCAGCGGTTCAAACACCAAAACTTCAAAAATTCATAACTTTTGCATCGATTGTCCGATTTTCCTCGAGCTTTCACTGATGTGCTCTACTAATGTTGCTGCTTTCACTCAATCCACATTTCTCTCTGGGCTTTGTTTTCCTATATAATCTATTATGACCTCTATCGATATTTGGCCCACTGCGCCCCCACACGTTGTGGTTGTGAAATTTTGGACGACGCACCAGCCGCTGGGTCCGAGTCCAGGGACAGGCTGCAGCGGTTGTGTCCCGATTCAAGGCATACCATCCCCGTTGGCTTGTCCTTTTGAAGTCGGTCCAATGTGACTGTGCATCACAAGACCAACAAAAAGTCGCGCCCCTTGATTTTATGTGAGGACGTGAGGACTCAAAAAAGGTGAAACGGGTCAACCAAGTCAATCTTAAGTTGTTGTTTTTTTATATATTTTCTGAAAGAACTATAATCCTCTTCTACATTATTCATACGTTTGAGATCATACAATGAATGGGAAAGTGTGTTTTCACGGCAGGTTTTCTACAACCCCTTTTTTTGAAGAGTAGTGCGATCAGGTATGTCTTAGAGGTCCCTTGTCATTTCTTGAAAATCCTGTGCACACTCTTCACTTTCAACTCTAATAACTTTTGAAAAGATAATGCCACTGCTTCGAAAGTTTGCATTAATCATGGACAGAATGAGTTGATCTGATAATCCCTTCATTGTTGTTGCTTCGGTGGTTTACATCTCGTTTTTTGTCCCGAACATCGCGCAGCTAGCACGGCTTGTAAAGATTAAGCGCTTGAACAGACTCTGTTATTTAGAGCCTATTTTCTCAGTTCACACTTTTCCAGAGTGTGTGCTTTCTTTCCAATATTTAATTTTTTTAATTTTTTTATTTTTAATTGAAATATACATCATATGAAAGCTTAGAGTCTGCTCTTTCAGAATCTGTCCTCAACTAAAAATCCATGTCTTGCGACTCTTTGTTGGTTTTGTGATGCAGGGTTGTGTCCTGATGCAAGGCATATACCATCCGCGTTGTCTTGTCCTTTTGACGTCAAGTCAGTCCAGTATAGTTACTTAGTGTGCTTACAAACATTGACAGCGCCCCTAACGGCCACTTAAAAACAAACAGCGTAAGACAAACTCAAATAAAAAAAAAAAAAACTAAACAAAATAACCAATTTAAGTTGTAGATAACAAGAAGTCATCAACTATGTTTTCTGTCTTTTACAAGTGTTAGGCCTACATCCTGCGACAGATCGGTGGGGATATACAGTTGTTTAAAAAAAAAAAAAATCTCGTTTGTTTTGCAATTTGTAAATGGACTTAAAGGTCCAGTTTACCTTTGGGAACAGTGATTTAAAAAACGTTCAAGATATCACATTTGATGCATATGTATAGGTCTGTTATATCACAAAACATCCTACCATATAAAATTTTTGCACTCGGAAGCCTAAAATATAAGGAGATATCAGTATTTTTCTCATTAAACCATATTGTAGACGGTTTAGTCTGATGACATTTTTATCATCTATTGTTCACATTTTGTCTATTTAACAATACTTAACATTGATTATATGGATTCAAATCTTTACAGTGGTTCTTTCTAACCCAAACTCATATTTTGGAACTCTTTTAAAGCAATAATGCTGGGGTTTCGTTTCATCTGCAAATGGTAAATAATATGCCTTTAATGTCCTTTGCCATTTTGTCATGCATGGGGTATGTCAATTTCCTTTTCAACTTCTTTTGCTCGTATCCCTCGCACATTGTTCTGATTTTATTTCCTTATCTGTGTACAAGATAATTAATTAAGTTCTACATCATTCTCCCCATTATCTGACGGAAATTCAGTATGGGCGCCAAAAAAAAAAAAAAAAAAAATCACACCCTAGCAACATTTTTGCTCTTAATACAACCAATGTGCAGTGAAATTATCAAAGTAATTACCAACGATCAACAAAGAAAACTGTGAGGATAATCCATTGGTATGAGGAGAGCGTTCGTCACCCTCAATCATGCCATAAACATTCACTGATCTCTACACTATGGTATATTACAGAGATCTATGCAGATATCAGCACTGTATTGGACATACATGTAATTATTATTATAGGAGGATGAGGCGGTGTCGTGGTTAAACAATATTACCTTATGTAACATTGAATTGGCAACAATACTGAAAATATGTCACAGCCCTAAATAGTGTTTATTCTATTATCTATTTCATCAAGGTTATTCTAAAAACCACTTCCGGTACCTTGATCCATGGGATGTTATTTGTGTTTGTACAGTATGTGTGTGTGGAGGGGGGGGGGGGGGGGGGGGGTGGTGGGTCCATGGTACTGCTCGAGGTTTGGTCAAGGGTCAAATATTGCAATAAAAAACACAAAAACACAACAACAACAACAACAAACGAACAAACAAACAACCTAGAATGGAAATTGGGTATTGAAAACGATACATTGAATTGTAAATTATCCTATTATGCTATGAATTGCAAAAATTAAGCAGCATTTCGTTTCATTCACCAAACGTCAATTTCTATCCTTTCTTACCCGTCAGGATAAATCCCAAACACTATATACGTACATACTGGAATAATCAGTCAACTTACCTACCTTCCCCCCCCCCCCCCCCCCACCACCACCACTTCCATCTCTTACATGTATATTACACACGCACATCCACACCCCGTGCATCTTCATCATACCAACACTGCTTATAACTATTTTGCGGGAAAAAAAAATCACTCTCTGTACAATACACAAGCATGCACATAATGTTTACACTATAATCTTGCACACAAATACACCCACACGGACGCACGCACACGCATTATAGATACTGTTGAATAGTACATATCCATACAGACCAATTTCATGGGTCTATGCACATTCTATCTAACAGTCTACACTCCTTCGATGTGTATTATAGACCCACTCTCTATCTCACCTCTTAGTATTTGTTTTCTATTTTTTTTTTCTCTGATGCAGTTCTGTTGTGCATAGGCCCTATACTGTTTATTCGTATAGACGCCCATGCATTACATTTGGCCCAACTTGTTTTCTATAGACAGCCAATAACAACAAGTTAGTGGTAGACCTAAATGGTTGTCTGCTGCATTTCAGAGTACATGACTACTTCAAATCACATATTCTAAAGAATGGGGCATGGTAATTTGCATCGATTTGTATTGGTTCATACAGTTATAATTATTTGTATAATAGGATCGAACTTCATCTTTTTACAAAACTATGCATCTATATGCAAGCATTCTATAATGCTGTTCGAATGCTGGAGAAAATCACACACAACTTAGTATCCCAACTAAAGGTGGGACCCACCTTGGACCACTTTGTTTTGCTTTATTTATGGTTATCTCCGCTATTTCAAAGCCGATTTTCATCAAATAAACTTTTAATTTCTCTTAGAATTGTATCCTTTTTAACCCTATTCCCACGGGGGGGGGGGGGGGGGGGCATTTTGCCCCCCCCCCCCTCGACGTTTCGCGTGATAATTCCGCAACGCGTGATGCTCTCGCCGCGACATTTTATGACTTTTTTTTTTGTCGCTCCCGAGCATACCGTTTTGAAGCTACGCCCCTTTGAAAAAAATTTGTCGGCCCAAAAATTGCTCGAAAGCATGATTTTGTGTACAAATCCAATGTAAATTGTGTTTTTGCAATCAATTCATATAAAAATAAACATTTTTACTTTCAATGGCTGATAATGATTTGTTTTAGCCTGATTATGCTTTAAAAAAAATTCAGCGACAAATTTTGACGAAAAAAACAAAAACAAAAAGTAAAAAACAAGAAATTCAATAAACAATAAACCACATAAGAAATAATTATGAAGCCGAATTTTTGCTTCAATATTATTTTGAGGATATTGAAAAGAATATGTTCACCAAATATTAGAAGTCTTAAAGCTTTACTTTTTTATTTATAGGCAAAAATGTATTTTTGCATAAATTAGCATAAATTGATTGATATAAAATAAAATTTGAAAAATCTAACTATACAGTCTTGTAGATTACATCCGCCTCTACCTTGTAGTGCAAATTTTCACGAGGATCGCGCGATCCAGGACCGAGATCTGAAGGGGGGGCCAAACCCCCCGCCCGGTGGTTTCAAGTCCCTCAAAAAACCCGGTGGGATTAGGGTTAACATTTTATAAAAGTGGTTTCAAATTATCTCGCAGTAAAGTTGAAACCTGAATCCCATCTCAACTAAGACTGCGCCAACCCTATTAACAAACGTTCTGAATAATATGAGAACCTTAATTCGTTTTCGGATTGGTTTCGTTATTCCCGTCTTACTATTGTGATTATAAAAGACATTGCAGGGAAACGTGTAATTTTCCCAGTCTATAGGGGAAGGTGCATTCCAATGTCTTCTGTTAATCATATCACTACTTTACCCTTGATTAACAGATGATGTCAATTATACAAAATCTTGGGCTGGCGTGGGTGTTACTTTCCACGTAGGCATTGATAGGCCTAATCTGAAGAAAATAGTAAAAACTAGTAATAAATTGTTTTGATACGTATCTAGATATTATTTTGGCCACAATGTGACTTCTTGAGGATACCATTAATCAACACTAGTCAACATGCATTTGTGCTGCGTAGTTCTCTTTATAAGGCAGAATAAAGTTCTCAGAAGGGCTCAAAATTCGTCTTCCACCATTTTGGGTCTACCAAGAAGCTTGTCTGCCTGACGCAATTTGCCGAGATAATGCGCTGTTTTGGTAGCATTTTTTTTAAAGATCAAATCTGTAAAATAATTTTGATCGTATGCAAACGACTTTAAAAACGCGTCCTTCACGCTCAGTATAGTGGATAGAACGTTACTATAGTACCTGATGCCCGAGACGTGCCGTTGATAGCAGAATCACACGCAGCTAACAAGCTGCACGTGCTTCTCACTCTCGCACAATGGTTACTGCTGTATAACAGCGGTAGATCTTATTCGTATAATATATTGGTGCTGTTGTTGTTTTCATTCCAGTGTTCAACGTCTCACAATCTTGCCTTTTTAGTGGAACACTGTTTTCCGTCGTTATGATTACTTACTTGTTTGCTTTTGTTTTGTTACCATGACAAAGTGTGCATTGTTTCTTTTTTTTATGTGATATCATTAGCGCATACACTTTATATTGTATTCGGAAGAAACTGAACTTAGATGAATGAAAGTGTCACAAATGTACACACAAGTAGTTATGTACATGTTTAATGTATCAAGGCTGTGTGCATGGTTGTTTTAATGTGTACATTGTATGTACACAGGGTGACCAGATTAATGTAGAACCTTCTATATGATATTAGATATAGTACATACAGGCTGACCAGATCAGTGGAGAATTTTCTACATGGTATACAATGTAGCTACAGTACATGTATGCATCTGACAGGAAATACGTTATAGCTCACTCAATCTAGAATGATTTAACCCATTCCAGAAAATTCTGGGAAGTGCTGGCTGAGTGAGGCACTGCCCTTGTAGCCCAAAGTTAATTTTGGCAATGATGTTATGCACATATTAGGAAGTGAGTCATCCAGGATTCCTGGAATTTGGACTTGCTAGTATGTTCAGGTATGTAGCCCCAGGTTGGAGAAAATTACAGAATGTACTAGAAAGGGGTGAATGGATAGTATATAAGCAGGAGGAATTCTGAGGTAGGCAGAGTACCCAACACCTCTGCTCTGAGAGTTACGTCACTTCTGGCTCTGAAGCGACTTGTTATAGTCAGTCCTGTGTTACCTGCTGACCTGCTATACAAATTGTGTTTGTGGAGATAAGGCCTGGGAGACATTTTGCTTGCAGAGAATTAATTTGCCTACGTTGGAGATAGACTCCATATTTTAGTGTCAACGGACATTATTACGGCAAAGCTGTGACGGGTTGGATTCCTTGCTGGACAATATAAAGTGAATCATCATTCAACGCATCGACTGGACGTGGTCGTCATAACGTTTGGATTCTGCACGTTTCGCTGTGGACGTATATCCTGGATTTTTACCCCGGATTAATAACGAGGATTATCACAACCTGCGCCTCTGGATTTACGTCTGAGGTATCATTCATCGGTGCATCGCGGATCATTCATCTGTGCATCGAACATCGTATCTGGACACTGTCAAAGGGTTACTTGCTCTCAAATTTTGGACTGTAATGCACGTAAGTGATTCTATTACCGATTTGTAATTGTTTGTATTGATCGTTATTGTACTGATGTGAAAACCGATTACGAGTCTGTACCCACAATATCACTGTTAATAAACCGCCTGAACATTAGTTGATGGTTTCTTTTGTGCGATCATTCTCAGAGTGATTGTGGTCGTAACAAAATTGGGGGCTTGTCCGGGAAGTGAATTTAAAGCCAAAACTTAGAATTTGGAACGTTCCGGAATCCAGAATATTGGTACAGACAAAATACCAGTGAGTTGATTGTTCAATTGTACATTGTGTGTAATACATGTGACAATGTCAATCAGTACAATGGATGTTCAGGCATTTGTTCAGAGGACAGATTTGTCCCTCAAAGATTTGCAAAGGTTAATACGCAAATGTGATTTGACTGCTATTGCACAGCATTTAAATGTTGATGTTCCACAAGGTGTAAGAAAGGCAGAGATTCTTGACTTAGTAGCTGGTCACATGGAGCTCAAAGAAGAAATTGACACTCCAGATCAAGCTAAAATTTCTGAGCAAACACGGCTTGAGCTTGCTAAAATGGAAATGGAAATGAAGAAAGAGAAGATGAGACTAGAAATGGAAAGGGAGAGGGAAAGAGAACAAAGAGAAATAGAAAGAGAGCAAAGGGCAAGAGAAATGGAAATGAAGGAAAGAATAGAAATGAAGAAAATTGAAAGGGAAATGGAGCAACAACTGAAATTGCGTGAGATGGAATTGGCTCATGCACAGACTGTTGGAAATCGTGACAGGGCTCCCTCTGAATTTGATTTGGCCAAGAACATTCGATTGGTGCCAAAGTTTGAAGAAAACAGAGTCGATGCATATTTTGTGTCATTTGAGAAGGTGGCTAACAGTTTGAACTGGCCAGAGGAATTTTGGCCCTTGCTCCTTCAAAGTGTGTTTGTCGGCAAAGCAGCTGATGTGTACTCATCTCTCTCTGAAGAGCAATCACGTGACTATGCTACAGTCAAGAAGGCAGTGTTGAATGCTTATGAGTTGGTGCCAGAGGCATACAGACATAAGTTCAGAAATTCGTACCGCAAACCAGGCCAGACACATGTTGAGTTTGCTCGTGAAAAAGAAATGATGTTTGATAGGTGGTACAGATCCCTGAAAGTGGATCAGGACTTTGATAACCTACGTGAGGTTGTTCTCTTGGAAGAATTCAAAAAGAGTGTTGCTTTCAGTGTGAGGTCGCATTTGGATGATCACAAAGTGACAAGTTTGCATAAAGCAGCCTTGATGGCTGATGAGTATGAGCTGACCCACAGAAATGACAACAGACCACCTTTCAGGAATTTCTCTGGAAATAAGAGAGACAAAAATCAGTCGAGCAATCCAAAGAATGCTGGTTCTGAAAAAGGCACGAGTTCTGAAACTTCATCGGCACCAAAGCCTCAATCTGACAAAGGGTCCAGTACAAGTGCAAATGTCATCAAATGTTTTCACTGTAACAAGACAGGGCATGTAAAGTCACAGTGTTGGAAGTTGCAAAACAAAACAAAGAAGGACATGGGATTTGTCATGTCAAAAAGTGTCCTACCCGAAAATAGTGTCCCGTTCAGTGAAACACAGGCCATTGAAAGTCGATCTCCCAAATTCAAAGATAGGACTAAGCAGGTGGATGAGAGCTATCGTAGCTTTTTGTTTGATGGTGAGGTGACCCCATGTGCTTCTGGTGAGGCAGGTAAACCAGTAGTCATCCTGCGGGATACGGGGGCCTCTCAGTCGTTGATGGTGGATGGTGGTATGACTTTTCCACCAGATAGTGCAGTTAATGCAAAAGTCTTGATTCAGACTGTTGATGGCAGTTATATGTCAGTACCACTGTATAGAGTGGATTTGAAGTGTGACCTAGTTTCTGGTCCTGTCACTGTTGGAGTTGTTCCTGAGTTGCCCATGGCAGGCATTGACTTTTTGTTGGGGAATGACTTGGCTGGGGATAAGGTGGTTGCGTCTCCAGTTGTTTCGGATAAACCAGTGGTGGTTGCTGAAACTGAGCAGTTGCAGGAGGAGTTTCCTGGGATTTTCCCAGATTGTGTTGTGACTAGGTCTCAGGCTCGTAGAGCTGTTTAAGATGATGCGGATTCTGTTGATGTGGAGGAGAATTCCGGTGTTTGGTTGGCAGAAACCTTTTTCAAGGATTTGAATGATGGGGTTGCTGTATTAGGCTCCGAGGCTAACAGTGATGGGCTGTTTAGCAAGTCTTCCTTGGTTGAAGCACAGCAGGCAGACTCTGAGTTGAAAGGCTTGTCTCATAAGACGGCGTGTTCTGAGGCTGAGGCTGAAAAGGTCCCTGAGTGCTATTATGTCAAAGATGGCATTTTGATGAGGAAGTGGAGACCTCCCCATAGGCCAGCTGATGAGGATTGGACGGTGGTCCGTCAAGTTGTTGTCCCTCCCAGTTACCGCGGTGAGATCTTGAGGATTGCTCACGAGTTACCTGTTGGCGGCCATTTAGGCGTCAGAAAGACAAAGGATCGGATCATGAGGCATTTCTATTGGCCAGGGTTGAATGTGGATGTGGCTGAGTTCTGTAAGACTTGTCACACATGTCAGGTGGCTGGTAAACCACAGCATTCAGTGAAGCCGGCGCCATTGATTCCGATACCTGCGTTTGAAGAACCATTCAGTCGGGTTCTAGTTGACTGTGTTGGACCTTTGCCTAGGACTAGGTCGGGTCATAAGTACCTCTTGACAATCATGGATATGTCTACACGGTTTCCAGAGGCTATCCCGTTGCGAAATATCACTGCTAAGACTGTGGTAGATGCTCTAGTGCAGTTTTTCACTAGGTATGGGTTGCCCAAGGAAGTGCAGTCTGACCAAGGGTCAAATTTCATGTCAGGCATATTTCAAGAGGTGATGTATCGTTTGGGTGTGAAGCAGCTGAAGTCGTCAGCTTATCATCCCCAATCCCAAGGTGCATTGGAGCGCTACCACCAGACCCTAAAGACAATGATTAGGGCATTTTGTGAGGAGTATCCCGAGGATTGGGATAAGGGCATCCCTTTCCTCCTGTTCGCAACGAGGGACTCCCCAAATGAGTCGACGGGTTTCAGCCCATTTGAGTTGGTGTACGGTCATGAAGTTAGGGGCCCATTGAAGCTCATCAAAGAGAAATTCATGACTGAGGATGATGAGGTCCACCTACTTGACTATGTGTCAAAGTTTCGTGAAAGGCTTTCAAAGGCTTGTGAGGTAGCTAGGGAACACCTGAAAGTGTCACAAGACTCAATGAAGAGAAAGGCAGACAAAAATGCCAAAGCCCGAACCTTCAAACCAGGTGACAAAGTTCTTGTACTGCTGCCCATACAAGGTGAACCACTGAAAGCCAAGTTTAGTGGCCCATACTGTGTCAAAAAGAAATTCAATGATGTGAACTATGTGATCAGTACACCAGACAGGAGCACAGATCAGAGAATGTGTCATGTCAATATGTTGAAAGAGTGCTATGACAGAAAGTCAGTTGGTGTGACATAGATAGTGGATATAGCACAGTAGAATTTAAGGGTAAAAAGTTTTCACTGGCATATCACTTACAGTGCATTGTTTAGCATATCCATTAATGTATGAAAAACAGTTTGACATGATTGTATAAGCTTCGAGAATCCAAGTAATATCATTGTAACTGGTATCCATGAAAAGAGAACATGGAATCAATGCAGCTTTTCAAAAGGCATGTGATCGTATGTGATTACTGTTGCTTGACTTGGATTTTACCTCACATTCGTTGTAAATAACAATGAGAAATTGTGAAGGTAAAAGAAACCCTTGCTATGGCAAGGCTTTCTTTTTCCCATGGGGGATGGTGTCACAAATGTACACACAAGTAGTTATGTACATGTTTAATGTATCAAGGCTGTGTGCATGGTTGTTTTAATGTGTACATTGTATGTACACAGGGTGACCAGATTAATGTAGAACCTTCTATATGATATTAGATATAGTACATACAGGCTGACCAGATCAGTGGAGAATTTTCTACATGGTATACAATGTAGCTACAGTACATGTATGCATCTGACAGGAAATACGTTATAGCTCACTCAATCTAGAATGATTTAACCCATTCCAGAAAATTCTGGGAAGTGCTGGCTGAGTGAGGCACTGCCCTTGTAGCCCAAAGTTAATTTTGGCAATGATGTTATGCACATATTAGGAAGTGAGTCATCCAGGATTCCTGGAATTTGGACTTGCTAGTATGTTCAGGTATGTAGCCCCAGGTTGGAGAAAATTACAGAATGTACTAGAAAGGGGTGAATGGATAGTATATAAGCAGGAGGAATTCTGAGGTAGGCAGAGTACCCAACACCTCTGCTCTGAGAGTTACGTCACTTCTGGCTCTGAAGCGACTTGTTATAGTCAGTCCTGTGTTACCTGCTGACCTGCTATACAAATTGTGTTTGTGGAGATAAGGCCTGGGAGACATTTTGCTTGCAGAGAATTAATTTGCCTACGTTGGAGATAGACTCCATATTTTAGTGTCAACGGACATTATTACGGCAAAGCTGTGACGGGTTGGATTCCTTGCTGGACAATATAAAGTGAATCATCATTCAACGCATCGACTGGACGTGGTCGTCATAACGTTTGGATTCTGCACGTTTCGCTGTGGACGTATATCCTGGATTTTTACCCCGGATTAATAACGAGGATTATCACAACCTGCGCCTCTGGATTTACGTCTGAGGTATCATTCATCGGTGCATCGCGGATCATTCATCTGTGCATCGAACATCGTATCTGGACACTGTCAAAGGGTTACTTGCTCTCAAATTTTGGACTGTAATGCACGTAAGTGATTCTATTACCGATTTGTAATTGTTTGTATTGATCGTTATTGTACTGATGTGAAAACCGATTACGAGTCTGTACCCACAATATCACTGTTAATAAACCGCCTGAACATTAGTTGATGGTTTCTTTTGTGCGATCATTCTCAGAGTGATTGTGGTCGTAACAAAAGACAAATCGACAATTTGTACCGCTTTGAATCATGCTTTCTTTGTCTTTTTTTGATGATGGAAATAAATAAACTATTGAATTGAAAGGTGCTATTTGGAGGACACTTTGAGAAAGAGGTGAAACATTAGTAAGAGACCGCTGGACACAGGTATGACGCACTATTTTTTGTAAGAGCCATCGAAAATTCGAGAATAATCTCCCTCTTCGAATTTTTGGGTGCGAGTACGCGAGAAGGCGAGTATTCGAGATCTTTCTATACTTGACCCTTTATGGGGTCCGAGAACTAAAGGCGCCAAGGCGAAATCTGAAATCTCGTCTTCTTATCTTTTCAGGTTCCAGAAGGCGAGAAGGCGAGTTACGAAATCTCGCCTTTTCGCCTTTGCCATGCAGATCGGAGAAGATGAAAAGACGAGAATATCACACTATCGGTTGAATATATCGGCTGAATGATGGCAAGAAAATGCAGTGTTGTAGCTAAACTGTTCGTGCTGGAAGATCAAGGCAGCCAGCAAAGATGCCAGAACACACAACCGTCCAGATGCAAAAATATGCAACTACTCAACTATAGAGAGGCATATCTTTCAGGGGATTGTAGTCGCTCAGCATTCGACTCTGGGCCGTTTGCTACAAGGAATGTTCATTATATCACTCAGGACTTGAAACGTGTAGCAATGGTAGAATGTCGGGAACAGAATATTTTGCGTAAGCACATTTAACCAAGGCCTACGGCTCGAGGACGACTTTAAACTCGCCTTATAAAGCGACTTGGTGTGGCTGAGGATAGAAGTTTTTTTTTTTTTTTCAACAAATGGCTTCTTCTGTTTGTTCTTGTCCTAAACAATCAAGGCACCCAATGGGATTAAAAATATCGCCTTTTCGCCTTCAGGTCCGAGACTAGGCATCGTAGGCGAATTTCATCAATGGCCTCTTTGATATTATGCCCACACGAATGTCAACAGTTCGCTCTTTCCTCGCTCCATGTAAAAGAGAGAGAGGCAAAGAGAGAGAGAGATTGAGAGAGAGGGAGGGAGGGAGGGAGAGAGAAGAAAAAAAAATCCACATTTCTTTTCATACTACATGATACAATATTGTGTATACTACCAAATATGCAACCCATTCAGCCCAATGTCGGCCCGCGCACACTGGGGAGGGCCCGAACTGAGTCAGTGATGAACAGTAGTTTTCGGGTAGTAATTTAAAAAAAAATGCTATGTGAATGCTCTATACCGAAAGAAATTTCGTGAAACATTGTTGCCTCATTCAGACTTCATTTTTTTTTTTTTTGCCATAATGAATCGGTGAAGCATTCCCTTTTTGATGCACGGCGGGTACATGTGTGTCGGTTGTGCGTTTTTGTTGAACATAAACGTGGGAGGAGGAATTCGAACGTGAATTTCGCCGCTTATAGCTGCAGGTTTCCGCCATTGCAGTGTGCCAATGATGGTGCCAAATGATCATGGCGAGTCGAAGCTCTCCTGAAAGCAATCTCGTGGAGGAAAATGGTGGCGAGTCGAACAGGACGGGAGAGCGACGACGAGCTCGAGATGGCGGATGGGCTTGGGTCGTCGTCCTGGGATCCATGCTGATCTTCGTGCTTCGGCAAGGAGTGTCGAAATGCCCGGGCGTCTTCTTGCCCATACTCTGCGCGGAGTTCGACACCGGGGCGGCTAAGGTGGGAACCATAAGCTCGCTATTCATGACAGCTGGAGATTTCACAGGTAATATATATTATGGCGGAGAATAATATACAAATGATGCACAGGACAGAGTGGATCGGTGAGACTTGGATATGGAACTGTTTAAACCCATGCACAAGCGCAGTGAGTGCATGGGTTTTAGACTGTTCTCACTTCCACGAAATAGGCCTGTGCATCATACTATTTTGTGTTTAATGGGCCCGTAAATTAATGAAATACAACCATTTTCCCCATCATGGGTCCGGTACACCTACAATACAATACTAACTGTACAAGACTTGAGCCTATAAATTTAAATGATCGTAACTCCATGAAGTACATGCAGTATGAAAATTAACTGATGATGTTATGATGTGATCAGCACACGTCATCAAACTGACAACTCCATGACAAGCTATGGCAACCATTGTGAAGGGAAAACCGGATTTAACTAAGTTTAGGCACACCCATTAAGAACATTTTATCCATGAATATGTCAAAGTAATCTGAAGCCCGCGCAGCGACTGATATTGGACATTTCTGTGGGCCTTTTTACATACCTCATGAGAGAAAAATAGAAAAATCAATCTTACAACGTGAAGAAATGGGCCTTCAAATAACTAACGGCAACCGATGCTTTAAGTTATTTTTTGTAAACTTTGCATTTAAGATTTAAAGGAGTCATTCTGTCAAATACGCGAGAAACCCTTAAGTCAGCTGAGTATACCGTGGGTTGTTTTGTTATTGTTGTTGTTGTTGTTGTTGTTGTTGTTGCTTTTAGATACTTAGTGGAAATTTTACCCCGGCGATTTTTTTTTCTTTGCTTTTTTTTTTTTCCATGTGGATTTTACGATGCAGGAAATAAAAATAACTGAATTGAATTGAGTTTAAGTGCACGTACGATGCACAGCGGAAAAAACATTTTGTAAGATTGAAATGACATATTCCAGTTTTTATCTATCTTACTCCCCAACCGCCCACGTTCATTATACCAGACAAGGGAGAACTAGAGCTGTAACATTCAGTCTGAAAATTCTGGCACATTTTTGGTTGTCTTGCCTTGCAGTTGCAAATATAAGTTGGTTGAAATAAAGCCCTTCTGAATTGCGCGTTGTCGAGAATTTATGTATTTGGATATGCATTGTTTGATTATTCAATCATTACATTCAAAGCGTTTTTCTATAAACATCTATCTTTAAGTTCAGAGAGATCAGAAGTAAAAATGTATCAATTGTTTTAATCATCAGTACTCTTGCTGCTCTCTTTTGAACCTTTTGTCGTTTGACATTTTGGGATTGATATGTACATGACCGAATTTACGAACAGTATAGTCACAGTAGTCGAACTGTGGGTAATATCGAACTCCGTGTATGTTGTAGAACCATCAAGTAGTAGGTCAATATTGTATCACAAAACATCATATCATAGAAAAATTACGCATTAAAACCTGAAATACAAGGAGATATCACTATTTTCCTCAATAAACCATAACTGCAGACGGTTTATTATAGAAACAATCTTATTGTAACTATTGTTCACATTTTAAATATCTAACAATACTTAACATTGATTATACTGATTAACTTTTTTTTTCTTTTTATACAAGAGCCAAGCGTTTACTGAAGATACTTGCTAAGAGCAGACACAACATGATTCATTCATAATTTCTCAAGCATTACAATTCTGACGCAAATTGTATAAGCCACAAAATACAACGATCCTATACCCACTGTACGAAAGCAAATTGCACTCTTGCAGAATATGATAACTGTTATGGCAGAAGTCGGCAGTAAAGCACCGATGCGTGCTCAGCTCCTTTGACGTTTCAGTTGGACTTTAGCGGTTAGCCCTACAGGCGAATGCTAAAAAAATCCCAGAAGAAGTACTGTGAATCAGTGTGAGATTATCTTTTGATTCATTCTAAGTCTGACCCCATGCACTAACAATGAATACAAACCGCATACGGCGCAGCCAACAAAGCATACTGCAACCATGAAAAAAATATATATATCTTTGGTTTCGGAATGGTGATAATAACGCATCTGGAAAGCCACCCATTTTCCGGGTCTATTCTCTTTCAGTCGGGTCATCGACAATCCTGTGCGGAATACAATTGGTATCCGCAAAATTGGTACTCCTATAGGCCCTATATGAAGGGTTTTGCTATAGTGTTTGCGCTGAAGTTCGGCAATCATATACAGGGGCGGATCCAGGAATTCCGTAATAAAAAGGGGGGGGGGGGGCTTTACAAAATTAAAGGAGGTTGCACGCACCCCCTCCATTTTTTTCGTTATATTTCTTTTGTTTTCACAAAAAAATAGAAGGGGCGCCCTGTGCGCTTCCCTCAGGATCCGCCACTGATATAATACACTGTGTGTGTGTGTGCGTGCGTGAGTGGCGTTTAAGTGAAATTAAATGAAATTTTATTCCCAATAACATACTTGTTACTGTATGCTTTGCCTGCTTAGTCGTCGGCTATAATTCAATTTTTCGTATAGGCCTACTGAATTCCGTAATCGTGAATAACTGAGAAGACTGACATGATGATAATGATAATAATGCCGAGAGTTAAAGGACAAGTTCACCTTCCTAAACATAAGGATTGAGAGAATGCAGCAATATTAGTAGAACACATCAGTGAAAGTTTGAGGAAAATTGGACAATCGATGCAAAAGTTATGAATTTTTAAAATTTTTGTCTTGGAACCGCTGGATGAGGAGACTAGTAAGGCTTGTGATGTCATATGAGTACAACAGTATAAAGAAAATGTAAAGAAAATTCAACATATTTTCACTTTTTTCGCATTAAATAAAAGAGCACTTGACTTGCCTCTTTCTAAAGGCAATGGGAATAATATTACCCATAACATATGTCAGTAACGAGTCAAGGGAATGTGTACTTTCTTCAAAAGATGAAATTTTGTGAAATTCTCTTTATATTTTCCTTATATTGTTGTACGCATGTGACATCATACACTGCAGTAGTCTTCTCATTCAGCAGTGACTGCACAAAAACTTCAAAAATTCATAACTTTTGAACGGATTGTCCGATTTTCCTCAAACTTTCAATGATGTGTTCTACTAATATTGCTACATTCTCTCAATCCTTGTGTTAATGAAGGTGAACTTGTCCTTTAAGTAATAGAGGAGCCAGACCAGCAAGCTATAGGAACATCACATTTTATATTTCTTGGATGTCGGACTCTGGACAAAACACCAGAGAGAAGTGATATGAACGATCAACATCCACCTTTTTCTTTTCCTTTTTTCAACCATCGTCCTGAATAAAATATCTTCAGCTGCTTTAGTGGTTCAGCTTCTGGGAGACGTGTACATCCCTCCTGTCCTATACACATTCATTTTTTATAATTATTAAAATTATTTTTTAAGCATACAACTAAGTGTGTGCATTCATCAATTCAAATCAAACGTCTACGAAGGTGAATACAGACTATTCGTGCATGGTTAGAGACACATTCAAAATGTCTCACTGTTAATTCTTCATTTAGATAAAAATCAACTGATTCTTCAATCAGATGTATACAAAATATTTCCATTCTTCAATTTAATGCAAACTTTACAGAACGTTTTAAAGCATATAGAGATATATATAAGGTTCGAGACACTTTAAGATGTCTATACATTATGTTCATTCTTTGATTAGACACAAACAAAATATCTTCATTTTTAAATTAGATACACACTGTTCCAAAGCTTTCTAAACCATACCACATATTTCTGGTTAGATATTCATTTAGAATAATATATTGTGTTCGTTCTTCAAATAATTGCAAATTTTTCATAAGCATTTCAAATTATACAAAACAAAAATATTTAAATGAATCAGATGATATATAGGCATTGTAAGCAGACACACACACACAACATCAACCAACAACCAAAGACTGATAAAGATGAGTTTCAAAATAGCCTTGAATAGTCAAAATAGAATGAGTGTAAAGTGGACAAAAAACGTTTAGAAAAAAAAATGATCAGCATATAGTTTATTGTTTTATGCAAATGTCTGGTATATAATACATGTCCAGAAATTGTTTCTCAAAATAGTAGTAGAGAGCAAAACATGTAGATGACTGATTTGGAAAGTTTAATTGCAAATGCCGGGAAAACGACTGTTTCAGACCATAACCTGTTGATGTTTCAATTAAACGTCGATCGAATTACACATGGGGAGATATACAAAACGGATGGAGGGTCTATACCAAAACGTTTAATGCCTCCGGATATACCCTTCGGAGTATATATAAAAAAGGAAAGACAGAAATACTATATAGCTAAGATAAACACATTGTGTACGTATAAATATATATATATATATATATATATATATATATATATTTATATCTTTTCTTTTTTATTGAATCATTTCTTTATTAAAGAAAATGTTTATACATAACCAGGTCAATTATCCCTTTAGATAATTGCAGGTATACATCGAAAATTACAATTCACAATTTTAAGAACATACAATACAAATAACATCCGTGAGATTAATGCGCCAGTATCAACAATAATATTTAACACTAACAAACATTAGTGGAAAAGTGAGCAAAGAAAATGGGATTTCTGGTCAGTTTATTCTGTCTTTATTTGTTACTAACAAACATTATAACATTCATATCGATTCTATAAATATAAATATATATATATATATATATATATATATATATATATATATATATATATGGAATGGTTGCATTGTCTTTTCAGGCCTAGTAACGGGAGGACTCTGTCGCCTGATGGACTATCGGACCGTCGCACTAATCGGAGGGATCATGGGAGCTAGCGGGATTATAGCTTTATTTGGAGTGTCTTCCCTGGCCGAAACGGGAATTTGCCTCGTCGTATCCGGTGAACCCTTCTTTGCAACTTTACGCAAATAAGCTGTCAAGCAAAAATACGCAGGAACATTACCTAAAATCATTAGAAAAAAAAATAGTTTATGATAATACATTATGTAGATGGTGACTGGCGGGGGAGGGAACACACCGAATGTTCCACCCGAAGGTACATAATAATAATAATAATAATAATAGTAATAATAATGATAATAATAATGAAGTCGTTAAATGTGTGTCTGACTGTCAGACAGTGACACTCCTGGCGCAGAAAGGTAAGACCTTCTTTTACATTGCTTCATTTGGAAAGAGTGAAAAGAAAGCACATAGTTACTGGAACAAAAAGGTTTTGAGTTCTTTCTCATATATGCAACCGATTGCCTCTCTCCTGTACGTGAGGAATCAAATGAAGGAACAACAGCATTCTTGAATTGATTTTAAACTGTATCTTCCTTCACAACACAGGTGTAGGCTTTGGAATGTCCTACGTGTCATCGGTGGCCATCATTCCCCAGTATTTCGATAAGTACTACGGCATCGCCAACGGTATCGCATACAGCGGATCGGGTTTAGGCATAGTGATAATCCCGCCGCTCTTCCAGATTTTCGTCGATATCTACGGCTGGCGGGGAGCTTTCCTACTACTCGGAAGTCTTTGCCTACATTCGATAGTCTGCGCAATGCTCTTTAGGCCTGTAAATAAAGAGAGCGCGAAAAACGAGGAGAAAACCTCGAGAACATGGGGAAGGCGGAGAAACAGAAAAAACGGGCCAGCGGCAAGTTCAAGTGAAGGAGAATATCTCCTTCAAGAGGACGACCAAGGAAGTGCTACTACGCCTGATTCTAGTGGAAGAATTTCAAGCATGATGAGAACAATTTCCTCCATCTTGGGACTATCCATCTTCTTGGACCTGCCTACAGTTCTCATCCTACTGGCTCAGTTCGCCGGACGGTTCGTCTTTATCGGCTGGCTCATCTTCCTAATCCCACACGTGATTGAGAAAGGCTTCGAACCCCTCGATGCCACTTTTGTGGCTTCGGCGGGTGGCATTTCCCTCATGGTCCTTCAGTTCACCCACGGCTTTGCCATCGACAAGAAATGGCTGACTCCAAATCAACTATTAATGATAATGTCCACACTAATGGCCACTGCGCTGCTTCTGGACCCGCTATGTACCACTTATGGAACGCTCATGGCTGGCTCAGTTGTGGTAGGTGCCGGGGCCGGGGCCTTCTTTCCAGCGAGTGTAACCACTCTACACAGCACTGTTGGACCCGAGAGATTCCCCAACGCAGTGAGTTGGGGCTTCGTTTTCAGTGGTCTCGGCAGAACGGCATCGGCCTATGCAACAGGTAAAATACATGTACATCATTTTTGTTAAAGGGAAACATCATCTGAATTATTATAGAATCACTCTGAAGGCCACTGAAGTTCAGCTTAGCTCCGTGAAATAACTGATGTGCTAAGAATGTTGTATATAACATCTAAAAGATTTATCGAAGAGTCCGTTCAAGAGTTATAAATTTTACAGTTTTGGACAAACTGGATAATTGGATATGAAGACTACAACAAATCTTTATTATAGCGTTATATAACTGGCAATCAAACAAGAGGTTATGTCAACACAGATATGTTTTGTCAACTTTCTTCTCCATTGTTCTCATTTTAGGACGCCTTTTCGAGGTTACTGGAAACTACAACTCCTCGTTTTTAATGCTCGGGGGCGTACAACTTCTTGTGGTATTGTTGATGACATGCAATCTTTTGTACATCAGCTGCCGAAACCGTGGAGGGCAGCTGCAGGAACGCTCGTGAACAGAGCCCTTCATGGAAACTACATCCCGTGGGTCGCACGGGTTGACATTTCTCGCCTATGGAGCGAATGCGCATTGTCCACTTCCAAGTTTGATATGACATGCACCGCTGTATTCATAATTTAATGTATAGGATTAACCTAATGAGACTATAATGATTTTGGGTATAAGGAATAGTTGGTACTGGTCTTTATTGGTGCAATCAGAAATCTTACACATGCATTCACAGCTGCCACGATTTCGATCGCTGTCTTGGTAAAAGTGCTTGCTGTGAGTTTGTAAATATCGTGGATAAAAAAGGAGCATTTACCACAGACTAGTGGTGACAGAGAGAAGTTGCAAAGCTACAGTTATTTGCCGATCAACAAAATATAAACGTGAATGTTAATCATTTTAGTGTTAATCGACTTGCTTGATTGCACGGCATAAACCTGAAGTTTAAAAGATTTGTCTATTATTTATTTGCTTTGCCGTGCAGAAGTTGTTGTTTTTTTCTGACTTGACGAGATAAATTATCATTTGTTAGATTAGCGAACGCATTTGCCCTATCATTTCCTCACATAATGTTGATCACTACATGTTCTGGAAACAGATATAGAAAGAAATAGAATCACCCTTGAATCACATAATTATCTTCACTTCTTAAAAACATTGTAAAGTGTATTTCATTGTCCGATATCTATACGTGATTATGGCGTGTATAGGCCTAGCTTCAATTCGTGTCTGAGTGTTACAATAATTCAAGGTATCAGAGGTCTTCGTTCATTATATTGGTAGAGAGTGATTTTGCAATTTTGAAAATGCAATTTTGAAATGGGGCAAGTTATTTGTTTTATAGGGCCCCATTTTTTCCTCTCTCTTCTTTCTTTAAAACACAACAACAATTTTGAAAGTAATTGTAGTATGTGTGCGTACGTTAACATAAACAAACAGAAAATAATTATGAATGATATGAAAAAATGAAAAAAGGTTCAATTTTCCGAATGTTCGTTAAGCCTAGCATGAAATAGGGTTCGTTAAAAATCGCATCTGGTATTGTGGTGTTATTCCGAACCTTCCTTATTCCAAAGTCTCATTCATTCGACAATAAAATGATCCGTTAAAGGTTTGTTAATCAGAGGATAGTTTAATAATCTGTTGATAATCAAATCACTGTTTCTGTCGAGTATCTATGTTATATATCATGAAAGCTGAGAATCTGCAGTTTTAAGAAAAATACATGCCTTATTATATATATATATATATATATATATATATATATATATATTTGACATCAGACTATTCGGTAAAATTCCAGTAAAATGGGAAAAGCGCCCTCTTTGCGAGACGGGACGGATTTTTTTCCCCCAAATAATTCGCACAAAAACTACAAAAGTAGGGGAAATATCAAGTTTTGTTATGGATTACCCTTCCTAAAGGCAATTCATATCTTGCATCACTTTTCTTATAGGTTGTTAAATTGTTGGTCAGAATCTTAATTATTTTGGAGAAAAACATGTTTTCTCAATACTTTGACACAAAATTATTATTGTTCTATATGGTAGACTCGAGTATGGTCATTCACATTCTATAGTGTATCTAAGAATTAGTGTGGCTCTTTATCCACGACACTAAATAAGGTAATCTCTATTCATAAGAAAATTATACAAGTTCAACATAAATCCCGTCGCGCGACGGGACGGAATTTATATAATGTAAGGTGCGACGGGACGGAATATTCATAATGGGCTATAGATGAAAACGAGTGTTCTTAACTGGGAAGAGAATAAAAGGACTGTTTGGCACACTTGTGACAAGAGTAACTGTTGTAAGTGGTCAGGGCGTAGCTATGGATCCTTCATCATCCCTTCAGTTCCTAAATGTGTGTTTCTACCCCCCCCCCCCCCACATGGTCTGATTGACTATTGAGGTTGACCAATTAATGTTAAAGGGATGGTATGGTTTTGGATGAGATGGGGCTTCAGGTTTTCATCTCTTTTGTGAGATAATGAGAAACCTCTTATGAAATATGAAAGAGTAGGTAATTCTAAGTGGGATTCAAGGTTTATTTGATGAAGATAGGTTTTTAAATGGCTGAGACATCTAAAACAAAGTAAAACAAAGCAATCCTAATAAAAGGCGTGGGACCCACCTTCTATTTGGATCCCTTCATTTGTTGCACTTTATTTTGGATGTCTCAGCCATTTCCAAATCAATTTTCACAAATTAAACTTTGAATTCCTCTTAGAACTATATGCTCTGTAACATTTTAGTGGGTTTTTTTTTTTAGTATCTTGCCAAAAGTTAATCCTCATCTCAACCAATACTATAGTATACCATCCCTTTAAGTTTGATGTTCTGCCGATTTATAGTTTGCATTCATTTTGCAAGATTTATCCTTTCACTGTTTGGAGTAATGTGCTGAGATCTAGGCTTGCTTTTTGTTTCCTTTTATTTTGTCCATAAAATAGTTCACCAACTTATTGTAAGCAAGGCAATTTCCATTTAGACTTCAAAAAATGTAATTGTAAACTACAAATACACAGTCTACTCGAGGTAGACAAATACTCCATTACATTTAGAGGTCTCTTGTTTATTTGTTCTATATACGTCGTGTTTACTTAAGTACAATCATAATATATATATATATATACATATTATTGAGATTGACATTTATCAACATGCAGATTCTTACCATGTGTGAGAAATAGGAAAGAAAAAGTACCCCCAAAAAAAATGTTTTTGAGAAAAGAGGGCAATAAAGCATCCTCGGATGATTGTTTGCATTTCAATAATGAAACATTAATTTTGAATATCCACACATTGGAATGCACCTGGGGAATGGAAAATTTGAAATCCTTCATCTAAAGTAATATTTTTTTCTTATACACTTCTGACATACACATTTAAAAGTACAATTTAGCTAAAAAAAGAAATATCTATAATATTACTGCAACTCAATAAAGAGGTGAAGTTTTACAGCTGAAAAACTACAGCATGGTTTTTAAAAACTGCGATCCTAATAATTCTATGATGGCTCAAACTGAGGATGGAAATTGAACAAAAACATTATCCACAATTACCAAGATTATCACAAAAATTCTTCAACATAGAACCATTTTGCCACTACACTGTGCGGCATTGTTGCAGCTGAAAATTTGTATATAGACTTGAGAGCACAGTCGTATCTTGAATCTTATCAAGGAGTGTGGGACACTGTCAAGTGTCTTTTTGTAGGGCACACATTCTGTCAACTATATATATATATATATATATATGAAGAGTTTGTTTGCAAAAACCGATAAGTCCAAATTTGCCAAATAGAGATATTTGCGATTAAAGGTCAAGAAAAATAAAGAGAATAATAAGAAAATTTTTGCTTCTTTTGACCATAACTTAAAAAATATACCTGTATATGTACTGACCAATATATCATTTAAAAGGTATTATTTTGTACTTTATGACAGAGATCGTACTTCAAAATCTTCAAAAATGGACTTATCAGTTTTTGCAAACAAACCCTTCATATATATATATATATATATATATATATATATATATATGATACTTGTAGTCCGCGTGTTGGTACCAGTACAGAAAAGATGACGAAGTATGGTGGTAATGCATTTCAGTCCAGCAGTGCCATTTATTCAGACCAAATTTTCGACGAATACATTCGTCTTCCTCATGACAATGACATGGCAATGACCACTTGTCAATTCTGAAAGTAAACAAGATGACTCTATTCTCTATATAATAATACATAAGTGGTAACCATATGAATGTTTATGGCAACACGCGTGTGGTATCTAAGTAGAGGCATAGTGCCTCTACTTAACAGCCCGTTAGGCTGCGTTCACATAGAAGTATACTATTCGGGTATTCGGGCTCGTTTTTCGAGGGCACGCGAATAGCTTGAATCGAACGATAGGATTTCCTCACACCGGTTCACATAGGAGGGCACTATTCGAAAGTACCGAATAGCTGCGAAAAGTATAGCAAAGTGGAAATCGAACTTGTTCGATTTTCTTGCAGCGTATACCGTCTCTCGTTTATGAAATAATGACACTTTTGTTCTGGATTTGCCCTTTAACAAAAATAAGCATGTAGACTGACATTCTGATGCAGTTTAGAAATTGTTAATAAGATTTGCTGGGATGTAGAGGAAGAAATCCTCACTGCATGGGATGGTGAGTTGACGGTGCGGGTGATGGTGTATTCGGTGCTCGAATAGCGAATACCGAGTACCGAATACCGAATACCGAATACCGAATACCGAATACCGAATACCGAATACTTCTATGTGAACGCAGCCTTAACGATCGACCCGACACTGTACAGGCATGCTAACCTGGAAACATTGAACTGCAGATTACTTGAATATGAGACCACTCTGAAGCAAATAATTTTTCACACAACAATATATATATAATGTACTCTTAAATGAAACCACAAGGATTTGAACAATCATCCCCCAGCATTCCCACTGTTTCCCACTGATCAGGTACTAGCCATCCCCTTTAAAAGTATAGGCAATAGATATAGATATAGTGGGGGTAGGAGGGTTATAGGCAAATTTCCAGAGCTTTATTTTCTTGAAATTTGTTGTACAGTTTGAAAACTCCATTATTTTCATCAGGGAGGCGGGATGAGTCTCACCTCCCTGTTTGCATTCATCGTAAGGTACCATTTACACACGGACTGTGTTACAAGTCATTTCTTCCACGATCTTTGTTCGTATTCATGATGCGTAGCCACTGAGGTTATTTTCGTGAAGTCAGTATGTTGTAGTTATTGTCTCTGTAAAGCACATAGAATGGTGAATGATTAGCATTATTCTGTGTCAATACTTGGCTCCCCCAGCACAGTGCTGCTCTTCACTGGCAGCCTGGCATTTCAGTGCATTTCAGCAGTGTGTTGCTGCTAGGCCAGATTTCTATAGACACAGGCATGTTCCTGTCCAGGTGAAGACAACACCCTCTTGTTTGTCAGTGGATGTTCAGGATTTTTGAGAAAGGCGTAACGGTAGAAGTAGGAAAATTTTGTCACTTGGAGAGGCAAGACCGTTATTTCAGGGTCTGTAGCAGCTGCAGCAGCTGCAGCAGCTAGACTGCTAGGGTCTGCTGGTAACGGCTTGAGCCGACGAGATGAAGTCGGGCGACCGCAGCTTCTTGTCATCAGTTTAGAACTATGGCATTAACTTGAGTCAATAACGGGTGAATTTAGAAACCCGTGTAAGGCCCTGTCACACCTTGCGCGCAACTTGCGAAGAACATTTTTTACTACCCGGAGGTCCTCGAAGAAGACCCGCACATGACAGTACCTAGCATGTATCTCACCCGTAGTTACCCGGAGTTGCACACGCAAGTCCTATTCACCCGCAGCCAAGTTTAGGCCTTAAGGTCGTGTCACACCATTCCGGGCAAGCTACGCGGGCTTGTGGCGAGGAGGTATGTTTCCAGCACGTAGAAGATTTTCAGCGGGCGAACAAGAATGTTTGCAATTTTCATTCATGCCTTGTCATACCGTACGGGGGAAGTTTTGCGGCTTGACTTGCGGGGAAACAAATTTACTCCCCGGAGCTCTCCACAGTTGGTCCGCTCCTGGCAGTATCTAGCGCGTAGTTGCCCGGAGGTGCTCACGCAAGTCCGTTTTAACCGCAGCCAAGTTTTGAGCATGACCAAAACCTTTTCCGAGTGAGTCGCGGGAATGCTTCTTAGCGGCAACACTTCCCAGGCAACTCCCACGCAGTTACTTCGCAGTCCCGTATGCAGCCAAGATAATGAAATTCTGTGGGATTTCAGCCATTCCATTAGAGGAATTCCTTCACTGAGTTGTCAGCCCCCACGCGACTGGTACAAAGGTCACACAGTATACTCGCAAGTATAATTTAAGTAGAACGCGTCCAGCAAGTAAGACATATGCGCTGACTCGCTCAAATCCTTTTCCGCCCTCAGGAATGTCCGGTATGCTAGAAAATCCCTACACGTAACAAGCCCGAGTAGCTTGCCCGGAAAGGTGTGACAGGGTCTAAACACGGTTGCGGGTAAAAATATATGCGTGCGAACCTCCGGGCGACTACGGTTGAGATACATGCTAGGTACTGTCATGTGCGGATCATCTACGGGGACCTCCGGGTAGTCAAAAATGCTCTTTGCAAGTCGCACGCAAGGCTTGCCCGGAAAGGTGTGACACGGCCTTTATGTCACACCATTCCGGGCAAGCTATGCAGGCTTGTTGCGTGTGGGGATTTTCCAGCACGCAGGACAATTTTTGCAGGCAGACAAGGATTTGGGCAAGTTTCGCATGCGTCTTACCTGCTGGACCCGTGCTACTTACGTTCTACTTCCATGTGACCTGCGTGTCAGGCGCATGGGTGGCGAGTGAGGGCTGACAACTCGGTGAAGGAATCCCCCTGAAGGAATTTGATATGGCCGAAGTCCCACAGAATGTCATTATCTTGGTCCCTTGAGATTGCGAAGTACCTGCGTTACAGTTGCGAAGTACCCTCGTGGGAGTTGCCTGCGAGGTGCTGCCGCTAAGGGCCTCCTACTGGCGTTCTGCGTGGACCTCAGCGGGCAATCCCCGCGACTCACCCGGAAAAAGTTTTGGTCATGCTTAAAACTTGGCTGCGGGTAAATCGGACTTGCGTGCGCACCTCCGGGCAACTACGGGCGAGATACACGCTAGCTACTGTCAGGTGCGGGCCAAATGCTTGGAGGTCCGGGTAGCAAATTTTTTTCCCCGCAAGTCAACCCGCAGGGCTTCCCCTGGGCAGACACGGTGTGACAAGGCCTTGAGCATACTCAAAACTCGTTCCGGGTGAGTCGCGGCAGAGGCGCACGCAGAACACCAGTAGGAGGCACTTAGCGGCAGCGCCTCGCAGGCAACTCCCGCGCAGGTACTTCGCAGTTCCCGTATACGATGTCGCTCGTAACTGAAAATGGATCGGTTTCAAAGCTCTCACGCAGGTCACACGGAATACACGCAAGTAGCAGGTAAATAGCACGCGTCTAGCAGTAAGACGCAAATACGGAACTCGCCAACATCCTTGTCCGCCCGCAGAAAATCCTCCTAGGTGCTGGAAAATCCCTACTCGCAAGAAGCCCGCGTAACTTATCCGGAAAGGTGTGACAGGGCCTTAAGGAAACTGCAGCACGTGAGAATGTATCCTCGGGCCACTTTGAGACAGGAAGAGAGATCCATCATAAATCGTTGCCTCGACGAGAGGTTGAGCCCTGGTCTTCGCAGCGAATGTTGGGAACTGTTTCGTGTTGCACGATCAATTTTCCTGGAGATGGATGTAGCTTTGTTATTGTTGTTGTTGTTTATTGAGGCCTAAGCCCCTTTTCTGTTTTCGTTTTGTCTTCCCACGTTAACTTCCAGGACAAAAGAATAACTATACCCTACAATCTTTTGTCATTACCATTTTATTTTTGGAGAGTGTTATTGGAAGATCCCCATTAATCGAAATGCATTGATTCAAAAAGACCTGTCTCTACATACTCGTATTGTATCACATATCTTGCAAGCCCCGCTTGTGACTTTTTATGCCTCCGCCACGAAGTGGTGCCGGAGGCATTATGTTTTCGGGTTGTCCGTCTGTCCGTCCGTCCTTCCGTCCGTCCGTAATGACTTTTGTGGACAGGGTAACTACCAAAACCTTTTGAGGTATCCTAATGAAACTTGGCATGTATGTGTATTTGGGGGTGAAGTTGTGCCTATCAACTTTTGGGTGCACATGCTCAAGGTCAAAGGTCAAAAGGTCAAGGTCAAATGCTTAAAATTTTGCTATTTCCCCCATATCTATGCCATGCCTGAAGATATTTTCTTGAAACTTAGTGTATACATGTATTACTAAATCAAGATTCTCTAGTGAAAGTTTGGGATCATGTGGTCAAAGGTCAAAGGTCAAAAGGTCAAGTAAAAAATGTGAAATTTAACTTTTTTCTCCGTATCTTGGAAATAGTTCAAGGTATCTTCATGGAACATAGTATATATGCATGTACTGACTGGCAGTGATTAGCTAGGGAATCTGGGGTTCATGGGGTCAAAGGTCAGGGGTCAAAGGTCAAGGGCATGCAACACTTCAAAATTTTACTATTTCCCTCATATTTGTGCAATGCCAGCAGGATTTTTTTTTAAACTTGGTGTATGCATTTTTAACCTGATAGTGATTCTCTAGAAAGTTTTGTTTTTGTTTTTGTTTTTTGTTTTTTGCCAAAAAGGTCAAAAGGTCAAAGATCAAGTGAAAGTGCTGAACTTACTTCTTCCTCCATATCTCGGAAGTGGCTCAAGTTATCATGAAACTTAGTACATATTTATGCATGTTCTGCCCGACAGTAATTCTCTTATGAGTTTTAGGGTCAATGGCCAGATGAAAATGGTAATAATTTACTATTCAATACAGAAATTGCATTTTTTCTCCATACCTTGAAACTTACTCAAGGCATAAACTTATGAAAGGGTCAAAGTCAAGTTAACCCTATTCTAACTGGGCTATTTGAGACCAAGTCTTTACTGAGGGGGGGGGGGTCAATTTGACCCCCCCCCCTTCAGATCTCGGCCGCCGATCGTGCGATCGCCGCGAAATTTTGCCTGAAGATAGAGCTGGATGTAAACTATAAGATAACATGGTCATACAATAGAAGAATATTGCCTTTCTATTTTTAATAAATTAATTATCCAAATTTGTGCATGAAATCATATTTTCACCTATAACTCCATTAAAAAGACTGGAGGATTGCTAAATTTTTGTGTCAGAATTCCTCAAGACACATCAAACAATTTTCTTGAAAAAAATTAGCACAATCGAAATCAATTTCTTTTGTTTTTTATTGTTTTGTTAACTTCTTATGTATTTTATTGTTTTTTCGACCTTTTGTTTTCTATTGTTTTTTGCCAAAATTTGTTGCAGGCACTTTTTCAGGCTTATCTACACCTGAATTGATTAATTTCAATGGTTAAAAGTTGAAATAATCAAATTTATATCAATTTCACCAAAAAACACAATATGCATTGGATTTGCACACGATATCATGAATTTGAGCTGTTTTTTGGTTGACATGCATATGCAAAACATTACGTAACTTCAAAACGGTGTACCCGGACGTCGCAAATTTGGTCTCAAAATATGCGGGAGACTTCAATGAAAAAAGTAGTGAAACGACGCGGCAAAATCTTTGCGCGTTGCGAAATCGTGGCGCGAAACGTCGAGGGGGGGGGTCAATTTGACCCCCCCCCCCCCCCAGTTAGAATAGTGTTACGGATTTCTGACGATAATATTACAAATAACTACGTCCTGTGTGTCAGACTATAGCCTGCTATCATGGTTATGTAACGCGTTGGAATGTAACGGTCTTGGCCTCGCTTTCCCTTCCCCCATCTGCTATTCTATTTACTCTGTCTGCGACAAGTCCTTCTCCCTTCCAAGTCCCTTTGATTCTCCCGACTGTTATCTTCTCCTTCGGGACCACAGTGTCCTCGCTCCACTGACCTGACTTGGCCATGTCCTCAACTTGCCCTCAGCGAATTAGGTCAAGGACTAAGTTCTTAGGTCCAGCCTTGTGACCAATTAACTGTACTCTCTTGAGGCTTGGTCGCGTGCCGCCCAGGCCAGGCCCAGGGACGTATGAATGGTATAAATACTGGCTCCTTGCAGAAATTAGAGAGTGTATCGAGTAGAGCCAGTCGGATTGACATTGCGGGTTCGGACTAAACACTTATCTCCACAACACTGCGAGTCGGGCTGGACAGTCAGCCAAGAGATTCTGTTCTGAACTGTGTAACACTCCGAGTTGGGATGAGATAATAAACTTGCTGTCAGGTCCGGAAGTTATTGTGTCCCCTTCACTTTCTACTAGCTGTCCGACTGAACTGCGTGCTGAGTGTGTGGTGCGATGCGTTACAATACATTTCTTATTAACTGATAACGAAGGTTCCCTGTATTCTCATCACCAGAGAAGCAAGGGATATTTACCCCAACTTTCGTTACACTGGTGGCAGCGGTGGGATTACGATCTTAAACACGAATCGATTTGACTTTGACATAAACACAACATCAACTCCGACATGTCACCAAAGAAGAGAAAGAGCCAGCTAGAGGCTGAAGTTAAGGAGCTCAATCTGCATCTCGAGGAGACTCGTCGACTGCTTAAGGAAGCGACAAAGCACGCGACAAGGGAGGACCTCGAGGAAGGCGACGTCGAAGGAGTATTGCACCAGCCTGGGTATCACATGTCGGTACAACTCCCACCCCAAGAGCATTTCGATGGCAACGGCAGACCATGGGAAAGTTTCATCTCATCTTTCTCTACTCTCGCGTGTGCCTGTCGATGGGATGACAACGAAAAGCGATTTCGGCTCCTGGCCTGCTTGAGGGGAGATGCAGCAGACTTTGTGTTTCAGCAACTATGCCACGAAGTCAGGCAAGATTTTGACCAGTTGGTTACTGCTCTCGGGGGCCGATTTGCCCATCAGCCATCACCATCGACATTTGTGTCTCAACTGGAGTCCCGGCGTCTCTCTTTGAAGGAAACTATCGCTGATTACGCCGCCGATATCCGTCGGATGACAACTTTCGGGTACCCCACGGCTGACCTAGCGACGCGTGAGACTATAGCGACTCGCCACTTTCTTCGCGGCCTCGGGGATGGGAGCATGTCGATGACTATCGGCATGCACGAGCCCACGACGCTCCACGAGGCTCGTGAAATAGCCGAGAGGTATATGCAGCTGCGTGAGGAGTCAACGCGATCTACAACCCGGCCGGTTCGGGCGGTTTCTACGACGACAGCCGGTGTGGAAGAGGCCATGCGTTCACTAGAGCGGCGTCTTGGAGAAATGGAGGCAAGGCTAGCGCAGTTTTCGTCATCTCTTCCGAGCAGGT
Organism: Diadema setosum; assembly: GCA_033980235.1. NCBI lineage: Eukaryota > Metazoa > Echinodermata > Echinoidea > Diadematoida > Diadematidae > Diadema > Diadema setosum. The sequence goes on from CM067079.1 coordinate 9,819,429, forward strand.
CGCGTGGGAGGTCGAATGGTGGCAGAGGGAGTTCTCGACTTCGATGTTTCAACTGCAATACAGAGGGGCATATCGCCAAATTTTGCCCTCATAGTAGCCACTATTACGGACAGCAGCTCGCTCCGGAATGGCAAACACAGAATCAGTTTCCTGTAGGGACGCGGGCTCCACCACCGGCACAGCCAGCTCCTGTGTGGCAGCCACCTCCACAACAGCTGCAGCAACACCGTCAACCAGGGCCACCACAGCCTCCTCCTCCGCTCCCTCCACAGTCACAGCATCGAGCTGCCCCTCTCGATACCCGCGGATCGGGAAACTAGAGTTGGCCGCCCCCGTCGATCATGAACGAGACGTCGACAAAGACAGACTCAGCCGGCGAAATATCATTCGCATTGGTGAACATTGTGGGAATTCTGCCCTTCTCCCACTAAAAATCAATGAGACTCGTGCCAAGTTTTTGGTCGACTCGGGAGCGGCCGTGACAATAATTTCATCGAGGCTGTATAATGCAATGCCTATGGACACGCGACCACAACTACGACCTTTGTGCGAGGACATCAAGCTGAAGGCGGCAGATAACGGAGACATCACGGTACACGGTATATTCCAGGCAGTGATCGAACTAGGCGACGAGCGTTTTCCGTGGGACACTTATGTTGCTGATATCAATGACGAGGGATTGTTAGGTTTTGACTTTATGCACCATTACAATTGCTCGCTTGAGGCCAGACATGGGGTGCGTATAAATAATCGCTTATTTCCATGTGAAATACAATTCGATAAAGTGTGTTATTTGATAACGAAAACAGAAGTTATTGTTGGTGCCAACTCCGAACACATCGTTGATGGCGCCCTTAGTGAGCCACTACCATTTGATGCATGTGATGGACATGCCCTTGTCGAGCCCCTGCCCCTTGAGCACCGTACACAACAAGGAATATACGTCGCTCATTCCATCGTCAGCGTAACCGATACCGTTGCCAAGGTGCCCATTCGTGTCCTCAATTTAACTGACGAAGATGTGCGCTTACACGCGGGGAGAAGGTTAGCTGTGATTAACCCTATTGATCATGTGTATGATAGTGACTGTGTTGACGCTGAAATTGACAGTAGTTTTACCCGTGTGAGGAGTGTAAACGTGACTGAAGGCGAGGAGCGCTGGAGTGCTGCATGCATGGATTTATGGAGCAAAGATTTGAAGGCTCTGTATGAGAGGAGCTGTGAGGGACTCTCGTCACAAACTGATCGTGATCGTCTCGGGCAACTTCTCCATCGGCATCGCTCATCATTTGCAGCTTCCTCCACCGATCTCGGGCGGACATCAATTGTGCAGCACAAAATAGAGACTGGTGATGCTGCACCAATAAAGCAGAGACCACGCCGGCCGCCTCGTGCTTTTATGAATGACGAGGAAGAAATCATTCAAACCCAGCTTGAAGCAGGCATAATTCGTGAGTCAAGCAGTGCATGGTCCAGCCCCCTCGTTTATGTGAAAAAGAAAGACGGCTCGACAAGACCATGTGTCGATTACAGGAAACTTAACGATGTGACTAGAAAAGATGCCTATCCACTGCCCCGCATAGAAGATTGCCTAGATTGCCTTAGTGGAACTCAGATATTTTCTACACTCGACTTGCAGTCGGGGTATTGGCAGATTGAAATCGACGAAGCGGATCGCCCGAAGACTGCCTTCTCTGCACGATCAGGACATTATGAATATGTGACGATGCCTTTTGGATTATGTAACGCACCGAGCACATTTGAGAGGGCGATGGAGCTCATTATGAAAGGCCTACAGTGGAAGACAATCATACTTTATCTGGACGACATTATCGTGATGGGGTCGTCGGTGGACGAACACATTGACCGTCTCGACGAAGTCCTCGCCAGACTGGGAGAAGCGGGCCTCAAACTGAAGCCGAGTAAGTGCAACCTATTGCAAACCGAAGTCGCCTACCTCGGACACGTCGTAAGCCAAGACGGGGTGAAGCCTGATCCCGAAAAGGTCGCTCGAATTCAAGACTGGTCGACTCCGACATCGGTAACTGATGTCCGCTCCTTCCTCGGCCTCTGCTCTTATTATAGACGTTTCATCCGGGGCTTCTCTACAATTGCTGCCCCACTTAACAGACTGTTGGAAAAGAAAGGTCACTTCCAGTGGGACGCCAGCTGCCAAGACGCATTTGAACAGCTGAAATCGACGCTCACCAGCGACGTCGTGATGGCGTACCCTCAAGACGAGGGACTCTTCATTCTCGATACTGACGCCTCAGCGACAGGAATTGGGGCAGTCTTGTCGCAGATGCAATGGGACGAACATAGCCGTAAGGAGGTTGAACGCCCTATTGCATTCGCCAGCCGAACACTTACACGAACTCAAAGACAATATTGTACGACAAGACGGGAACTGTTAGCCGTGGTCTCTTTCGCTCGTCATTTCCGCCATTTCCTTCTCGGGAGGAAATTCCTGATTCGCACGGACCATTCCTCCCTTCGGTGGATCATGTCGTTTCGAGAACCAACAGACCAGATGGCGCGATGGATCGAAATCTTATCGCAGTTCGACTTCGTGATCGAGCATCGGGAAGGGAAACGGCATGGTAATGCTGACTCACTGTCTCGAATACCGTGCGACCCCGACAAGTGTGAGTGCTATGACGGAGCTACCATACTGCGCGACTTGCCTTGCGGTGGCTGCTCTACATGCCAGCGACGACATCGGGAGTGGTCTGATTTCTTCAGCGTCGATGATGTCGTCCCTCTATCTGCAAAGCGAGTGAAGTACACATGTTCTAATAATGCTGTCGATGAAAATTCTTGCCTGACTGTCAATGAAAATGAACGTAGAAAGGACTCTACGTGCCGTCTCGCCGTGGTCGTGGCCGCTTTCGTTGTTTCCCTGCTATCGTGGTCGATGTGTAAATCGCGACTTGCGGTACTATGTGGACTGACGTACCTGTGTGCAGTGGTAGCCTTAGTAATTCGCATGATGAGAAACGCACACCAAAATTTGAGGTGGGGATGCAGGACATCTCCCAAATTAGTTAGTCGTGGAATAAATGTGGTGCGTGCATGGGCTTTGCGAATTAAGAGGAGGCGAGGTCGCGACAACGAAGTCGGTGTCGAGCAAGACAACAACCCGCGCTGCGTCCCTGAAACGGATGCCTTTGCCGGAATGACTACCGGGCGGCAGGGTGTAATCTTGACCGACATCAACCGCGACGAAATGATTGCTGCTCAGAAGGCTGATCCCGACGTCGGGCTCATATATCGGTGGCTGAATGAATCCAAGGACAGGCCGGATCGAGGTCGCGTCCACGACAAGAGCCCTGTGGTTCGCAACCTTTGGCTCGTGTGGGGACAGCTCGACATCGTTGGTGGACTATTATGTAAGAGATTCACGGAGGGCATGGTGACTTCGAGACTGCAGCTCGTTGTCCCAACCAAGCTCCGTGATCGCATCGTGGAGTCCAATCACTCGCCAACAATGTCTGGGCACCTAGGACAGAAAAAGACCCTAAGCAAAATTAAAAGACACTTCTACTGGCTGGACATGAAAGAGACCGTGCGCATATTCCTCGCCAACTGTGCTAAATGTGGAGCTAGAAAGCGCCCGACGACGAGACCGAGAGCTCCCCTTGGCGACTACTCCGCCGGGTCCCCCATGGACCGTGTCTGCATGGACATAATGGGACCATTTCCCGTGAGTAGCAAGGGAAACCGCTATGTGCTTGTCATTGGGGACACATTTACAAAATGGACCGAGGCATATGCCATACCCGACCAGACAGCTGCCACTATCGCTGACGTAGTCGCCAAGGAATTCATATCACGATTTGGTACGCCACATGAAATACACACAGATCAGGGCAGAAATTTCGACTCAGATCTGTTTCGTGATTTGTGTAGTCTGCTACAAATTTCTAAAACTCGGACCACCCCGTACCATCCATCATCCAACGGCATGATCGAGAGGTTTAATCGCACACTAGTGGACATGATCACGGCGTTCGTCGACAAGCGACAAACTGACTGGGATGAAAATCTACCCATGCTGACGTCCGCTTACCGCAGCACTGCCCACGAGTCAACCGGGTTTTCCCCTAACTTCCTGATGCTCGGTAGAGAAGTTAGGACACCGATAGAGGTCGCACTTGGAGTAGGCAACCCAGACGACGAGGGAAAATCTCCAAACGACTACGCCGCTGATATCGTCGCCACCATGACGGAGGCATCCCGTACGGCGAGAGAATACCTAGGAAAAACAAGGGCTCGACAAAAGAAAAACTATGATTCTCGCCTATCAGTAAATAACTACCATGTCGGTGACCTCGTCTACTATTTGGATTCCTCTAGACGCAAGGGACTTTCCCCCAAGCTAAATCCCAACAAGTGGGTTGGACCTTGTGTAGTGACCCGGCGACTCAGTGACCTCACGATAGAAATTCGCACCTGTCAAAATGGAAGTACCAAAGTGTTACATCACGATCGCTTGAAGCCGTACACGTCGGCAGAAATTCCCACGTGGGCAACAAACATTTCTGCTAAATTGAAGCTGTCAGGCGATCCCGCGAAGCGTCATGTTAGTACGCAGACGAGGGATAAGGATCTTATCGTGCCGCGACGCTCCAGAAGGACCATCAAGCCCCCGGAGAGACTGATTTATGGCTAACGCTCTCGATGTCCCCCCCCCCCCTCCCGAATTGGTCCTATTGCCGATTCCACCCCCTCGTCTCACGTCACTTTTCAACAGACACTTCGTTGAGCAACATTGATTTTATCCTCCTCTCCGAACGAGCCCAGCCAGCGCTGGATTCCTGCCATTCGTCCCTCTTTTTAACATGGCCTTCCAAGAAGATTTTGTTTCTGGGCTTATGACAACTCCTCAGCAGCCAGAATACTCTCCAATCTCTGTGAGTGGTGACTCGTCACCCGAAAAGTCAGCTCCTTCTCGATTTACACCGACCCCGTTGCCGACCAGGCCTGACGGCGTTAGGCAATTTTCCAGTCGCCAGCACCCAGTAGGTCTACCACACTGCAGCGCCCCGACCACGCCACATGCGCCTTCGAATGGCGACCTACTTGCAGCTTTGCGGGCCATGGAGGGAAGATTTTCGGCTGAGCTCAATGCTATTAGGGGAGAGGTATCCCAGCTCCGTCATGCCGTCGACGAGATGGACAAAAAGAACTCCCAACTCGCCGCTGATGCCAGGGCCGACGCGGAGTGCCTCCAGAGCAATCTACGCCATGGGATCAACCACGTAGCTGGCCTCGTCACAAACGAGAAGGAGACGATTCAAAAAGCATCTACGTTGCTACGGGGTCTACTTTCCAGTTAATGGGCTCTACCCTCGCCTGTGCCATTTTGGATTTTTTCACGTCTGGTGATCCCCGAGGAGGATTTTCCCCCAGCTTTGTTAGTTAAAACGAGAGTTTTCTTTTCTTTTCTTTCATCAATTTAATACCTAGCGCCCCGATACATTGCCGAGAGAGACCGCTGCCCACGCCCATCCGGACTACATAAGGATAAAATAATATTTTTTTTGACTTGTTTTGTTTTCTCATTTGCGGAGATGACGATAACTGATAATTTTTTTTTCTTACACTACGTGAACGGAGAATATATGATTAACCAATTGACATTTCGTCTCAACGGGTAGATATGGACTTCCATTTGATGAGTGCATGCCTGCATTCCCCTCCTTTGGACAGTGAACTCTTGTTGACCAAAGGGACTCGATTGATCATATTGACGTTTTGATGTGCATGGAGTCTGCATATGACATGCCTGTGCGGTTACATTTTGTTACGGTTGTATTTCGTCTGTATAGTCATGTACTTTCTCCTCGTTTCATTCTCCTTACCCTCTACTCTGAGCCATTACTCTGTTTTCGCTTGTTTTTGTCTGCATTATCATTTCCTCGGTCCTGTCTCATATTCTTCCTTCTGTATTCTTATGGTTCACCTCTCACTTTTGTTGCTTGAACCGTTTATTCACTTTGTGTTCCAGTCATGAAAAGAATTATGTATCTATAACATTGTTGTTTTCTATTTTTGTATATTTTATTTTTCAATAGTATACATACATACGTGACGAGTTAAATTCATACACGTACTATAGATTTATGTTTTCTGACGGTTCTCAAGTAAAGGCCTCTACTTGCCCATACGGGGTATTATCGCTTTAAATTTGATTCTCTATTATTGCATAGGACTAATCGATTGAGGAAAAAAAAGTGATCTGGCAGTACTCAGATATAATTCTCCAGTCGGTTTGTCTGCAAATCTCTTCTGCTGTATATAGATACGTGTATATATTAATATGTTTAGCTTCGTTAACATTCACTCGGTGTGTTCTAAACGTGATAAGCCACCTAGGGTATAATTATGTTATTTTGCTGATACAGATTGCAGTAATCCGACTGTTTTAATTTCCTCCTTTTCAAATGTCATATAAATGACATTTCATTGATTGCTGTCCGATTACCATTGCTGACAACGAAAAAAAATCTTGTGACTTAATAGCATAGGCCTATCATGTTAGTCATTACAAGTGTAAATATAGTTAGGATGATATGCGCAGCTGATATTCAGATTTAGTTTCGAATTGTCACATCTTGCCTCATGGTACTGATAACTTACCATTGTGATGTTATCTTGATGACTTTCGTACTATTACGACGTATCCGTGATTTTTTTTTTCTCATTTGTTTCATACGTTGATATTATGTCTCATATAACTACCGTCTTTATTCTTCCCTTATTTTGTCATATTTACATTCATTGTGTCTCGCATTGATGCATGTCTTTATCGTGTAATTCTGAAAAGAGCCGGTTTTAGAAATTGTTACTCGATATCGTCGTTGAACATAACAAATTTGGGTAGAAACAGGGCATTTTCGTATATTCCGGTTTCCATGATCTTTCTGAATTTTGGCTTCTTCTCTGAAACCACCTTTACCTCTCACCCCTGCCTAGCGACCCTGGCTGTTTCTTTCTGTCCTCTTTCTCCTTCTACATCTCTCTGCCACCTGTTACGTAAGGCCTGTTCTTGCAGTGTAATCTCTTTCTAAAGGCCGACTGGCCTTCGACTCAACGTTCCCTCGTGGTCAGTGCACTCTTACGACTGTTTGGATAGGTCAGTGGTCAGCACCCCCATGGACAAAAGTAGACAAGTGCTGTCGTAAAGAGTTCACAACTATGCCATTATTAGCAAAAACTGTTAATTGTTCCTTGTTTATTTGAACGCCTTTTGAAGACTTTTTTTTTCTTTGGCTGAATTTGTGTACTATTATGTCGCTCGTCGGAAGCTGTATAGTTTTTATAATTATGCTGTCATATTTTTTTTTTCTCATGAGCAGTTAGTCGTAGTCTACATTTTTGTGTGATTGCCGTTGCTGCATCCAGAGTAAACAAAAGAACAAACTTGAATGAATACAGATATTGTTTTCCAATCATACCATTCAGAACCAGCTTGTTGGGTGACATATTGTGGCGGTTTTACGTTTTCTGTGATATTGTGATTTAATTGACTCTGTTTTGAAGATTGTTCAGACGATTTTGAGTAGGCGTCATTGCCACAAGTGTAAAAGTATTTTAGTTGGATTTTCCGTCATTTTTTCTCTTGTGTCATATTCACATGATAATCACACACTTTTTTTGTGCGTTCGTTTTCAGATGGATTATTTTGTTATGCTTGGTCTGTAGTTGAACTGTACTTTATGTGTTATTGTAGTTTCGTAGCCAATATAGTGTTCCTATTCAACGCACTCCCTCTGTGAAAATTTAGGCGAGAGACGTATTTCTTTTGCCATTGTTGATTTAACACGTTGCATTTCTCGTTGACACTGATTAGTGATTTGTTTTTCTGTGTGATTTGTTTGTGTGGGCTACACCCAATTACTTGACGCTGCTCTAAAAGTGTGTTTATTTCATTTAACCTGGTACTTGTAAATATTCTGTATATATGCGTTTATCCGGACTGCTGTATTTTATACTACAGCATTGCTTACACGGTATTTTAATGATATCACTTTGAACCTGATTCATTACTCTCTGGTATACGTCCATTTAAAGTCCTTGACACTCAATTCAATGGTCTCTACTAAGTTGTATATGTTTAGTGAATCTTTTTCTTTTTTTTTTTTTCTTAACTTCCTCGTCACTGAGGACAGTGACTTTTTCTACGGAGGGAGGTAGTGTTACGGATTTCTGACGATAATATTACAAATAACTACGTCCTGTGTGTCAGACTATAGCCTGCTATCATGGTTATGTAACGCGTTGGAATGTAACGGTCTTGGCCTCGCTTTCCCTTCCCCCATCTGCTATTCTATTTACTCTGTCTGCGACAAGTCCTTCTCCCTTCCAAGTCCCTTTGATTCTCCCGACTGTTATCTTCTCCTTCGGGACCACAGTGTCCTCGCTCCACTGACCTGACTTGGCCATGTCCTCAACTTGCCCTCAGCGAATTAGGTCAAGGACTAAGTTCTTAGGTCCAGCCTTGTGACCAATTAACTGTACTCTCTTGAGGCTTGGTCGCGTGCCGCCCAGGCCAGGCCCAGGGACGTATGAATGGTATAAATACTGGCTCCTTGCAGAAATTAGAGAGTGTATCGAGTAGAGCCAGTCGGATTGACATTGCGGGTTCGGACTAAACACTTATCTCCACAACACTGCGAGTCGGGCTGGACAGTCAGCCAAGAGATTCTGTTCTGAACTGTGTAACACTCCGAGTTGGGATGAGATAATAAACTTGCTGTCAGGTCCGGAAGTTATTGTGTCCCCTTCACTTTCTACTAGCTGTCCGACTGAACTGCGTGCTGAGTGTGTGGTGCGATGCGTTACAATACATTTCTTATTAACTGATAACGAAGGTTCCCTGTATTCTCATCACCAGAGAAGCAAGGGATATTTACCCCAACTTTCGTTACAATAGGGTTAAAGTCCTTCAATCCCCAAATACGTGCTCTCCTATTCGTCCAATTAAACCTATGTCAAGGAAGGTGAACATTCAACACTTTTGTGACAAACATGTCATTTTGATATTTTGCCAGTTTTGTGAAAATGTAATCACACATTGTCCACATGTACTATAGACCTATTAGGAGAATCATGCATTATGGCGGAGGCATACCAGTCGCCATAGCGACATTTCTAGTTTAATTTTCATTCAGTCAATTTATTGTAGTCAACCATCGTGCAACAAATTCCGTGCATATTTTAATCGTTTGGTTTTGTTTTGTTATTGTTTGCGTAAAGGCCTTCACTGCAGTCTACAAAGGCTGGGAAGGTCAGAGGCCAGTAAAGCGTAAGGTTTTTCGGCACGTTAGCACTTTAAACGGTGAATTCTGGTACACACAATTTAAAAAGTACTACAGATATTTTGGTTTGCTGTGGCAGATTTTTTTTTTAATTAATCACTATACTATCTATGCACACCAAAATGTGTGTAAGGTTTCGATTCCCAAGGTTTGTTGCTACGCATTTTCTTTTCATTTTTGGATTGAAGAACCTTAGGCCTATTTCACTTTGGGTTAACGAAACTTCAGAATAACGAACCTTCGGAATAGTAACCTCGTTTCATTTTCGGATTAATGAACCAGGCTTCGGAATAACGAATATCACCCGATTAACCCACCAGGTCAGTCCTGGGTCCCTAGGGTCCCTAGCAACGTCGAAGTAATAATAATGGTATATTCTTCTGAAAAAATACGGAAAACTGAAGTGGCTGTTTTCGGTTATATGTTTTTGCTGTAATCGTTTTTTGATTCACAAGAGAAACAAAAAACCAAATGATTCACAGGAAAAAAAATGATCCTGACCTGACGTTTGCACATTGCTTCAATAACTTTCTTCACAATAGCTTATATACAGGTCAAGTTTCATGCGACTTGAAAAAAAACCACTCGTTCCTTTTTTCACCGCTTAGTGTGAGTTCAAGTAAATATTCAATGATAGCCTCACCGTATAGTTGCATATGATTAGTCTATATAATATTATATTGTCCTAAATTGTTCCCCCCCCCCAAAAAAAAATGCTTCCAGAAATGCTATTGACTCTGAAATGCAACTGCTAGACCAATGCGATGGAGCACGAGACATGCAGCTTAAGACTTCTACAATGTTACAGTTTACACTATACTACAATATTAATAAATAAAACGATGTTGTAGTATAAAGTGTTTATTGTAAGACCCTCTTCTCTGTATGGGCAGCCTCTGCAATATCATCGTTTGGGAAGCCTCTGCAATATCATCGTTTGGGAGTGCCTGTAGCAACATTTTTATCACATCCTTCCAGCCTCACCAATGCATATAAAGGGGTGTATTACCAACTGTGAAAAAAAAATATAATATCATATCCTGCATAGATGTGCGTCTAATCATGAGGCCATGAGAATAAATGAGCCAAATTTTACCCAAGAATACCAAATAAATAATCAATAATCTTTTCAATTTTTGAAGCGCCATGAGCACCGAAAGGTGGACCTCTGCGCAATACAAGTAGCCATTATTATTATTATTATTTATTATTGATAAAGAACTTGAACCTGAACTTGAACTTGAACTTGACTTATGTACTGCATGGTGACATTGACTTTATTCTAAAAAAAAAAGAAGAGAAAATACTGATGAAGTGGCTAATAAAACATAGCGTCAATATAATTTATTTCTTCAGCATAGCTTAAAGTTCTATCTCCATATACATGCACTTTATAGAGAACTGTTTAATGTGTGACACATCACATTTATTTAGATAATCGTGTTCGCGTGGGTCCCTTACTGAGTTAAAACTAGTTCAACAACCTTTGACAACCATGAGTATTATGAAAGTATCGGATTTCCCTTGGTTTTCCCAGGACAAAAACACTTTCTGTATCGGAAACCAGCAAACCGCATTGTTGTACAATCGTTTTTTCCCCTCCAGTAATAAGGTTTGCCGAGGCTCAAGACCTTGGCGGTCCAGCGAGCCATCGATGGTAAGTGGCATGCAATTACATATGAATTAAAACAATGAATTCATCGATATGCTCATCGGTACTTCCTGACCTCGACTTGTCAGCGTTTTCCTTAAAGGAGTCCAAAACCCAAAGAGCAGTGTGGATTAAGTGAAAGCAGCAACATTACTGGAACACATCAGTAAAAGTTTGAGGAGAATCGGACAATCGATGCAAAAGCTAAGAATTTTTGAAAGTTTTGGTGTTGTAATGACTGGATAAGGAGACTACTAGTGTTTATGACGTCATGTGTGGACAACAATATAAAGAAAATAAAAGAAGAATTCCACAAAAATTCACTTTTCATGAAAGCTATGCATTCCATCAACTTGTTACACATGTTAAGGGTAATATCATTCCCACTGCTTTCTGAAGGAGGTTAGTCAAGTGCCCTTTCATTAAGGGAGAAAAGTGAAAGTATGTTAAATTTTTCTTTATATTTTCTTTATAATTGTCCATACATGATGTCATAAACTGGAGTAGTCTCCTTGTCCAGTCATTATAGCATGAAAACTTTAAAAGTTTATAACTTTTGCACGAATTGTCCGTTTTTCCTCAAACTTTCACTGATGCGTTCTAATAATGTTGCTGCTTTCACTCAATCCACATTGCTCTTTGGGTTTTGGTTTCCTTTAACAATCAAACTGTAGTCTTCTTGACCCACATTCGTACAGCAGTGCTGGCAGAGGCTTTTTCCAATCAAATTAATCTAATGATTTATAAAGGTCGTATATATATATATATATATATACGACCTTCATAATTGGCAATCATAATTGCCAATCATAATTGCCAAGAGTTTCTTAATCAACTGTTGTCTAAGTCTTTTATTCCTCTCATAAGAAGACCTACAAGAATCACCGACCTCTCTTCTACTTTAATAGATAATATATTTGTTAACAAGTCATTTTCTGATATTTCATCTGGTATTGTTGTTACGGATATCTCTGATCATTTTCCTGTGTATGCACTTATTGGTAGTATCCACCCTCTTGCTGACAGTGTGCAAAAAAAATCCGGTTTTCGTGTTATGTCAGACTCGAACCTGAATAGTTTTAGAGAAAGGTTGAAACTCGTTGATTGGTCGATTGTATATAATCAAAATGACGTAAATTTATCTTTTGATATTTTTATAGATATTTTGATAACTCAGCTTAATATTGCTATCCCTTGTCGTAAATTCTCTAACTCAAATCATAAAAAAGTACCCCGGCAGCCATGGGTTACAAAATCACTTTTAAAATCAATCAATAAGAAAAATAAACTTTATCATAAATATCGCAAAGTACCCACAGTTACAAATAAGTCCAGATATACTCAGTATCGTAATATCCTCACTTCTGCATTACGGTCAGCCAAACGGATGTATTTTATGCATCAATTCGACAAATGCAAATTTGATGTGAAGGGTACGTGGAGGGTGATAAACCGAGCGTTGAAACGTAATACCGATAATAACGTGCCTAGTTATATCCAAGAGGATGATGTTCGTATTGATGACCCCATAGATATAGCTGAAGTGTTTAATGATTTTTTTGTAAACATTGGGCCAAATCTGGCTGATAGAATTCCTGAAGCACAGCGAGAATTTCACTCTTTCCTGGGTAGTAGGAATATGGAATCTTTATTTTTTGTCCCAATTGTCGAAGATGAAATAATAAAGATTGTTGATAAGTTGAATAATAAAAAAAGTTCGGGATATGATGGAATCACAAACTTCTTGGTAAAAAATGTGATTCATGAAATAATCTCGCCTCTTACTTATATTTTCAATCAATCTTTGTCTACTGGTAAAGTTCCTCAAAAAATGAAAGTAGCTAGAGTTGTTCCCATTTTTAAAAAAGGGCGAAAAGACCTTGTCAATAATTATCGCCCCATTTCTCTTTTAACTTCTTTTTCAAAGATACTCGAAAGACTTGTGTATAAACGCACCCTTAATTTTTTTCTTCAGGCAAAAATATTTACTGAATCTCAATTTGGATTTCGGAAAAAACATAGTACAACTCACGCATTACTCAAGTTTATTGATAAGATAGCTCATGCTATAGATGATGTTTCTCACACTGTCGGTGTTTTCCTTGACTTCTCCAAGGCGTTTGATACAATAGACCATGACATTTTACTTTATAAGTTAAATCATTACGGAATTCGGGGAAGGGCGCTAGAATGGTTCACTGATTATTTAACGAATAGAAAACAATTTGTAAGTATTCACGGTCACGATTCCCAACCAAAACTGATTTCTTGTGGTGTTCCACAGGGTTCCTTATTAGGCCCACTTCTCTTTATTTTATATATTAATGATATCCAGAACTCCTCTAAGATTCTCTCCTTCGTTTGCTTTGCAGATGATACAAATTTGTTCTTCTCTCATCAAAATCCTGATGCGCTTATAAACATAATAAATAAAGAACTTGTTTCTGTCCAATCTTGGATTTTTGCGAACAAATTATCCTTAAACATTGATAAAACTCAGTATATGTTATTCAGTAATTCGCTACCTGTGTTACCTCTCTCTGTCAAGATAAACAACATTGATTTGTCACAGGTCAACAATACAAAATTTTTGGGTCTTCATATCGATAGTGATTTATCTTGGAGAACCCATGTTAATTATGTAAGCAGAATTATTGCTAGAAATACCGGGGTTCTTAACAAACTTAGCTATTTTTTTCCAAGTAATATTCTACAGAGCATATATTCAACTTTGATATCTCCCTATCTCAACTATGGGATTCTGGCGTGGGGAAATGCTTCTAAAAACCTTATCGATTCGTTATTTCTTGTACAAAAACGAGCTGTTAGAATTGTTAACCACACTGGATATTAATATCCCACACGAACGAACTTTTTGTAAGTAATAAAATTTTGAAAATTCCCGAGTTATTTTATTACAACGTCGGCCTGTTTATGTTTCAATTTTCAACTGGCCAATTACCAGACGTATTTTCCCAAATGTTTACAAGAAATTATACAGTTCATGATTATCCAACTCGTCAACGTTACGCATATCACCTTCCACGTACCCGAACAATTTTCGCGAAAAAAACCATTATGTTCGCTGGGCCCAAATATTGGAACGAACTCCCTATGGAACTTGTAAGTTGTACCACTGTAACCTCATTCAAACGAAAACTGAAGCAATATCTTCTTAGCAGCTACATTGTACGGCATGCATAGTGTATAGTTCTTGTTGCTCTTTACATGTTACCCCTTGTCTATCCCACCTTAGTCCGGCGGGATCCTAACCATGAACACTATTTTTGAACAGTCTGCCTGTTGCGCTGTTCATGCACCTATTGTTCCACTCGGTTATCGAAACTCTAGCGCGTGACAGCTGTCGGTTACTATGGTCACACGGAATGCTTGGTTTTAGGACCCATGCTGGAATGTTACTCCTGAGCTTTCGGTATTGTTTACATTCACGACAAATCTCATTATCCCACCTTCTTGATACTCATGTATTTATGACATACAGTTACGCCATTTTCTATACTCTGCAACATACCCCTTGAATCTCTGCAGTTGTTGTTCACTGCTGCAACATGTGACCTTTCTGCTTTCTGCTTCTGTTTTTCTGTATTTTTATTTAGTGACATATATTTAATTGGATTTTTTGTTTTGTTTGTATTAATCGGTTTCCCCAGATATAGTTGGTCTTAAAAAACATCCGTACTTTAAAACTTCCCCTAATCTGATTACTCACGGGACCTGCGGCTGTACAAGCTAATGCTTTTACGCAGGCCCCATCATATTTTTTTCGCATTATGACCACAGTGTAATTCGCATGCATACAGACCTCGTGTTTATACCAAATCAAACTTCTGTACATTCTGATGAAGTCTCATCTGAATTATGTTTTGTATAATTTTCGTATTTATATACTTTATTGTGATATATGTGAGAAATATGAAAATAAATTGAAATGAAAATGAAATATATATATATATATATATATATATATATATATATATATATATACATATATATATTATACATATGCCTTTCGCAAAAGTTTGCAAGATTTAAGAAACCGAACTTAATCTTCATAGTAGGCCTAGGTGGCCTAGGCCGAACCTTATTCGCCATGCCATGATTCTGCCACTGTTATACAGAAACACTTTTAAGGATTAAACAATATTTAAGGAGCTTATTCACAAATGGCAGATTGGTAATTGGTCGGTCTTTGCTCAGGACATCAGGATCTAAATTCGGTTTCTTCAACAAAGGGGAAACAAAATCGATGCCTTGAATAGTATCAGAGCTATACCAGATGACAATGATTAGTTACTGTTTGTTAGAACCGGAAGCAGCTCATCAAGGCACTCTTTGAGCAGCCAAGTTGGAAGAGCTAGCTAGGGTCCAGACTGTGAGCAAGATTTCGATGGAGATAGCATGATGAGACGTCGAAGCTGAACTATACAATCCCATATGCATCAATTGTGATATCTCGATATATATATATATATATATATATATGCCCTATATAATTACATTAAATCACTGCTCCCAATGGTAAAGAGTATATACCTTTTTCACATACAATGCGTTATCTGTTTATATTAAAAGCGTTAGTTTTAAGGTAGGCTACTTTAAACTTACAGTTCGTTATTTCTTTCATACACACATCACATCTCTGCATGAGTAATTGAAGTTATCACTGAGTTTGTCACATTGTAATTAGTTAGATGTCATCGATCCATTACCTTTTTTTTTTCATTTCTAGAAGTGGAAAAATACAACAAACTGAACTGAAACGCATGTTACTTGTGTTACCATATACCTTATGTAGTATCAATAGCGATTTTAATGTGCTGCCAAAGGGCTATACAGGTATACTTTGTTATCTGCCGAACGGAGTAAAAGGTAGATTAAACTGCTCTAAACATGGGGATGTGTTAGAACAACTCACTTCATGTAATTATATACGGACTGAAAAATTCCTGTACATAGAACTCACCTTGGATTTTTTTTTCTTCTTTTATGAACAAGGCAAGGCCTTCCGTTGAGGAAGGAAGCATTATCCCGTTTAGCCACGGCTAGAGTCGTTCGATACCTGTAATAATCGATGTTATGACTGCATGCCGGAATTTGGCAGACAATCATTGTTACTCCCTCCATCCGCACGGCCGGGACCTGGGGTGGTCGACAGGGGCGTAGGTAAAGGGAGGATATATAGGAAATGTATTCCTTTGGGTTTTCGGGATAGGGTGAGTAAGCATAATTCTACCCCATAGTTTGCGGTTTTATTCGATTAATGTTGAGATGGTTTCTACATTTTACAAACACCGTAAACATATCGTTTCATTCTTTTGCAGACTTTTGTGTATGTAATTCTTATAGTTATGTTTAACTGCATTGATAGTACGTCTTACAGTTTTCTTACAGAAAAACGGGGAAAAAGCAATGGCTATATATTCCCTGTGTGTGATAATATGTTTAATTCAGAAAACTCTGAATAAACTTGAATTTGAATGTAAATTTTAACTTTTACCGCACCGCAGAACACAATTATGCATATATCAAAAGTGATGATACACAATAATGAAAATAATGATGGGGATGGTGTCGTCGGTTCATCTATAATGAGAATGAGAATAACGATAAACTTTATAGCGTTTTCGGAAAGGGCTTCAGTTAAAGCTATCTATACATGATGTATACCAGCAAGAGAAGGAGGAAAAGACTTACACACTATATTAATATGAAAGCATTATAGTTATATCCACTCTAAATACCTCCGATTGGTGTATGGTGTATGTTGCGAACACAATACTTGTAAGTCAATCTTCCATCAAAGATAAAAACAGAGTGGCTGAATTATGGTATCAAAAGAGCAAAACTCGATAGCAGTCTCGAATGAACGAAAGCGGTGAATGTGACGCGAAAATTATTATTTTACTCACTCACTCGCATCTCATTAAAATGGTTTGTCGTCGTGGTACCTTACAAAGTTTTAGATGCCCCTAAAGCAAGGGATGGGGTTGTTGCAAATAATGATGTGCTAAAGGACTGGTATAAGACAGCAGGATAAGTTGAATCCTTTTGCTGATGAGAATGCTTTTGTCATCCACTCCCCCTATTGAGAGCAAAGTCTCTATGTAGGCCTATATACATAATTATATACAATGTGTGTGTGTGTGTGTGTGTGTGTGTTTGTTTGTGTGTGTGTGTGTGTGTGTGTGTGTAATTAAAGTTTTATACATACAAGCATGAAAGCGCTCTGCGTGAATCCCCTCCCCTATTCCAAGGACCTGCGTACGCCACTGGCGCCAACACGGTCTGACAGAGTAGCCGCTTCCTCTGTGCAGTTTCGATCATCCCAAACAGATCGAATACCAGAACCGTTGCTTGAGGAGTCGGTATGCTCTCCCCTCTATAGCCAAAAGAGCGAGAAGAAATCTCGACCTCTTAACCGAAGGGCGATATCGTGGATGTTGATCTCCTTGAATCCAGAGATTGTAGTGTACTAGCATCATTCTCGACGACCAACCATGCCGTCTGCGAGGGCACTTGCGTTAGTGGGATTTGTTGTGATGTGTGTGTCAACAAGCCGTAAGTCACTTTTACCTGTATTTTGCCCATCACCTTCGTATGACAATAGGCACGCGCACACAGTGAATACAATATGTACTGTCAAGATTAAGCGCGCACCGGTCTATACATCAATCGTGTAAATTGAAGGTATATGATGTACTATTCAGAGTCAGTAAAGTATAACAAAGCCTATTTGCCTCTTCTATGTTGTTATTAATGTCTTATATTTTACGGAAAGAAAATACTGAATGAGGATATAAAGTTTCGAAAAATACAAGAGGAAAGAAATTGATAAAATTAGCACATATAATATGTAGGCCGTCGCAACCCTGCTTTACGAGCAAGTTATGGGTGACGTGTGTAAATAGAATAGAAATAGATTTGGATCAAAATTTGGATCAAACTGAATGTGAAGGGAACATTAACTGGGCATATCATATTTATACTTGCGTAGACATTCAGATCAACAACTGCATTTAAGACTTTACCCCTAGACAACAGTTTTCGAACACGCCGTCAATGGCCTGCACACGAACTCTCAAACTCATCTTTTCATATATAGATTGTTTTATGTGTGAAGGCTGTCACAAATACATTGTATATTGTGTCACTACAACGCCATGCATCGAATCTAGAAGACCTTCATCCGATGCGTATTTGAAGTTGTTTCCCTGTCCTCTCGGAAATACAACCCCACCCCCTCTACAAAGACAAAGTTGTACACCAAATTAATTGGAGATTGATTGGTATCTTTGATGCTATTGTTTATTCTCTTCAAAGGTGCGATCGACCGGCCCAGCACGGTAGGTAAGACATTTGTCTTCTCAATCCCGTCCGATTTCTTGTACACGCGGCGCCCTTCGAAGAGGCTCTACATGTCATCACAGACGGGTGAGCAGGTCACTGCACAGCTTGTCGCGCTCGAAGGTACAGTCCGTCGCCGGATCATCGTCCCTGGAAATGGGGAGGTCAGCGTTGACTTACCGCGGTCGATTACTTCGCGTGGTACTGGTTTGAAGCACACCATTGGCATTCAAGCCGATGGCGACATCAGCGTCCATGTGCAAATGGAAGCAGGTGTGAACTCTGGCGCGTTCACACCCATCCCAACTAGCAGTCTCGGGACGGACTATGTCATCGGCACGTATGAACCTCATCTTCCAAGGTACCGTTCAGGCTTTGTGGTCACAGCGGCCGAGGAAGGAGCTTTTCTGCAGATTACGTTCAGCAAGAAAGTCACGTACGGTTACGTGTCTTACGGACCAGGCCGCCTCTTCACTTTCCAACTTCAAGCCTACCAGTCGTTCCAGGTGATGAGTGAAGAGGACTTGTCAGGGACGCGTATCAGGTCCGATATGCCAGTAGCAGTCGTCAGCGGAAGCGAGTGCTCTCGTGTACCTCGAAGAATTAGGTACTGCGACTACTTGGTCGAGCAGCTGCCACCCGTTCACACCCTGGGAAGGCACTTCGTTGTGGCACCTTTCGGGCAACGCAGATCCAGCTTCGTTCTCAAGTTCGTAGCGGCCTTTAACGACACGAGAATTGAGTTTTCAGCGCCCGATCTGGGAAGGGTTCACCTCGAAGCCGGACAGCACCACGAACTAATACTCACGAGAGAAGACGAGCTCTTCTTTACCTCAACGCAGCCCGTCCTTGTCCTCCAATTCATGAAAGGATTCTGGGCCGGGGATTTCATCGGCGACCCATCCATGGTTGTCGTTCCGCCCATTGAACAGTTCATGTCAGGGTCCGTCAGGTTCTCATCCATGTTCGAGGACCACGTGACAGTAATAGTTCTTAATTCAGACACACAGGTGTCGGGATTACGCCTGGACGGGGCGGAACTTTCTCCCAAGTGGAGAGTGGTTTCTGATGACATCGCGGCTGTCATTCATGGTTCCACGGCGTCAGGCAGCCATGTCGTGAGTCACACGGATCCTCAGGCCAAATTTCTGGTGATTGGTTACGCTACGGGTTACCTGAGCAGCCGCGCCTACCCTGTGGCTTACAATCTTAAGCGAGTCTACGTTCCCGCAGAGAATCCACTCCACCTCCCCCCTGCAGGTAAGCCAACATTGTCCAAGAAGACAAGAAAGGCAAAATGCAGCAGGTACATTAGACTCGTATTGTCTGAAATCCAATGTCTGCTAATGCAATGCTATATTGATTCTATTACACGTGATACTTGCAGACAGGTCTACAAGAAAAGAACGTCTTGATTCGTCCCCTCTTGCCTTTGAGAGTCATAGGACTTATAAAGCTCCAAGAATGTTTTCTCCTTTTTTCACACAGTCCTGTTAGAACCCTTACCTGATTTTTTTTCCCTCCATTATTAACAGATTATATTTTAACTGCGCATTAGGCTCAGTGTCAAATAACCGAAGGAAAAAAAAAGAAGAAATTGTTATTCTGACGAAATGATCAGCTGGGGATGGTGCCGAGCAAATTGATATCTACATCTCATTATAATATTATCTTTGATGATTTTTCTTCGTGTCGAAGGATATACAGTTCAGTGCCACAACACATCGATGAGCGTTACCTTGGATACATCGGTCTTCCTGGTCTATCGGCCAAGTGACGTCACCCTAAATGACGTCACTTGCACGGGAACCGTGGACGTTGAAAGTGATGGCGCACTGGTTGTCTTGCATACAGGATTTGATTCATGTGGTACAAATGTACAGGTGAGGACATTTCTTCATTCATTCTCCATTCAGATCCTGTTTATTAATGCTGGAACATTAATGATATCTATTTCTATACGGGTCTCGGGCAATGTTACCCCAGACCCTTCCCCTAACCCTAACCCTAATCAGGATCCTGAATCTAACCCTAACCCTAACCCAAACTCTAATCGTAAACCTAATCCTAACCCTAATCTTTACTCTAACCTTATCACTAACCAGTATTTAGCCGGGGTAATTGTTCGGTGGGGGGGGGGGGGGGGGGGTAATTGCCCTGTTACATTCAATACATCAATATAATGTTTTATGATAATAATGATCATGTATAACAGTGGACCCGTTCATCTCCTTTCTCTCTTTGCCCATCTAAAGGAGGATGAAACCACGGTAACGTTCTCTAATTCGCTGCTGTTTGCCGAGGACGTCGTCACGCCTGTCCACCCCTTGCGCGATCTTCCATTCAAGTGCGTCATCCAGCAGCAGGTTGGTGTCATCGGCGCGTCGTCTCTAAGTGACGACAACTTCGACCCTAGTCGCCTCGTTCTGTCCGACAGCGTGATGGGCAACTTGACGCTCAGTCTCACGCAGTACATGGATGACACTTTCATCCACGACTCGCGAAGCAACTCTTCTTCCGGCGACGCATGGACGGATATCCTGGAAGGAACCCAGGGGCAGAATTTCTTCGCAGTGAATGTCACTTCCACGATGGAATCGGGGGTGTTCGTGGATTCGTGCTGGACCACTCCTAATCCAAATCCGGAGGATCCCCACAGCAAAAGCCTCATCCAAGATGGGTAAGACATAGCCGCACAATTCGATTTAATTTAATTCAATTCAATTCAGTTCAATTTAATTTAATTTAACTTAATTTAATTTAATTTAATTTAATTTAATTTAATTTAATTCAATTCAAATCAATTCAAATGAGATTTTATTTCCAATAGCACATTTTGTTATAACAAGTTCAAGGAGAAAAAAAATACAATGTATTGTTACAGTTAGGGGGTATGTGCCTATGACAGTCGCATTGACCCTGCTGGAAAAAACACAGCGTCCCACAATGTGCTTTCACTGTGTTCACCTAGTCGGCTATTATTGTGAAAATGCTCGGATTTAGTAGTGTAAAGATTGTTTCACACTGTCTGACTGTGATGTGGTTTTTCACATGGTATTCACATAGTAATGTTCTGTTTCACATTGTAAATTGATGATTCACGTACTGTCCACACTGTTAAAACGCTCTAATTTAACAGTGTGAAGAATTTTCACACTGTGTTCACACTGTGTTCACACTGTGGGACACTGTGTTCTTTCCAGTAGGGGATATCAATCACAAAAAAAAAATGACATTTCTATGTTTCAGTATAACATTCAAAGAAAATTATCATTGGGCACAAATATATATGTTGCAGTGTTTTATAGAATATTGGAAAGGACAAATGTTGATGTAAGACTTGCTCATTCCACAACGGA
Organism: Diadema setosum; assembly: GCA_033980235.1. Classification (NCBI taxonomy): domain Eukaryota; kingdom Metazoa; phylum Echinodermata; class Echinoidea; order Diadematoida; family Diadematidae; genus Diadema; species Diadema setosum. Next base: position 9,841,127 of record CM067079.1, read on the forward strand.
ATGCTACAAGAGCAAAGAAAAAATTCATACGATGTCTGAGGGTAATGCAATACTCTACATTGGCCTTATAAAATAGAAATTTGTGAGGGGGGGGGGGTTTCCGAGAGACTACGCCCATTTAGCAGCTATCTATCACATCACCGTTAACATAAAGTTAGATTTTCTGCATTTCAAAATGTGAACAGCGCCACTTCTTGTGTTGGATATCAATTGCTTCGAATTTGGGAAAGATTTAAATGTTTGGTCACCCTCATACAATTGTGATTCCTTAAACTGACATTACACGTGACAAGGGTTAGACCTATCACTAACTAACCTGTTTACTTGTGAAGGAATATGAAGCATACCTCTGCAAACATAAATATAAGCTCTGTAAGGTGGACTTACTGGCAAGGACCATTAATGACGATTACATGAACAATTATTATATTAATCACAGATGCTTATCTTAGTGAACTAAAAAAACCAACATGCCTGTTGTCACAAATGACCTTTTTTTTTTCTACTAAAAGTGGAACCAAGAATTGGCTTAAATTCGCTGATAGCAAATCCACTGATATTACGATGCGCGTGATTATTTAACGTTCCATGAAGAGTCTACGAAGCATGATAGGTTTGAAATGGCGCCCCATGATGAATTATAATGGACCAGTTTGAAGTTTACGATAGTTCGAAATGATGGCTTGTATTTTGAATCATCGAAACAGGAGAGTTGCACATCTTGATATCACCCACTTTTTGGTAATCCAAGGTTATATGTCCATAGGTTAACAAGCTTCCTTAAAAATGTTTGTAAAGGTATCACTGTGTAATGTAAAGAAACTGTTCAGGCGCTGCCCATGACATTGCGAATAAACTGTTCTGTTTTGTATTACAATTCTATTTCTTTTCCTGTGTGACAGCCTGGAAACAAAGCAGTTCACTCACCTGTTCCCTCCCGTTAAATTCCATAGGCATCAATTCACTTAGTTGTTACTAGGTACGGCAAGCCTTCGGCATGCTTTGTGGTTGTTAAGGGTATATCTTTTATGAGTTAAGTATGCATGAATTTAGATATAATTTTTCGAAGATCACCCCGCTTCTCATCCGATGGTCAGCCAAAAAAATAGATTAAAATATAATGATTTTGTATTCTATCTGACTGGGCCTCGAAAAAACAAAACAACTTAGTCTTTAGGAGCCATAGTGCACCTCTGGATTAAAAAAAAAAAAAAAAGCGGGAGGTTGAGAAGCGTTGGTCTATAATAGGGCCTCTATTGTCAAAATCATAATTGTTATTGTTGTTATTACCATCATTAAAATCAAGCATGATATATCAAAATAATAGCATACTATAAACATGGCATATGTGCTGATCTGTTTTAGGTGTGGTATTGATGACACAATTCGCATCGGCGCCTCTGTGGACGATCCACGATTCCGACCTATAGCTGCTGAATCCTTCAGCCCCATTGCAGAATATCGCGAGGTAAATCATCACGTTACTTCAATATCATTACATCTAATGTATTACATTTACTGATGACACAGCATGGTTGTGTATGTACCTTCGCTATAATGGTAAGACGCGATATTCCTGTAGTGATATCGCCCAAATCCGCCCAGTGATAACGCATATTTCACAGCAATGCTGCATGTTTGACTATTAAACTTCAGACGCAAACTTCAGAACGCTGTATACTCGCGGTTCCTGCCTGTATAAAGTCTTGTTATGCCTGACTTCAAAACGTATCATAACTTTTACAATCGGTGATGCTTAGGAGTTCAAGCCTTACCGAGCCAAATGACACGTTTTTCATTTCTTTTGTAGGTGTTCATGCATTGTCGCGTACAAGTCTGCAGAGGTCCCGACTCGGCAGCCGACTGCGCACAGGCTTGCGGGGAAGGCAGTCGCAGAAAACGCGACGCGGTCGCAGTGAGGGAAGTTTACACGCTGTCAACGGGGCCCATCAAAACCGCATGAACCTCGGACTTGTATATCGAGCAGCGGCCGTCCGTGAAACATATACATCTCTCAACAATTTTATGGATGTTCATTAGAGCCTGAATACATGTATATTTTTTTTTTATACATCTAATACATTAATCCTATGAATAAAATGTATGTATACATTTCGCGAGGTAATGTCTATCAAACACGGCCGGCGCCACGTTTTCAAAAGTGCGCCCCCCCCCCCCCCCCCCCGTTCCGCCCCTGATAAAGACTTATGATGATGTATACAGTGCATGGACACTTTGGGGATCGGCACTGACAGGGAACAAAAAGGCAGCAAACACAATCAAATTTAAACTCGTCTGAATAAGTGAAGAAGTTAAAGTGTACTTCTCTGCTCTCAAAACTTCATTGTTATTAAGATTAACAATGATAATAATAGTAATAATAATGGTTCATAATAATTATCTCTAAACTGTCTACTTTCTTGTGGTAACAAATGTGATTTTGATCAGATGATTATGTATAGCGAGAATAGAATGCATATAATTTTCAGAGCAAATGTCTTCTGTTGGCAGGACAGGTACGTAGGAGATCAACAAATGAAACACCACGTGACTTCTCATCTTGTACATTAAGCGTACTTATACATACCCCACATACGCGTCAGTACCACCACCACCTTCATAGACCATTATTTTCATTGCAGCTTATGAGCCATTGTAGATACTGTAAATAGCACTGTACAGATAAAAGCATTATTCAGACTGTGCATACAAAATATATTTTGATACTTTTACATCAATGTACAAACAAAAAACCACCTAAAGGTGCTACAGCATTAATTAAAAAAAAGAAGAAAAATTAGAAATGCTCTGCATGTCTACGTTTGTGTTGTTTATTTGCGTTTGACTAATGGTAATGGTAATGGTAATGGTTTATTGAAAAACTCATTTACAGCCAATGAGAAGGTTGAATTGCAGAATTTTGTACACTCCTTTTGCAATTAAACATATTAATAATCATACAAACATTCTTCGATGAAATTATAAAACTACACAATCACAGAAAAACAAAGGACTGACACTGAATGAACAAAATCTTAAAACTAATCAAATACACTTGTACGTACACGTTGAAAAAAAAACAAACCCTGCGATTTATAGGAAATTCAACATAATCATCATTTTACACAAGTCATTATACTTCCCCAGCAAAACTTTCAAATTGTGTTTATACTGTAAAAAAAAAAAATGGGAAAAGGAGTCATCAGGTAGTGACCAGTTCTGACCACACGAGATATACTATACACTTGTGTATAGAGACAGAAGGGGCAGGAAGGAGACAGCAAGAGAGATTGAAAGATACATAAGAGAATAGGAGAATGAGATATGCAAACAGAATACACATAACATAATAAATCTAATATTATATAACAAAAATATAACATTAGGTACAATTTCACTTCAAGGCTTTTACCTTCACAGAATGCAAAGCATTATTATCGGCAGTCACAGACATTAAATACAAAGATTCATACTTTCAAAACAGCTAGATGATGACCCACAGATAGAAACAGTCAAAGGCGCAGTAATTCTCCACGGCATTCAGGAACAAAGCAATGAACCTTTAACTTATTTCTCTGCGCCATCAACAGCGGTGTCCCCTGTTGGGCTGGCCTACGGGAAGTTGCGTATAGGGTGTTGGACAGTGTCCCTCAAAGAAGAAGAAGAAGAATTATGGCCAGTATGTGGACCTTTGTTTAACATTCAAAAACTTTATCATTATTTTTCTTGTCGGATTTCAGTGGAACAGTATGGGCTTATTTCCGAGTGATTCTGCTATACACTATTTGAGCAGACCTGATTGAACATAATAAAATAATGTGGAATTGCATTTTAACCCTAATCAGGCTCGACTGTTTTGGCTTTGCTCTATCGGTGGGGGGGGGGGGGGGGGGGGGGAAGGAGGAGGCTGATCCCCCCCCCCCCCCCCCAAGATCTAGGCTATATTATCACCAACGAAATTTGGCACGCGCAACACCCATTTCGTAATGTACAAGATAATGTGTCTTGAAATGAATTATCAATTTCTAATTTTGATTTATGAATATGCAAATAAAGCCCAAGATCTTATTTTAGCCTGTATTATTAACACTTATCAAAAGCGTTGTAACATAGCCTATTTTACGATTGTACATCATAATAACTTCCAAAAGTCATTTCAATTCTAATGTATTGTTTTCGGAATTTCGTATTCATTACTTTGTTTTTCGACGTTTATTTTTCTTTGTTTTTCATCGAAAATTTTATTTACGACTTTTCTACCCTAATTAACATGAAATTAATCAAGCAAGGTGACTAACAAAATAGTAAAAAAAAATAGTCTGAATTTTAGAGTTCCATGACAGAGTCTTGGTTTTCATAGGAAATTTACCCTAAATCACACATCATATGCGCGTTTTTTTTTTTTTTTTTTTTTTTTTGGTAATATGCAGTTTAAAAATGGGCGTGGCTTCGTTATGGTAATGCAAATAGACTCAGAAGTTGCGATAGACTTGAAAAAAGGTCAAGAAGCCTTGTTCATTGGTGTATAGGCCTATAGACCATAGTTCGTGGGCTGTATGACTCGTGGGTGTCGAACTCATGACGTGACGTGCACCCGTATACACACACTGTCTGAAGTCAGTGTCACAGGAAAGGTTAACAGAAGGCCCAATGAATCTTGGATTCCTGGCTCAAGAAGTTTCGGTCCATATACCTAAAGGGTATCCAGGGTGCCGCTAGCCTATAAAAATCGCCATGCACTCAGACTTGTAATACATAGCACTGGAGGATTCATCACACAATTCTCTAACATGACACACTTATTTTTAAGAAATAACACTTGATAACATCGGGATAACACCATGATGGAAAAAATATAGGAGAGGTTGAGAAGACCGTGGCCGCCGGAATAGGGAAGACTTATCTTTTTTAACACATACCAATAAACTATACCTGTTGGTAGCATGGCTGTGATTTATGTGAAGAGAAAATCAACAAACACAGACACACATATGTGTGTATATATATATTATATATATATATATATGTTGATTAGGTAGTCCACGTGTTGGCAAGATAAAAAGATAAGTAGCAAAACTGGAACAAAGTTCATGCTGTATCACCAACGGTTTATTTCTAATCAACACTTGAGAAAGGGCGGCGAGACGCTCGAAAATTTGTGTGCAGAAATAAACCGTTGGTGATACAGTATGAACTTTGTTCCAGTTTTGTTACTAGGTCTTATATATATATATATATATATATATATATATACATATAAAACGAAGAATCAAGAAATACACTAGTAATGCATTATTTCGCCAATAAAGAATGAGTTTAATGAGTACAATAAACTCATTCTTTATTGGCGAAATAATGCATTACTAGTTTATTTCTTGATTCTTCGTTATATTGGAGCCAATACGTGAATTCGCAACATATATATTATAGTACGTATAAAAAAAAGGTAATCCAACTTTGGAGGGCTACCATTTCATACTTGTTCGTTACGGAGAGCACAATGTTGGTTGTGAGTAAAGAAGAACTCTTCCTCTTTCCATTGATACCTAATTATGTTGACAAATGCCCTGCATGACTGAGCACATGAACTTCAAAGACAACAATGACTAATTGCACTTTTTCCAAGTTTGAGCGGCACATGAAGGAACAACGCATGTCTCACTGAATGGATGAGATCTGTCAATGAAAGTGACACTCAAACTTGGAAAAAGTGCAGTTTGTCATTGTTGTCTTTAAAGTTCATGTACTCAGTCATGCATGACATTATTCAACATAATTAGGTACCAATGGAAAAATGAAGAGTTCCTCTTTAATCACATTGCACTCTCCATAGCTGACAATTAAGAAATGGTAGTCCTCCAAATTTGGATAACCTTTTTTTTTTTTTGATACGCTCTGCATAAATATAGGCCTAATCGATACACATGATGCACGGACCCTATTAGTAACTGATCAGTGGAAATCCGTGGGAATGCTGGGGGATGATTGTTCCAATCCTTGCGGGATTCATTTAAGAGTACTATCTATTGTTGTGTGAAAATTATTTGCTTCAGAATGGTCTCATATTCAAGTAGTAGCCTATCCAGTGACGTGGCCCGTTTCATAAAACTTGTCATCAGTGACAACTTGTCATAGATGTGACAAACTACTGAAATCCTTGCATCTGATTGGCTGAGAGAAAATTTGTCATAGAAATGTGGCAGTTGTCACTGATGACAAGTTTTATGAAACGTCCTTAAAAAAACAAAAACAAACAAACAAAAAACGAAAAACAAGAAAGCTGCACTGACTTCTAGTTTAGTGGTCGGCTGCCACCACTGAACTCGACAGAATCGGTGTCGGCTGCTAACATTTCGCGTGGTTACATTCAGCAGGGAGGTGAGCTCCTCTCACCTCCCTGCCTTCAGGGGGGCGTTTCATGAAGGAACTTGTCGGATAAAATATCTGACAAGTCAATTATATCTGACAAGTTTTGAGAAATTCTTTAGTCTGATTGGCTGATTTCTCTGAACTTGTCGGATATAATTGACTTGTCAGATATTTTTCTCCGACAAGCTCCTTCATGAAATGCCCCCCAGATTACAGTTACGCGGCGCTCTCTATCTTCCTCCCTTCTCGTTCGCAACGTTCGATCGCAGTAGTATCGTCCCTTTTCCTGCATGCGTCGTATCGTTTACACTACTAGCTGCGCTATGCGGTTGGATTGATTCTATCGTTGTGACCTGTTGGATATGCGCGACAGGGTCTAATACTTGGCAATATTCTGAAAGAAAATGTCACATGTTGTAGACGCTTTTTGAAGTTATTCTACTCACAGGCACTTCGACAATGTCTCTCAATCGTATTTGGTAAGTAAATGCGTGATACTTGAACCTATTACAAACAAACGCCATCCAGTGCGCAAATGCTGCGTCGAGCAGACGAAGACTTGTGTAGTCCCACACGTTAAAAATTCGTGCGCTATTTTGTGGCATTTTTCCTAAAGTTATGCCACGGAAAAACGGCCAATTCATGTAGGCCTAGGCCTAAATTTAGACACATGATTTTTTAGTTTTTCTCATCTTTTCCTTGCTACATATATCGACCTGTTGTTATCATCGTCTAGAACCTCCAACGTTAGAAAGCAAATTAGTTTAAGACCCTAAAAAAGTGACTAGCAATCTAACTTATAACGTTAGAAGATGTTATTGACATATTGTTAAACTTATAAAAGCCGGACATAAATTTTAACTACAGTGACAGAATATAAGACTAACGTTAGGCCTAGAACATCTAGGGTCCTAGGTCTAGTTCTATAAACATGATAAATTTTTATAAATTTAATTAACTGAATACTAGTCTAGGCCTAGAGGATTGTTAAATTTGATACTGTTAGTGTTGTTTGGTCCAGGGCTAAACCCTGACGCGGGGCGCTGTAACTAACACGGTACGTGTTGGGGTCGCTGGTGCGGTAAGTCCAGGGCTAGTTGTGACCAGCCCAAGTTCTGCAAGAATCTTCAAGGTTGAAGGAAGCAGACTACCGACAAGAAGAAGAAGAAATGTGAAGCGCTCCCATAGACTAGTAAACTGTGAGAAAGAGCGCCCTGGGCCTGGGGTTTAGTCCAGGGCTATCTCGCAACAGTGCACAGTGGCCAGTGCACGGCCCTAGGACCTAGGGCCTAGGCTAGGCCTACTGCTGCTACACAGACAGTGTATTTTAGTACACTAGCAGGTCTACTATGTCTAGATCTAGATTTATGTTAGTATTGATTTATGAGCAGTGAACTTTAGATCTGAAACCTAAAATTCAGACACCTAGAAATAGTCTAGACTGTTTCACAAGAAATAATCGGTTTCCAACACTGCAACACTGGCACTGGTCCAATTAACGGTCCCTGACCAGTAAAAAAAAAAAAATCACTATCAGACCAGTAACTTTTTCAGGAAATGGACCAGTAAAAAATTGAAAAAAATGGGTAGGGGCCTACCTACTGGTTCAACAGACAGGTCGGACCAGTAGAAAAAAAAAAAAATGGTTAGTGTGCAGCTCTTAGTTTCTATAGTACTCAAGTAGCTGGTCATTGCTAATTTTAATCAACCCCAAGTGGGGTGCTGTATTTACTATTGTATAGGCTCTATACTATTACAGTATTCAGTAACTGCACAAACGTGTTGGGCTTGCTGGTCAGTCATCGCGATCGCTATTCAAATAGGATAGTGAGATTCTGGAACTCACTTCCTGAGTATGCTGTGTCTGCAGCTACACCCACTGAAAGCTTTGTCTTCTTTCACGAGTAGGCCTTGCCCTAACTGTAGATTGAGAGTCGCGTATTCTACCACTGTAACAAGTTAGTAGTTGTTGTAATGTTGGTGGTTGCAATGACAACTGGTGAGAATTCCTGTGGAGAGCAAATTTTTTGAAATGATGAAAGTCATTTCAAGAGGCTTGCAGTGTGAATGATATGACCCCCCCCCCCCACACTCTTTTTCTTTTCCCATTCAGAATCCAAGTTGTCTGTGATTTTTTTTATTTTTTTATTTATTTTTTTATTTATTGTTTAAGAACAGCAAGAATGTGATACTATGATAAACAGATCCAGCACATGTGGTACTCCGGCAGGTCTACATGAATAGATAGTTCAGATGACTGGCCTAGTGAGCTTTTGAATTTGAGTCTTCACAGTCGGGTGCAAGCAAATGACAAGTTGTTCTGATTGAGTAATATTTTCTTTTGTTAATCTCTATTCTTCTGTTCTAGGTATGGTGTCTTACCAAGGTTGCTAGGCAACCCACATCTAAGTAACCATTGCAAGTTTCATCAACATGTGAGGCGACTGATCACCTTCACAAAGCCGGGCCTTCAACCACTTACCATCACAGAGAGTAAGATTAGTGTTCCTGACTCTCATTATAAACCAATTACTACAAATGCAGCATGTTGGAGCTTGAATAAAATTTGTCTAAACTTGATGCACTGTTTTGCATGCCACTGCAGTTTCCTCTGGGCTAAATCTCAAGCGTTTTGCCATATTTTAGTGTATTTGTGAAGTAAGATCCAACCCCAGCCCCTCAACCACCCCCCCCCCCCCAATAAAAAAGCAGAAGTGAAGGAAATATATTTTATATATTTTCTTTCAATCCAGTTATTAAATCATCTATCAGACTCTGTCAGCTGAAAGCACAAACCACTTTTGTAACTTACCTGTCATTGTCAGAAGTCAGTATGTAATTTCATAGATGGAAATGCCAAGCTGCTATTGAAATGATTTCTATTGTAAAATTTCCCTCCTTCCCTACACCCCACCCAACAGAATGTTCTGTAATTAATAAACAGCTACGACCTTTGTGACCCCCTTATTAGCCAGATTTATGGATGCACACATGTTTTATGAATTTAATATTTAAACTTGACTTGCATATGCAGTTAACCAGCTATTCCGTTTTGATGATTTTGACTCTTTCATCTTTAACTCACCCATGGATTTTCTCGGATAAATGATTTTTATATATTTATTTTTTGTTGACCTGAGGTATTTTTTCTGTTATTCATCAAATTTGTAAATGTGTGATATTGATGTTCTTATTTAACACAAGGAAAGAAATATATTCCAGTCTGAATCGATTTGCTTAAACACTGTCACCACCACAAAATCTATGCCAGTAGATCGGTTCTGTAATGTATTCAAGCTATATGCATGCTTTGTTCACAAAAGTTGCCCTTAATGACCACAAAACTTGATGTAGGCTTGCTCTACCTAGCAACAACTAAGTGAATTCCTGCCTGGGGAACTTAATGAGAGGGAGCAAGTGAATGAAATGCTTTGTTTACTGGGCTGTAGGAAAGGAAACAGCCATAAATTGTAATACATTACAGAAACAGTCTATTATCATGTTGATTCAGATATGATTTCATAAATGCAGTTGCAGTAACTGATCTGCAATACATTTTGGATTTGGTACAGAGGGTAAGGCATAATGTGCTTTGTTTTTTTGTTTTTTTCAGTGAAAAATAAAATGGAAGAGTTAACAGGAGCTCAGAAGTTGTGGAAGTAAGTAGAATATAATAGCATGCTTCCTCCAAATACGTGTGTTTGAACAATGCAGAATTAGAGATGAATGTTTGGTTTTGTTTGCCATTCGTTTTTGGTTGCTGTTGTGTTTTTATACACCCGCCAAACGAAGTTTGAAGGGGGTATATAGGAATCAGCGGGCGGTCGGGCGGTCGGTTCGTTGCAAATCTTGCGTCGCGAACTACTTCCTCAGTTTTCAACCGATTCCCATAAAACTTGGCACAGATGTGTGCCTTGGGTTGTAGATGTGCAAGACGTATTTTTTGACAGTACCCAAAAGTACGTTGCCATGGTAACGGCATATTATGGGCAAAAATGGGTACAAATCTTGCGTCGCGAACTCCTCCCACAGTTTTTGATCAATTTTTATGAAATTAGGTACAGATGTTCATCTGAATATGTTAATGTGCAAGACACATATTTCCGCAGTGGCAAAAAGTGCGTTGCCATGGTAACGGCATGTTATTGGTAAAATACAGGGCAAAATGCTTCATGGCAAAACTGCTTCATCAGTGTTCTTCCAATTCTCATGGAATTCATATTGAATGTTTGTCTTAGGATATAGGTCAGCATGACACATTTCTTGACAGTTACAAAAAGTATGTTGCCATGGTAACACGCTCACATATTATGAGCCAAAATGATGGAAAATTTTGTGTTGCAAACTACTTCCTCAGTTTTTGCCCAATTTCCTTGAAACTTGGTACAGATGTGTGCCTTTGGTTGTAGATGTGCAAGACGCATTTTTCGACAGTACCCGAAAGTACGTTGCCATGGTAACGGCATATTAATGGCAGAAGATCAAGGAAAGATCTTGCGGATTTAACTACTTCCTCAGTTTTTTGACCAAAGCTTATGAAATGTTGTTTTGACCAAAGCTTATGAAATGTTGTTTGGCGGGGTATAACCAGTCATTTCTAGTTTTATGGGGGGGGGGGGGTTCAGCTGTATGTGTCATCTAAGTTGTAATATAACCCACCCCCCCAAAAAAAAATAACAAAAAAACAAAACAAAACATATATATTAATAATGATAAATAAATAAAATAAAAAAACAAAAAAAACCATATATATTAATAATAAATAAATAAAATAAAAAAGTAAAATAAGTAAATAAATAAAAATAAAATTGAAAAAAAAAATGAAATCATACAGAAATTTTGTTAGTTGTTAAATATATTATGAGTTTTATGTAAGGCTCTTTATATATCAAGATCCAATCCTACACCATGTCCAAGTTAGCTTCAATGAATAGAGTGAAATCACATAGAATGTTTTGTCAAAATGAAAATTGGTATGAAACTCATTGAATCACATATGCAATTCATTGAATCACATATGCAATTTTAGTGAAGTGATTATGTCATGCTTTACTGATCTTTCATGGATCTACACAGAAATCTATCACTAAATATCCTTTTAAACCTGAAATCAGGAGAAAATGTATTTGTTGTCATTCAAGTTTTTGTAAAATTACAGTGATGACTTTCAATGGGGAATTATGTTTTACTTGCTAGAGCATTGACCAAAAGTATGATATCGATGATGTCATGTTCACAAACCAATCCGAGAGTTCTTAGTCCATGACATCATTACCTCGGCCAATTTCCATTGTGTCAATATCATTAATTTGTGAAAGCATGTGAAGCTTTAAATTCCCATAACTTTTTATAACTTCTTATTTTTGAATGTTTTATTATTGATTAAACTTCAATCATTCTGTTAAGTGTATTCATTTCTGTTTATTGTAGTCTAAGATGTGAAATTGCACTTAAATCATATCAGGGACTAACTGTGTGCTAAACTAAAATTCCTTTGATGCAGCTTTCTGTGAGATACAGGAGCAATGCTATATCAAGTAGTCTGATCCAGGGCTTGCTTTCACCATCCCCAGCGTAATCTTCAGCCTCAGTTTTCAAATTTTCCTTTTCAAGTCTGACAGGAGAGAAGAACGACCGCTCACAACTCACCAGCCTCCTGGCAAGGGACCAGTCAGAGCTGGAACCGCGGAAAATGGCCGACAGTTACGATGAGGTCATGATTCCCCTCTCGGACCCCCAGTACAGGGAGAAGTACATCAACATGTACAATGGTATTCGCATTGGCAGGATTCTGGAGGACATTGATATGTTTGGTGGTAAGAGTGATGACTGGGAAAAATCAGCAAGGCTGGTGCTGCATTTTTAAAAGTGGGAGGGCCCAGTTTATATTTCTGCTGACATCAGCTGACAAGCGAAAAACAAAAAACAAAACAAAAACAATAGGCCTTACCCACACTTTGCTGCTGCCATTTCATCAGCTCACAAACAAAAATAATCTAATCGGCTTACAAGCGAAAACAAAAAGAGCTTAACTGCAATTTTCTGGTGCCACTTCCTGGGTAAAAAACCCCAAACCCTCTATATTTATGTATTCCAGTGTATAATGCCAAAAAAGAAAAAAAAAAAAAATAAAACCAGGGAGGTGTTATAGACTGATGGAATGGAGAAAGAAATTCTGGTCTCCTTTGAAGTCCATTTAGTTCGAACTGTTCTAAACTATTTTACGTTGGAATACAGAGCTCTTGTAATTCAGCAAAATGTGAAATGTGTTCTTTTCCAAAGTTTGTCTTGGCACTAGTGTGGTGCTGAGCATGACTTCAAAACATAGAGCAATGTCAGAAATTCCATTATAATGCTTTGAAACCCAATCATGTGTTTGCGTGAATTACGGAAATTTGCCACTCCATCTATAACACCTCCCTGATGATACCATGCACTGTGGAGAAATTTATATTTTCTTCTCTATGACAGTCTGCCTTAACATCTTCCCAATATTCCTCTACCATTCTCCTTTTGTTGCCCTTGTTGTTGCATACTGTGCTCTGTGTTGACACAAGTTTGGCTGTGTTACCTGCATACCAAACCCAGCAGGGACGTCAAGGTCTCCCCACTCGTCATTGTAACCGGTCTCGTCGACAGGATAGGTAAGAACCAGCAATTAGGTACTCAGATCTGAGATTTTATCCCAGAATAACTGATTTCAGTAGTTACACCCCAGCTCTACTTTGAAAGAGAAAAGTGTTCTCTTAGAAGTCACTACATTTGTTGATTGCATATGCAGCATGAGTTCCCTTTATCTGGGATTTGGAAAAACAGCAACTTCCTCAACAGATAAAATGCCCTCAAAACTTAATGAAGACCAAGTGTTTGTACTCTTATTGGCTGTCCATAATGGTATTGTAAAGTGTTGCAATATATCAAATAATAAAATATATAAAATGCACATTACACATCAAATCATGCTTACTAGTTTACATACAAAATTAGATTAAAAAATGTATGAACTTGGTGAATTACCGTTTGTATAAAGTTGTAACTTCTTTGAGAACATAATTTCCAGCTGCCATTGGACAGTGGTAAGCAATTAATCAAGCTCATGATTCAATTTAAATGTAGATTTTGATTTTGTAATATGTTCATACAAACTGTACAGTACTGATTTGTCTCAAATGAAGGTTGCTACCTGTAAGAAACATGTGGTTTGTGTACACTGTGTATGAACAAAAGAAGCGTAAGGAAATGTATAGTGACACATAAATGTAGAAAACTGAGTGTCGATTAGTGTATTATGATAGAAACTACAATGATAAATTGCAATGGATGTCACAGTGTATTTTTGATACCTCAAAATTGGAAAAAAAAAAGACAAAGCAAAGAATTTTGTTTCCACATCTTTGATGACTATATGTGCGTATATATGTTGATTTTCAGATTTGTGTTCAAATGACATCAAGCCAGATAGGGACTTGCGTCTCTCGGGTCACGTGTCCTGGGTCGGGAGGACTTCCATTGAAGTCACAATGAACCTTGAACAGGTGAAACTTTGTACACTTTCCTTGAGATTTCATTAACCCATTGGGGACGAGTTGATTTTGCTATAACACGCATTTCCCATAGACACTTGCCCGAGCATTCTCGAGACTCATCCCCAACGGGGTAACACTTGTGATTAATGTTCAGATTTTGCATCTTGTTCCAGTTGCCTTTGATGTAAATCAGTGAAATCAGACAGACAAAATGGTGTAAGTTTCATCAAAAATTGACATATAGTAAGAGAGCCATGAAAATTTGAGTTTCTCATGGTATAACAAGACAATGATATAAATAGCAGCCACATATATATCTTCAATTGACGTTCATTCATTTAAATACTGTTTTTGTGTTTTTTACATTTGCCCATTATACCATGATAGATACAAATTTCAGGCTATATTTTCAGACAGCAATGTGTAAACTATGGAAGTTTCAAGTACCCTATCAAAGTTAATTGTATATGTTTTTTTATGCATGTGTTCATTATAGATCAAACATGTTCATATGACTCAATCTTTCTCTGTTGATCCAGGTAAAGGAGAGCAATTCGTATGACAAGATCTTGGAAGCCAAAATTGTCAACGTCTCAAGAGACCCTCTCAACAAATCGTAAGTGTGAGCATGAGTAGAAAGTCTGTCGGTGCAAACTGCAGCTGCTTGGGATATCATGATTGCTGGGTGTTTTTATGGATACTATCCTCGTAATCAATGTGCTTCTTTGACCACGAAAGTTATTTTCAAAATTATTATTAGGCCATTAATCCAAAAAAGTCATTTTCACCAAAATTTGAGATACGAGGTCTTGTCACCCATAGCGACGATTATGCATGCATACATATACAACTAGGATACCATAATATTAGATGGTCTGCAGTATATGTTCCTGAAAATGCTAAAAAAACACTACTGGGAGCGAGGTGTTTATTGCTGGGTATCATATCTGATGGCATGAGTACATTTGTGTAGATGAAGTTTCTGTCAATGATGGTCTAATTTGGAGGCATTCCTGTCATGCCAACCAAAATGTATTAGATATCTTAGAGCCTCACTTTTTGTGGGTCCTCCCATCTCCATCCCCCAAATTATTTATCACTCAAATGTTTCACTTCTTTTAATTCTCATCAAAAGTATGATTTACCCTGTCTTTTCGATTATTTATGTTGACATCTCTTTCCTTCTATTTACATTGTAGGCCAACATGTATGTATGTGCTATTGATTGTGTTTGATACAGATAGTAAAAAAATAAATGTGAACTCAAACTTGAAAGTGTGAATACTTGTGAGTCATCATGGCATAGACCCTTCCACATTCCGGTTTCATATAGCCAGATTAGGATTTTTTTTTTTTTTCATCTCCATACAGCCAAATTCTCTCTTTTCCGCACTTGTGGAAATTTATTCATTAAACTTTACTAGAAAGTAGTATTCATTAAACTTTACTGGAAAGGAGGTGGAAACATAATTTTATGTGAGTCATATTCTATTCTCTGATGATTAGCAAATTAAGTTTTTGCCTGCATGGCACAAGAGCCCAGTACATATCCACGAAGATCCTACCAAGTTGTAGCAGCACTAACACATTATTAACCTGTTGAAGACTAGTCCCGAGTATACTTGTGCAGGTGTGTATGGAAAATGCGTGTTATAGCAAAATCAAATCGTGCTCAATTGGTTAATTGCTGATGTGGCACCCTGCAGGGCGGCTTTCATGAATCCGCTGCTCACCGAGACACCCGAGGAGCAGGATGAGATGGAGGCCGGGAACAACCGCAAGCGTGACAGGCAGGAGCGGGATCAAGTCTCCCTCCTAAAGAGCGCCCCCACAGCTGAGGAGAGGCAGATTATCCACCGCATATTTGTGGAGTCTCTGCGTTCCAGGTACAGTTTGACTGGCGTTATTCGAGCCATGTCAAGTTAAGTGATTTAGCCAAATATGGGGAAAACAGTGTTTATGTGTGTATGAGTACAGCGCACTAAGTAGGCTGCCAACCCAGTGGCAGCTACGTACAATCTATAGGTAGTGTACACTGCAACAGTAGTGAAATTTATGCAAGTCTACTTGAAATCGTAGTCACAAAATTGAAACATTTTACTGTCAGATTTAAAACATGTTTCTGTAGGGAATGTCATATTAAGTAAATTATATCGGTTTTGGAGGAGTTTTAATCGTGTGTTGAAATTACTTTTTTTTCTTGGTCTTCAATGCGTGGAGGCATCCAAAAAATAGAGAAGTTGAGGTAAGATAGAGCTGGATAATGGCGGCCAAACTGTACCTGATGTGGTAGACATCAAGATGGTTTATTTCTTTTTCCTCATATGGGAAAATTCCTGCTGTATTAAAGATCTTGCTTGTGTAGTTTTGTGCACACACCTGAGCTGAATGACCAGCTTTATGTGAGCTGTTATGACCGTCTTTTATGTGAGCTGTTATGACCATTTGGAGTGTTTTCTGCATTACTTTGTCATCTGTCATGCAAGTGTATTTATAAACTTCTTCACATTTCAATCTACTGGAAAACTGAAGACCTAACATGGCGGGCATTATCAGTGATGGAGAGGGGATCATAGTTTGTCCAAATGGTTGTGATGCCCCATGATGGGACCCCAAGGATTGGCTCAGATACCCCAAATTTGCTCACTTGTATAATTTTGTATATTTCAATCTTCTTGAAAACTGGGGCTTGATTTTGACCAAACTTGGCAGGAATCATCAGTGGGAGAGGAGATCATAGTTACCGAAAAATGTGCCTATTTTTTGTCAGCTCATGGATAAGCTCTATGCCATGGAATTTATCTTAACTTCTGCACCATTTGTGACTAAAATGTTTACTCAGCTATGCATTTGATGATTTTGATTGGTCAGGTCATCCACATTTTCCCAGCGTGTTAAGCCTGATGATGCTGTGTGGATGGAAGACACAAAACTCAAGAACGTCATCATTTGCTTTCCACAGGTACTAGTGTTTGTCTCCAAGAGACCAGTAGTAATATGGCTGTACATTTGTATATAGTTTGATGGCTGTCAAAATGTCCAGACATTAAAAGCTTGAAAGACTCATTTCTTGTTATCCTTGCAAGATTTCAAAACAGGAATTGCATGCTATGATAGTCCCTCCATGTGTGTCATCTATAATTGGCCTTTTGGGGAGGAGAAATATGTAATCTTGATTATATATTCATTCTCATGTTGATTGCACATTTATTTTCATATTTGCAAGCTTGTTCTTTAACACAAGACTGAGATTTGCGTGCAAGATTTCCAGCCACTTCGAGGCCCTGCATTCAGCAGTAATTATGTAATGCTTGATAGGTCATATACTGGTAGTTAAAGTTCCTCCCTATTTTTTTTTTCCAAATCGTGGGTTCATTTGTGGTTGATATCTTGCGCAATTAAAGTTTTGTTCATCGCTTATCCACAAGGTGTCTTTAATATGTCACAAATGTACACACAAGTAGTTATGTACATGTATCAAGGCTGTATGCATGGTTGTTTAATGTTTATGTACACAGGTAGACCAGATTAATGGAGAACATTCTATATAATATTAGATATAGTACATACAGGCTGACCAGATCAGTGGAGAATTTTCTACATGGTATACAATGTAGCTACAGTACATGTATGCATGTGACAGGAAATACATTATAGCTCACTCAATCTAGAATGATTTAACCCATTCCAGAAAATTCTAGGAAGTGCTGGCTGAGTGAGGCACTGCCCTTGTAGCCCAATGTGATTGGTAGTTAATTTTGGCAATGATGTTATGCACATATTAGGAAGTGAGTCATCCAGGATTCCTGGAATTTGGACTTGCTAGTATGTTCAGGTATGTAGCCCCAGGTTGGAGAAAATTACAGAATGTACTAGAAAGGGGTGAATGGATAGTATATAAGCTGGAGAAATTCTGCAGTAGGCAGAGTACCCAACACCTCTGCTCTGAGAGTTACGTCACTTCTGGCTCTGAAGCGACTTGTTATAGTCAGTCCTGTGTTACCTGCTGACCTGCTATACAAATTGTGTTTGTGGAGATAAGGCCTGGGAGACATTTTGCTTGCAGAGAATTAATTTGCCTACATTGGAGAGAGACTCCATATTTTAGTGTCAACGGACATTATTACGGCAAAGCTGTGACGGGCTGGATTCCTTGCTGGACAATATAAAGTGAATCGTCATTCAACACATCAACTAAACGTGATCGTCATAACGTTTGGATTCTGCACGTTTTGCTGTGGACACATAACTTGGATTTTACCCCGGATCTATATACCTTGGACTATCGTAACCTGCACCTCTGGATTTACGTCGAAGGTATCATTCATCGGTGCATCGTGGATCATTCCTTTGTGCATCAAGCATCGTATTTGGACATTTCCAGGGATATTGCATGTACTAAGTGTAAGTGATTTCATTACTGATTTGTAACTGTTTCTATTGATCATTATTGTACTGATGTGAAAACCGATTACGAGTCTGTACCCACAATATCACTGTTAATAAACCGCCTGAACATTATTTGATGGTTTCTTTTGTGCGATCATTCTCAGAGTGATTGTGGTCGTAACAAAATTGGGGGCTTGTGTCCGAGAAGTGAATTTAAAGCCAAAACTTAGAATTTGGAACGTTCCGGAATCCAGAATATTGGTACAGACAAAATACCAGTTGAGTTGATTGTTCAATTGTATATTGTGTGTATACATTGTGACAATGTCAATCAGTACAATGGATGTTCAAGCATTTGTTCAGAGGACAGATTTGTCCCTCAAAGATTTGCAAAGGTTACGCAAATGTGATTTGACTGCTATTGCACAGCATTTAAATGTTGATGTTCCACAAGGTGTAAGAAAGGCAGAAATTCTTGACTTGGTAGCTGGTCACATGGAGCTCAAAGAAGAAATTGACACTCCAGATCAAGCTCAAATTTCAGATCAAACACGGCTTGAGCTAGCTAGATTGGAAATGGAGAAAGAGAAGATGAGATTGGAAAGAGAGAGGGAGAAAGAACAAAAAGAACTGGAAATGAAGAAACTTGAAATGGAACAGAAGAAATTTGAAATGGAACAGAAGAAATTTGAAGTGGAGCAACAAGTGAAATTGCGTGAGATGGAATTGTCTCATGCACAGACTGTTGGAAATCGTGAAAGGGCTCCCTCTGAATTTGATTTGGCCAAGAACATTCGATTGGTTCCAAAGTTTGAAGAAAACAGAGTCGATGCATATTTTGTGTCATTTGAGAAGGTGGCTAACAGTTTGAACTGGCCACAGGAATTTTGGCCCTTGCTCCTTCAAAGTGTGTTTGTCGGCAAAGCAGCCGATGTGTACTCATCTCTCTCTGAAGAGCAATCACGTGACTATGCTACAGTCAAGAAGTCAGTGTTGAATGCATATGAGTTGGTGCCAGAGGCATACAGACATAAGTTCAGAAATTCGTACCGCAAACCAGGCCAGACACATGTTGAGTTTGCTCGTGAAAAAGAAATGATGTTTGATAGGTGGTACAGGTCCCTGAAAGTGGATCAGGATTTTGATAACCTACGTGAGGTTGTTCTTTTGGAAGAATTCAAAAAGAGTGTTGCTTTCAGTGTGAGGTCGCATTTGGATGATCACAAAGTGACAAGTTTGCATAAAGCAGCCTTGATGGCTGATGAGTATGAGCTGACCCACAGAAATGACAACAGACCACCTTTCAGGAATTTCTCTGGAAATAAGAGAGACAAAAATCAGTCGAGCAATCCAAAGAATGCTGGTTCTGAAAAAGGCACGAGTTCTGAAACTTCATCGGCACCAAAGCCTCAATCTGACAAAGGGTCCAGTACAAGTGCAAATGTCATCAAATGTTTTCACTGTAACAAGACAGGGCATGTAAAGTCACAGTGTTGGAAGTTGCAAAACAAAGCAAAGAAGGACATGGGATTTGTCATGTCAAAAAGTGTCCTACCCGAAAATAGTGTCCCGTTCAGTGAAACACAGGCCATTGAAAGTCGATCTCCCAAATTCAAAGATAGGACTAAGCAGGTGGATGAGAGCTATCGTAGCTTTTTGTTTGATGGTGAGGTGACCCCATGTACTTCTGGTGAGGCAGGTAAACCAGTAGTCATCCTGCGGGATACGGGGGCCTCTCAGTCGTTGATGGTGGATGGTGGTATGACTTTTCCACCAGATAGTGCAGTGCATGCAAAAGTCTTGATTCAGACTGTTGATGGCAGTTATATGTCAGTACCACTGTATAGAGTGGATTTGAAGTGTGACCTAGTTTCTGGTCCTGTCACTGTTGGAGTTGTTCCTGAGTTGCCCATGGCAGGCATTGACTTCCTGTTGGGGAATGACTTGGCTGGGGACAAGGTGGTTGCGTCTCCAGTTGTTTCGGATAAACCAGTGGTGGTTGCTGAAACTGAGCAGTTGCAGGAGGAGTTTCCTGGGATTTTCCCAGATTGTGTTGTGACTAGGTCTCAGGCTCGTAGAGCTGTTCAAGATGATGCGGATTATGTTGATGTGGAGGAGAATTCCGGTGTTTGGTTGGCAGAAACCTTTTTCAAGGATTTGAATGATGGGGTTGCTGTATTAGGCTCCGAGGCTAACAGTGATGGGCTGTTTAGCAAGTCTTCCTTGGTTGAAGCACAGCAGGCAGACTCTGAGTTGAAAGGCTTGTCTCAGACGGTGTGTTCTGAGGCTGAGGCTGAAAAGGTCCCTGAGTGCTATTATGTCAAAGATGGCATTTTGATGAGGAAGTGGAGACCTCCCCATAGGCCAGCTGATGAGGATTGGACGGTGGTCCGTCAAGTTGTTATCCCTCCCAGTTACCGCAGTGAGATCTTGAGGATTGCTCACGAGTTACCTGTCGGCGGCCATTTAGGCGTCAGAAAGACAAAGGATCGGATCATGAGGCATTTCTATTGGCCAGGGTTGAATGTGGATGTGGCTGAGTTCTGTAAGACTTGTCACACATGTCAGGTGGCTGGTAAACCACAGCATTCAGTGAAGCCGGCGCCATTGATTCCGATACCTGCGTTTGAAGAACCATTCAGTCGGGTTCTAGTTGACTGTGTTGGACCTTTGCCTAGGACTAGGTCGGGTCATAAGTACCTCTTGACAATCATGGATATGTCTACACGGTTTCCAGAGGCTATCCCATTACGAAATATCACTGCCAAGACTGTGGTAGATGCTCTAGTGCAGTTTTTCACTAGGTATGGGTTGCCCAAGGAAGTGCAGTCTGACCAAGGGTCAAATTTCATGTCAGGCATATTTCAAGAGGTGATGTATCGTTTGGGTGTGAAGCAGCTGAAGTCGTCAGCTTATCATCCCCAATCCCAAGGTGCGTTGGAGCGCTACCACCAGACCCTAAAGACAATGATTAGGGCATTTTGTGAGGAGTATCCCGAGGATTGGGATAAGGGCATCCCTTTCCTGCTGTTCGCAACGAGGGACTCCCCAAATGAGTCGACGGGGTTCAGCCCATTTGAGTTGGTGTACGGTCATGAAGTTAGGGGCCCACTGAAGCTCATCAAAGAGAAATTCATGACTGAGGATGATGAGGTCCACCTACTTGACTATGTGTCAAAGTTTCATGAAAGGCTTTCAAAGGCTTGTGAGGTAGCTAGGGAACACTTGAAAGTGTCACAAGACTCAATGAAGAGAAAGGCAGACAAAAATGCCAAAGCCCGAACCTTCAAACCAGGTGACAAAGTTCTTGTACTGCTGCCCATACAAGGTGAACCACTGAAAGCCAAGTTCAGTGGCCCGTACTGTGTCAAAAAGAAACTCAATGATGTAAACTATGTGATCAGTACACCAGACAAGAGCACAGATCAGAGAATGTGTCATGTCAATATGTTGAAAGAGTGCTATGATCAAAAGTCAGTTGGTGTGACATAGATAGTGGATAGCACAGTAGAAGTTAAGGGTGAAAAGTTTTCACCGGCATATCACTTACAGTGTATGTGTTTAGCATATATCCATTAATGTATGCAAAACAGTTTGACATGATTGTATAAGCTTCGAGAATCCAAGCAATATCAATGTAAATGGTATCCATGAAAAGAGAACATGGAATTAATGCAGCTATTCAAAAGGCATGTGATAGTATGTGATTGTTGTTGCTTGATTTGGATTTTACCTCACATTCGTTGTAAATAACAATGAGAAATTGTGAAGGTAAAAGAAACCCTTGCTACGGCAAGGCTTTCTTTTTCCCATGGGGGATGGTGTCACAAATGTACACACAAGTAGTTATGTACATGTATCAAGGCTGTATGCATGGTTGTTTAATGTTTATGTACACAGGTAGACCAGATTAATGGAGAACATTCTATATAATATTAGATATAGTACATACAGGCTGACCAGATCAGTGGAGAATTTTTTACATGGTATACAATGTAGCTACAGTACATGTATGCATGTGACAGGAAATACATTATAGCTCACTCAATCTAGAATGATTTAACCCATTCCAGAAAATTCTAGGAAGTGCTGGCTGAGTGAGGCACTGCCCTTGTAGCCCAATGTGATTGGTAGTTAATTTTGGCAATGATGTTATGCACATATTAGGAAGTGAGTCATCCAGGATTCCTGGAATTTGGACTTGCTAGTATGTTCAGGTATGTAGCCCCAGGTTGGAGAAAATTACAGAATGTACTAGAAAGGGGTGAATGGATAGTATATAAGCTGGAGAAATTCTGCAGTAGGCAGAGTACCCAACACCTCTGCTCTGAGAGTTACGTCACTTCTGGCTCTGAAGCGACTTGTTATAGTCAGTCCTGTGTTACCTGCTGACCTGCTATACAAATTGTGTTTGTGGAGATAAGGCCTGGGAGACATTTTGCTTGCAGAGAATTAATTTGCCTACATTGGAGAGAGACTCCATATTTTAGTGTCAACGGACATTATTACGGCAAAGCTGTGACGGGCTGGATTCCTTGCTGGACAATATAAAGTGAATCGTCATTCAACACATCAACTAAACGTGATCGTCATAACGTTTGGATTCTGCACATTTTGCTGTGGACACATAACTTGGATTTTACCCCGGATCTATATACCTTGGACTATCGTAACCTGCACCTCTGGATTTACGTCGAAGGTATCATTCATCGGTGCATCGTGGATCATTCCTTTGTGCATCAAGCATCGTATTTGGACATTTCCAGGGATATTGCATGTACTAAGTGTAAGTGATTTCATTACTGATTTGTAACTGTTTCTATTGATCATTATTGTACTGATGTGAAAACCGATTACGAGTCTGTACCCACAATATCACTGTTAATAAACCGCCTGAACATTATTTGATGGTTTCTTTTGTGCGATCATTCTCAGAGTGATTGTGGTCGTAACAAATATCATCATCACATTAGAAGGGAAAATGATTATAATGTCCAGGATGTTGTAATCTTAAAATATTTTGATGAAACCTTGTAGGTATCTAATATCTATGTAATGCTTGCCTCCCTTGTTTTGTTAAAAGGAGCGGAATTTGTACAACAAGATCTTTGGAGGATTCTTGATGAGACAAGCTCTTGAGCTGAGTTTTGCCAATGCAGTTCTTCACTGGTAAGACCTGTCATCTTCTTTCTCCTAACCTTCCATATTCCCCCCCCCCCACACATCACATCCCCATTATACTCTCCTCTTTCTCATTCTCTCCTCCTCTTTCCCTTCTCATTCTCCCCATTTCCTTTTTTCTTCCTCCTTCTTTTCATTCCTTCCTCTCCCTTATTTCTCATCTCCTTATGCCCCAGTCACATAGACATCCCGGATCACCCCGGACCACCCCGGATCTGATCCGGAGATAGATCCGTGTTGACGCCCGGAGGCCAACACGGCAACTTTTGGAAGTCAAAAACATCCGGCGTCATCCAGGCAATGCCGTGTGGGCAGAGCAATCCGGGGTGGTCCGTGTGGCTGCCGTGTAGATGCCGTGTAGCTGCCGTGTTGATCCGTGCAGATGCCGGCGTTATCCGTGTAGCTGCCGTGTTGATACTGTGTGTAGAAATCCCGGATCTCCCGGATTTCCCCAGACGTCCCCGGATTTCCCCAGATCACCGTGTAGATCCTTGAGCATCCGTGTTTATATGTGACTGGGGCAAAAAAACTGAGATGAAATTGTATTCTCAGATTCCACATAGGTGCTCCTGCAGTAGTGTGTGTGCAGTTAAAATGTCAGTCGAGTAATTTATAGACAGTTGCTGTGGGAAAGACCAAATTGATCAAACAACGTGAACATTTCATGCTTCATTTTCATTCTATTAATTGCATTTTATCAGCACTATTTGAACAACCTCTGCCAAGCTTTTTTTTTCTTTTTCTATTTTTGCGAGTGTGGTTCAATTCCAGTGAAACAGAACCAATGAAGGAAAAAAACTGTACTTCATAGGTAATAATGTTGTCATACAGTGGCAGGCCTCGAAATAGGATTTTGGAGGGGCAAGGCCATTTAGAAAAGGGCACTTTTTCCAAGCGGCCAGGGCACTTAGGTCAGTCAGAGGGGCACCAAGGCCACATTGGAAAGGGCATGTTGGGTGTTTATGAAAAAAAGAAAGAAGAAAAAAAACGAGAAAAACAAACAAACACACACACACACACACACACACAAAGTGCAACACACAACATCTAACCTCTTCCCTACAGCTGTAACACATTCCCGATTTCCACGTTTCTATCAGGTGAAACAACATTATTTAAAACATGAATAAACATGAATCAGGTGAAACAACATTTTTTAAAACATGAATAAAACAACAGTAGGTATTGATTGAAACTCGACACCCTTTCAGGCCAGCCAGGCCAGGCTGTCATGTAACTTCAAAGCACATTCCGACAGCTGGCTGGCAAAACCACAAGGCAAAGGAATTTGCGCGTGCGTGTGCGGTTTCTTCTGTTGATTGGTCTCTCTCTCTCCACCCCTCCCCATTCCCCAGTCTGGCACCTTGACATCGTGGGATTTTTCTTTTTTCTTGGTGAACTTGGTGTTCACTCTTCACTACTCTATCTGAATATGCACTGCCTAGCTAGTAACTCTTTGGCCGCTGCGCTGCGGAGGCAGTCGCGACGGTAAAAGCCGGTCGGGCGTACATGTACGCACACGTCCGTCTCTTATCTCGGAAAGATACTTTGAGTTTGAATCAGATATATTGGGACGCGAGTGAACTGAAGGTATGATATTTGAGATCAGGAAAGTTGTTCAAGCTTATTAAAGTGTAGACTTTGAGAAAGGGCATATTATACGTCATAAATAATAACTTTCATTCTAAAAGGGCACCACGGCCCCAAGAAAAAGGGCACATTTTTTTTGGCCGTAACTTTGATCAAAAAGCAAAAGGCATTGCGGCCAACGAGAGGGGCACTGACGGCCATGGCCGTCGGTGGCCGTCGGTTAATTCGAGGCCTGCAGTGGTGCCATGCTTTGACATAACTTTAATGTTACATGCTTCAAATTTCAAGACAAAGGAGTGTACAGTGCAGCAGGCACTTTAAAAGAAATGTTGGATACAGAGTCAGTCAATTTACTAAATGAATCTCACTGAGTTCAGACAATCAGATACATGTTACTTACAGCTTGAGTCTCATTATCTTTTCACAGTCACTGTAGAATCCACATGAAGGCCATCGATGACATCTTGTTCCGAAAACCAGTTGAAGTTGGCTCATTCCTCTTCTTCCTGTCAGAGGTTAGTCTTTATCCCAGACATTCAACTTCCAGTGGTACAGATGTATGTTGGTGTCCTTGGAAAGAAGTGAAGTTAAAAGCTACTGTGTGTGTGTCTGTGCTTTTCTCATTTCGTCTGGATACAGTGGCAGGAATTTGTAGAGCGTCATTTGTGTCAAGTCTACATTAGGTCTCATGATCACAAGTAAAATGTTGGTCTCCTTTTTTTTTTCTGGAAGAATGAATTCCTCTCGACTGTTTGCATTAATACAGTCACATATGATAAATCCCTATTCTTGCAAGCTTTAGTGCTTCATACTTATGACATCTACATGTATATAGTTATGTCCCTGGGGAGATAACCACATTCTTATCAGTACTATACCACATTCTTATCAGTACTATGTATGATCCAGAGTATTTTGGTACCTATGTTAAGCTGTTCAAAAGAAAATTCAGGTCAAATTCAGATGTATGGCATAGAAAGTAAAGGTAAGGGAAATTGATTTAGTACGACAATATATCCTAAATACGGAAACAAGAAAACATGCAGACATTTTATTTCGCCAGACTGTGTGTTGAGTGAGGACATGAAAAGGTGGGAATTCTTCATAGTGACACTTTTTCCCATGATGATAATGAAAACCCTCAATAGCTTACCATGGTAGATACTGATACAAGGATACAAGGATCTTTATTGTCTGTTAAAAAATGAATACAGAAATTTGCTTTTCATTGGCATAACAAGAAAGAAAAACAACAACATACATTATAGTTGCAACTGATTGACAAATTGCCCTACATCGACGTAAATAAGCACTGAATTGATCAATGTTTTAGTAGTAGCCATGATAAAAAGTCATGGGCGTACATGCTCGAGCAGGATTTGAACCTACGACCTCCTGATCACCGGACAGGCGTCATCTCCACTAGACCACCGAGCTTTCGCCCAAAAGCTAGTGTTGGTTCTAATCCTTATAGCATGCAGCGGGTACTGCTTTGTTATTCAAATTCATGGTTTTCTTCCGTCGAGATGTTTTCATTGCAACTGATTGACAAATTGCCCTACATCGATGTAAATAAGCACTGAATTGATCAGTGTTTTAGTAGTAGCCATGATAAAAAAGTCATGGGCGTACATACTCGAGCAGGATTTGAACCTACGACCTCCTGATCACCGGACAGGCGTCATCTCCACTAGACCACCGAGCTTTCGCCCGAAAGCTAGTGTTGGTTCTAATCCTTATAGCATGCAGCGGGTACTGCTTTGTTATTCAAATTCATAGTTTTCTTCCGTCAAGATGTTTTCATTGCAACTGATTGACAAATTGCCCTACATCGACATAAATAAGCACTGAATTGATCAGTGTTTTAGTAGTAGCCATGATAAAAAAGTCATGGGCGTACATACTCGAGCAGGATTTGAACCTACGACCTCCTGATCACCAGACAGGCGTCATCTCCACTAGACCACCGAGCTTTCGCCCGAAAGCTAGTGTTGGTTCTAATCCTTATAGCATGCAGAGGGCACTGCTTTTTTATTCAAATTCATGGTTTTCTTCCGTCAAGATGTTTTCATTGCAACTAATTGACAAATTGCCCTACATCGACGTAAATAAGCACTGAATTGATCAGTGTTTTAGTAGTACGTAGCCATGATAAAAAAGTCATGGGCGTACATACTCGAGCAGGATTTGAACCTACAACCTCCTGATCACCGGACAGGCATCATCTCCACTAGACCACCGAGCTTTCGCCCAAAAGCTAGTTATACCCCCGCCAAACGAAGTTTGAAGGGGGTATATAGGAATCAGCGGACGGTCGGGCGGTCGGACGGTCGGGCGGTCGGGCGGTCGGTCCGTTGCAAATCTTGCGTCGCGAACTACTTCCTCAGTTTTCAACCAATTCCCATAAAACTTGGCACAGATGTGTGCCTTGGGTTGTAGATGTGCAAGACGTATTTTTTGACAGTACCCAAAAGTATGTTGCCATGGTAACGGCATATTATGGGCAAAAATGGGTACAAATCTTGCGTCGCGAACTCCTCCCACAGTTTTTGATCAATTTTTATGAAATTAGGTACAGATGTTCATCTGAATATGTTAATGTGCAAGACACATATTTCCGCAGTGGCAAAAAGTGCGTTGCCATGGTAACGGCATGTTATTGGTAAAATATAGGGCAAAATGCTTCATGGCAAAACTGCTTCATCAGTGTTCTTCCAATTCTCATGGAATTCATATTGAATGTTTGTCTTAGGATATAGGTCAGCATGACACATTTCTTGACAGTGACAGAAAGTATGTTGCCATGGTAACAGCTCACATATTATGAGCCAAAATGATGGAAAATTTTGTGTTGCAAACTACTTCCTCAGTTTTTGCCCAATTTCCATGAAACTTGGTACAGATGTGTGCCTTTGGTTGTAGATGTGCAAGACGCATTTTTCGACAGTACCCGAAAGTACGTTGCCATGGTAACAGCATATTAATGGCAGAAGATCAAGGAAAGATCTTGCGGATTTAACTACTTCCTCAGTTTTTTGACCAAAGCTTATGAAATGTTGTTTTGACCAAAGCTTATGAAATGTTGTTTGGCGGGGGTATAACCAGTCGCTGTAGCGACATTTCTAGTGTTAGTTCTAATCCTTATAGCATGCAGCGGGTACTGCTTTGTTATTCAAATTCATGGTTTTCTTCCGTCGAGATGTTTTTATTGCAGCGCTGTATTAGAACCAACACTAGCTTTCGGGCGAAAGCTCGGTGGTCTAGTGGAGATGACGCCTGTCCGGTGATCAGGAGGTCGTAGGTTCAAATCCTGCTCGAGTATGTACGCCCGTGACTTTTTTATCATGGCTACTACTAAAACACTGATCAATTCAGTGCTTATTTACATCGATGTAGGGCAATTTGTCAATCAGTTGCAATGAAAACATCTCGACGGAAGAAAACCATGAATTTGAATAACAAAGCAGTACCCTCTGCATGCTATAAGGATTAAAACCAACACTAGCTTTCGGGCGATAGCTCGGTGGTCTAGTGGAGATGACGCCTGTCCGGTGATCAGGAGGTCGTAGGTTCAAATCCTGCTCGAGTATGTACGCCCATGACTTTTTTATCATGGCTACTACTAAAACACTGATCAATTCAGTGCTTATTTACATCGATGTAGGGCAATTTGTCAATCAGTTGCAATGAAAACATCTCGACGGAAGAAAACCATGAATTTGAATAACAAAGCAGTACCCTCTGCATGCTATAAGGATTAAAACCAACACTAGCTTTCGGGCGATAGCTCGGTGGTCTAGTGGAGATGACGCCTGTCCGGTGATCAGGAGGTCGTAGGTTCAAATCCTGCTCGAGTATGTACGCCCATGACTTTTTTATCATGGCTACTACTAAAACACTGATCAATTCAGTGCTTATTTACATCGATGTAGGGCAATTTGTCAATCAGTTGCAATGAAAACATCTCGACGGAAGAAAACCATGAATTTGAATAACAAAGCAGTACCCGCTGCATGCTATAAGGATTAGAACCAACACTAGCTTTCGGGCAAAAGCTCGGTGGTCTAGTGGAGATTACGCCTGTCCGGTGATCAGGAGGTCATAGGTTCAAATCCTGCTCGAGTATGTACGCCCATGACTTTTTTATCATGGCTACTACTAAAACACTGATCAATTCAGTGCTTATTTACGTCGATGTAGAGCAATTTGTCAATCAGTTGCAATGAAAGCATCTCGACGGAAGAAAACCATGAATTTGAATAACATACATTATTCTCATATAGATATATGTTGATAACATATAACAAACTAACGAACAACAAACCATTGCACCAACGGTGTCTTGGTTGATATAAATAAATATCTATATTTCTTATTAAAAAAATTCGCCCAAAACACACGCACACACACACACTCAATCACACACACGCACACAAGCTATTTAAAACCCTTATTATGTATCGCCTCAGTTCTAAAATGTCATCAGTATTTAACCTCTCGCTTCTCCCCTCCCCCCCACCATCTCTCCTATAAGATATGATGAGAAGTAGATGAAGGGGAGAAAGTTGTGGGACAGTAAGAGAGGAGTTGGGAAGATAAGAAAGGATTGAAAGTATTGACTGGTGGAGATGGGGGGAGGGGACAATAAAAAGCACCTGTCCAGTAAAAAAGTTTACACCAACATTTAACAAACAATTAACAATTGACTTATGACTAATCCTTCATAAGATCTTGTACAACACTGTGATATACATGAAATACAATAACAAACAGCATGAATAGGAAACATACAGATGTTGTTGCTTTTTGTCAAAGATTGCATACACAGAGGGATGCTACATGCAGATCAGAGTTCATGCGGAGGTGGTTGATCCCGTGACCGGTCAGCGCGATACGACCAACGTGTTCCACTTCACCATTGCCGCTGACCGGCCCGTCATGCAGGTGTGGCCAAAGACATATGGAGGTGAGATCAATTAAAATGGTAATCAATTCTAGGGTTCACGGTTTAGCAGATTATCAGTGAAGCTGGGGTCCATTTTTTTTTTTCACGTTTTCATCTTCTTGGAAATGCATGGTCAAATTTTCACCAAATATGGCAGGTATTTTCTCTGGGATGATAGAATAAACATTTGCATATTTTTACCTCCAGTCACCATGCCCCACTTGGTGACCCCCAGGGGACCGAGAAACCTTAAATTAGATAGAAATACTCAGAGTAGATTAAGTGTGCATTAGTGATTGTACATTCATATTTGTTCATGGCAGACCCAGGGGTAGCCACTCTGAGGCTGGGTCCAAATTAGAGCCAGTTTTCACGCTTTTATAGTCGTTTTGAAAATGCACAGTCAAATCTTCTACAAACTTGGCAGGTATTATTGCCAGTGTGATAGAATATATAGAAATAGACAGCACATTGTCCAGTGTTACACATTGAGTTGTGCATCCAGTTCAACAAAAATGTCTGAAAATCATATTTCCTCCAGAATCCATGCTCTACCTGGACGGACGGAGGAGGTTTCTGGAGTACAAGCAAATCAACGGAGTGACGGACACCACTGAGCCAAATCTAGACTAGACCACCACAACTCTGTCTGTTGAGTAGCTTGACAGAACAATTCCAGCCTGTGTGTCTGTGTATGAATGCACCAATGTGTGTTTCTTTGCACCTGTGGGTTGCAGGGCAAACTATTGGAAACAGCAGTAACTGTATTGTCCTGGTAAGCTTTGCTAGTGTCGGTTCAAACTGACACGTGATTATCATGCTGGGGGTATATCAACATAAGCACTGCTGCACTATTTATTGGCAAGTACTGGTTAACATTGTAATTTAAGGAGTTACAAATGATAAGCATGTCTCTTGCAATCTTTCAAATGTTGGTAAAGTTGCATTTTACGGTAGAAAGTTGTCAGCCTTAGCACTTTTATTCTTCCGTGAACTGTGCATAAATAATGACTGGTACTGTGCATAAATAATGACTGGTACAGTGCTGATCACATCAAACTTACCACGCGTTACCAATGAAACTTGTTAATAAACGTCTACTTTTTGCGTATGCGTTTCGTCACATGCGTTTGGACTGTGTACCTCTAATACAGCAAAATATTCCCCTCCCATTCAGTATTGTGAAATTATTATCTCTTATTATTATCTCTACTGGTGTTTGCGCCTGCGCACACACCGCAGTGCGATCCATATCAAGCTGCACCATGATATTGACTCAAACTGAAAGAGCATGTGATAACTGACCGTGAATTGAAGAAAAGAAGAAAACGTGTTCTTTTACATTATTTAGGTGTCACTGATAAGGGGTGACGAATTGATGGGATGGATTGATAGGCCCCATCTAACTAAATCATGTATACGACTAGAAATTCAATAAACGACTATTATAAGTAGCACATGCGTCAGAGAAGCGAGGTGTTAAATGGAATTGCTATTGATTGAATAATGACTATTAAGATAATGATGAATATTTTCCAAAGAAGTTACGTTTTAAGCTGAAAACTTATAGACCCTCACGTGATACATAAGATCTGTCTCTACAGGAGTGGGGCTGACCATGTTACAAATACCAATATTAGGTATTCAGAAACTAGATGAGAAGAAAAAAATGCCATCGGCCTAGGGTGAGCTAGATTGTAATCACTTGTCCTTCTTGTAGAACAGCAGCCTGCAATGCAAGTCTTATCGCATTTTTGCACTCTCGCAGGGACGTTTTTTTTTTTGTTTTTTTTTCATTGGCTGGTACATCATACTTTCCCAAGGTGGTTTCCATGACACATGAAAGGATTTTCTGATCAATTTGTTTTACCATAGGTCTCTTGGAGACCCTTGCTCCTTCTCCCGCTGCAGTTGCAGAGGAGCTTCTTCGTGAAATTTTTGAGGGATGTTGAATTGTCCTGCAACCCAAGCAGTTCATCATCGTGAATGTGGATCCATGAAGCTTTTCTAGGCCTACCCTCTGAGGTTTCTATGGTTTCATCATGTTCAGTGTCTCCGGTGACTCCGCTTTCATTGCTGTTGAACTGGAAGGCATGTTCTGAAACTCTGGTATCTGGAACAATATGTACTTGATCTCCCGTATTCTCGTTGACTACCTTCTCGAGAAAGTAGGCCACACGCTGCACTGCTGTGGTCAATTTGTTCAGTGATTCTTCTGAATGGCCACAGCAGCAAACATGCTTAAAATCTATGTGTAGAACTATGTGTAGAACTCCTCCCACCCTCTGATCTCTATAGAAAATCTGGATATACCATTGGCCCATACATGCCGTACGAACGATTGACGCTGCCCCAACAGAGTGAGCTGCTGTCATACCACTCCCATGCTATACGTATGCGTCGGGAAGCATGACATAGCATGCCGTTGGCTAGCGTGTAATTTCCAAATGTAATCAGGCTCGACCGTATCCAATATTGAATATCGAAATATAGACAAACCATAATTGGATGGTTCTTTGATTTTTGAAAACCTTGTACTGAAAACGTGTGTAGAACCCTACGCCGGGGAGGTGCACAGTCTCAATCACTCTATTGACGGTCTCCCCGCTTGAAAGGACATGGAAAAAGGACTGCCTCTCCGTATTTCCCGCCGGATGCCTCGTCTCTCCCCTCTCCAGGGAGAGCCTGCACTGATTCTTCAGTCGCAATATGTGGTATCCAGTGTCCACGGTTTGTGTTGCCTGATGCTCGAAGTGCAATTCCTCCCACTCATCTCCTCCGAGGCTGAGGGCATCTTTAAGGGTTGGCTCTGGGTCTTTGGGACTGGCAGGACTGAAGTCGACTTCCGGAGTAGGGGTCAGGGCTGGGGGCGGGGGCGGGGGAAGTGGCTCCCTTGCCACTTCTGCTGGTAGGCCGGCCTCCAAGTCCATTGGGACAGCATCAGGGGTAGGACTGGTGCTGCGCGCAGGGAGTTCCTGGGGTCGCTGGTAGGGAAGAGCGGGGCGGGTAGGATGACGCCCAGTGAAGTCGGTGGGTGCTCGTCTGGGAGAACAACTGCGCTCCCGACGCGATTTCTGGTTGGCGTGTCACCACTCCTCGTGCCCCGCCATCCTTTCTTTCCGTCAGTTTTCGTATGAGCAGAATTTGCATGTTGAAGGCATGTTGCTAAGGGTGAGAATTGGAAAAGAATAAAAGTCACATTTTGTTTCTAGTAGAATTAATCAGGTGGTCTTCTAGCCCTCATGGGATAGCATCTGGTGTGGTGTGTTTGTAAGGTAGGTTACTCAAAATGTTGTTGTAATATGAATGTATTTTACACCCAGGATTTTACATTAACAAGACTGATAACTTATAAGGGTTGAATTAGATTGGCAAGACATTGATAACTTATAAGGATCAGACTGCATTGGCAAGACTTATAATCAACTTGAAAGAGTATGAATAATCACGATGATAATGCCCGGTTGAATTGTAATGATGTCTATTTGACATTGGCAGAACATTAATAACAGTGGGTAACTTAAATCAGGATGGTAATGTCTGGAGACTGGGAAAATAGTGAAACAAAAGGGAGAAATAAAATGATAAATAATCAGGAAATCAATATCGAAATTGTCCACAATGACAAAGTATGGAGAGCATTTAAAAAAAATGGAGAAGACGCTGTAAGTCAATGTTCAAAAACAAAAAGGTACGACGTGCACATTGCACAGCAAACGTGGCAATTGCATACCTCCTTTTCTAGCCTTGCTGGTTATGCACCCGCCTATGGCACCTGTAATGAAAGAAAAGAAAGGTTGTTTTCATGGAGAAAGTAAAAATCAAATGTATGAAAATATTACAGTAAAAAAATGTATAAGAATAAAAAAGGAAATGTGACAGAAATCATAAATCTGATGAAAATGTATGGAATGAACATAATCCATGAAGAGAAAAATAGAAATTGAAAAAAAAAATATTTGGCAAAGGCTTCTTATTGGCAGAAATTGCACTAGAAATTTACTTCTTCAATCTCCTCGTCACTGAGGCCATCAAGATCAGTGCACACAATGAGAAACCAGCCATCGCAAGAATTATATTCGACCCATTCCTTGGGATGGCCAGCAGCAGAAGTGGTGACTAGGACTGTAAGTTGCGTCTTGTCCGATGTCTTGTATGTACTGACGGTCTTTGCTCCTCTGGTGGCAACAACCTTCTCTACCTTCCCTGCCAGTGGGAAACCACTCTTGTTGGATCCTTCAGGATGTCAGTGGCCTTCACAATGCAAAGCAGGACTCATCAGCATTCCACATTAGGTTTGGGCCTTCTAGTATGGACAAAGCCCATTCCTCTTCTAGGTAGTCGCGAAGATCTGAGTACCATTTCTTGAGTTATGCTACCGTGAAGACCATTCTTTCTCTTCCTAACCCTTGTGGGACACGCTTCGATAGTTGTGGATTCCGTTTCAAGAAGTTCCTGACCCACGTTACTCCCGGTTTGTCGTCATGAAAGGGGGTCTTTCTGCCCTGCCCTCACAATCTTCTGAGCCATCTGAAATACAAACGACATATACGCTAGTGTCAATATGACTATTAAGTTTTCCGAAATAGAGCAAGTAGATCGTTAATCTTTTTTTTTTTCAAACCGAAAGAATGATTCTTTCTCTGTTCTATCTCTGAACCCTCCCTCCTCTCTTTTTTTTTTCTCTCTCTCTGTATGTATGTATTTGTCTGTGTCTGTGGATGCATATGTCACAGAAAAATGTTCACTATTTAATTGAAAATGTTTTATATGTAATATATGTGATAAAAATCTAAAATAACATTAAAATGCTTTAATTATCCTGGCGAGGAAAGCGCATGTTTGTAGAAACAAGACAACAAACAGGTTAGTCATCGCATTCTTCATTAGCGACCAGGATGCGATGTCATGTTTGATTAAATCCGTTTCTGAAGCAGACATACACACAAGAATATACATGTACATCTGCTCCTGATCAGACGGATATATAATCATAAGAAGAATGAGTCTCAAATACGCCATCTGTAGATCCAACAAGAAGGTTTTTATTCACAAAATTTTCAACCCGCCTCTGGCCTTCGTCAGTGTAGTGTATACTAGTACAATGACAAGTCTAAGATTAGACTTTGCTTTGAGCTTATTGCCTAGGTGTAGCCCGTCCTCTTCTTGTAGTTTATGGAGTTCGTTTATGAATCCCAATGTGATCTATCCTCCCTTCTGATTTGTGATCACTCATCCTGAAGCCAGTGTGTTTCGGATTAGCTTTAGCATGTGGCATATGTCTAGGAAGATACGAACACATTGATTCGAATCTGCAGGGTGAGGGGAGCTAGGGTCCATTTTCGGTACATCCATCGTTGCTCCCAGCTCTTTCATCGTCTTCAGATGACAGGATGGACCATCGCATGTGAGGGAATTAACACAGGTGACACCGACATCATGAAGACGTGTCAGGCACTGCTGGACGAGGTTAGCCCTTGCCCCTCCTGACATACCGTTGACCAGGAAATATCCCACAGGAAGTTTCCAGTTGCTGCTCATAGAAACACCCATGAGGACAAGTGCATCTTGAGCCAGTGGAGTAGTGTCATCCTGAGTGCATGATATAAAAGATTCACCTAGTTTTCATGTTTTAGTCAGACACTACGCTCATCGAAGCTTGATGCATCAACATTTTTTATCAGAATGCAATTGAGCTGGCCTGCCGAGGATGATTATACGACGTGTACATACCTAGCAGTAAAACATTTCATTTAAGTCTATGAGGGGAAATAATGCATTTCCTGATCGTGGTGGTCAGTGAAGCTTGAAGTCTTAACTTAAATCCCGCAGCATCTTTTATTGGCTTGTGTCAATTCAATACAGACGCAGTCATCATTATTTACCCATTTTCTCTGCTCAAAATGAATACAATACTTTTCAAAAAAATTGAAATATGGTAATGTGGGCTTTAAGTTTAAGGTTTACTCAACTGTGATATTATGGATATGATTTCAAAGTGCCGTTCAAATCATTCCAAATATGTTGGCATAAGAATTTCATTAATATCATATTTCAGAATGTGTTGATTCGACTAATTTCCATATTTATGACGTGTGCACAGTCCACCATGAAATCATGGACACAAGTCAGACACTTTGTCGGTTAGCACCTTAAAAGTTTCTAGCGTGACTTGATATGTAAAAACCTGTTTGTGTTACACCCATGGTCGTGCAGGTGTTTCAGACCGTTACCATGGATACAACTGATGCAAATGATGAGGAGAGACACAAGAGTTGTATAGTTGAGATGATGGTGGCAAACGGTGTAATGATCTTTATTTCTCTCTTTTCATTGTTTATCACAATGTCATTAATCGTAACATGAATAATCCACATGACAAAGCATTTGTGAAGGTCACAATTCAACAATGAATTTGTTCCTTGGTCCTTACATTGAATTACAACACTTTAAAATTACATGAACGATCACTGTCTAGATATACTATGATACAGAACCTTGAAATACAACTCACTTATCCACAGTATATCAGAGTTAAGTTTGATCACTTCCAGCTAATCCTGTTTCAAAACATTCATTCATTGTATAAACACAACTACCATGATTGTGCCCTAATATTTGTAACACTAACAATCACCATCATCAATCACGTTTATATTGATGATTTACCTTCCATATCAAACAAAATTTCTAATCTGAGAATGATGTAGCATTGCGCTTCATGCTTCGATTAAGATATCTGAGCTGATGGTAGTCTGGTTTGTTAAAGGAGTACTGAAATTGATACATCTGTATATGCCACAATATCTCCCTCAAGATGAGAGTATGTGTCTTATCATTTAATCAATTTGGAACTAGCTATAAACTCCTCTGAACTCACATAATATCACAAGAGTGTAATTAACGACACTCAAAAATATCAATTATCAAAGTGAACAATTATCTAAAATGAAGTTAGATAATAACACAAATTATCTATCCATGCTTTATCTCACTGGAATATGACATCACTGAATTGAGCAATGTTTTAGTGTTTTGTATTCGACTACCATCCAACCCCATCGTCTTACTGGTTATGACTTATGTCCTGCGTCAAAGTACTGGCCCTTTAAAACTATCTCAGATCTCACGCACTAGGCAAAAGGGGGGGGGGGGGGAGTTGCCTTTAAATAACACAACTGCTCTCTCTTTTACCTACATTGGAGCTAAATCATGAAGCTCACACAAGGAACTGCCTTTTCCAAGGGAGAAGAGAAAACTCCTCTTTTCAACAGCATAATCAAACTGCAAGCAGTGGTACAATGTACTGCCAATGTTATCTTGATTGAGGTTACTACCAGCCCTGTTATCTAAATATAAAGGGACAAGCCTCTCCCTCCTGCCTGGATGCAGTATCTCATCACCGGTCTTTGTAGTCTACATCACCTAGACCCACTATAGGTAACATTACCCAAGCATGGACATACATGTAGGCATACTCACACTCGAATCTATGCTATCATCACTGTCACAGATTATTTTCTATTCCTTATCAAAGATTAATACACAGTTTCATTATTCATATATATTCTCTTATTAATCATTAAGCTCGGGCTAGGATACACCACTTGTTCCTATACAAAATAGTACATTTACAAGACATAAGCAGACCCCCTCTAAGAGTCTAAGAGTCTGCATGATGAGACTAATCGTAACCCAACAGCTTGGAGATGTCTCCTGGGCTGGCCATCGCCCTCAGCCTAGTGGTCAGGAGTTACTCTCTATTTGTGAACTGATATAAGAAAGACCCTGTTCACATCTTGGCTATATACATGTATGTTACAGTGCCTCTTTGGGTCATCACTTTTCTACACTAGAGGCTATACTAGACTGTGTTCATGCAGGCGTCAGACTGAACAGGCCTACTCAGTTAGCTACACAATAATATGCCTGATGTACACTTTCACATGAGAGAAATAATCTCTTGGACTACATCTATCTATACTTATATTATATACACTACAGAATATCCTTCTTTTAAGTTCCTCAACAAGTGATGACATTGTATATTTTCCTGACAGAATCACTTTTGCACAGATTATCAGTTTAGTAACCACCAAGTCTTCATTGAACCTCTTTCAATGCAATATCAAATCACAAAACTCACTTTCTATTAAATCTAGACAATTAATGCAACAATGCTCGGTCATTGCCGGTTCTTCTGTCCTTTTATACAAAGTGAGACATTCAATTATATATGTATAGTTGAGATGATGGTGGCAAACGATGTAATGATAACGTGGCCACTACCACCCAATCCATCTCTCCTCTTATCTCTTGGCCCACTCCATTTCTTAAATGGGGTGGGTTGCTTTCACTTTTCAGAGGTGCAAATATTCTCAATTCCTGGTAACTGAACAAAATGTCTCATAAGAGCATCAAACTGTACTGCCTCATGTCAATTATAGGTCCTTCTTGACAAAATTTAAAATTCTGACTGATAGGGTGGACATTTTCTACAGCAAATATGGGGTAGTGATCAAATCAAGAGAAAGACATAAACTTTTATATGTGAACTTAACTAAGGGGCATAACATTTGTGCATCATCTAATCAAAACCACAAAATTTTACTTGTGAAGCTCACAAAGTGATCATTTTTTGCTCACTGAAGCATGAAGATGATTCAGAGAAAGGTATCAGATTCAGTGGAAATACATTTTAGTATAGTAGACCGCATTAAAATAAGTTCTTAAAATATCATGTCCTCTATTTCTTATGAGCAGGAAGTCAACAATCATTTGAACTACTATGAATGGAAATATTTAACTACTTTGACATTAAAATAATCATCTCTTAGATTTATATTAAGCTGTAAATTATATTTGCACTATACTCTCTGGTTGTAGGCCTCTCTTGCTGGTATGCCTTGTGTGTCCAAGTATGGTGTTATGAGCCACAGCAGCTTCGGATACCCCGAGTCTCCAATAAGAACCCCCTGGAGCATGTGTTGAGTGAATCCTCTTGCAAGGCGACTAATCCGTAGGATGGGGCTGTCTTGTGTCCCTCCAGGCCATCGAGCCACAACATTCAATGTCCTATATGAAACGAGAAAGCTTTATGTAATAATCATTATCAGAGAAGTGCTCAGGCACAGCCGATGGTGGTGAGTAGTTGCAGCCTGTTGTCCCGGCATAGGCCTATCTTGCTAATATGCATTGTGTGTCCAAATATGGTGTCTTGAGAAGAAGGACCTCCCCCCACCCCGTCCAGGTGATGATGGTAAAGTAGAGCCCGCTGTCACAGCAACTGTGGATATCTCGAGTCTCCAAAAAGAACTCCCTGTAGAATGCGTTGATTAAATCCTCTCGCAAGGCGGCTATTGCGAAGTATCCTGCTGTCATGCGCCCCTCCTGGCCATCAAGCCACAACATTTGATGTCCTTTATGAAACGAGAAAACTTAATCATTATCAGAGAAGTGCTCAGTCACAGCCGATGGTGATGGGTAGTTGCAGCCTGTTGTCCCTGCGTAGGCCTGTCTGCTGGTATGCCCTGTGTTTCCAAGTATGGTGTCATGATCCACATCAGCTGTGGGTATCCCAAGTCTCCAAGAAGAACCCCCTGGAGCATGTGTTGAGTGAATCTCCTCGCAAGCGGCTAGTGCGTAGGATCCTGCTGTCATACGCCCCTCTGGGCCATTGAACCACAACATTTGATGTCCTATATGAAACAAGAAAGCTTAATCATTATTAGAGATTAAGTGCCCAGGCACAGCCGATGGTGATGGGTAGTTGCAGCCTGTTGTCCCGGCGTAGGCCTATCTTACTGATATGCACTGTGTGTCCAAGTATGGTGTCATGAGCCATGGCAGCTGTGGATACCCCGAGTCTCCAAGAAGAATCCCTTGAAGAATGCATTGATTAAATCCTCTCGCAAGGCGGCTATTGCGCAAGATACGGCTATCATGCGCCCCTCCGAGCCATCGAGCCGCAACATTTGATATCCTACATGAAACGAGAAAGCTAAAAAATTATAATGATAAATAATAGTAATAAATAACATGAAATAGTTATATAGTGCTTAATACAATATGTTTCGCAGCACTTTTACAATTCTGAAAACAAACAAATAATCAAACAAACATATCAATCAGCTTCAAATACAATTAATGAACTATACATAATCATCAGTTCTGTTCTGAAAATAAATAGGTTTTAAGTTTCTCCTTGAAAATGTCGATGGAGGTGGAGGACTGAATATGAGAAGGGAGGTTATTCCAAAGAAGGGGGACACAAACGGAGAAAGTATGGGCTCCAAAAGGGTTGTGAGTGTGAGGGCCCAGTTTGAGCTGAGCTGTAGATGATGATCTGAGGTCCATGCGTCAGGGAAGTGCTCAGATTAAATGCTTTAAAGGGAAAGTAAACCCAAAGAGCAATGTGGATTGAGTGAAAGCAATAATATTAATAGAGCACATCAGTGAAAATTTGAGGAAAATCGGGCAATCGATGCAAAAGTAATGAATTTTTAAAGTTTTGGTGTTGCAACTGCTGGGTAAGGAGACTACTAGAGGTTATGACGTATGAGTGGACTACAATATAAAGAAAATAAAAAGGGAATTCAATGAAAATTCATTTTTTATGAAAATTACATATTCCATCAACTTGATACTGACATATGTTAGGGGTAGCACTTATTTCCCCTGCTTTCTGAAAGCGGTTAGTCAAGAACTCTTTCATTTTGCTAGAAAAGTGAATTTTTTGTGGAATTCCTGTTATATTTCCTTTATATTGTAGTCCTCTCATACGTCATAACCTCTAGTAGTCTCCTCATCCAGCGGTTCCAACACCAAAACTTTAAAAATTCATAACTTTTGCATCGACTGTCCGATTTTCCTCAAACTTTCACTGATGTGTTCTACTAATGTTGCTGCTTTCACTCAATCCACATTGTTCTTTGGGTTTGTCTTCCCTTTAACTTTGAATTTCTGACTTGGTCAGAGTGGTATCTATGGGCATGGCCGGCAAAACCGCTTGTCAGGCATTGTCACTCAAGAAATGGAACCTGAAATGTTGCTTTTCTTTTTTGTCAGCGGATAAATCCCAGAAGTGGCATCAGAAAATGTAGTAGCAAAGTGCCGTCCCCCCCCCCATCTCCAATCATCAAAAGCAAATCAAATATCCTGCTCCCATGAAATTAGAATTTCAATTTACATTTAATTGATTCTATGGTGGATGTGAATTTTGCTTACTTGAAGTCACTGGAGCACACAAGCTGGACATTTATGCTATGCTGCTTCTTTCTGTTCACATAGTTTGGCTCTGCCTCTAGAAGATGGCATCCCCTCAGTGGAACATGAGTGCTGTCAATAATAATAACAATAATAACAATAATAATAATAATAATAATAATAATAATAATAATAATAATTATTATTATTATTATGATTATAATAATAATTATAATAATTATAATTATAATAATAATAATAATAACAACAACAATAATAATAATAATAATAACAATAATAATAATAATAATAATAATAATTACAATAATGATAACAATAACAATAATAACAATAACAATAATAATAATAATAATATTGACAATAATAATAATAATAATAATGATAATAATAATAATGATAATAATTAACATTTTCATCACACTTGATACACAGTTTCTAAGCATCTTACATGATACCTGTAAATGAAAAGTTAGAATTAATGCAGCTAATTTTGCATATTTTAAAAATTGTGTATGTATGTGTGTGTTAACATTTAAAAGATCATGGAGTTGGGATTTTGGCAATGTGTAGTTGCATAAAAACAGGAAAGTCCTGTCTCCCTGTAAGAAAGTAGTTATTATGAATCTAACATAATTATGACTGCAGTTCTGAAATGCTTATAAGAGGTAAATCTGATTATACTGCTACACCTACCTCCCCCTTATGAAAATGTCCATGATTTATATTCATAGAGTATATATATTGTGATGGCTGCCTTCTTCGTCACTCTCGGCCGCCTTCATGCTCGCCTCATTATCTGTACCTTCCCCACCCCCATCTCCCTGGTACCAGCCCGCCTTTACTTCTTCTGCCAGGATCCGTGCGGCGGCAGGAGACGATACCGCGGCGTCACTTAGGTGTTCATCTGACCTATAGAGGGCGCTCCTTGTCTTGTAAATTGCTATTCTTTCTGAATCATAAAGTATTTGTCAGGTTTGTCAGGTCCAAGTGGTTTCTTATAGATCCTCGAAATATTTGTAAATGTACAGGACGAGATTCTAAAATGACTCGGTTCATAGTCTCACTGTGACATGTATGACATGGATTTGTTTTCATCAAAGTATATGATTATGAAGTAAAAGGGAAGTCAAGATTTTCTATCTAAATGCGTAGATGTTTTGGAGGTTGTAATACTGGAGTATTCGTAACTTAAGTTTCTCACACAAATAAGAAGTCAGAAGAGATTTGCCTTTGAATTCCAAGTGCAATAAACGCTGAACAACAATTTATTAACTCTTCTTTACAAAGCCATCTTGTTGCCACTGTGGCATTGTGTTTCAGAATTCTAACTACCAATAAGAAGGATTCATCATACTGTAAGACCCTATCTTTCTGTATCTTAAATTTGGGAATTGAATCATACTGCAGGGTTGAGACAAACCTTCCTCCTCCCAATCATAATAGTGACTCAAAATGAACATCCTCATCATAAAGCATGTCATCAAACGAGGAATATATAAATCTACTAGGTAAGCCTACTGCCCTAGGAGTAGGGGGATTAGCACCGACAGCCGGTGTAGTATGTGACTTACCCCAGGCAGACCCAGACAAATCCTGCCCTATCGGATATCAATTCGCTCTTGGCATAGTAACCAATGACGCATAGCACTTGGATGCTTGGGTCCACTGTGTGCGATCATTGGGTTGGCTTCCTTAAGTTGTCTTGGACAGTTTCAGTGATTCAAAATACCCCTTGTCTACTGAACCTGTAGTTCTACATCATTTCATTGTCATTGTAAGAATCGAGCGGATTTGTTCTATCTCGAAACACCCGCTGCCTTCTTAGATTTCTCCTCGCAGCCTGTTGATCTTGTAACAGTAAAAAGGCAGCCGTCTTTGTTCGTTTTACTGTTGCCCTAGCAATGGCAAGTCTCTCACAAAGCTATCACGTACACTTAGAAGTGCTCCTGACCACTCCTAGATTTATGTGATAGCTTTGCCAAGTTAGGAGAGACTTTATGTGCTAGCTTCGTTCATGAAATGGTTTCTAGAAAAAGTCTCTCCTAAGTCTGATTTTATGTGATAGCTTTATGGAATGGCTTTTTCATGAAAAGGTTTTTAGCAAAGTCTCTCCCAAGTGTGTCTTAGGAGAGAGAAAGTCTCTCTTAAGACTTTCATGAAACGGCCCCCGGGTATTTTGATAGCATGTAGGGTCATGGGTCGGGGAGATGTATGAAGATGTATGAAGATGTAACGCCCTCTGCGGATGGCTGGGAAACTTGAAAACAGATGGAACTGCATCTTCTATCAAGCGAGGTATTAGGCCAGAGCGGTCAAAGCATTCTTCTTCAAAGTGGTCTGAGCACAGGACTGACGTGCGACCTGGCGCCCACTTGTCCCGTCTCATGTCAGCCAACCATACTGCAAGCACTTGTGGATGGCTTAAGGAAAATCTGTACAAGTGAAAAATAATGTAAAAATTGAATGTCAAAATGTTTGGTTTAAGATTAGGCTAAGCCTCTCCCCCCTCCCCCCCCAAAAAAAAAAAATGTATTTCCCTATTAGGCTGTGCTTGCTTACATCCCTGCCACCCTTCCATCCACCCCTACCCAACCCACATACACACACACATGTACTTATGTCGTCCATCGGGGAGTTATTACTTTTAACAAGGTAAATTAGGGAGATTCATACATTCATTTTCTGAATCTCTGTTTTTTAGTGATTTCCTAGTAGATGGTGCCAGACAGTTTAACCTGAGGAGATCCGCCGGTCGGTGTGAACTCTCATACACTTGTTTTTGTACCCGTAAGCGATATGCGGTTCAACGTGTAGGTAAGTTTGACGTGATCAGCACTGTAGGTGTCCAAGGTCTAACCTTCATTCTGTTGTTCTATGTTCAAGACTGTACAGTAATGTATGCTAGCTCCTATCTCAGCGGAATATCTTACCAATGAACTTATGTTAAAATCAGGATCACATCATGCAGGGTTTAGTTATGCTGTGGATTTCATATTCTGCCAATTTATCATTCTGTACAGTACATAATTATGCCATGAACTATACATTCTGCCAAAGTAACTATTTTAGAATGTTATTATGCAGTGTTTCTTTTTTTGTGTGTGTGCGTGTGCTGCTTTTCATATTCTGTCACAAGATTTGTGCAGGACATATGTGATGTTATTACTAGTTTATTCATCTGTAGGGTACCAGTGTGGTCACCCTTAGACTGGTGGCTGCAACCAAACGTTTATCTCTCCCTGATACATTAGTAGACTTTCCGAAAATTTTCAAATATTTGGCCACTCTTTTCAAATAGACAATGGCAGAAATCATAACACACACAAACAGTGCCTATTGCTCATATGACACAAACTTTTGTTCCTGCCTCCCAATATTAAGTATTGCCAATTTTGTGTTCATATTTTGATGTTTCATACTAATATCAGTGACCCATCAGCACGGTCAGTCTTGTAAGTAATGGTAGAGG
This sequence comes from Diadema setosum, assembly GCA_033980235.1. Taxonomy (NCBI): domain Eukaryota; kingdom Metazoa; phylum Echinodermata; class Echinoidea; order Diadematoida; family Diadematidae; genus Diadema; species Diadema setosum. Next base: position 9,885,822 of record CM067079.1, read on the forward strand.
TAGTAGTAGCAGTAGCAGCAGCAGCAGTAATAGTCTAGTAGTAGTAGTAGTAGTAGTAGTAGTAGTAGTAGTAGTAATAGTAGTAGTAGTAGTAGTACTACTAGTAGTAGTAGTAGTACTAGTAGTAGTAGTAGTAGTAGTAGTAGTAGTAGTAGTAGTAGTAGTAGTAGTAGTAGTAATAGTAGTAGTAGTAGTAGTAGTACAGTGACATTGTTGCCAGTGTAGAAATGCTGTTTTGCATTAGATTAATAATTTCATTCAAGAAGGCATGACTAATATGGCATGAATTCTTGGACACAAGTGCCTCCATCTGCAAAAGATAGACCTCTGTTATATTGTTGCAATGTATATGCATTCTTCTTGTATAGAGGTTATTCTAGACAGCTCCAGAATTTTGTACAAGGCTTGCCTTACCTACTTGTAGCAACAGCTTGTGTAATCAGTGTGACACAACAATTCTACATACAAGTCGATATCAGACCAGTTGGTTATGGTGTCCAACATGCTTTTGAAATGTGATACTATTAGTATGAAGATACATTTTAAATCTTCAAGTGGATTCAGACAAGTTGCGCATACAGCACACACTGTGTACTATGGTGTGCATATTGATATGCACATTGTATAGTGCACTCAGATATCTATATATATATTTACATATTATAATTATATATGATATGGGCCGTGACACAAGAAAAGGGCCCTTAGGGCATAAAATACTGAAAATGAGTTTTCACTGCCGCAGTGTAGAATGAAGTCTGACATATTTAGATATGTGTAAACCCTTTTCTGAAATTCCACTCCTAACTGCCGCAATTATGACATTAGAAAAAGCATGTTTTGTCCAAATCCTGCTACTTTTTGTTGTGTCTATGCATGTGCGAGCAGCTAGCAAGCTGATCTTTTTGTGCGTATTGATTTATCAAACTTCTGCCATCGTTTTATGGCATTTGTGCGCAACAGCGCTAAGGGCCTTTTTCTTGCGTCATGACCCAGTATATATGCTTGGTGTAGTGTACAAACATGCTCACATTATAAAGGTATAGGCCTAAACTGCAATGTACATACTGTACTGGTACACACTGTGGTGCACTGTGTAGTGCACACAGATATTAGAAAGTGGAACATCAGTTGGTAGCCTACATACAGTATATATAATTTATTGAGAGCCAATTTGGTGTTTTGTGCTTCTTCATTTCATCTTATTATGCACTGATACTATTTGCTGAATATCAACTAATGTGATCTTCCTTGGATTCAGAGGCTTCACATCTTGAGTATTTCTTTCAGGGTTTCATCGACGGTTTATCATAATGTTCTGTGTAAAGCTGGTTCACTGTTCTTGTAGTTACTACTTCGTGTAAATATGCTATGCACATTTCCAAGATTCACAGATGCTGCATATGGTTCAGAAATACTGTAAACACTGATATTTTCGTGCAATTAATTTTTCATGCTGAGCAGCTCAAAAACACATTTGAAAGGTCTTTTATTTGAGCTGCGCAATTACTTGTATGTTTTCACACACAAAATGGAAAGATGCATGAAACTTGATTTGCTGCCCAATCCATTTGAATGTACAAGTATGGCCTAGCTCCACAGGCACTACGAGCACACGCACATGACACTCAAATGAATACTACTACAGTGTATTAGTAGTAGTAGGGCACACAGCATGCACACACACACTCAAGTACCAGGAAGGCATTACTGATGAAGTGGACAATCCAACCCATTCAAAATGAGCAGAGAAAGTTGCGAAGATACTTTTGCAAGTTGTAGAATTCCGGCTAGCCAAAAAAAAAAAAACAACAACAACAACAACAACAAATGAAATAAAAAATGGAAAAAGAAATGAAAAAAAAATTAATGTAGTGAAACATATTTCCATGTTTGTAGTAGTTCATTTGCTTTCCTCTCATGAATGCAGTTTTCTTTGGGTTGTCAGAAAGGAGTGGTCCAACATTTTTGCACAAAGTTTTCAGAATCAGAAAAGCAGTAATGTATTAATTGGGCATTTCTAGGACTTGTAAAACTGAGAGAACAAATTTGTCAGGTGTGAGTGATTGATTTATGTGAAATATTCTTCATTTTAGAATGTACATTTCGTCATTCATGCTTCTTCTCTCATTTTGATGAATCTGATATATTCACATATTCTAGAATTTACAGAATGACTAGATAATTTTTTGATAAATAGTTACTTGTGTACATAGAATAAGCAGCTGCAGCAAGTACATATTACTGTTTATAATTTCATGATTTTTATAGTGTCCAATAGCATCATATAATTAAGTAGTAAAATATTTTCACATTTAGCATTGAAATATTTCTATGACTGAACAGAAGAATGTAGTTATTTTTGCAATGAATATGAAAAGCTCTCGAAATAGATGATTTTTATTGTATAGAGATTGATTTGTGTTTACAGCAAGTTTGCATGTTGAAATGTACATTGATTTCTATTACTTGCCAGAATTTTAGTTAAGCGTACTAATTGAAGAAGATAGGTAGATGTACAATTTAGAGATGTCAGACTGTCAAATACTTTAATGATGCATGTATTCCTGTGTTCATTATTTGCCCAAATTATCTATGCAGATGATGACATTTTATTTTGCTGTGAATGTTATGATAATCATTATTCATAGAGATGACTATTCAGTATATATCCATTTGAATATATGTCACTGTATATTCGATATCTTCTAGTGTATGTAGCATATTGTCAGACTTGCAATACATTTTTTATTTATGCGTCAAGCTCTTTCTCACCTCAAAGATGTGGCTCCTTGTGGTTCCTTGTTTGTTTGTTTGTTTGTTTGTTTGTTTGTTTTGGGGATATAATGATGATGATTCCATGAATGGTGGTAGAATTTTTAATGCTGGTTAAACTTCTGATTAACAATAATGCTGGTTAGAGATTTTATCATCATGATAAAATCAAGATAGAGATGGCATTGATGAGAATTATGCTGATGATCATGTGAGTAGTAATGATGACACTAATGATGATGGTGGTGTTTGGAACAGTAGTGGTGGTCTGATACCTTGTTGCATCTTGCCTGATGCGATGTGTATATATATATATATATATAATATACACACACACAAACACACAGCAAAAAAAAAAAAAAAGAAGAAGAAAGTCGACACTTTTTCGAGTTCATAATTTTCATAGAAGACTGATGAAAATTAGTGTATTATATACCATAATATTAAAGGTAATCTAATTGGCTATCAACCTAGTAGGTCAATATAAAGCAAAACTTCACACATGAGTGAAGACATTTGTTTTTGTCCTCCAAGGCACAAAAGCAAAAATTGACACATTGTCTTTCATTTGCAAATGCCCTTTAAGGTAACAATGATAACAAAAGACCAGTTTAACACAATGAGAGACATGAATGAAATAGCAAAAATAAGTTTTCATTCTATTTATCTCTTTACAACCTCAAACGAAATGGAAAATGGAAAATAGTGGAAAAATAATTTTCTGTCAACTCAAACTTTAAATGACATAGAGAGTAAGGGCACAAAGATGATGTAATGAACAGATGATTTTTATTTTTCATTCAGTCAATTTAGTAATATAAGAATTTATGAGACAAATTCAAGAACCAAATAAAATTCACAATTTTTTCAAGTTTTTCATGTTTACATTTCTTATAAAACTTTTGGCTAAATGTTAATGAATAATATACCATATGAAACTGAACTTGGAACTGAATTCATGATTTTTATTGTGTTAAATTTGTCTTTTCTTCTTATTGTTACATGGAAGCGCACTTACGCTTGAATGATAACTTGTTGGAAGAAAAAAACAAAGGTATTTACTCATGCGTAAAGTTTCCCTCTTTATTGTCTTACCAAGTTGATAGCCAATTAAATTACCTTTCATATGGTATATTATACATTAACATTTAGTCAAAAATTCTATAAGAAATGTAAACTTGAAAAAATGTTTACTTTCTTTTTTTTTTGCAAAAACCGATAAGTCCATATTTGCCAAATGGAGATATTTACGATTAAAGGTCAAGAAAAATAAAGAAAATAATAAGAAATTTTTTGCTTCTTTTGACCATAACTTCAAAAATGTACCTTTATATGTAGTGACCAATATATCATTTAAAAGGTATTATTTTGTACTTTATGACAGAGACTGTACTTCAAAATCTTAAAAAATGGACTTATCGGTTTTTGCGAACAAACTCTTCATATATATATATATATATATATATATATATATATATATATATATATATATATATATTATATGCCATAGCAAATGTGATATATACAACACCATACCACTTCACCCTAAAAAAAAAAAAAGGTTGATCTTTAGTGATTAGATTTATCCTGTTCTGAAGAAACATCTCCAGTGATTCAATTCAATTCAAATCAAATTGAATTGAATCACATAATATGAACATACATTTGAAAGTAGAAAATATCAAATTATTTGAAAAGAAACATCATGTTATTGGCCAATGTAAAAGATAAGATTTTGATGAGACTTGGGTTACAGATAAATTCAGTTTGATTAACGAAGTTTGCACATTCTACTTCCAGAATCACAACAAGCGTGAAAAATAAGGGAGTGTTTGTTTTCGGATTAAAAAAAAATAATAATGATAGATTATAAACTACACTAAACTAAAGTACAGTGTAATCCAAACAAAATATAAAACTGGGTTAACATAAGGCCATTAGAGAGTTTGCACCAATAATTCAATAAATGCTGTCTTGCTGGACATCTACTCCTATACTGATTGGTTAAAATCACTCTGTCAGCAAAATTTACTAGTCATCTTTGGTGGCTAGTTTTACCCGACCCATCGATGACGTAATTTACGTAGTGATATGCTACAGACGTCTACACAATTTGCTTTGTTATTGTTTTGTCCTGCACTTCGGCAGTGGAAGGTCTATTGTTGTTGTATGTAGTCCTGTACCCCAAACCTTCGACCTACCACAAGGAAAGGAAATTGCCCATTTTCACTACTGCATGCGTGAAAATCATTGAAACACCTCGGCTTGCATTTACTCGGGAAATTTTGACATCGTTCACTTAGTCTAACGTTGAAATTTCATTGGGCATTGCAGTGTGCTGGATCGGAAGAGGTCGAAGGTAATTTTGAACGGTCCCGTGCGTTCTTATCCGTGTAAGTTCAAATTATGCCGTAGAAACCTAGGGCTTACTCAAGATTGTAATGTAAATTATGTGCGAGCAACAGCACGCTCGACTCCAAGCCAAGGCAAGGGCAAAGTTTAATGCAATGCTGTGCTGTCATCATTGTCGGTCTTATCGTTGTCATCGCCTTACCCACCATGGCCATATAATCCTAAAGATGACTCGCTCGGGCTTGTTTGAGAACCCCTTCGAAAGGGTGGTATGCTTCTAAGTGAATAGAATTTACTTGTCTTGTGACCGGTATCATGACAATTTAAATTAAATTTACAGCTTATACAGGCATTTTGATTCAGTCAAGGAAGACTACACTTCCCCTAAAACTACATTAATTTACAATTGTAAAGAGCCAAAGATTCAAAAGAGTAAATCTTCAGCCTTGGTGGGTGTTGGATTTTACTGCAATAAAAGTGTTTTAAAGGAAATAGGGCCTATATGTTTACAAAGCAGCAGTTGCAAATATTTGCACATGCACATATCTTGCTGTAGGGTAACTGTCGACTCTCTGTAAGATCACATTGATTAATCTATTGGCATTGTGTACTAATGTTAGATACTTTACAACTGGTGTACACTGTATCAATCATGACAACTGATCATACCGAATGGAGTTTATCATATTAAACATTGTGGACATACAATATGTATTAAAAGTCACAATAACATGACAGAAATACACTAACTCTCTCATTGTGCCCACTTCATGCCAATGCAATGGGGATACCTTGCAGATGTTAAATATATCATAATTTTTTCTTTCACATTTGTACAGTCTATTAGAACAGACTTGCTTAGCATTTCAGTGAGGTATTGTTGTCATATACATTCCTGCATTAAAAGAAAGCTGATTTTTCTTGCATTACTGTATTTCAGGGGGTTGTATAGTTTCTTTTGCTTTCCTTTCAACACTAACAGTAAAGTGAAGGTGCAGAAGTAGAAAACTCTCAAATTACAGGTGTAAATGCAGATTCTGTTACAAAGTAGTAATAAGGCAAAGTGAAATGGACATTATAAGAAATTTCCCTATTGCATAATAAAATGTATGTAATGTTACTTGACAAACAAACATTGTAAGTGACCTTCCTGGCTCAAAACCCACACAAAGTAGGCCAAAAGTAACCCTAGTTTTCACTTTCACAAGGATGAAAATAGGATTTAAAGATTAGGGTCACTCAGGCATGCTGTACAGAAGTATCAGTGAAAATCACTGTGAAACTAGCACCTGTCCCAAGAAATATGGTCCTGAAAAACTGCTGATATCTTGATTTCAGTTTTCTTTTAAGTTGTCAAATTTTGACAGTAGGTAGAGAAGAGATTGCTCTCCAAAGTATTAAAAGACAAACTTTAAAAATTTGAGTAGGTCAACCCAAATGAATATTTTGGTCCATTACAGATAATCCTGATCTGCAAGTTTTTTTGTGGGCTATTAGCCAGGCGGTCACAAATAAACTTCATCATGTACTGTATACGCCATATACACAATATTTCGCGAGTCTAAATTTTCATGAATCGGCACTTCCCGACAATTTCGCGAGCGGGTAAATTCGCGATCGGGGAGTCCTGTACTGAACGGAGAAATGTATACGTGCATCACATTCATATCGGCATTAGAGTCAATATTTTTAATTTTGCGAATAGCAGGTGACTCGCGAAAATAAAAACCTTGCGAAATATTCGGCGTATACAGTAAGTACATACATGTACGTATGTACCTTAATATTGCACAATTTCAGATATCCTGTTGATAGCATCATTAAATCTGATATTTACAAGTGTACATGCATGTATACATTGACTGTTATATCCTCTACCTTTCCCATTTTACAGCTTTTCTCCCACTGTGATATGAGAGAGAAGAGCTACTGCAGCCGTTTCTATGCATTTTGAACAGCGCCCTCACCTTCCAGATGGAAAGATTCCAGTTTTCGTTTTCCCAACTGACCTAACATTTTATGCTGACAACCGGAACACCCACAAACAAATCCTGACTCTGTACAATCCGTATGACTTTCCATTCAAGTTCAAAGGTAAAGATATTTCCCATATTACATGTACAGTATGCAATTAATCCATTGTGATAACTTACTTTGCGTGAAGATTCACCTTATAATAGTCCAATGTGAATGTTTATGTATACATGATGGCAAAGAAAACTACTGATGTTGATGACTGTGATGATGATAGTAAATAGATAGTGTTTAAACACCAGTGGAAATTTTCATATGGATACTACTAGTCCATTTTATGAAATTTGTTCAATGCTCTAAAAAGATGTTTCTGATTGTGTTTTTATGCCTCCGCCACGAAGTGGTGCCGGAGGCATTATGTTTTTGGGTTGTCCGTCCGTCTGTCCGTCCATCCGTCCTTCCGTAATGAATTTTGTGGACAAGGTAACTTTCAAAACCTGTTGAGGTATCCTAATGAAACTTGGCATGTATGTGTATTAGGGGGTGAAGTTGTGCCTATCAACTTTTGGGTGCACATGCTCAAGGTCAAAGGTCAAAAGGCCATGGTCAAATACATAAAATTTCACTATTTCCACCAAATCTATTGAATGCCTGAAGATATTTTCTTGAAACTTAGTGTATACATGTATTATTCAATAAAGATTCTCTGGTGAAAGTCTGGGTCATGAGGTCAAAGGTCAAAAGGTCAGGGTCAAATACATAAAATTTCACTATTTCCACCATATCTATTGAATGCCTGAAGATATTTTCTTAAAACTTAGTGTATACATGTATTACCCAATTAAGATTCTCTGGTGAAAGTTTGGGTCATGAGGTCAAAGGTCAAAGGTCAAAAGGTCAAGTAAAAATATTAAAACTTCTTTTTTTTTCTCCATACCTTGGAAAATTGTTCAAGGTATCTTCATGGAACATAGTATATACATATACTGACTGGAAGTGATTATCTAGAGAATGTAGGGTTCATGGGGTCAAAGGTCAGGGGTCAAAGGTCAAGTGCAACACTTCAAAATTTTACTATTTCCCTCCTATCATGCAATGCCAGCAGGGTTATTTTTTTTTACACTTGGTGTATGCATACATGTGTAACCTAATAGAAATTCTCTGGAAAGTTTTTTTTTTTTTCTTTTTTTGCCTCAAAGGTCAAAAAGTCAAAGATCAAGTGAAAGTGCTGAACTAGCTTTTTCCTCCATATCTCGGAAGTGGCTCAAGTTACCTTGAAACTTAGTACATAGTATGCATGTTCTACCTGAAAGTGATTATCTTATGAATTTTAGGGTCAAGGGCCAGATGAAAATGGTAACAATGTACTATTCAATTCAGAAATTGCACTTTTTCTCCACACCTGTATCTTGAAAATTACTCAATGCCTAAATGTATGAATGGGTCAAAGTCGAGTTAAAGTCCTTAAATCCCTAGATACATGCTCTCCTATTCATCCAATTAAACCTAGGTCAAGGAAGGTGAACATTCAACACATTTGTGACAAACTTGTCATTTCAATATTTTGCCAATTTTGTGACAATGTAATCACACATTGTCCACATGTACTATCTAGACCTATTGGGAAAATCATGCATTATGGCGGAGGCATACCAGTCGCCAAAGCGACATTTCTAGTTTCTTTTACTGTTGTCCTGTATACACTCTAATGACTAAATAAGTTTTGGACCAGCTTGAATCATGAATAAACAAGTATAAGTTTATTCTTAAATCCTGAAATTGTAAGCAATGTTGGCTTGATGGCTTCTCAACATCTTTGTTCTATCTAGTACTATGTACCGCACCAAGGAAATACAACGTAGTTGACCCGGAAGGCACAGTCAAGCCAGGCTGCTGCATCGATGTGTGAGTTTAAGTGTCCTTGCTTTAAATGACAACAGTATAATACCACAGCCCAGACCGATATCTCCAGTGTTGTACTGAGTTAGCTCTCTTTGTATCACACATACTTCATGTGGGGCTGCATGGAAGACAGGCTCTTTCAGATTCACTTGCAAATTTTAGTCCTGAACATTGAAAATGAATTTTGAGTCTTATTGTCTTGCTCACATAAAGATATCCATGAAGACTGTGTAGATTGCAAATTGGAAGAAGTTATTTTTCATTGCTTGTGGCGCGTACGGCTTTTGAATCATAATGACAGTATTTTCTGTAAACTTTTTGCCCCAACCATTCAGATGGGTATTGATAAATCTTTCTTTCATTTCCCCTATTGATATAATTTTTGTTGTGTTTTTTGTTGTGTGTGTCTTTTATTTTAGTAGTAGAGAACAGTACACAAATGGTCCTGTCTTGTTTAAAACGACCTCTCATGTTTATGGTACATTGTATGATGTGTTATTTCATTTCATGTTGCTTACAAAACTCAATTTGATGAAGGAAATCTTCCTGTCTAACCACTGGAAGATGCCTTACGCAGTCTAATTCAATTAATAGGACTTTTTTTTTTTTTTTTTTTTTTTTTTTTAGCATTGAAAGTCCCAAGTGGAACCTGCATTAGTAGTTAAAGCTGTATTAAGGAGTGTCATTTTGAGATTACATTTTATACCAACTTTGGGGTGAAAGAGTCGGGCTTGTGAAAAGGGCTACTGTCTCTACTGATGAAAATGAAGTGCAAAGTGATGATTGTTCACCCTTCACTCTGTCACACCAGACTGATTCGCATCAAGGAACTGAGCCAGACGGGGTTTGGCCAGCGGGACAAGTTCCGCCTGAACCTCTACCGCCACGGCCAGCGAGAGGTCATAGGTCGAAAGGATGTCCCTGCCATCTTCTTAGCCACTGCCAAGGGGCGTGGTGGTGACCAAGATCCCGATGAGACAGGCTCGCAGACCTCTTTACCGTCGTCATCAAACTTGGTGTTTGCCAATGGTATGCTGGACGTGTTTGTCTACTTCGTACTTTAGTAATGTAGGAGTTGATGAGACTTACAAATATCCGACTGTGATGCAATGTTCGTCTGCTATAAGTGGTATGGTTTTAAATTTTTTGCTTTTGTTTTTGAAGTACAACCAGGCACTTATGGATTGAGTGAAAGTATTTTGGTCTGTCTATAGATGTTTCTGCATTTTTTTTGTTGTTGTTGATGTTAATGCACCCAAATGTGTGCTTGCAGAAGTCCACCTGAATGTATCTGAATAGATTAAAAAGCAAAACATACACAAATTCAAAAAAACAAACAAACAAACAACATTGTGATGGCTAGGTAGTTTTTAAGGTAAAACTCAATGGTAATGCATCGTCAATATATATCATACTCATATACTCTATCTTTTTCGTGTCATTTCAGTACCCATACTCTTGACTTAAATAAATGAAATTATGCATGGAATCCAAGAATTCATGTGAAGTGTGCGAGAAATCGACCACTATGTGCTCTATATACAATGTAAGTACATTGTATTGTTCCTTGACCGATGCTATGTACTCTATGATTATGTACATTGTATTGTTCCTTGACCCTCCAGCCAATCGAGGACGTGCTGGCCCCGGGGCCACCGTGGTGCTGGTGGCTGTACTCTGCGTCGTGGCCCTGATGTTGCCAACTCAAGGAGAGAAGGATTCCCGTCTTCCAGACTACCTACACCTCACTGTCAACCAGAAGCTCATCGCAGCGTACATTCTAGGTGACAGTGTTCTTTTCTTCTTCTACTTCCGTAAAATATGCAGGCTTCATGCTTGAAGATGAGTGCACTGTTTTTTGATGTGGGTAGGTAGGTTGGTGTCCACTTCAAGGGGTTAGCACCCTACTCTTTGCGATGAATAAATGAAGCAGAATCTTTTACTTAATTTCATGAGTTGTGACTCACTCATACACGGGAACTTTTTATTTATACACGGGAAAATTTATTTATACACGGGAAAACTTATTTATACACGGGAAAACTTATTTATACACGGGAAAACTTATTTATACACGGGAAAACTTATTTATACACAGGAAAATTTTATGTCCTATGCAAGGGACAGAGGGATTTTGCCTCTTACAAGAGGGATTGGTGTGAAAATACACAACTTTGCTCAGTGAGACTCGGGGATGGAACCCGGGTCCTTTGGATCTGTATGATTACATGTATGGTGTGTGATTACAATCATGTTGATAGAAAACATGTCATTGAACTGCTGATAGCTATTGACTGTCATGAATTTACAAATCCCTGAAAGCTGTTTGTGGGGAAAAAATGTATATGATCTTTTTTTGTAAATTACATCAAACTTCACTTTCTACTTCTTTTCTCTCGTTCTTATCACTTTTTGTCCTTTCCTCCACTGACTTTTTTCACATTATTTGTCATATTCTCTATTTTTATTTTTCTCCCTTGTCTAAACTGTCTCCTTTGTCCGTGTTTTACTCTTTTTTTATTCATCTCTATCGTCGTCATCTTCTTCATAATCTCTTTTTGTTCTCCTTTGTGTTCATTCTTCTCTCTCATATTTAATGTGTTTCTTCCATTTATTTTCCCCTTCTGCAGGACTCGTGACTATGGTGTTGCTGAGAACATGACCCCGACCCCCTTGTCTAGCCTTCCTATCGTGTAGCAGAATCCTGTCCGTCTTGCCCCGCAGATCAAATGGATCCACCTTTTATCATTCTTGCATCATCAGCAATCAAGGGCATCGGAATCTTTAGTGGGCATTCAGGTATTCCATCCAAGTTGGGCGGACATCGCCAGAATAGGATTTCCTCATTACTCTATTACGTGAGATGCTCCCAGCACAATATGCTCTGGGGGCAGTCCGTCCCTGTTGATTTTCAGCTTTGGTTCAGCTCTTTTCTGTCTACTGTGTGGAGATTTCAAGCAATATCGTCATTTGGCAAGCCATATTTGCAGAGGGTATAGGGCAGAACTATTAGTCTACGAGTCCTTCCTGCGTTATCTCATTACTCTACACAGTCATCCACTCATCAACTTTACATCCGACCATGATGCCAAACAGCAAATCATTTGAATGAAAACTTTCTTAAATTAAAATTTTGATACAGCCTTAATGTTAAACAGATCCTTGTAAGATTCAATCTATATTTTCTTTTTCAAGAATTTACATGTATGTGTTACATTGTTGGGCAAATTAGAAAGAAACAAAAAATGTATTTACCCCATTCAAGGAATGATGAAGGTTTGGCAATTGTAGGTTGTGTTTTGAACCAAATTTACCAGGTACTTTGTTTTGTTTTTGTTTTGATTCAAATGTTAGTGTATTTTAAACTTGGCTTTAACTGAGTTTAATCTTAACAAGGAATTCCAAGTATCTGTCCTTTTGAGTAATAAAAGCTTTGTCACATAATTACTTTCAGATGTGAATATATCTTGTTTATTCGAGTTGTTCACAAACTGGAATGATATTTTTCCCATTACAGTTATAGATTCAGAAAGGCAGGCTAAACCACCTATAACTGGCTTTATTGAAATTGATGCTATTAGTTAAAAAAAAAAAAAAATGAGTCTGATTGGGAGAATAGCAGCATTTTTCTCCCAGAGAAAATGCAGACTCACATTTAATGACATTTTACTAGCAGAACAGAGTTTTAAAATATGTAATCATACTGTTGTGGTTTTCTTCTATTGTTCATCAGACAAAAAAACAATGTTTTGTTTTCAGGTTGATAATTTTTTTCTTAAAATTTACCAGATATCATAGTACTCTGTGCAGTACTTTCTGGGTTTTGGGGTTGTTTTTTTTTTTCAGAAAGCTTTGAGCAAAGTCACCTTAGACCAGAATGCCAGAATCTTTATTCATTTGGCAAATCACAGAGTCAAACAAAATAATTCTTATTTGATTGTGTAGGGGTTTACCCGTGTGATATGATCCTTTTAAGGATTTGAATTGGGCATTGATTGAACATTTCTTTTGTTACTGCTTTTGATAGTTTTCTGTACAATGAAATATATGCCTCTTCAGGCATTTGGTTTTTGTATGCTGATATAGACATGCAAACTTTATTTAAAGCATGTACAGGAATGAATACACTTCATGCTGAAGAAATCTGATCTAAAAGAAGGGAAAACCAACTTGCTTTGTTTCATCTTGGTTTATTGTTCAGAAATGTCATTGTTCATTCAAAAGTGTTATCAGCTTCTGTTTGTTACTACAAGGAATGTTTGAGTGAAAATGGGGGAGTCATGAAGTTGTCTGTAACTTGCCACTCATCTGTATCGGGGATTTTATTTTTCTCACCTCCCAACCTTAGTCACTGTTTGAAGTACGTACCTGCTGAAAGGCAAATGAGCAAAGTGATTGTTTAACATTGTTTTGAAGATTGGAATTCCTGTATATTTTATATTAAGGGGGTTCACATGTACACCAATTAGTGGGATACAAATCTCGAGATTTGCATCGCGATCGGTATCTCAATTTTTTTTGCACGTGTGGACAGAAAAACCCAAAAATTAGCGCTATAAGCATCGCGATGCTAATCCCAAGAAATCTTGCGATAATTCCTCAATTAGCGGGATAATTTGCCCCGCGCCGGTACGTGTGAACGGTCGGGTTTAGAATCTCGAGTTTTTATATCCCATCATGCAATGCGCACATCACAACAGTGAGGCCTCTGTGAAGAGGTCCTTAACCTCTTTGGCGCACCACAATAACAGCGCGTGAACCACACCACTGATGCACAAAAAAAAAATGGGCAAAGAGAAGCGCGCACAGGCAATGATAGAAAAGGGTGCTGTGGGACCCAGTTTGCAAGTTTTGCAAGAAACTTGAGATTCTGGGCGCGATTGCTATCCTGCTAATTTGGAACGTGTGAACGGTTGCAAAAAATCTCGAGATATGGAGCGCGATCGTCATCCCGCTATTTTGAAGAGCTTTAAATTTCAAGATGAATATTATTGTACAGCACATTCAACAAATATCCATTTCTTGTTTTTACCTGTTGTGATAAACATAGATACTTTCATACGCCTTCAGGCCAAATATTTCCCAACATGATAGATGTTTTACCTCTCACTATCATCAGAGCTCTGTGGTTCTGTCATGTTCATAGTATCAGGGGGATCATCTCTATGTGCTGTGGCAGGCGTACCGGCACCATGTAAGACAACAGCTGTGGGGGGTTCTAGTGTTTCTGTGACATCATCTGGGACAACAGCTGTGAGAACGTCACTGGTTGGGTCAGCTGGGGCTGCAGTGGTATTTGCTCTCAGTCTCATACCTGTGAGGGATGACATTACATGGGTTTGTAGTGAATGACATGTTGCTTATAAAATATGAGATAGCTGTAGGTGTTCTTTAAACTCCCAAATGGAATTTTCAGGTGACAGGATCTCTTTGAGAATCTGTTCCCTAAATGTATAGATGGGATTGACATGATTTAATCTCTGCAAGAGTCAAATCTGAATCAAACTGCAGTAATTTCTAGCCTCAAATGAGACCATGGTCAGGGTGATTTAAGTAATCATCATGCAAATATCTTCATGAAACATTCTAGGCCCATATGCTGAAACTTACAAAAAAAATGTGACATATAGATAAAACAATTGTAGATACTGTATACTGGGATTCATTATGCAACCTAGGAAAACATGACAATCTCATCTGCTAATAACATTTTTAGTGATGTAGATGTATATATTTTTTTAAAGTTTCAGAATACTGGCCCTGACCCCTACCTTGCTTATTTGCAGCTCTCAGGTCCACCTTCTTCCAGTTCTCGACATAGGTATTGTTTCTGCAGTTTCCATGGCCAAGTAGACAGGTGTCACACACACAAGTTAAATTTCGAGTTGAAATTACTCCACTCTCCACGGTCTTAACACAGTGTAGCTTTCTTGAACCTTTCACCAACTTTGTAGATCTGTTTTCCCTGTCTCTATTAACCTCTGCATGTGAAACAAAGAATGATGTGCGCAGAAATTTCTTGCAACATTGGCCGCCTTCGCTTTGCTTGTCTAGATGCTTCTTGGAAAACTCATACAGCGCTTTTGCATCACTGATTACTACCTTGCGAGTTAGAACTGCTGTTGACGCTTGAGATTTCACGACCGCACCCTCTCCATCGCTCGGGCCTTTACCATGTCTGCTGCCGAAGTAGTTGTGGATGACTGGGAAGCCAAAATCTTCTGTGAAGTAACTCACATCTGAGAAAGGTCCTTTCGATTTGTACTGGCTAGCACAACCATCGGAGTATCTGTACATAACTTTGATATTCAGCCCTCTCTTTTCTGCTAGGTGTTTACAGACTTTTGCTTGCATGGCATGCACTAAATGATAATCATGCCGAAGGTCATCACTGATTACAATGCAAGATTCTTGCACAACTTCACGGCAAGTCTCGCACCTGTAGTAGTTCACCATTGGGTGCAAAGTAGCTGAATTTTGGGCATAGTATGCAGTTTGCACTTCTCTCTGGAAACCGCATTTGTAATTTTCTGAGAAATCTACAATGCTCAGCACTGCTCCTTCTGGTAGGTTTGTCTTCAGTTTTGAGAACTGCTGTTGCTGCCAGTCTTTATTGAACAGATGTACAGCAATGTCATTGGCTTCATCCTTAAGCTGCTTTATGAGATCAGCTACAGTGCCCTTCTCGGTGACAAGCGAACGCTTCTTCACTTCTTTTGTCTTGTTTGATTTGGTGTGACAGGTATGGTTGACCATTTTCCAAACTTTCCATTCAACTTCCTCATGTGGCTCTTTGTCATGAAATATATCGTCCAGTTTGTGGATACCACAGTTGCCACACTTTCTTTCCAAACAGGTTGGCCTATGAAATGCTGATGCACTTGGCTTTGGACAGAGAGTTGCATTAGCAACGTCATACACTGTTCTCAATTTCACGTTGGCTAGTACCTCCAATTTTAGTTGCAGATTTTCGCAGTATTCGCAAAGACAGCCATGATATTTTGCCTGTCTCTTGGTGCTTACATGTTTAGGTCTGAGTGCATAGAAACTGGAAGAGCACACTTGTTGATCTGGATAGGTCTTGTTGTATTGTTCATGTAAAATGGCAATGGAGGTATCAATAATGCGTCTAGGCTTTCTGGTTTTTTTGCTTACAAGTCGCTTGTCTGGCATTTCTGACGAGTTAACTTCATAAAACTCATGAACCTGCTTTACGGTTTCCAAGTTGACCTTTGGCCTTCCTTGCTTTGACAATTTCTTGTTTATCAATTTCTTGTTTACACCAAACCGCTTACAGGCCTGTCTTTGCAGACGGTATTTTTTCATGAGGTGAAGCGTCGATGCTAGAATTTTCCGACTTTTCTTTTCTTCTTTGAGCCTTGATGACAGTCCTTTAGTGACTACCTCTTCAAGATTAGGCTGTCTCCTCGCTGTTTTGGTAAGTTTTACACCTGCTCCTGTAAAGGCTGCTTGTTTTGTAGGAGAAGCTTTGTTAAGAATGTCAACAACAGTACCAACAAAGTGTGATGTCTTGCTGGGTAAAGCATGTAATGCCCTTTTCAAGCTCTGTCGTCTAGCTGGGTTTGATCGTACATCGTTCCCTTCAGCATCTTTAAATTCTTTCATTTGGCGTTTTCTTGCCTCTATGTCTCCATCTCTTTCATGCAGTTGGAGTTGCCTTTCTCTCTCTCTTATCTCCGCTTCCATTGCCCTAAGGTGCTCCTCGTCAGCTTTTAATTTCTTTTCTCTTTCCTGTAAGATGACATCTTTTTCACATTGCCGCTTCTGTGCGTATAATTCTCTTCTCCTCGCTTTAACTGCTTCATGTCTTTCGACTGAGTATGCTTCACGCTGCTTCCGTTTTTTGTTTCTTTCATACTCTTTTTTTTTATCAGCTTGTTTCCTCGTCACAGGAATGTGTGGCTTGTTCTTGTTCTCTTCCCTTTCTTTTTTCTTTTTCTCAGCAAATCTTCGCTGGCGGATTCTACTTTTCTCATTGTACTTCTTCTTTTTCTCTAGCCACTCTTCAGCTTCTTCTCTTTCCTCTGATTTGAGGTTTCTTTTTCTTAAAGTCTTTTCGGCCAATGCCATGTTTAGGCGGTACATCTGGCTGTACAACTTTCCACTTTGTTGCACTTTTTGGTATTTTTGGGGGTCATTTTGCTTCAGTTTATGTCTCCAACTTGTACTGGCACTTCTACTTTTTCTCTTTGTCTGACTGGCCCCACTTGATTGACCACTATCCTCTCGATTTTGGCATCGAATGCGGAGAGCAAAGGGCAGTTTGATTTTTTTTTTAGTTTCTTTCACTTTGCTTTTGCACGGTGACCTTTTGCCTTTGCGTGGTGACCTTTTTGCTTCGCCTCTGCAGGCCACCCCTCTCTCTTTGAATTGGCGAGCCATCTTCAATAGTGAACCCTGTTAAATGAAAAAGAATTGACTTCATAAATCGTAATATGGTTTAAAGCATAATTTTAAAAAATATCAGGTGTGAAACAGAAATTTCAAAAAAGAGGAAACACTTGTCTGAGGGAGCGGAAAAAAAAAAAAAAAAAAAATCCCAGACTCAAAATCCGCGGAGAAATCTCATCCCTGTAAATACGGTAAGTGAATAGTTAAATAAAAATGAAGTATAAAGGGATTGGTAGTGGTTATGATTTCATATTAAATTTGTTTAAGTGTTAATGAAGTGTTCTAGAAATAACCCTAAACTTTTGGTATCATAACATAATTTCAGCTATATATGTTTCCAGACAAAAATGTTCAAGTGTTTATAAAGAAAAGTGTTCAGTACATTTTCAGTGTCTGTAAAATTTATCAAAAGTGCTGGCAAATTCTGGAAAATTAAGCTCAAAAAATCAAGGGGGATAACCCCCTCCCATGAGGGGGTGGGCATTGGCGGCGGAAGCAAAAAAATTTAGGGGGGGACGCGGCGGAAAAAAATTTGACAAGCAAAAAAAAAAGGTTATCAACCAAAATTAAGAGGGGGATCCAGGAAAAAAAAATTGCCCCCGATTGTTGTCTGTTGGGGGTTTCAATAAAAAAATTTTTATCACCCAAAAAAATTTTTATCACCCAAAAAAATTTGGGGGGGACGCAACCCCCCCCCCCCATCCCCCCCCCATCCCCCCCCCCCCCCCCCCGCTTCCGCCGCCTATGGGGGTGGGTAAGGTAACACCACACCGGATCACTGCCTATGCAACCAAGAGTTAATTTCTGGACATTTAAAACTTCATGGTAGTCTCAAATATATTATCCTCTTAGGAATGCATAATTGATTCCCAAACCCGGTACTTCAAAACAAAACAAAAAAAGGAAAATGTAGACCAGCATAAACTAAAGTTTTAGTGTCTATTCTCCATTTCACTTTCACCCAAACTTGCTTAGAATATTACACTTATCTTATTCAAAATCTTTGAAATGGTTAGGCCTACCTAATCAGAATTTATTAGATAGAGTACACTACTTGGGAAATATTTAGTAACAAAGTTCTTCATAAAACCACTACCCCAGCCAGGGAACTGGACACCACGCCTGCCATCTTCCAACCCCAGAGTTCAGGGGATTATTCTGTGACTGAATGGGTCACATAGCTATGTTTCCAGCTGCTAAATTTGCCACTTTTTGACCAAGTATCCCTCTTTAAATCCACTTAAAAACACAAATATTATTTCTGAATCTCCTATGACACTTTGATGGTCAGATTTATCATTTTCAAGTGCAGAAAATTACCGCCAATATCGCAAGTTAAGACTTGAAAATACGAACTCACATACACAATACACCATTTAACACATGTGGGACTAACGCGGCACGACGCATAAGGGACACTGCACTTCAAGGCGTCCCCGTCGTCATGCTAACGTTGGGTGTACAGTGCTCCACAAATGACTAGTATTACCATGTTGATTACGGCAATCTAAGCATAATATTGGATATGAAACGATACGGTATTTGCAAGTAGTAATTGCGACAGGTGTTGCTTGCAAAATTATGCCGCTACAATGAAAGACGGAGTGTTTTCATCGTCAATACTCGTACTTCGTTAGCGGGGACACGGTGAATATGGTTTCCCATTAACAGCAACATTGCATGTGTGAAGGTTTCACCACCGAGCACAAAACTGTCCCGATATTTTACGCTTTTCGTAATAATCGAAACAATAAAAATTCATAATCATAATGTTTAAAATCTACAGAAAATCGTGCTTACATTACTTTTGAGAGCTCGATGATGATTCCGGCGTAATTTGCAGTGAAAGTGCCACCGACGTTAGGGAGGGACACAGAGTACACATCGTGGTTTGTAGCGCGCTGAAAAGATCTACTTTCATCGAGCCTGATATATGACGTAGATCGGGCCTGAGATATGACGTAGGGTACATTTCGTTCATGAATTTATTGGGAGTGTGCTTGGCGGAGTAATAAACTCGTGACCGACGTTAGGATATCGAAGGGACACAATATGAACGCGTCATCCAAGAAACTCAAGAAATTACGATGTATTGTACTTATTATACAAAAAAAATGTGATGAAAATTACATTTTCGTTCATTAATGCTAAAAAATGAAATATTTGCCGGCAAAAAACATGTTTTTGCTTAGTAATATTTCACCAAAGCAATACCTATCATACGTGAGGACGGGGACACCAACGCTTACGTCGTGAGGCTAAAAGTCCAATATTTTGGAAAGCAAATTAGCACCCGATTTGTGGAAAAGTTGCATAGCATTTTAAACAATTGTTGATAGACATTACTTCCAATAAAAATAAATTAAAAAAAAGGACTTTTAAATACACAAACAATGTATTAAAATTTAATGTAAAAAATGTCACGCCGACATTAGGAAAAACCTAATGCAACAACCATACTTCTTGCTCGTGGCAAGCCAATTATAATTTTTTCCGTGCCCCAAAACTTGTATACGGACATTATGAAACACAGTGCACACATACTACCTAAGGAAACTCAAATTAGTAGCATTGTAGTGAATAAAACATTGATATAAATGCAGGGACACCAAACACAGCCAATGGGTTCCTATTTTATGGAAATAGCCATGTGTGAACCCGGCTATTTTGTGGACAGGCAAAGATGGAACAAATTATGTCAGTGTACAGGAGATCATCTACTCTAAATGTGCCAGCATGGTGATTAGTATGCGAAACTCGTTCAAGAATATTTGTATGTGTGTATATATGTTTGTTTGTGCATATGTGTGTGTGTGTGTATATGTGTGTTAATTCTGAACTGGAGTGGAAACTGTATGCGTCAGATACTCAGATGGTGAAGTAGTGATGGTGTTTTTACCTAAATCTTTCTCGCATTTTTCTCTCTGCATGTCTCCTACCATTTGATTGATTGTGAAAGTAAGGCACTGCTGTGTCAGTTTACCTCATGAACAAGACAATCTTTTTAACCAAGTTAGTACACTTGAAGAAAAGTAACTTGTCATGCTTGTACTGTCCACAGAAAAAGAAACAAGTAGCTTTCAATAGAGGTATAATGCAAGTTTTCAGGCATGTTGTCAGATATTCCACCAGCTAGCAACGTTTTGCCTTGCTTAGGAAATTGAAACAGAAAATGTTGATAAGTACGACGGGAAACAGCATAAACCAAATCAGTGGTCCATACTATGCAGGATTGATTGTAGAAATTGCACAGGAAGGACAGAAGTGGGGAAAGATTAGCCAAGATACATGTGTATGTCATAAGGAATTCAGCCTTGGGCTGAGTTTTAAAATTGTCCACAATGTGCTTACCTCTGTGAGAAACCCTCTTTGGAAAAAATCTTTGCATATATGTGTCTTCTCCCAAGTCTATCCATACCATCTTGAGGTGTTCTATTGATGCTGAATGCCCTTGTATCATTTTCAGTATTGTCATCTCATTATATATACAAGGCCCACAAAATTTATTTCTCTATTACTCTATGTTTTGTGCAATTTAGTTTTAGAATGTGAAGCATGCTCTATCAATGACTAATGAACTTAAGGTGAAAAATGGATGTACATGAACTCTGCTGACCTTTCTAAGGGTTGGTACCTTTCTGCTTTTTCATATGACAAAATTAAAATCCATCTGTCATGGAGAACTTGATAATAAGGTACCCTTAATTCTTTAGTCAAGGTTTCTCTGTCTCTTGGAGTTGCGGTTGTGGGTAAAAGTCAGTGGACACTTCAAGAAAATAGTTGAGTAGCAGAAAAAAATATCAAGCAATAATTATATAATATTATCAATGTAGCCGAGCCTCTTGGGAGGTGCAAGATAATCAAACATGTTCAATTTCTTGGCAGACTCTTTCCAGTCTTGAGCTGGTCGTAGAGACATCTCTGCAATGTCTCCTACAATTGTAGTCACAGCCAAGTCGCAGATTTCAATTTTATTTGTGAGGGCCCTGAAACATCTCCGCAATTTTGGGAGACCAGTTGGCAACCTACCGGGGACATCGTGGAGACGCCACCGCGACTAAGAAGACGTCTCCAAGACGTTGCAGCAATTTCCAGACAAATAAATTATTACCTAATTTGGAGATGTCTCTGATGTCACCATGGGGTCGCCTTGGTGAAACGCAAGCCATTTCTTCATCTTGCCAATCAGGGTGAATTTTCCTCCAGTAAGATACACCCTTTAGTCAACTTGCATGGGGGGGGGGGGGGGGGGGGGGGGGGGAGGAGGGAGTGAGCCTTTAACTTTATGCTTGCATTTATGTGCTAATTCGCATAGTCAGTGGTTAACTGCCTTCCCTCCTCCTCCCCCCTTTGCCTTTCATTAAGTAAGCTGCACTTTTGTCCAATGATTAAATGATCAGTAAAGATGTGTAGCAGAGCTATGAGTAGGTAGAGTTATACCAGTGTATAAATACTAGTAATCTCACTTTTATGGAAATATGTACATGTAATTTATTAATGTGTGTATGAGAAAGCATATAAAGTAGGTATATGAGATTTATGTGCAGATTAGAGTGTACTGTAGAACGACTAAATGTAAACTTGATTTTCTTTGTGGATATTCCTGGTTACATTTTTAACCCACTGAAGACTATAGTCCCATGTACAGACAGGCATGTGTCTTTGGGAAGTGCTTGTGATAGCAAAATCCGCTCATCGTAAATGGGTGGATTTTTAAGTCGTACAATGAGACACTTGTCAGGATTGATGGCTTTTCCATGAGTTATTTGACTCTAGATGGTACTCGTGTCTCTTAAGGCCTGTACAAGGGAAGTGGGATGAAAGGGTCATCAGGTTTGGAACCGAATCTTATCTCAAAAGTAACTTTGCTGAAATTTGTTCTGAATGTGTGGTTTACACAAAATGTCCTGCATAACCAAACGGTGCTCTGATGTTGTGTCATGAGGTGATCACCTTATAACATTGAATTTTGTGGTTTGAAGTCACTACAAGAGATATACTGTATATGCTGTTATTTTCACAAGGGTTTAATTTTCGCAAATTTCCAGACTCACAGTTGGATCGCAAATTCAACAACATGCGAAAGTGTCTTGATGCACTTGAGTGATAGTACGTTTATGTCAGCTTCCGCATCAGTCCGCGAAAACAACATCTCGCAAAAATGTCTATGACCTCCTCATTCGCGAAAATATCTGTACGCAAAAATAACAGCATATACAGTACGCCAGGCGAGGCCTGTGTGAGCTGCACAGCGTGGTATGTGAGGGCATAGTCAACAATGTGATGTTTGGTTATGGAACTCTTTTTTTACCCTGATTTTTTATCTCTGTTGTTTGTTTTTATGCTGAAAGTTCTGTGTATTTGCACTTCTTGTCCAAAACATGGTCGGGGTTGGAAGTAGCCTTGAAGTTCCTCTTTGCAAGTTTATTGTTTAATAATCTTGAACAGTCTCTCAAAGTCTCTTTTACAGTTAGTCATTTAGTTTTAGCGATTGCAGCCAGATTCAGTTGTAGTCAAAGCAATGTGTCCTTAATGCATAAAGCATGCCCAATAATGTCCTGTTTTATTGAATACTTGAAGTCGTTAAAGATGTAGTGTAGCGAACTGTCAAAGCACAATGACCAATCAAGCAACCACACTGCTGTGGCTGATATGTATGTGTATAAAAGCCAACTGCTGCAGTGTTCTACTAAGTGTTTGTTAATCCTTCATGAAACTTAGCCCCAAAGGCCACTGGAATATGCTGCAAGTGCTGAAAGAAACTGAATGATGGAGTTGATAGAATAATTCCATCCCCTTATTGCAAAATTTTTGTTTGAAAAAAAAATGATTTTGCAACACAAGCTGAAAAAAAGATGTATAATTTCTGATTTTTTATATGTACTATCACACTTTGCAGGTATATGATCTTGAAGACTTTGTATAAAAGTTGCTGACATCCGTTTAAATCCAACTGTTATCATGAGTGCCTAGCTGTGTTTGATATCCATGGATATATTGACTTTGAAGCAATAGCTGCCCAGGTGTAAATGATTGTAAGTGTGGGAGTATCTTCTTCACTATGAATGACAGTGTCGAATCATCAGTTACTTTACCATGATTTTCTCTTTATTTCCTATTGCAGAGGTACAGTAGCAAGCATATTAAGTGTCATTGTATAAAAAATGTAAATCTAACTTCCATAGATAATATATTAAATGACAGAGAATTTAACGTCAGCGTTATGATTGTTTTAATTCTATATCTTTAGATAGTCATTTAGAAATAGTGTAGGTATATTATATACAGTATATCATATGTTCATTGCCACATCAAAATGTAGAGATGACGACAATAGGAAATAGATGGTTGAACCAGGAAATGGAGAGATTGCACTGATATAGTGATCCATCAACTCTTCGTGACCCTAAGTATTTTTGTTTGTTTACTAACATGATGATAGGCAGGTATGTTACCAAAGTGTCCCTGTGTAGCTACTGTAGTGTTCTCCTGTATCAATACATGATGTGCAGTATATTGCTGGGACTGTGCCATGGAAACCCAAATGTCCACAGCCATCTCCTTCAAAACGAACCAAACTTTCATTAGACCTGGAAATTTTCACATAATTATCATTTTCACTTCATTCTGATTCAAGCAAGATAGATTGTGTTGAATATGGCCTGTTTTCACTTTCTCATCTAACATCATTCATACTGCACAAATGCATCTACAAACAGAAATATCTATATGAGTTGTATTCTACTGCATTGTCAAAGTTAACAGTTTTACACTGCATAAAAAGGCATTTTGATTAAGAGCGTGACAGCGACATGTAACTTTGTATGAGTCACTTTTCATGCCATGTAAATACATAGCCAGATGTTCAATATTGAAGTTCAAAGAGAAGTTGTTTCTTTCATTTGATTTGGTGAAACTATTGTCCCAGGATTCAAATGCATGATTTGATGACTGGTGTGTTGACTAAATTAATTGTCACCCCCCCCCCCCCCCCCCCCCAAGTGTGTAGTGATTCAAGATACAAACTTCAGATACAAATTTTGTTTTCAGTATTGAGCAGTGACGGTATATGGCAAGATTTATTCATTGAGAATAAAGAGCACCAGTCTGAAATTAGGTTAATAAGATGGGGTCATACCACAAGACCCACACCCACGAGTCATAAGGCCCACGAGTCATAAGGCCCACGAGTTTGATGTTGAATAAAGGTCCATGAGCCATACAGCCCAGGAGTAGCACAGCCCTTGATTTAATATTAGGCAAATAATGCCCATGAGTCAGACACTAGGCAGACAAGGCCCACAAATTTGCCTCTGAGCAAAAAATGCCCACAAGTTTAACACTAGGCAAAAACGGCCCAAGATATACGAACATTACGTCACGGTTGTTGGTCTCGTGGGCCTCGTTTGCTTAGTTATGGACCTTATTTTCCTAGTGTCAGACTCACAGGCCTTATTTGTTTAGTGTCAAAATTATTGGCTGTATGACTTATGGGCTGTAACATATAAACTTGTGGGCTGTGTGATTAGTTGGCTTCAAACTTGTGACATACACCTCACAGGACAGGCATGCTGCTGTAATGTAATCTGGAAGTACTGTTTCAGCTCTTTGTTGGGTTCAAACAGGTGTTGAGTGATCTTGCCATGCAAAGCAGAGCTGGAAATGATGGTGAAATTGTACCATTGTAGTCAAGCCGTATGTGTTTTATGGGGCATCTCTTATTTGTTTTATTAACCACAGAATGCTATGTGATAAACTCAGTTAAGTTTGCTAGATACTAGACAGAATCAAATTTAACAATATATTTATCATTATTTTTTTTGGGGGGTTCTTATCGGTAGTGCCTGCAGATTGCAAAATGCTGCAATTACACCAAAACTGTGAATCCTTTTTTCTTTTTTATCGAATTCAGCTTTTACGTCGTTAGAACAAATATTCTTAGCTTTTTGTGATTATTACTGATTTGTTCAGTCTCACCATTTCGTCATGTGCATATATATATATATATTCACAATTCATATGGCACTTGTATAAACATCTACGTATACATGTGCACATGATTGTGAAGTTGTAATGGAAATAAAATGAAGAAATGCAACTTGCAATCCAGAGGACTGCATTCTTTCTCTCTTCTTGTGTTTAATTATGTATCAGTCTCCTCTTTTTTTTTTTTTTTGTAAAGTACAGTCAGTTTTGCAAGTGATTGGATTAACAGTCAAGAACCATTGACACTAACAGGCTGAGAATGTACAATGTATATAACTTCTGAAGAAAAAAACTAGCAATTTCCCAAGTGTGTGTGTGTGTGTGTGTATCTATATATATATATATATATATATATATATATATATACACACACACATTTTTAGAGGGTGTTAATTTAATGAGAATGAGTTGACCCGCGATTTTCAAGAAAATTACTCTTTGATATATGTTAGTACCCACCAAGCTGACCACACACACACACACACACACATACACACACAAACAAAAATGAAGACAACTCAGTGTCATTTACCCCCGCCCCCCCCCCCCCAAAAAAAAAAAAAAGAAGGGGGGGGGGGAGATTGGAAGACCAGCAAGCTGGCGATAAAACCAATCAACTCGGTCACAAAGTTGAAATTACAAATAAAACAACACAAGCACACATACATGTATACATTGACTTGTTATACATACTTGTGATAGAAAAAGTATGAGGGCATTTTGAGGAACATACATGTACATACACAAAAATAATAAATTGCACTTGAAGCAGAACCCATTTTTGACACACTCAATTTTATTTCACAATAATTTTCTTCCGCCATGTGTTACAATCAAGAAATCTTGCAGCAGCAACATACATACAAGACTTGAGGAATACACAAACTTTTAGCTCTTTTTATTTGCTCTTAGTATTCTTTAAATTACACATCAGATACAGTTAGATACATAGTTTAAAACATCAGCTTATCATGGATTCTCACATAATTTTCATTCAACAAAGAAACTCTAACTGGGTTTGCTTTGAGCAAAGATGGAAACAAAAGACGTGGGAGTAACAGTGATGTGTCTACTTCTGCTAAAACTGCTGAGGAATGCAATATTTGCATATTTAAGTCATTGTCTGCTCTAAATTGAATATAGCTATCTCCTACTGTCCATGTTATGAACTTTTCATTTTGACATTGCACATCAGGTGTGTTAGCTTATATATCTGTAAACGAGTGTTTTTTGCTTCTTGTGAAGCTAAAATTCCTGTTTGATAAGGGGGAAAGGCGCCATTTGTGCCAAGATTTTCATATTCTGGAAAACTTTTCTCATTGGCATGAATCCTCTACAACTGTAGTATTTAGAAGTATTTGAATGACTGGGAATGACATGGGAACAAGTTATAATTTGTACCTAGCAGCCCCAGTCCTGTAATCACACACATTTTTCCCCCCGGTTTCCCATAATCTGTCCTACACCCTCAAGGTTAAAATGTTTCATACATGTTTTGGGGCCACCAATGAGTTACAGAGATTAGTAAATGTCAAATTCTGTCCGGGGTATATCATTATTGCCTCATGCGAAGCAATACAACACTGGATAAGAGATGTCTAGTGCCTTGTCATGTTTCATGAATTTAATGTGACAGAACTGACTTATTTTTTCGTCTCATTGTTCTAGTTAAAATACAAAGCTTAAGTCTTGCAAGGACATGGTAACTTGGAACCTGTGTGTATGATGCACTTGCTTTTTTTCTGCCTTCCAAATTCGGAAAATCATTGTCGTCTGTAATAATGCGTATAATTTCATGGTACGAAAGTAAGCCCTATATGCTCCGTTGTAATGAACAAAGTTGCCGGACAATGCTCTTGATCACCTACAGCTATAGTTTGTTATTACAATTCTGAAATATCGAACAGGAAGAGAATACAGTTTTTTACATTCATGTTTTTTTTTTTTCTTGTCGACGAATTATAAGAAGGCACACACAGTTATCGACCACTAAAATCCAAAGACTCTTTTTCTTTTCTTTTAATCAATTTTAAACATAAGCTTGATTTCACTGTGATGTATTAACTAATGTCTGGTATGACTTTCTTTAGCTCAATTTATGTAAAAGCTCAGGGTTTCTAAAGGAGGTACAAACACACACAATATGAACACCACAATCCTGCTGTATATCTATTTTACACACACACACACGCACCATCGAAGATAATGATATAGTTGAACATTTCCTGTTAACTATTCTTATTTACTTATTATTCTTTTTTTTCTTCTTTTTTTTTTGCAGTGATTGAAAGTTTGTGCAGATATCAGGATCAGTGAGTGCAAATTAAATTTTGACTAGGATGGAAAACTTCACAGATGAACAACTTCCTTTTCAAGTACTGAGAAGCAAGATATGCAAACGAAGATGCACTGGTTAAATTTCGTCAATTATTGATTTAAACCTGTGGGACTCGTCTTTCTCCATCACCAATTAAACTACTCTTGACATATCTGGTATATCATGTTTCGGGACTTTCAATTTCTTATCGACTCTTTTGAAACTTGAAAGATATACAAACATGATAATAACTTCAAGGAAGATGTGGGAAGCAAAGTCTATTTCATTCTGTGAAGAATGATAATAATAATTAGGGCCAAAGAGCAACGAACAGAAATGACAGAAACCTGAAAGATACAATTTGTCCAGTGTTTTAAAAGAAAACACGATTGGATACTCTGCTATATCGTGCGAGAAAGATTTCAGTCATTTTCACAACTTCTTCTTTTTTCTGTGTAAAGCATCTACAAGCACGAAAGAAGCATCAAATCAGTGGAAATTTAACTATTAATTTCATAATTCTTTGACACATCTTGTTATATCTATACTACAATGAATAATCTATCAAAGAGATAATTTATCTGTGCAGAAAAAAAAAAATGATGGTAGAATGGAAAAAAATAATCTAGAAATTCACTGTATGTGCTTAAAATATTCACGTCTTCTGAGATAAGGTGATTAAAGTTGTGTCAGGAAGAGCACAGTATGAGCTTGACAGTATAAGCTTTGATGGGGGGCAGGAATGGGATTGAACCCCTGCATAATGTATTGAGAGTCAGCTTCAACTTCTCGTGTTATTTGCAGTTGGGTCGAAAACCAATCTTCGTGTGTTGCTTACCGGGAAAGGCGGCAATGACCGTCGGTTTGAAGTGAAGTCTTGCATATTAAGGCAACACAATATGATATCTATACATAACATCTTCCCCGACATGGGTGATGAATGATTGATTCATGTTTGGACTAAAAATCTCAAAAATGGTGTTAAAATGTAATTGTTCCTGTCAGACTTATAATGATGAGAGAAAATTTGTGCATTCACCATGTGATTGTGAATGGACTCTTTCACATGAAACGCATCCACCATTTTGAATGGACTTCCATCTCACCAAAGATGGACTATTTCACACATGTCCTCCAGGGAAGGCTTACAGATTTTTTTGTTGTAGCTACTTGGTCCTTGATCGCAAACAGAGCAAATTGGCAACATAGGCATTATTGTCACTTTCTATGTCGATTATCACACGCAATGGCTCACAAAAGACCTTATTCTCAAGTGAATTTCTATTCTAGTATGCGCCTAAGAGCATTCACATCTTGAAAGAGAGCACTTACGTTATTGAATATCATAAATATTGCTTCTCAAAAACAAAAGTCAATATAATCACCATCCTTCTGCCATTCTGTACGACTGGCTACTTCCATTATACTTTCCTGGCATGTGATTGAACACAAAAAAAAAAAAAAGGAAAAGAAAAGAAAGAACTTCCACAAAGAGATATGACCAGAAATCAAGTACAAAAATAAAATTCACTCTCATTGATGCTTGGAGTGTCTAATGAATGCAACAAATCACGTGCGAAGACAATGTATTTTTTTGTTAACATTGATGTGTGCCGTGGAGAAGACATACGTACACATAGAACACAAGTCAATGGCTAAAACAATGTCATACTTGAAAGTATTATTTCTTCATATTTGGCATGTAGAACAACTTGGTATAACATCAAGGAAATTTCAAAGATTACAAAAAACATGAATGTTAGGCATTTTCTTTTTATGCAATCACAGTCTATCAGCATACACCTCTACGAACTAATATTCTAAATTTCTCTCTGTCCAACATCTAGGCTGAATGCTTTTTGGTACATAAATCTGCTACATACAAAATAATTACATCTGATGAGAGCTAGTATCTGATTTTTTTTTTTCTCAACATATCCAAAATGAAAGAATATTTACAGTGCATATTTTAATCAAAAGAAAAAAAGTCTTGCATACGTTATGTTACACTTTCTTTTATCTACATTGATATCAAACAGGTTTTCATGCCCAAATTTCACTTGGAACTAATTAAAAATAAAAATCAGTGAGCTGTCCAGTTTGTTAATCTCTGCTTTGCGGGTGCTGTGCATTCCACGTATTTGCATTTCTCCCCGTCGTATTGACGGAATAATCACATCTACGGTTTGGTAATATGCTGCAAAGAAATGTGAAATATCAGAATCCACAATATCTAATTTCTTTCCTCAAACTTTCCCTGGTCAGATGGGGCTTCCCTTGGTGCACTTGTTGGAGGAAGTATAGATATGTACATAAAGTGCTTGTGTGTACGTGTAACTTTTGATGAGTTTTGCTCACGTTTCTAACATTGTTCTGCAGTGTTGTATCTTTAATGTTCTTAATCGGTAAACATGGGGGCAAATTGACTAAATTGGCATAACTTTTATGAATCATGAAGTGGAACATAGTTCATTAAAGCTATTGAAAGGGCGGGAGGGGGGGGGGGCGAGGGGGGGGGGGACTCTCAAAGCCAGATGTTAATTGTGCTAGTGATCCCAATTGTCAATGGAGAAAATACAAAGTACTGCAAAGTACGCGATTGTTCTGCAAAATGCTATTCACAGCATTGTAACATTTCTTTTAGTCATTCACAGCTTTTTTTTGTTGTTTTTCTTTTTGACAGCACTCATGTTAGACATTTTGTGGTTCCAGTACAAGGTAAGGATTAGTGTATGATGTAGCCATCTTTATCCAGCAATTCCATATTATTGTACACGCTTGTATGTCGTGTTTTGTGCAGGGCATTGGCACAGAGGGAGAAAACCAAGCCCAAAACTGTTTTTAGGACATATATGATCAAAGAAAGAATGCCATGATCTGGCATTGGTTTTATAAAAATGAGATAGAGGAGTCAGAATTTCTCCAGTAAATTGAGCTGCAGAGAGATTTTAAGCTGTAAAGCACAATCATTGAAAAGCGAGTGAGATGTATCAAAGCTGAGCGTCAGATGAGTTTGGTACAGTTATATGTGACAATCTTGGCAAGAGTGGGTAGCTCGGTGTACACATTCATGCGCTGTAATACGTACGACAGGTCTACGACAACTATCTTGAAAAAGGAAAAATCTCTGCAGAAGGCGGCCATTTGGTAGAATAGTGTTCAGTTCAGCATGGAAAGTGCTCTAGTCGCTTCAGCAGTATTCCAAGTTTAATCACAAGATCACCGTGAATCCAACCTACAATATGTGCATCACATCCACTACACCAGATCATACTAACTAAACCTTCTTGGGTGTCATTCAAAGGAAAAAGAGCTGGCGCAAAACCTTTTTGATATTCATGTTCTCTGTCATTCATTTACTACATTCTCAAATAAAGAAAGCATAGGATTGCCTTTTCACTGCTTCTTTTTCATTTTCTAAGGGAGTTTTTGATGGTGTACTTTTACTTGTGGGTGTTTTACCTCCTGATCTTCACCTCCAATCATCTCTACTACATTGTATTTGCTTAAAGGACAAATAGAATGGGCTGCCCCAAAATGGCCATGTGTTCTTTCTTCGACATGACATTACACCAGTCATTTGCTCCCTTCCTTCTAAAAACTGAGACAGCTCCCAGTTCAGACATCAGCAGAACACTAGCTGGACTTTACAAGGTGCCAAGTTTGTTCCTCGTTGGGATCGGGGCGATTTTTTTTTGTTTAACTCCTAAATGCACACGCTTATCATCTTCACCATTCTTTACCGACAAATGCGCAAAGAATGATAATAACAATAATAATAATAATAATAATATGTACAACATGTGAACATGAATTCAACCATGGTTCTGCCATTGGTTGAGTGATTAATTACTCCTGCTTTACCAAAGTGCGGCAAACAATTTTCTAAGCAGTCAAATGTATTCACTTTACTGAGTGAGGATGTACCACGTGACACGATATTGCGGCCCTTGAAGTAGCTTTCATAAATAGGATCGTTGACGTTAAGATTCGACGCTGTGTACCCTGTAAAACATAGAGCAGGATCCAATCAGAAATCTAAACCAACAGCACACACCATTGACCTTTAGACCTGTTATAGACTATGTAGATTTGATGGATAGTACGGGCAATGACAAGCACTATAATTTTTTTTTTTGATTTTTCGTCATCTTATTTCATTTTTTTTCTTCTATTT
Source organism: Diadema setosum (assembly GCA_033980235.1). NCBI lineage: Eukaryota > Metazoa > Echinodermata > Echinoidea > Diadematoida > Diadematidae > Diadema > Diadema setosum. The sequence continues at coordinate 9,917,717 of CM067079.1, forward strand.
TTTCAATATTTTCTGTTTCCGAGTCAAGTTTGTCTCAGCAGTAGCAACCGGCTTCATCTTGTTGGAGGTCGTTTTCTGGCTCTTTCTGGTGAAGCGTGACAGGGACTGCGATGACAAAAGACGGTTAGTTAAGGAAGAGGGTGACGCTAGGAACATTTCACACTCGATATTAAACATTCAGTAACATCAATTTCGAACCACACCAAGTCACAAAGTACACACCTCATCACACATGGTCACAAAGTTGTCGTTAGTATCGACATACTTCTGTCACTGATAATCTAATTTTTGTATATTCCATGGAGGTTCAGAAGTGTAATGGAATATTAAGAAGAATATGAAAATGAGTACATTTAACATCGTGCACGCATTGTTTGATGGATGAAGCAAGACATCAGTTTGTAGAATACATTTGCAAACACTGGTAAGATTTACTCTTTTCTACAAGAACATTTATGCCAGATTATCACATCCATAGTCCCTAAGATGTACAGTGCAGAAGCATTGCAAACGTGCAAGAGCATAACACAGAACAAAAACATAAAAGATTAAATGTAAATTTTGTGGCACGTGATGCTGCATGACAAAAAAAAAAAAAAATGATAGAGAGATGGCACAAGGCATGAGTACGGAATGAACAGAAAGATAGAAAAAAGAAAAACATCATGACAACAATGTGTGTACATGTGCTTAAAGTAACAGAGCACAGTGAAGAAGAATAGAAATACCCCAACACTACGTCACCGGTGAAGAAAAAGAGCTGCAGTAAGTACCCATAGATGCCACAACATTTTACACTGATATCAGCCATGTTTTATAGGGGAGATGGAGTACATGTCTTACTGCCACCAGGTTAGATAAGTAAGCATGAATGAAGGGACCACACACTACATACACTGAAACCAGCTTTTAACAACAGATACGGTTGTATCTATGATGGCTAACATCCATTTGTTACAAGTATAAACAGTGGCATATCATTTTTGCTAGGATAGCTTATCATTATGTAACTTCCAATACATAAACTTCACGAGTCAATTTCCTCATTTTAATGTTTTAAAAGTAATTTCACTGCTTTTACTACTTACTCCACTTCATAGACTGTAATCACCGTATATTTCTCAAGGATTTTATTTTTGCGAATCTTGCAAAGTCGGGTGCTATTTGCAAATCTAAAAACACACGGAAGTATTAACTCTGGTCCTGACATGAATGTGATGTGCACCCATACATTTATCTATTAAATACTGTACTTCATGATTGCGAATTGAACCACTCACAAAATTGTTGAGAAGTCTCGATTTGCAAAAAAAAAAAAAAAATTGACTCTCTATATGGATGGAATATACATGTGCTACAGTAGCATGCTGTAAAGAGGACATTAAATTCTTGGCATGGCGTCTGTATGTGCGTACAGTTCATACAAATGAAATCAGCTGTGCTATTGATGCATTCATAGCAAAGGTCTTAAAATGTATAGAATAAAACGAAATGAAAAGCCTCTCCGTGCCATATAACAAAGGGGGGGGGGGGAAGAAAATATGGCAAGAAATATAATGCATGAAGTGTCGCGTTAGTAGACTCACTTAATGCACACAAAGATATGTATGCCACGACTGTGGATAGTTGAAGGTGAATGAGGTCTCAACAGCACTGAAGATGATGATGATGATGTAGATGATGATGTACAAGATGATAACGATGATGATGTTGATGACGATGATGATGATGATGATGTAGATGATAACGATGATGATGATAATGATGATAACGAAATGATGATGATGATATCAGTGATGATAATGTAGATGATGGCATTGATCATAATAACGATGATGATATGGCGATGATATCAATGATGATGATGTGGATGATGGTGATGATTGTGGCAGAGACACCATATACTGGCAAAGACAATGATATCAACAGAAAGAATATGTGAATCTTCACATGGCTCACTAACTGCACACTGAATACATAATAAAATTTCAACTGGAATACAGCAAGCACAATGCAAACAAGCACTATAACATGTTTCCTATCCTTGCAAATGCTGACTGACATGCAAACAACACATTTCTTTTACACATAAACTTGGAATCACCACACCCAGTCGAGGACACAACACAACTCAAAGAAAGAAACTAAATCAAACTGATTCATGACAACAAGAGAGATGAAATCAAAATTTAATTTGACGGTACTGATTGCAATTTTGGAGTGTCTAAGTACAATACATGTGATGGTATGGAATGGTTTAATCTGTTACTGTGAACTGAACCATTACAAAACATCCGTTATTCAAGTATGGTGTTTAGTGCCTGTTTGACAAATACCAAAAACCTGAAGGTTTCTAAAAGACAATTACAGTTAGCAACACTGTGAAAGTTCATTTTTCATTAACCATCAAGTTATAGTTGATGTAAACGAAAACAAACATTACATTATCGTATTATAAATACTGAATGAAAATCATTCTGGTGGTTAATTCCTATTGTTTCTATCACATTGTGCAATGCACATTCTGAAATGAACAAATTAGTAATGAATAAATTAGAGTTAGCTGCATTGTCTTCATGATCTGAAGCATGTGTGCATAAATGAAGGACGTAGTCTACATTTCGTCTTTTACTGTCATAAAAATGTGTTTGATGAGGCATGAGATTCGACTCCTTTCTAATGTTTGACAGTAACTGCAAATAAAAATGGGAATACACACAACGATGTCAAAGTTCAGCAATGTGCTGTAAATCCACATTTTCCTGTGCATCTGCACTGTACTCCTATGAGCTTGAAACCCAATTCAGAGCAGTTTGTTGACACTCCGTAGCATCTCTATCATATACGATTAATTAGGCGTCAGTTTTCTATAAAGACAATTTATTTTCTGTAATGAATTCATTGTTTATCACCATGAAAGGTGTCTATATCCATATCAGGGAAACATATTCCATAATCATCTTGCCATATCTTTTGAATAACACAGCTGGTTCTCTTTTCGTCCTCAACCACCAATATTCCATCTGTCCCATCTCACACATTTTTTCTTTTATAGCAGTCTAATATAACCCCTATTGCATGGTTTAATATACTGTTAGCCCATTTGAAATTCCAGCGGCAGCCAATTCTGTGAGGCTGTAAAAATAAAGCTTGCTCCTGCATCTGACACAATGAAACACTCGGCAAAAGCCACCCACTCGTAGAATCTCTTGAAGTTAGAAGCCTCCTTCCTAGTGTACTGTATTAATAGGTATCTCTGACTACATGTGATTCTATGCATATTCTGTTTACTGTTTCTAAAAATATAAGTTAGGCAGGTTTTGCTTATTACAAAACAACAACAAAACCAACCAATTGAACACAAACACATAACTATAGAGAAACATAGTTGGGGAGCAACATAGATCATAAATTGAAAATGAAACAAAAATCAGTTGCTTAGTCTTTCAAGAATCTAATCCTGTTCATGTCATAGTCTATTACTCAGAAAACAATGAAACAATACAAATCTATCTACACCTATTGTGAGTTTCAAAGCCTGTGAACACATTAAACTATTAACAATATGGCATTGAAATCTGAGCAAAATGGGATAAATACCTAGAAAAGTTACAACCACTTGGATATTAGTTAACATGCACTCAATGTCAAATAATCAAATTCAAATTGTAACTTTCTCAAGACTTGCCACAATTTTATTGGACTTCCAGTGGTCTGTTGGCTTGATTTAAGTTTCAGAGAAACTTTGCCTGTAATACAGACATAAATGTTGGGGTATATCAGAAAACCGGAGAGAAGGTTAATATGCAGCCACAATTCAGGTTTTAAGGGGGTCATAAGGAGGAGAAGGTCAAAATTCTACCAGAATACAGCAAACACTGAAGGTGGATATTGGGATTAGAGGCCGCAAATTAATCACTGAGTCAAGTCTCTCTCAGTTTTTTGAGAAATTTGTATACACATGACTACACTCTCCATGGAAAAGGAGATGAAACCACCTGAATTCATGTAACACAGCACCAATGCAACTACTTACAAAATGCAGAATACTTTGGAAAGGTATGCAGTTTTGTCATGATTTCTTTGTGTATAACTTACTATTTTGTATTTTATACTATGTACATTTTTCTACATCAAAGCATACATTACCTACGCATATAGAAATGAATATATACACATACTGACTTATTTAAATAGGCTTTTTACTAAATAGAAAAATGTGTGAATTCAAAAGGACAGACATTATGGGCATCTTTTTGGACATAGGGAGCTTGTCTATTGAATTAGGTTGATGTAGACTATAGAATTAACAGCCTACTTCTCAGAAGATCTCCTTTGATTCCAACCCTATTTAAGGATTGTAAACTAATTTTGAATGTAGTCAAACAAAATTGAATGGGACTTCCAACATTTCATTTGGGTAAAACACCACCTTTCCCTTAAATTGAGCTGTTCTGATGTCAAGATGAGTTAAATAACATAATCCCATTATTTTGTATAAATTTTGTGTTTACTCTCACATTTCATAAAATAGCATACCAAATACTCACATTACTTGTTAAGTTTCTTTGAAAATCATCATAAATTGTGCAAGCTGGTAGTACAAACACAAAATTTACGACTGTGAATACACCTAGATTGGGTCCCCTCCCCTGGCAGTTTGTTCAGTGACCATACCCTGGAAGGATCCAGAAAGCCCCTTCTAATCAATAATGGTTCATTCACAATGCACACACAGATATGCACATGTAGGACTAAAGATGGCTGTGTGAATGTGAACATTCTGTCTTCATTCAAGAACTTTCATCAAATTACTGACAGCAGACAATTTTAGAGGGTGGTCAGCACGATAATTGCGTGACCTGCTACATCTGGAAGCAGCAAAATTGGTTACTCTCAGCATCCGAGTGCTGATTTGTAATCCAGCAATAACTACTGATCGACCACCTCCACATAATATCTATTATGTGAACACGAGAACTCAGTTGAGCCACACTGTTGCATAAGTCATGCAAAATGGTTGCATTTACTATTAAATCAATTTGTGCAGATCTTAACAAGGTGGTAACAGAAGCAAGTGAAGAACAGCAATTAGCTTTGAGCAGGCAGATCATGATATCTACTAATATTAGAATGAACCACCAACACTCCCCCTCCCCCATTCAAATCTAATTTACCTTAAAAAACATGACATGTTGTTTTTCTTTCTTACACCTAAAAGAATCAATATATATATATATATATATATATATGAGAATGAAGTTAGACTGACTTATACAGTGTGGTTGACAATGAATGACATTATTCCATGACGAATGGATTAACTGGAGTGATATGCCATCTCATGGGGGGGGGGGGGGGAGGGGAGGAATAAAAAGGATTTTCTCGAGTCATGAAAAGCACACAGTCTTCACTGTTTGAATGAATAACCACCTGAAAGGGCTAATGCCATTATCGACTGAGCACTGGCAGCAAAAGGGGTGATTTTCCATTGCAGTCCCTCTTTTTCTACCATCACTACATAGCCTGTCCAATGGGCACTAGATACATCAAGCCCCCTGCTTTCCTTCAATAGATATACCGTTACCTCCCCTACCACCAAAGCCAAACCCATCCTTTACAAATCAATTTAAGTCCCAGCCAGTGGGTCACACTAGAAACCTCGTTGTCATCCCATCGCACGAGTCTTACCCATAATCAAGCGAACAATTTCTTCGACTGATTATATCTCTCGATACAACTCATCAGTGCAGAACAAACAAAGCGAAAACAAGATGGTTCTGCAGAGAGCAAATTAAATTCATGTGTAGAAAATTATATGGATGTATTTGTTTAAAAAAAAAACAAACAAACTAGCATCTGCATATCTTCAAGTTTTCAGCATGAACAACCAGCGTTGTTTGGTTGCGTGTCCGGATTTTGGTTCTTCTCCAGGCTGACCTCAATCACTGATTGGTTGAGAAGACAGATTTAAAAAAAGAAAAGAAAAGAAAAAGAAAAATATGTACAAAAAAAAAATGGAGGGGCAGAAACAAGAGCAGGAGAAACAAAAGAGGCAAAGGATTTGAAAGGGGTCAAGGAAACTAAAATGGAACAATCATGCCACAAAAATAATATGTAACATTTCTGAAAATGCACAAAGAAATCATAAATGAACAGTTGCATACTTCGTCACATGTAAACAAATAAATCATAAACATATGCATGGATGCAAACAATGTAGCACGGAATAGTAAGGCATTTAAGTTTATCACAATTTCCAATTGAACTTTTAGACCTCTGTAGAGTGCTGTTATGTAGCCTGTGGAAAAGTACTTTGTTTTGTTTTGTTTTTTTAAGCATTCCCCATCTCATATTGGTTTACAGCACAAAAACAATGCAGTAGCTGAATAGAAGAAAAGATCTGATTTCGCCTACCCTCATGTACTGTACTTAGAAAGTGAATACAAATATAAAGGCTTCAATTTTCGATAAGAAAAGATTTCATCACAGAGAAATTTCCTTGATATCTTACCAAGTTGGAAAACTACCATGTCCTTTTAAAAGCTATATACATCAGAATCTCCACAGTAAGAAATACTTTGGCTTCTATAAGAAATACATTGCTGGAAGATAATTTGTCTTGTATGATACTGATGGAACAGACTCCTGCATGGGGATCTGAAATCAGCCCACATGCTGTAGACAGCAAAATTGTCGTAGGCAGTTTTATTAAAGCTAAACAAGGGAATTGTCTTGCACGACTATCAATACACCACTGACTTTTGCAAAATGCCAAAAGTACATTAAAGCAAGGAAGAAAATTCTATGCATTGTATTGCCCAATCAATTTGATTATTGCCAGTAGGTAGGCATATGGTTTTGTGTTTGTAGCAACAAGATCTGAATAATTTGAGAATAATTACAAATCTAAACTTAAATCCAATCCTTAGCCAACTGGTCTTCTTTGAAAGGAAGAGGTACAAAACAGGATTTTCCCTTGAATCAAATGCTGTGAATTACCCTCATTATTACCCCCTTCCCCATTTCCTGTTAAGTCACAGAAAAGTTAAACATTAATGCTGAAGAACTAACCCATATTTACATATTCTGTGGGGCATACACATACACACGTGCTTTAATATAAAGCTGTGCAGAACTTGAGTGAACAAGTAAATGCTCATTGCCAAGACAAGATAAGCAAATCGTCACTTCTAATCAAGCAACCTCAAATAAACCATGCAGATACTACGACATGCACACATTTCCGTACTGTACCTGCCCTTGCCAACTTGTGGATCCGCTGGAAGTCCACTTTAAATGCATTCTGTGTCTTACCTTCTGAATACAACCTATGGGCCTTCGGAGAGGCAGAACTCTTAACAGGCATTTTCTGTATTCAAAATATACACTACATTCTCTTCTGAAGATGAGAATGATTAAGGACCTACACATCACTCTCCCTCACACAACATACATCTTGTAGCATGGTATCCTATTCCATGCAAATAAATAAATAAATGAATAAATAAATATCTAAAATAAATAACCTCTACATAGTGAGACATACTATATGAAAACAAATATAAGTCAAATACCGCTTCAGAACCCTACACATTCCAGTTTCTTTTCACCATCAAATTATATATGCAGGTAAGAAATGGATGTTACACGGTGTGAGATTGGTGTCCTACATAGATTCATGAGGGGAATGTTGTTAATTCATGTTTGCAGGAGGCAAAGGTCAGACGTGCCACAGGGTACATGTGTCTATTGTGCTTCTGAAATGTGCGGTTTGATGAAATAATACATTTTAAAGTTAGAATAGATGTATGTGTTAAATAAGCTGAATGTTTTCATCTAGTGCCGCTGTGAAAATGACTGATGTCGACCATGCCTTAAAACTTGGAACCGGAAGTCTTTGCATGGTTCCTGCTTTGAAAATACTTTTTTTTAATGTTTAATTCTACCACTCCCCAGTCCATATCCATTACCGCCCCCCCCCCTTTTTGTTTTTTTGCTACAGACAAAGAGCATTTAACGCTAAAGACAGCAAAGGGCATGCCCTGAATATGATGAATAAATTACAACAAAATATTCTTAATACTCTATGACCCCGTTTACAGTGCGAGGCCGGGCTCGGCCGTGGCTCGGCCGCGGCCGAGACCGGCCTCAATTGCGCGGCCGAGCCTCGCAATTTTGTCCGTTTACACTGCTGGGCTCGGCCGCGCTTTTGATTCAAACCTTTCAATATTTTGTCGTAGTGGCGCTCTGCTTGTAAACAAATGCAATTTGGTATTGTCTGGTTTTCAGACCCTTTGCCAAATGAATTCCGTGGCGACGAAGTCGCCGTTCGGGCAAAGGCCTTTGCCGAAGGAAAGAATCCTTTGCAGGACAAAACCACCTTAAACTATACTGGTTTTCTACATTGAGGGGGTTAATATCCTGAATAGCGAAAGATACAGGCAGAGGGTTTGGAAGCCAGACTAAAATTAGCCGTGCAATTGGCCGCGCATTTGGCCCAGTTTGCGTTTACACTGAGAAAAGGCCGGGCTCGGCCGCGGCCGAGACCACCTCCAGAGCGAGGCCAAATGCGAGGCCAATTTTGGCCTCGCATTTGGCCTTTTGCGCGTTTACACTGAAGCGAGGCTGGACTCGGCCGCGGCCGAGCCGCGGCCAAGCCTCGCACTGTAAACGGGGTCTATGAATCTTTGACAGCTGCCATAGAAAATCTGACTACCCCCCCCCCCCCAATTAACATGAACCTTTTATAGTACATGTATATTCTTAATGACCTGTTTGGAATAGCAAATGATGATAATATATCTTCTTCTTTTTTGTGTGTGTATAGCCATTGACAGGTATATTTAACATAAACAATTCAAAGAACATGTAGATAAACATGAACAAAATGTTGACTACTTCCTAGAGAATAAGATTTGTCCTTTTTGCATGACTTGCCCTGTTGAAGGCTACTGAAACAAAACATAAAGAAGTCAGCAAACATACAGTATCAAGTGTGAAACACTTCCCCATGACCATGACCCTTGACCTTGAAATTTGGTATCACAATCCATTTCACTAACATTGTTATACAGAGTAATGCACATGTCCATGATCAGGATTCAAAATCTTACACTGATTCAGTCTACACTTTACTGCAGAAGAAGAATTTTTCATGGACTAACACTAGACAAATTTTATGCCTTTGCCTACGAACTTTGGCACATATCAAAGTATGGTAAGAATGTCTTATAAATATCTTTTATGAGTGAGACGCAAGGCATAGAGTCAGCCTTGATTGGATGGTAGAAAATCTTCCATTGAGAAATGAGTGTCGTACTTAAAGGAAGTGTCAAGAGCTGACTATAAATAAATAAATTAAAGTCCTGCATCAAGTATAGGTACTTCAGATTTAATCATTTTCTTTTTCTCCTTCTTTCTGTGAAGAGGAAAAGGATACTGTCGCCGGCTGGCTTGGTTTCTGTTGACTCCATACCAGGTAAAGCTGCTGCTACTCGTCTGAACAGCTGTGAGGGAGAAATAAGATATTGTCCGAGGTGAGGATCAGCGAACTGATGTCGCATGGAGGACTGTCTCTAGACTTTAGACATTATTCATTGGTTAAAGGGTGTATACAGTTCTGGTTGAGGTGAGGATTTGGCTTTTAACTTTTTGCGAGATATTCAGAAGCCACTCTATAAGATGTCAAAGAGCATGTAATTCTAAGGGGTTTCAATAGTTTATTTGATGAGAATTGGTTTTGAAATGGCCGAGATATCCAAAAACAAGGTAAAACAAAGAGATCCTAATAAAAGGCGTGGCCTGTCGCCTTTTATTATTATCACTTTTTTTTGGATATCTCAGTCATTTAAAAACCAATTTTCATCAAATAAATGTTGAATCCTTCTTAAAATTACATGCTCTTTCATATTTCATAAGTAAGAGGTTTCTCATTCTCTCACTTACGAATGCTCAAAACATGAATCCCCACCTCAACCAGTACTGTACAGTCCCTTTACATCTAACACATTTTACCTTCTTTTCGTATGATTATTCCATAAAATTTTCTTGCTAGATCTCTTTGTCCTTACTCTTCTCTTCCTCTTGATCACTCTTTATATCAAAGATGCCCAACCAAGGAAAACTACATTATATGGATGGCAATGAAGGGGATACAAGGGAAAATATTGCACGAGTTAGGACCAATATTGCATGAATTGAAGATGAGCGCAATACTGACCCGAATGAGTGTAATATAATTTCCTGGAGTTCCATGAAAACTAAAGCCAGCTACTATAATCATTATCTATTACCAAATCAACAAAATGCAAAAACTGTACACAGTAGGTTTTAGTTTTAATCTAAAGTACACTCTGTAATTAAAAAACTGTGACTTTCACTTGTACATGTAGCAAGAGTTTGCACACTTAAGTAGGTGTTCAAGACACAGACGACACAATTTAATATGGAGTATTATTGCACAACCATTTACTAAAGTAGCTCATGGGGAATTAATGCAATAGCTTATTTGTTTCACTGAATGCCCTGATAAATTGCACATAAAAAAATCAATAGACAAAAATATGCATTTTTAATGCATCAATAAAATGCCTTTACATACCCAGGTAGATAATTTTCAATGTTGCACATACAGACAACCCTGTCTATAGTGACCACGCAAGGGAGAAAAAAAAAGTGTCTGTTTGAGACAGATTCCCGCTAGAGACAGGGTCTTTAACATGGCTTTTCTCATGAGGGGAATTTTTTCAGTGGCTGTATGTGGGAGGTGGCCACTAAAGCAGGTTTGACCGTACATTGAAACCATAGATGACGGGATGGAGAACATATTTGGACAGAGATTATGAAATTTTGACAAGTCAGTAGCAGGAAAGAAGATGCTCAGAAAAAGAGAGAATCTTAAAATCTGTGGTAAGAATGGACACTTATAGTGATGAGAGAGAAATTGAGATGGGTAGACAGACAGACAGACAGACAGACAAATATGAAAAACAAAACCAAAAAAAAAAAAGGACAAAAAACTTGGATGTGATATCAGAGATGGACAGATGGAAATAGTTGGATTATCACACACATGAACAGAGGCACCCCACAAAGACTGCAGCAGCCAGGTTTAAACTCTTCACGGGGGCCTCTTCTTGGGCTCCAAAGTATAGCCACGGGGTGATAATCAATAATGCTGTATACGAGACCACCGTGCTCGTCACTGCCTGACAACGAGATCGCATCAGTGTCTGACATACGGTCAACGTTCCCCCGCGTCTCATGCTCCCTCCCGCCCCGATCATCCATCCCCCGCAGTGACTTGTCAAACGGTGTGAGGATTTTTATCAGTGAATGGGAAGACCTACGGAGAGGGAAATTGTGTATATGTGTATATGTGTTTGTGTATGTGTTTGCATGTGTGTGTGTATGAGTGTGTGTGTGTGTGTACAGATTATCTCAGAAGAGACATACACATGTGTCTGAAGCTGTTGTATGTGTGTCCCAGTGTGCCTATATTTGTTGAGAGAAGACTGCCCAAGTTTGACGAGTCCCGGTGATAGAGCAAGCTTAAAACTGGGGCAAGGCTCATTCAAACTGCGCTCACATGCTCATTACACATAATGCATTTCAACAGACTTTCCCAGGCTATTATGAAGATGGATAAAAGTCTGGCAGCTACAGTCGTATCTACGCCACGAGTTTGAATAATCACAAAAGGGTCATAAAATGCCCTCCTTTGATCGAACGAAGTAACATGTGCCAATTCTTGATTCCTGCACTCTCTCCCTTTAAAGACACAAAGTCTAACCTGAATGAAAATTGCAATGAATAGATTTTAAAAAGTAAATCAAAAATGTGATGCTATTTTGTAATTGAACAAGAATGATCCAAATCTGAATAGCTCGAACTGCTGATAGTTTTGTCAGTACTTAAACTTCAACAGTCATTTTAAATCAAGCTGCCACTTATAGTGGTAAAATTTAAATCAAAATGTTCCCTGCATCTTAACTTTCGAGTTTTAATCAGATATACCACTGTGACATAAATTTTCATTTGATTTGGTGGTTACTACTATTTAGCATGTAAAATACTACAAAACATTAAACTGCAATTTTTTAAGACCAATATGTGAGAACCTTTAATCCATACTGCTCAAGAGCCTAAAAGTGCACTCAAAGTATTAGGCTACATGAAACTAAAGCCATGAAATATACAGGTATATATCACAGCTACACTCACTATCACACAAACATTATACATTTTCAGGTATACAATGCATCCATGAACATAAATACATAATGTACAGTGTACATGTAGACAATCAAAGTACATAAAGAAATAGAAGAAAGACTTACTTGTTTTACATTATAGCCTGCCTTTGCACTTGTTTCGATGAACATTACATTGAGCTCCTTGGCTTTGCGCTCGCCTTCATCTATTGACACTTGTCTGTATTCAGTATGGACAAAGGAAGCAAAATAGTAACTTTTTAAATTACAATTCTCATCTTGAACATCATATATAATATATGCACACAATACACTGTAACTCTCTCTCTCCCTCTCGCATCAAAGTGTATACAAGGATTCCATTCTTGGCTTATTTTCAGCAATGATGACTTGATACTTGCACCAAAGCTTTATAACATTGGTTCAGAATTTAAGAACTGTTCAAACATCATCCTGAGAAGAGAAAAGAAACTTAATGCCCCAAACATTCTTTTTTTTTTTTTTTTTTTTTTTTTTGCATGCAAAATTATCCATCATGTACAAAGTAACTTTCCAGTACACTAGTTTTGACAGAACTTTGGTTTATGAAATGATATTATCAGTACACTGCAATCATATGTACACTCAATAATCTATGGACCATCAACTATTTTAACAAAGGGTTGCTAAACAATAAGATAAAATTTTTGAAGAAGTTTGCCTCAAAACAATTCAAAATACAAACAACAACAAAACACAAAACTTTTTTTGTCTAATAAAAGTTTTATTATAATACTGTAAAAGAGGATATTTTCGTGGCAGTAATTTTTCACGCTCTGCCGGGTAAGCTGAGTTTTGTGTGTTTTTAATTCTGCGGAATCAAAACATGAACTACTGGAACATATGGCAAGCAAAAATATTCATGTGCTTTAATTTTTGCGCTGGTTTGTGGTTGCGCGAAATTTGCAAAAATTTCGACAATGCGAAAATTTCCACTTTTAAAGTAATAAACTTCAACTTCAACATTTATTTTCTTCAACTTCAACATCTATTCAACTTCAACATTTCTTCAACATAACTTCAACATAACTTCAACATGTATTTTTTTCTCACCGTTTGTCTGCGAGATCGGTTTTATTTCCTACAAGCATGATGATGACATCACTCCCTCTCTCTGTCCGAACGTCGTCGATCCATTTCGATGTCTGGTGGAAAGAGTTAGCATCTGTAAAAAAAAAAAAAAAAAAAAAAAGAAAAGAAAAGAAAAGCAGTGTAACTAATGCCAATAATGACATTTCACATGTAGACACTGACTGCATATCATTGCCTGTGGTGCTTAATGTCAAGAATGTAAAAACATGCAGTTAATTCATTCAACTAAATAGAATACAGCAAGTGTTCTATACAGCAATGTACAAGTATATGTCATAAATGAAGATTTACAATTGTAACATGATTTCACAGCTTTTGTTTGCATTTTCCTACAATAAAAGGTCGGAGAGAAACAATGGTCAGTTCCCAAAATGATGTTAAGGCCTTATGAGATGTTCAGAAAATATAAATAGTAAAACAAAAACAATATTACTGCCATTATTTTGGTGTCACTATGCCATTTAATTATGAAAACAATATTTACATTAAATAAAGTCCACCGCTATCATCAAAGACAGAGATTAGAAAGAGAGACATACACTTGTACATCACATTGTACAGTATCTTTGTTTTTGCCAATTTTCACACACAGATATCTCACTTGAGTATGTACGATGCACTTTGTCTAAAACTTACTATCAAAGGGAAAATTGCATAGCATATGTTTTGTAGCACATCATTATCTAAATGCAAAGAAATGCAATACACTTTCTGTGTCATGTTATAGCATAATTACCTTCCATTTGTATTACATACATATTGAGAGCATTTCATAAACCATGTCATATCACATGTGTATGTATGTGTTGTAGCTCTTACACACGATACATATGAATCACTTTGTCAAAAATATACAGAAACTGACTGTGTACACACTTCTACATAAAATAACATTGCATAAGCTTGGTTTACTTGACACCTGTTTGGTTTTAACAGTGGCATGTCACAAATTATCAGAGACAGTGAATACAGGAGACTCATCATGAGTGAAATCTTTTATCCTGCAAGATTACAAAATACTCCTTGAACAGTTTAATGGGGAGCCCCATTCGTTCACTAGCCATGATTATCATACACAGTCAGCAGTCTGGGTTTGGGTGCTCCACAAGTACATTGTACAATACACTATGACGACACGTAGATCTCAGTTCAATTTGCCTTGTAGCAACTCTGATGTATACGTGTACCAACCAAACATATGTTTTTTCTTCTTTCTCCCTGTCTGTCTGTCTACCCCCCCTCTCTCTCTCTCTCTCTCTCTCTCTGTTGAGCACAGACCACATACAACTACAATGTACCAATTATTGCATGTGAAATGATGGGATCACATTTCAGTGTAATTGCACACACAACCTTAATATACACAATGAAGAATATGAAAGAGTCCATTTGACGGTACAGGCTGGTTAATGATTTCATGTATATCATAAACTCACATGATGCCAGAAGATTTAGATGCCAGAAGATTTAGAAGGGCAAATCATGAAAGTATTGACAATTCTGGGGTACAGATGTATCAGCACCTTTCAAGATACATCCTAGGATTCCTACTGATGTAGATGATCAGGTACATTTGTAATTAACATTCATCTATACCCCCATTTCACAGAGATTTTCCCTCATCGGTCGCTCCACGGAAGCAAAGTTTATGTATCAGATCACAGACCGATGAATCTGACTTGTGGCTCAGGTCAGCGTCAGACATGTCGGGCAGTGATCCGATGAGGGCAAGATTTGTCATATCAGTAGTGAGGATCACGCGCGACATGTCTGACACCCACCTGATAGTCAACCAACGAAGTTGGATTCATCAGACTGCGATCCGATACACTTCGGTGGGTGGCCAGAAGCAACAAACAATAACTTTGCCTTCGATGAGTGACCAAGGAGAAAAAATCTCTGTGGAATGGGGTATAACTTTGCATGACTTGCTGATACCATGAATAACACATACAATGTGTACTGGCAGTATAACTTATTTCAATCTCCAGAGTCCAAGAAATAGAACTGGGCCATAAAACACTTACATTTCTGTTTTAACAGAATTCAACTAGACTTTAAATCATGCCATTCACTGATTTTAAATGAAATCATTTTCTATGATAAAATTTTGGTAGTGATCCGGATCACTGTCTGGATCCAAGATTTTGTTTATCAATCTTTTTTTTTTTTTTTTTTGAAGGATTCTTCATTATTTGGAAATACTGCCAACAATTTAGGGAATTCAAGCGGCGCCTAGTTAAGGTGGGCATACGCGCACTGAGCATGAACTCGAGGCGCAGTGGTCAGTATTTAAGCTATGATACAGACACGAGAAAGGATTCTTTGGGGAGACATAGAACCATTTTTAGCATACTTGTACACATTTTTAAAATGTGTATGTGTGGAAATGAGATGCATGTGGAAGTCTATGCTCTCCGAGTGCTTTATTTTCGAAAATGCCTTATGTCTTTAAAATGATGTAATATGCCTGCTTATTGTAAGAAAATCCACTTTAAAAGAGGAGAGTAGTATTTGACTAGCTGCAGTGAGAGAAACTAACATCACATGACACAAACCTTACGAGAGGCCCATTATGCAGGCACTGCAGACTTGATACAGTAGATGTTTACACAGCCAAATTTTCCCCACTATTCGTCTCAGTTTTCCCACATAGCTTCAATAGATGATTTTCCTCCCTTTAACCCCAAGCAATTCTTTCTTTGGCATGTGATCTTCCCTTCAGGTTTGAAAGAGTTCATGGCTGATAAGAAATATAAAATATATCCAGTGCAATTCAAAACTAAACAAGGGCTGCTTGAATGTATACTACATCTGTATAGAAGTGGCTTACAGCATCTCCCATCCCTCCCTCATTCACAGCATAATCTCTCCCTCAAAATGAGATTACAGTTTTTCCTACATCACCCCCTTGTATGTCAGTTGAGGCACCACATATTCTTCACATTTCACATACAACACATAGTGCATGATTCCAGTACCACTGCACGGCATTAAACTGCATGCGAGAATTATGGATCAAATTGTATGACTACCTCGGTATGTTGTACAAAAGGTGTGAATGTATTATGTGTGTATAAAGGGAATTCTGAGAGTTTTGTGCATGAATATAATATTAGATTATAATGCATTATCTGGTGAATGAAAATGGGTATCTCCACAGGAAAAGGGTACATTTCAGGGATGTTGGGTTATTTTCTGTTTCTTATGTGCATTACCCCCTAAATGATCTTTTAGAACACTTCAATGAGATCACATTACACCAAAATTGTTTCAATCAAGCTATCTAGCAGAATTTTTGCCATAATCAAATTTTTTGGCTGAATGTATGTAACTCTGGACTGACATTGTATTCTTGTATGTTCTAAACATACAAACATCACTCTTTTCTGCAATTCACTCCTTCGTGAGTGAATGTTTCCACTCGTCCTTTTTTTATTTTATTTTATTTTTTTAAGAGAGAGAGAGAGTACAACATTCAAAACCTGTTCTTATATTCAACAAAATATTACATTTCAAGAACTTACCTTCAATAACTGACCAAAACTGATTTCTCTGTAAAGTCTAATCAGTTAATTGCTCAGTCATACAACAACTGAGATTGATGACAATATGACATACATCTTTCCATGAAAAAGTACACAATAACTGACAATCAGTTGAATAGATACCCAGATAATATGATGCCTCCTCTGCTTCCATACATGTACATGGATGTGTAAGACATTACTTTCCACTGATCTGGAAGTTTCTAGAAGGGTTTGTTTAAAAGAGAAGCCCTAGGCATGGCACTTTATTCCCATTTCCTCATCCTAGTTGGAGGGGACTTGGAGGAGAATGAAACCCAAATATCAGTATGGGAATGGAGAGAATACAGAATATAGTAGAATGCATCAATGAAATTTGAGGAAAATCAGAATATCCATTCAAAAGTTATGAACTATTATGGTTTTGGTACTGGCACCAGTGGATATGAAGGCTACAACAATTTGCAATATTCAGTAGGACAACAATATAAAGTAGTATGATATGAAGATAACAAGAAGAGAATTCAACATATTTTCTTCTTTTTTTAAGCACATATGTAATGATAGAGCACTAACCTCTTTCAGACTGCAGGGGAAAGAATATTAACCTTGTCAGCTACATTGTGTACAAGAGAAAGGAATGTGCACTTTTCATATAAAATGAAAATGAAATTTTGCAATATTATCTTTAATTTTTCTTTAGACCATTGTCCTACACACAACAAAATTGCTGTGCAGTCTTTTTATCCAGCAATGGTGGTCCAAAACTTCAAAAATTCTTAACTTTTAAATAGATTCTCTGATTTGCTTCAAACATTAAATGTACGATTTGCAAATGCGTTCTACAGATATTTTTGCATTCACTCGATTAAATCCTTTAAAGTCAGCCATCCCTTGGTTGCTTGCTGGGAAGCATTCAATACCTCTTTCATAGTGGTCACATATTATAATGAAAATCAATTTCAATTCCATTCAAGGATCACATCATCCCTCTTCCATACCACAACCCCATCTCACTCCAAAACAGCACCGTGCACATGCATCCTGATATTACAGTGTGATGCAACATTGGGAGAATACGATGTGCATCACATTTACTGGGTGCTTGACACGACACCACCATGTATACTGTATACGTCAAATATTTTGCGAGGTTTTCATTTTTGCGAATTTCGAGAGTTAGGCGCTATTTGCGCAATTAAAGACACAAGAAAATAATGACTCTGATCCCCATATGAATGTGACACACACATGACATTTCTCCTTTCAGTACAGTACTCCGGGATAGCAAATTTAACCACTCGCAAAATCGTAGGAAAGTCCCGATTCGCGAAAATTGAGCCTCACTAAATACATGGCGTATACAGTAGCTGATGGCTTCTCGGTACTCACTTGTGATGTCGTAGACTACGACAGCGACGGTGGAATCCCTGATGTAGCTGGGGATCAAGCTGCGGAAACGCTCCTGCCCTGCCGTGTCCCACAGCTGCAGTCTGACAGTGCGGTCTTCCAGGTACATGGTCTTTGACAAGAAGTCTATGCCTATGGTAGCCTGCAGGGTAACACAGACAAACAAAAATACACAATAGGTACATATTCTTATGGTAAAAATTTTGAGATTTGGATCGCGATCAGGGTCATGTCTTTTTGATTCATTGTTCTCACTGGAAAAAATTTCAAAACTTGGGTCGCGTTTAGGTAGGTGAGTGAATCCAAGTAAAAATAAGTCCATCTCACAAATCTTAGCAATTCAAATTTAATTTTGAATCATTCTTCCTGAAGGTTTTTCATTATCATTAAAGTACAAATTACTTTAATCAAGACAACACTGCAGTAACTTCAAACAAAAGGTTCTGCTAGTCCCCCCCCCCTCCCCCCCCCCCCCGAAAAAAAAGAGTCATTATTGCAAGATTATTTCACTACAACAAAACACAACAAAATAAACTTAAAGATACAAGTTTCTCTTTGGATTCAATGCCAAGGAAATAAATTATGTAACAACAAAAAAAGAGAAAAAAAAGGTCTGATTATGATTCTACTGTATTTCACAAACCAAACTTGAAAGTGGAAGTGCAATACAAAGAAATTTTGGCTGCTATGAATTATGCTGAATGAGTGTCAAGCTATAAGGAGTTATGCTCGATTTTTAAGATTCATATCAAATCAATCCCACAGCTAGGCCTGACTGCACATTCAACAAACTGACAGTTGCAACTCTCTGCATAAAACATAGTTCTTGTATCACTTTTCATTTCCTCTCGCTCGAAATCTACAACATTACATCTTTTCAAAATCACTCAAAGCGAAATTTCACAACAAAATTCCAGAATCCTTTCTAATCTTATGACACTATAAAGCAGGGACGTGTACATTTTCCAAACTTACCTGATATGTGTTATCGAAGCTGTCATACATAAACCTTGTGATGAGTGAAGTCTTTCCAACTGCCGAGAAAAAAGAGAATTGAACAATTGAAAGCAAATCTGTATTATACTCTGTATCTTTTGTCTAGACAGCTTTTCAAATGTCTCAGTTATTGTCCACACTCTGGTGAGATACACCATAACAAACCTCTACAAACATAGTCTAAACATTAGTAGTGCATACACTGTAGATGATCAAGAGCACAGTTTTTTTTTTCATTTATATGTGAAAACATAAAGTGAATTAGAGCTGTATACACACAATACATTTCCCCACATTTGTGGAGTTGTACATGTACATAGTCACACATTCTTTACGAGCAGGATAGTTTGTTTCACATGTCATGAATGCTTACTGTACATAAGACACAGGGGCTGGCAGTTTTTCCATTTTCTCCAGCCATGCATTTTATGTGATTTCTTTTTCTTGTTACCGTTCAACATTTAGTGCTGTTTTGTGAGTCCCCTTTTTCCACTTGTATTGAAAAATCTTGTACGTGTACAAATGTTGTTGTTGTTGTTGTTATTATTGCTGTTAATGCTGTTGTTGGTTTGTTCACCAATTTACAAGACATCATTTGGTCGAGCAGAGGCTTACACATTTGCATATGGGACATTGCGGGGGTGGGGGGAGAAAAACATCTATTGAGCCTTTACGCTGAATTGTAATGCACTATGACTGGATTATGTCCAAGCCTGTACATGTAGTGGCACAACAGTCTAATGAAGGCCAATGCCACATTGATCACACATCTCAATCTACAGCATTATATTACGACACTGCTCAGCCACAGGGCGAGAGGCTCAGCCACAGTGAATCAGAATACTTGCCAAGGTCTCAAACCCTGACGAATGCATTACATTTTAGTATCCATGTTAACAACACTCTGACAACTCACATGGGTTGGATGTGCATAGCTACATTGTACCATGAAATTTTGTCATTTATCACCTTTGTAGCCCGCTGTATGCCAAGCAAGAAAATCCAATACTGTGCTGCATTGATTTCCGATTACCGGTACTCATTCACTATCATTCGAGAGTAGTGTTATTGACAATCTTTTGACTATTGACAAATTATAAATTGCATTTAGCACCATGTACATATACTGCATAGTATTCCTACTAAATTGTTCTGTTTGGTTTTGTTAATAGAGCACAACATCTGGGTCGTATTTATCATCCTCCGTTGGTCAATGCTATAAAGGTTGGACCCCCTCCCCCACCCCCCCCCCCACCCCCCCCCACCCCCCAAAAAAAGCTCTGTAGCTGGCAAAAAATATGAGGATCACAAAGAGGTATTGCCACTTTAGTAGTTGCTTGAAATATAGCCTGTAATGTTAAACTGTCAAATTCAATCTGTGTTAAGACATGCAGTATTTCTTCATGATGAACAAAGTGTCTACCCTAGCAATAAAGAGCCAGGACTAGTTTTTAACGGAGAATAAAAGAAACCTGCCAAAAGGAGCTCCAACTCCAATTCCAATTGGCAAACAATGATGTGGTTTGTGCTGACTTTACCACAAGCTACTGTAAAATGTTTACGTTTAATTTTTCATATTTTGCCAGAACCCAGATTCACAAAATTGAAATGCACATGAAAGTTCTTGTCTGAACTATATGCAATGAATGCTTGTTGCAAATTCACAAAAAACTTCATGCCACGAAGAAAGGCCTTCAGCTCCAATTTGCAAAATTACATGCTGCAAAAATACCTTGCTTTACAGTAGTTTTAATAGTTTGATTGTAATTGGCTGTAATGGATATCATGAGAGGCACTCTAAGTCTCAGGGTATGTGAATACAAACCAATTTTCGCTAAAAAAATACACCTGGGTATGGTCAAACCTGCTTTAGCAGCCACCTGTCTACAGCGGTCACCCACAATACATGTTTATGACCACTGGAACCCCCCCCCCCCCCCGACAGAAAAGCCATGTTAAACTGAAAGACACTGTCTATAGTGGCCAGCTGTCTACAACAACCACTCTTTCTGTCTCCCTTGGCTGGCCATTAAAGACAGGTTTGACTGGATACACAAAACAAAAGAATGAATAGAACAAAGAAATTGCATGATGTAACTTCTGCATATCATTGTAAGTGTTTGGCTTCTACCCAAATTCTATTGCCTCCACTTCATTCACATTCAAGCGGAGAAATTTCGCACAAGCAGGAAACCAGGTCCCCCGGCAAGAACCACATAAGAGCAGCATGGGTGCAAAGGTCACGACAGCCTGTGCATACCGAGTGAAAGCGCAAGTTCTACTGTGACGAGAAGAGCCTGAGAGAAGGAGGAGAAAGAGGTCTGCTCCTCTCACAAGGGGGGAACTCGGCACTCACCGTGACAAGCAGACAAGAAGACAAGCAGACAAAAAAACAAACAAACACGAACCAGACTGCACACATACACTTGTGTACATGTCACAGGTAGGAAGCCGCCCTTCTCATTTGCATTTTGTCCCATGGGAAACAGAAATTGAATCATTTGACAGATAGAGAGCACTGTACACTGCAAGTAACAGCTATCACCCACAAACACCAACTAGTGCATTTGTTTCAGACCAGACATCAAAAGATTTTGTGACAAAAAAACACGATAGGAATGGAAGGTACAATGTATGAGAGTTTGAGAGTCAGATCTTGATAATCTAGACAAGATCCATGCAATGTAATAGAAGTCAAACAAGACTAAACTGCACAACAGCAGACAACCAAAGCACTATAGTATTGCAGTCTATTTTCATTCAAATACCTCAGCACATGCCAATGCTGTCAAGTTTTGTCCTTGAAAATTCACCCTATTCATGGCACTTTTTTAAATATAATCATTAAAGCCACTATCAATACCATAAGAACTTCAACATAAATTCAACTATACATCAGTTCTTCCTCTTGTTGGACAGCTACTGATTTGCTACATGTAGTGCCCGCCTTGTTCCTTCAGCCCTACCTCTTCCGCCCCACCCCCCCCCCCAAAAAAAAAAAACAACAACAAAACCCAGCAACAACACAAAACAAAAACAAGGCAAAACAAGAAAGTAGCTACAGGGGTATCATATATTAAAAATTATGTGTACAGTCTGTCCACATGGTAATCTACAAGCTTACAATCTTGTCACAGGATGTAGACGCTCACCAAAGTGAAGACATTGTCTGGCGAAAACTGCAAATAACAAATTAGCACACTGCACAAAAATGTACTACCAGGTAACCTGATTTTCCCTACCCCGGACTTGAAATTTGATTTCCCCTGTGCTCAATCTGATAATGACCAGCTGCTGGCAGCAACTAATATTGAGGCCTATGACCATTTCAGAACCAAAGTCTGACGATGGAATGCTCAGTACTACTACGTACAAAGTACAGCTGTACAAAGTACCTGTGATACACTTCAGTGTAACTTATAACAAATCATAAGTGTCATTTAACTCACTCTTTTAGAAAATGTTTCTACTCCATAATAAACTACCATAGATACATGGTTATCACTTGAAACTCTGCACTATGAAGGCCACCAAATTTTGACACATTTAATTACCGGTAGTGAGTTTGTCGTCTCCGTCCAACGCATACATCTGAACTGACATAAACACTCTTTGGAGAGAAAATCATTCAGGAACCTTACTAAAACTCTCACAATGCACTTGAATTACAATGTCATGAATAATTCATGTATAGGAAGATTAAAATTGGCATTGTGCTTGTTCTATGAATACATGACCTATTACATGTAATTAATCAATTCATTCATTCATTCATTCATCCACTGGGATTGCTGATATGGTAATCCTGGAGTGAATGAATGAATGAATTGATTAATTAATTAAATTAATGTTCTATGATGCTGAAATGTTTGAAAGTACCTACACTGTATGAGTTACAGTTGTATACTGTGTACAAACTTAACACTGTTGAAGAGTACTATAACTTCATAAAAGAGTAATTACACACCGTAGTCGAGTTAAATATCTTAAATATGAAAGTGCTAAACAAAAATGAGTGCCAGAATATCAGCCATTAGTGCCCCTCTCTCTCTCTCTCTCTATCCACTTTAATACATTACTGTCCTGCTTTTTGTATTTTCCCTGTGCTCCTCATTGAAGTTGAAGTAATGTACATTATGACATTCATAAAATGACACATCACAATGACACACCACTGTTTTGCTTTTCACACACCTGCACACGTGCACATACTTGACGTAGCAATGACTGTGTGGAATACGAGATTGAAATTTCCCCCATAGATACGTGGGATATGAAAACTCAACTCTGCAGAATTATGAAAAATGAACTCAAACAATAGGAAAAAGCAATTAGTGACAAGCAGTATCTGCCCAAAGCACATACAGTACACAGAACCTTTGTATCAAAGCACTGAATGGTAATAAAACGTAACATCTACACAGTTTCTATGTACTGTATGTCTATACAATTTTTGGTTAACAAAGATTTATTTGTAAACGCCTATACATATGTACATAAAACCTCAATTCATTCATAGTGTTGACAATCAGTGTGTACAGCCAAGCCTTGAATCATGCAGGGGTCGTTACAAGTTCGGAAAGCTGCATTTTAAATGATCACTTCATAAATACATGTAACAGCCAGAAGATAGTCATATATATAGAGCAACTATCAGCATACGGCACCATTTGCTACAGTTGCACAGAATGTTCATATCAAGTGTAGCAACTCCGCTTAGCATCTATCTCTTGGGCATTTGCTTGTAAACTGCATACATTATTGTCTTTACAGTACTGGCACATTCAGCACGGGTTGGCCTTGCATTTATCATGCCGCTTCCAATATGGCGTTATCACACACAGCATGACTCATCATACTTGAACAGGAGAGGGCATAAAACCTGTTAGTCACAGGTGAAAATAACATACATCCACACACTCTATTCACACTGCATGACATTTCAAAGACAAGGATATTTTTATATTAAAGCAAAGAGCACCTGTATGCCTCCACATACTAAAGCTATAAAAGCTCAATGTTTTGCTCATGACACAAAAACATGAATAAATCATGAAAATAGAAGAAAACTATAATTTCAAGCACAAGCCCATTAAAATGAAGAAAACTATTGTCCCTTTACCAAGTACACAATTATCAGGTCTGCAAGTGAGCTCATTAATGTGCACGACCTCTATCACCTGAACGTAACAAGGTACCTACGTTGTATACGGGTATGTGTACAAGTACAGCAGTGTACATTTTATAAACTAAAAAGCGCAAGACTAACTGCAATGTACAATATGTACACCTAAAATGTACAGTACAAGTTTCCACTGATCTGTATTGATATCTATAGAGCTATCTCTCATTAATAGTATACTGTTTTTTGTTTTTGTTTTGTTTTTTGCCCTGCAAGAAGAGGTATTGGTTTTTGTATTTTCTAACAACTGCAGCATTAAATTGAGTCTTCCATTTTATTTTTCCCTTCTCTTTATTTGACATTCTCTTATCTGATTATTTATTGATTAATAAAAAAAGAATGCTGCCAGAGCTGTTAATTACAGCTGTACACAATTTCTATATCTAACAGGACAGAAATATCAAATTTCAAGTTCAATCTGCTATGTTTGGTCAGCTGCCAGTAATACAAAGTGAAAATCCATAACAGTCCACAAGCATTTGTTTCTTCCATGAATGATGTACTGTACACTAACTACAATGTATGCATGCACGTGATACAAATCACAGAAAATATTACTCTGCAAATCTCCCCTAAAATGGAAATAGTTCTATACATTTGTAGGTTATGCTGTGACCACATTATATTGCTTTAGGCAGCAATGCAATATGTAGTTTGTAATATGCAGTAGGGCCTATGTAGTTGCATAAAGACGTTTGTTGGATTGTGCAACATTCGGTCTTACAGTGTATCAATCCCAATGGCTGTCCCAACTAAACTGTTACAGGGTATCATACAGTGTACATTGTATGCAGAGCAGTTGTGTTTCTCATACAGAATGTTTGACTAACAGAAACGAACACATGTATGAAAAAAATACTCCTAGGTGTGCATTGTCTTGGTGTAATGAGATGCGCAGTACAAGTGTATGTTCAGTCCTTGACTGATTACTTCAACACAGACATGAAAAAAATGCTAAATGTACTGAAATTTCAAATGGAAATGAAAACATAAAAAAAATTACAGAGACTACAGTTGTAAAAAGGTTTGTATGACTGAGAGTAACTGTGGATTAAAGTACATGTAGCCTCCTTATAATATTGTCTGTCAGGTCCTCAAAGAGATCTGATTTTGTATTTCTACCACTTAAGTAACAACTTGAGTTTCCCTCAACATAAGAATGTCTTTGGACCAAGATGTGCTTTGCAAAGGTTCATTGATTACCGGTACTAGCCAGTACTAATTCAGCACTATTCAATGTGTATTTGGCACTTTATCACCTTGTCATAATCAACTGCCACTATGCACCAACAATGAGAACCCCAGAACCATTTTTCTACAAATGAAATACAGAAATCAAGGGTGGCTGAGGTTATCACTCCGTCTATGACTGAGCGTTTACTCTTAAAATATTGCCTTTCGAGTATATATGCTGTTATACGGAATTGAATTTAAATTGGCTTGTGCATGAAATTGAGAAGTTTTCAAATGTCAAAACAACACTGAAGATCGTACAAACCAATTACCAAAGTAATCAGACTATAAAACACATATTTGTGAATGCCTGACCCACAGAAGTACAGACAGGCGGCTACAAATGTACATTAATCATAAGTGAGGAAATTATGATGAAAACAGTGCATATTAAGGTGATGATGATGGCAATGATGATGCTGAAGAAAATGGTGGTGGCAATAATTACAAGAAGAAAGCAAGAAGGACTATTTAATTTCAAATATAGGTACATACATGCGGAACAACTCCAGACTGTGGAAAGAAAATGCCCAACCATGTCAGTATGCTAAGTGCATACAATATTGTACTGTCTGTGCGCATACATCGATGCATATGTACAAATTGTAGTTTGCCCAAAAGATTAGTCAAACTCAAAACAATGCATAGTGGCGTGTTGTGCAATCAGGGGAGAGGGGTATTATGCAGTCATTTACAACATGGATCTTTAAAATATCTTTATTGTGAAGAATATCAAATTGATCATATTCTGAAAGAAAAAAAGTGTTTTGAGACCAGTCCATGTAAAGCTTCACGAGACTACATTACCAACACAAGAGGGCAGGAAAATTCAGAGGAGTACAAAATTCATAAGCTACGTGTACATGTATACAGGCTTTCTACACACATACACACACACACACACACAAACAAACAAAAACAAACAAACAAACACTCTAAGAATGATGTGGTCAACATCACTAGGGTTAAAATAAGATGTAGGCCTAAATGCACTACATAACTGTATGCTTCTGAGGAAAACTTGTATGATAGAAAAGCATACGTGTCCATGGCAAACTCCTATATAATGTCCTATACTTTAATATGTAGTACCACACTGCCAATTTTATTAAAAACTGAATAAGATTGTTGAAAAACAAACTGAATAAGATTGTTGAAAAATAAACTCAATACCAAAACTGCCAACAAAAATGCAAGGACCAGCATCACTTGTCATTAATCATGTCACTAATCAAGTACTATGTATGGGTACTCATACATGTACATAGAGGGTTGTATACATTGTATGTACATCTCAGACTACTAGAGTGGTCACTAAAATAAAATCCTAGCACATGGCTAGACATTTTGGCAAATGATTTGCAAAACTTTCACCATTTTCTCAAAGAGTCACGTACATCGCACAAGGCAGTCAAGGAGACGATTGGTTTACTTGATATTCTGTTTATCTAAAATGCCTGTAGGCCTACACATGTGTGTCTGCATTACTGCTTTTCATAAAATTTAACACAATATCGACTCAGGCACTAGAGAGCAGAAGTGCAAAGCTGAATATATACATGTGCAAAAAACTCGTATCATCACCAACACCTACAAATTCATGAATATGTGGGCAGAATTCAGGTCACAACATTCATCAATCATGGATGGACCAATATCCCAACATGAATTAGACTTTTTCTCCTGTTTTATCATGTAGGCCTACTGACACAACTCCGCTGCGTTGCGCGCTTGCACCTTTGGGCAGCTAAAATGGGATTAATTCTTGAAAGAAATAATCACATGTCACATACATGCTGCACACTTGTACACACTCCACATACATACCCTACGCTTTATTTTCGATATCAGCTCCCGCACCACGGTTCGACCGTGCGCAAGAGCATAGGTTTCTACATGTAGCAGGCAGTAGAGTTTTGGACGGCATTGTGGTCGAATTATGCCATAAAGAATGCCGGGTGCATGGGTGGCTTACGTTCGTTACACTTAAATGAAACTAAGTTATCTTACTCAGACTCTAGAATATATCATGAGATGTATTTGCCATCTTGGTATTAATGATAAAACCACATTGTTTTGCGTCAATCTTTCATTGTGTAATAAGAATATTTCTGTGAGTGTGAGTGACTACATAGCAGGCAGTGCAGTGCAATTTGTAATGTAGTGACTAGCTTCTAACTGTTACCGGCCTAGCTGGCGAGTGCAGTGCCAGTGGAATCTATGCTCTCTTCTCTACATAGTCCAGTCCAACACCATGAACACGTTAACGTTAGAAGTTGTTCATCAATACTGTTATTATGGAAAAACGTGCATATCTCGCGAATATTAATAATCTACGGAATTTATCATGGTGGCCAGAATTACAATTGTACAAGGCAGACGAGGTACTCTTCTACACCACAGTAATGGGAGTCTATATCACAGTTTTAGACTAAACTTGGCCCAGGTTTACCACTAACATACACACAGCATCAGCAGTTTGTCTACGGAGACTGCAGACAAAATGTGAACGAATATCAAGGGGGCCGGGCGTCGCCTCTCGGACTCTAGCCGGCACAACTTACCACTCTGCTCGCCTAGGAAGACAAGCTTGAATTTCCTTAACGGATTGTTAAAGTCTCCAGAGGAAGACATTTTGTAGACTGACTGGTTCCAAAACACTACGATTAATAATTCCAATTACAATCAGATAGTATTTAGCCAGCCGGGCCTCGTCGTCAGTTGTGCTGAGCGTATAATCGCCACGTTAGAGATCGCAGTTCAACTTGCGCATGCGCAATGGAACGATGCGTCATGGAAGTACATACAGTAATTTATTTCGATCCTGAAGTATGACCCTCTTTGCCCCTCACGCACAAAACCAGCAGAAGAAAACGTGAAACGCTTCAGATTTTTGTTCGAACCAACTAAAAGCTACTGAGCTTTTTTATCATTCACTGCTGCAATTCTGAGCGCTTCTGTGTGGTACGGTAAATCGTTTGTGCAGTTTGCTGCTCACAGAAAATGGAAGAGGAGATCGAATAAATTC
Source organism: Diadema setosum (assembly GCA_033980235.1). Classification (NCBI taxonomy): domain Eukaryota; kingdom Metazoa; phylum Echinodermata; class Echinoidea; order Diadematoida; family Diadematidae; genus Diadema; species Diadema setosum. The sequence continues at coordinate 9,946,439 of CM067079.1, forward strand.
GATAATGTGGTACCATTTTTATCACGGTTGAAATGTTAGGTATGCTAGGATACCCGAGTCATATTCTACTGCCGGATCCGTCTGAAAAACAAAACAAAACAAAACAAAACAAAACAAAACAAAACAAAACAAAACAAAACAAAACAAAACAAAACAAAACAAAACAAAACAAAACAAAACAAAACAAAACAAAACAAAACAAAACAAAACAAAACAAAACAAAACAAAACAAAACAAAACAAAACAAAACAAAACAAAACAAAACAAAGCGGAAGAAAACAGAACATCGGCAACAACAGCAACGAAACCCGGCAAAGCCCCAACAACTAATTTCCACGCTTTATGCTACACGTGGCAGGGCAGGGAATGTGGAAAGAAGAAAACAGATTTTACAAACTGATGGATTTCATAGAAATAGGTTATAAGATTCCCAAGTAGTGACTCTCTATCACGGGCTTTTGGAAGGGAAGCCAGCAAAATTACCCCCCCCCCCCCCATTACAAATTTTTGGAAGAAAAACTGGCAAAATCACGCCCTAAATGAAAGAAGAATGCCGAGGTGAAGATATAGTGTTATTTCAGCACTTGCATGGACAGGAACATCATTAGGGATTTTTTCATATTGAATATACCAGAGAGGATATTCCCTGATAAATGAATTGAGGGGCAGCCCCGTGTACTTTGCGGCAAAACATGAACCGGAGAGCACATACGGCAGAATGTGGACAAACATCAAGAAGCCGTTTTACACCTCCATTTCGGATGTTTGTTTTTTCGGGGGTTCGAAACTCAAGGCTTATTCGGGAACCTATAGGGCTCACACTGGTAAATAATTCCCCATAGAGACGTGTGTTAAAATTAAAATTTAAAAAAATTCTGTAAAATAGCTGGGAGAAATGAGGTGTTTCATCTTCACTAACCTGAATAAGTGAGATATACCCTTTCATCCATCAAATTTCCAAGGCAGGTTCTTCGGCTCAAACTCTGTCCAAGGGTCCGCAAAGCCAGACTACGTGTTCTTTTCACTCAAAAAATCACCTATTTTCTGTACATGCAGCCAATGAAATATAGTCCCCTCAAATTCCATCAGAAAAGCTTTCATCTTCCAACCAAAATGCAGTTTGTAGAGAAATTCATACTCAATATCTACAGCTATTCAGTTTTATGCCAAACTGCATCACTGATCATTTTTTTTTCTTCATTTATTTTGGTATCTTTGGTACGAATTTGTGAAGGGGTCTGGGACATTCCATTTTATTTACAGGTGTGAGCCCTACACCGGTACTTCAGGTTTGGTGGGGGAAACCCTTATGGAACATTTCATATATTTAGTCGGACATTTTCACATAAACCACACTTTATGAACCTGTGTTTGTTCCGTAAGGGAAGATTTGAAAACTGTCACTAGTTAAAGATATCTCGGGGAAAAAACTAAAACACTCCTTAGTTCAATGATTTTTCGAGATTTTTCCCCGGATTGAGCAAAATATATTCTTTTCACGAAAAATCGGGAACGCGCATGCTGTGCAGACGACCATTCTGAGCATGAGCATGTGTGCGTGTGCGTGTGTGTGTGTGGGGGGGGGGGGAGGGGCATGACTGTGTGTGCATGCTGATATTGATGTCTGTGCAATGAGTAGGAAATATCAACGACGTGACCCAAACGGGTATAATATTTTGAGGGATCATAACACTATATTTCTTGTTCGTGTAATCAAAAGACCTCAAGAATTGGACAACTTCAAACGTCATAACAGAGGTCTCCTGAAAGAAGTCTTTACTTTAAGAAATGAAAATGTACAGCAGAGCCCGCTATTCATTGTTGATAGCCTATAAATATAGGCATACTTGACGTCTATGTGTCAGAAATTTATTAACTCCTATTGGCTGATAGCAGCTTTCATTCTTTCTTCTTTTTTTTTTCATGAAATTACTCGCGAGTATAGGATCAAATTTGCATATAGGTCCTACCATACCTACAAGTAGAAATTTTGTTTTGAATTTCATAGGCTTAGCATTAATTCCTTATACAGTTGTGCGATTCAGGTTCACCCCTAAGTTGACTTTGATGCTTATAGCGGGTAAAATCCTACAAACACAACGGTGGGAGTTTCATCAGCACAAGCGGAAATAAAGTATATGTGTATTTCATAAGTTGCATTCACGTGTAATATTTTTATATGAACTTGTTGGTGGCGATCACAATGTGTAACCTACATTAGCCAAGGTGATGTCTCAAATCCCTCATTTGGATTAGCTTTTCAACAAAATATTACAAAAATCATGCTCTCGTGGATAATTTATGCATAACTTCAGTACTTTTAATTATTGTCCCCTTAAAGTTACATATTGCTAGGCTAGGGTAATGATAAATAATTTGATGCAATGAGTATAATTTTTCTTTTCGATATCAATAAAAGATAAAATTTAATGAAGAGTTATACAAGGCAGTTTATAGGACTGGGACTCATGAGGTGATGATGCTATCACCCTTATACCATTGTGCCGTAATCAAGTCAACACTTCATGCATGGAATCCTGCGAACTTTGAAATCCATTATTGAATATTTTTGGCAGAAGATAAGAATGATGGATTTTATTTCTTTAGAAAAAAAGAGATAGTCATGATTATATCAAATGTAATGGTGTATGAGTGCTTGAGTTTTAAGATAGGAGAAAGTTTATAATATAATGTGCCTTGCATTCTAAATTATCGCGGTAGAAATGACATTCCATCATGATGTTCATTGACGTGCTTTCTTCACTGCAAGGTTAAAGTCAAGTATTTGTAAATGTTTTCTTCATAATTATACTTTTTTTTTCCCCCACTATCTCTCTTCGTATAATTTATGTATGCCTTTTCCTGCGTCATGTGTATCTATTCATGATTGATACCGGCGTATTATACAATGATCATTGTTATGGTGGTGATGATGATGATGATGATGATGATGATGATGATGATGATTATGATGATGACCATGATGACGACTTTACTTTACTTTACCTACCTTCTTTGCCTCGTTTTATCCCTTTTCTGTAACTATATACTGTTGGGTTTTTTTTATGAGGGGAGTGCAAACTATACAAGCTCTACATTTTAGCAGTCCCCTAGTTGCATTTCCAACCATATTTCCTGTACTTGTCTTGAAATTTTTATGAAATTGTATCATGTATTATTGCTCATTGTTTGTTTTTCATTACATTGTTGTATCAAATGTTGTAATCATAAATATGTGTTGGAAATGAAATAAACGAAACGAAACGAAATAAAACGAAATGATGATGGTGGTGCATGGTGACGATGATCATCAAAAGATATCTCTAAAGAGGTTAACATGACGTCGTGTTCAACGATGGAACCTGAGACTTCTATACAAATACTTTTCTGAGGATTCTCGCCGTCCTGACCAGGAGTGTTTGCTAGCCTAGCATCATCGTGTCCTCCAAACGTCGTATGGCTGCGCTTTGGTGCATGCTGTTCCGAGTGGTCCGACCAAGGAGGGATACTAGGCTCGCCTAGTACCTCCTTGGTCCGACTATACAACAGTTCTTACATTCCACAGACAGCGAAATTCTCTGGCCAGGTCCTATTACTTTTCTGATGCTTTTTCCTTCTCCTTCTCGGCTTCTCTTATACTGTCTTCCCGTACATGCAATATCGACGAATGTACGACGATGTACATTATTATATAATGTTATGCCGTTATGTAATATACGCAGTGGCGGATCCGCGGGGGGGGGGGGCGCACCGGGCGCGCGCCCCTCTTTATCTGTTGTTAAAACAAAAGAAATAAACAGAAAAAAAAAATGAAATCAAACCCGGATGTAGCATCAGAAATATTGTTTGCGCCCCCCCCCCCCCCCCCTTTACGGAATTCCTGGATCCGCCCCTGATACGTCTATATCATTATTGCACAATATGCGGTGTACACAGCAAGACCAAACGTCACGATTCTAATATAATGCAATGCAGCTAAAATGGTTTTTGTTGTCAGTTATTGTGGTAGCATTTGCAAATGACATCATTCGCTTGGAAAGGTGCTCAAAATAAGTAAGATTCCTTAATTATTGGGTTCATTAACAGGACGGTGAGGTATGGCAAAAGAAAATGCGATGCTGTGAATTTTTCTCTCATTGTAAAAGGAAGCTCATTAGGCCCCACAGCATCGTCGAACAAACAAAACGAACAAGAATTGAGCAGCACATAAACAAAATAATGGAAAAAACAAAAGTCATTTAAACTAGAATTTACATAATTATCATTTTTTTGACATCGTATATTATAACCCGAAAAAGGAAAATGAAGAAAATGAAACAAAATGGAAATAAACCATATAAAATATCAAATGATATTCCGATGCGAAATTTTTGGGATCTACGTCTGTCTGTCCGTCTGTCTGTCCGTCTCTGTCTGAAGCTGAAGGTCTCTCTCTGCACCCCTTCTCTCTCCCTCTCTCTCTCTCTCTATCTCATTGTCTTCAGTAATACAATCGCATATTCTTTTTATCTCTCATTTTCTTTTAGTCTATAATATCACTTCCTGATAATAAAATTGCACTGTATTATTACATTATTCTATACAGCAAACGTGAACAATGAAATAACAAGAAAAATCCTTTCGCAATGATTCTTATATGTACATCTTACGAATTTTCAGGTATCATCGATAAAAATATCAAGAGAGAGAGAGAGAGACAGAGAGAGACAGAGACAGAAAAAAAACCATCAGAAAGTATCATACACAAAGGAAAACCTAACTTTCGTGCAAATTTCGCATACCATGATTATGTACGTATTGCACACAATTATCTATTTCTAATGATATCTCTTGTTTATATCTTCATGACTTGTGAATATCTTTTTATTTTTTCACACTAATTTCTTTCATACACAAGTGGAGAAATAAAACTTACTGAAACTTAAATTAAAGATGAATGGATATACAAGGTAAGATTATTCGTATATACCCCCCCCCCCCCCCACTTCTCATGCTGCAATCTCTGAGAGGGGGAATGGTTGCAGATGTATAGACAAATAAATGAACTCAAGACATCAGTTATTAACAGAATCAGAAAAAGTTGGCAATCATGAGGAGGACAGAAGGAAAACACTAATGTTGTTGTTTTATTTTTTAATGATAAACAACAGCTACTCTTTCCTCTTGCCACACATTTACGACACATGGTATCATTATAGAACCAGGGCCCCGTTTCATAAAAAAGTTGATATGATAGCAACGCTTGCTGGAATGGCAAATGTCATGACAACGACAAGAATCCAGCTTCCTGATTGGCTGCTGCTATTGGAAGTTGCCATTCCAGCAAGAGTTGCCATCCAAACATCTTTTATGAAATGGGTCCCAGATCATCGATACGAAATACATTCACAACACTGCACTATTATGTCACTTCATGATCATAGGAAAGCTGAAATCATACATTATTAAACAATTCTTTTTTTATTATCGTTATATTTTCCGTTTTTCTTTTTTGGGGAAAGGGCCTTTCATCAACACACAGTGTAACGCCAGGAGAGTAAGGAATACTAGACTAGTAAAGTCATGCCCACTGGTAATCTTTTTGAAATAGCGACCTCTTGTGTTAGTCTGCAGCCAGTCTTATGTTGTCCACGCCCATTGTCTGTACTTTCTTCTAACAAGGAGTGTTAATAGCGCATTGCGTGCAGTTCAATCTGTGCTCATTGCTTTCTATTCTGAGCCATTCCTGCATGCAGAGCATCGATTATGGGGGATCAGGCAGCAGCACGCATGATGTCATCATATAATAGCTAGACTCTCCATACCAGAGTTAGATTTATAATAAAGTTGATTAAACTTTGCAGTTTTGCTGATATAAAATGATTAATATTACAATATGAGAGATAACGCAGTGATGATTGCATTGGTGATCATTGATTGCATTGATAGCTTTGTTCTACTTTGTTTTTGGATGTTTCTTCAAGCGTTTGTAAGAGCATACATATCTCACTTGGGGTAGAATTCGGGTATTTTTGATATTCCTGTTTAATGTTAAGGTATTATTTTTTTTCTCAAATAACATGAGTTTGTGTATTATTATCGTCAAGGATTAACTTTGCATTTCTTCATTTATATAGAGTATTGATATTGTGTTGATGTTATGATGTAAAAAGGAATGTCCCTGATTTGTTATTTTGTGTTTGTTGAACTGTTATAGTTTGTCATTCTGTTGCAGGGCCCCCTAGGATAACAGTGTTTAAACCACTGATGGGGCTACCCTGGGTAAAGAAAACTGAATAAATAAATGAATGAATAAATAAATAAATAACTAAATAAATGTTTCAGTCGTTCCAAACTCGATTTTATCAAACAAACTTTGAATTCCTCTTAATATGGTACGCTCTGTACTATTTCATGAGTGTTTTCTTGGTATCTCGGGAAAAAAAAAAGTTACAAGCCCAATTCTCATCTCCATCAGATGGAGCGAAAGAATACCTTTCCAATAATATCATCTTAATTGTTGCCGAGCAAGGAATATTCTTAAAGTCATGATTGACAATATCCCACATTATTTGTATTTTCTGATCATTTTCTTTGTTATTAGTAGGTCTAATCTCAACTATTTCAAATTGACAAGAATTGAGTTAATTTGTTAAGCAATCAAACTCTTCAAAATATTTTGCACCGTCCATCGTGCACAGCCCCCGAGCATGCTTGACAATCTGTTTTTGTTCTGCTTCTAAAAGACAATAGCATGCTCCCACGTCACATCTCGACAAAAAAGAAAGAAAGAAAAATGTAATGATGACTTTCTTGAAACTGTAAAAATCTACCAAAGAGATGGAGTCACAACTCTATCTTTCCCTTTGATCCCTTGTTCGATGCTTCCACCCAAAACAATGGAAGTTTGGGCCAAACTGGATCTATACCTCACTAATAGGAACACATCGATTCATGCGCCATTGCATAATGGATGTACCATTATCATGGAAATTACTTTTTGCAATCCCTACTTTATTTGAAAGATGAGCGATACACGGGGACTTGGAGTGTGCGAACAGAAATTGCGCAAAGATTGATGATATTAAAATAAATATTATTGGACTGCATTGGCATGTCCGGAAACTAATCTGACATATTAATTGATAGAAAACTATACTGGAAGATGATGCTGTATCAGTTTTATTTGTCGGAATTAAGCGGAAAGGTGATGAAATCGGCTTTAAACTACAGTTTCAAACATTTTCACAATATACAGCTCTGTCTACACGTTTGCACATTAAATTTCTGGACGGGACTGACTTTCGTTTTAGGGGAAATTGCATTTCATTTAATAAGTAAACAAGCTTAATATACTCGATGTCATATTAGTGTTCAAAAGGAATCTTCAGATTGCTCAGAAAGATGGCGGCTTCATTAACATCGAATATCAAAAGTACCGAACATACCTTTGAAATTCCCTCGTACCTCCACAGAAAACTGACAGCTGCTTGAATAATAAATATTGCAGTTGGAACTTGAACCTCCTTGATCTACCATCATTTTGCTTGAAATCTAACCAAAGGACCAACAGCGAAATAATATTATACATTATATAGTATATACTATTATTATATATATTATATATTTTATATTATATATTATATATTATATATCGTATATTACATATCATATATCATATAATATTATATGTATTATATATCCACCCCGGCCCCCGCAGAACCATTCGGCATGCTTCACTGGCTCAGAAAGGTCCACTCCCTAGTTCCAGTTCAAGAAGTATGAAAACATGAGAGTTTATAATTTCTGTTATTGGCAGTTATGTAGGTTACACACAGTCATATCAAAACAATAGTACGTGCTTTTTGTTTTCAGATTCGTGTCTATTCCCTCTCTGCGTCTCCTTGCTATTTGCGCCGTCACCTCTTGTCAAATTTTGATTTGAACCAAATATGGTTAGTTCGGACTTTTATTTGGTGATTTTTCACAGAAATTGAATTAATGTTTGATCCCTCCCGTCATATATATATATATATATATATATATAATATATATATATATTATAGAAGGAGTAATGAAACAAGTTCACGCGGTTGACTGCAGGTTCATCCTTCAACAAGTGTATATTATTATATATTTGTATAATATATATATATATATATATATATATATATATATATATATATATATTTCTTGGAATTTTCCACGTGTTGGACTTCGAATGTTGTAATTATTAGAAGAAAGAGTCTCAAGTACGCCATGGATCCAACGATTACAAAAAATTTTTATTACAAAATTTTCGGTCTGCCTCAGACCTTCGTCTTTGCAGACCGAAAATTTTGTAATAAAATTTTTTTTTGTAATCGTTGGATCCATGGCGTACTTGAGACTCTTTCTTCTATATATATATATATATATATATATATATATATATATATATATATGGACTGAGTAGACGGGATATTATTCATCTGCCATGTACCATAACTAGGTCATATGGGCCTCAACACACACACACGTCGTCTTCAACCTACTCGAGTCCACCGGCCTAATACATGTAGTAATGGGGAATGGGACTCGGTGGAATTTTCAGCGATGCCGTATAGTAAGCCAGCACGGTATTGTACTCCTCACACGCATTACACACGCACATACACACACATACACACACACACACACACACACACACACACACACACACACACACACACACACACACACACGCACACACAGCATGGAACTACAACTCCGACTTCCTTTAGAGTCCGTCTCTCAGGCCTGTCGCGCGAGAATCCCGTCTTGCCATAAGTGTATCAAGATCGCTTTCTTTCCATCTTTTTATACCATGGCTCTCTGTACTGAGTCCTGTATTCACGGCTGCTTTCTTGACAGTAAACTGTACCTCCTTGCCAGCAGTACGGACAGTTGCAGCTGTAGCCAGCATATCTAACCAAGGAGGTACCTAAATATACCCTCTTTGATCAAACCATAGAGGTGGATCCCTGATCGGTATTATTTCGCCGAGTTCGCGAGAGAGGGTGTGATCACTTTCCACTTCGAACGACTGCAGACTCATTCGGGTAGAAGTTCTTGTTCGGCGGTCCACTAACGTAACAGAAATATTGTGGGAACGTGTAGCGCGTTAGCGTGAATACTCCGTCATACTGCCACGAACTGTCTGTAACTCAATCCCTCCCTAAGAATAACAACTTTTTTGACGTTTATTGTGTCGCAGCTGACCTTCGGTGGCTGTGTTGTTTTCCGCTGAATCATCTGCAGCAGCCATCACTTAAACATCAGACACATCCTCTGCGAATTGTCATATTAAAGACTGCTGAACGGAACAGAGAACATGCTTTCAACTCCTAAGTGTTTCTCCGGGTCTACGTTGACTGACATTGGACTGCCAATACCGAGTATCGATATACCTCAACTTCGTTCTCTTTTCCTTCTATCATTCTCGCATCATCGAATTGAATGATAGCAAACAACCTGCTCTACTATGTAATCCCTGGCGGATATTACACCTTTGTCCTATTAATGTCCCTAATTACGATTCAGTTGTCGGCGTGAGCTTCTTCGTCTATTCTTATGCGTGGCTTCGGCCCGGGGGCTTCTGTAATCGCGAATAATATATTGTCATCATGTGTGATATTGGTGGTGACTGCTGAAATTGCTGTTGTTATCAGATCGTCGCGGGATCGATGGCAACCTTATCAGTGGCATGACGCTCACTGCACTGCTGGTACGTGTCAGATCGTACGAGTGACTCCGTGACGTCGCGTCGAACGAGGGAACGATGTCACAAACGCCTGCCTCATCCACCACTACGACTTGCCTAAAGCCTCGTCGTTGAGTACTGGCCTCACTTTGCTTTGCTGCTATATAAAGGGCCTATCTACGCCATGGCTTTCAAGCCTTTCTTCCGAATTCGACGTCGGGTTGCTCTCTTCGCAGTGGCGATGACGAGCCTAGTTCTCTCCGTGCTCTTCTATTCGTCATGGTCATCGTCGTCGTACAGTCCTCTGTCGACGTCAGAGTTGGGTGGAAGTTCTCGTCGACGATTGACGGTGATCACAGACGTCCAGGGCCAAAATGGAAATCTCCGAAGCAAAACATCGGGTGTTGCTGACCGGTAATCATCCATATTTTTTTTTTTTTTTTTTGGCCTGCAAGCCGGTTAATTTTGTGTGTTTTCTGCATTAATGTCAGTGTATTTGAAGGGTATTTTTGTTCTTAAAGTTCCGTGTTTTGTTTCAACTACTGTAATTTTCTAATTTTGTGTCTGTATACAAACAAAATCTCAATTCATCAGATCTTTGAAAACCTGACTTCAGTCTATACATTAAAATGTGTATACCGTCAAGTGGTGATAAACTAATTGATTTTTACCAATTGATGAATTGATTGATTGGTGTATGGATGCATTTACTAAGTTAATAATTCAGCCAGTCATTTTCCACCAAACTACTAGACCCTGATGGGGAATTTGGCAGCCTGGTTTTGCTTCGGAGCAGGCGGATTTTGATGAGAAGAGCCGAGGAATTTGATTCATCACCTTTAACATAAAGCAAAACTCTCCCTGGTGAAGCAATCATTCCATATTTATCATGGGTATTTTTACCAAGCTGTTGTTATTAGGATGAAGGTTGTCTTGTTGCCTGATAACTAACTCCGTTATTTCTCTTCCTTCTTCAGCACATTTCATTGTGAGGAATTTGGAAGCGAGCTAATTAATGATGAACAGCTGCCCTCTCAGGCCTGCCAAACCGTGTTAGTGTCTTTTGAGTTAATCGTAAATGGAAAACACAGTATGATGCATGAAAGCCGGAAATAAGGCACTCGGGTAGAGACAGATCAGGCGAACGTCGTCAGGGAGGGAGTGGGAAGGGGGGGGGGAAGGGGTGGGGAGGAGGGAGGATGTGATTATGACCCCCATGACGATGTCGAAGAAAATAATGTCCAGCTGCTTGAAGGGTCAACACTGCCAATTGTTTTTAAAATCCATTTAACGTTTACTTTCAATGATCTCAAATCTTTATCATCATAAAGAATATTACCACATCATAAAGAATATTACCACATCTTGGTGACGATATGATAAAGAAATGAATGTGGTTATGATTAATATTTGTAGAATGTTCGTGTTGGCGCTGTATTGTTAAAGGACAAGTCCACCTTCATATACATAAGGATTGAGAGAATGTAGCAATATTAGTAGAACACATCAGTGAAAGTTTGAGGAAAATCGGACAATCCGTTCAAAAGTTATGAATTTTTAAAATATCTGTGCAGTCACTGCTGGATAAGAAGACTACTACAGTGTATGATGTCACGTGCGTACAACGATATAAGGAAAATAAAAAGAGAATTTCACAAAACTTTACTTTTTGAATAAAGTGCAAATTTCTTCGACTTGTTACTGACGTATGTTAAGGGTAATATTATTCCCCCTGCCTTCTGAAAGAGAGAAGTCGAGTGTTCTTTTGTTATGGGAGAAAATGGAAATATGTTGAATTTTCTTCATTCTTTCTTTATAACGTTGTACACATGTGACATCACAAGCTATAGTAGTCTTTTCATCCAGCCGTGACTGAGCAGAAACTTCAAAAATTCATACGTTTTGAACGGATTGTCCGATTTTCCTCAAACTTTCACTGATGTGTTCTACTAATATTGCTGCATTCACTCAACCCACATGTCTATGAAGGTGAACTTGTCCTTTAAGATGTATGGACCCACGATCCTGCGTGATGATAATCTCACATTGGACTGAGTTTAGACTAAACGTCGGCTCATTTCCTGCAATAATGCCGCTTCCTGTATGTCCCCATCATTTATTGTTATCTCCCATGTCGGACCAAATCTAATTCCAGTCTTGATCTTTTGGAAGAGAAAATTTAATGTTCTCCTCAATTTAAGTGACTGCCAAAGGAGATACGAGCTCATGTACCTCCTGAAACTGAAATGTAGTTATGTTTATTATGTTGGTATTAATTGCAGGTATATTCAAATAAATTGATTTGTTTCCGGTGAAAAAAAATTAGCCCCTCAAAAAGAAGGAGAAGAATATATATATAGGTTCCTATATATAAATGTCGTGTATATCGTATATAGTCCTACATATCTTACGATAACTGTTATCATCATATTATGGCTATACCAACATTATAGTCATCAATATTATTGTTCTCATTATGATTGTGCCTTCCCATGACACGGTGCGAGCAGCTATAGAGCGGGATGCGAATGCTACAATGCATAATTATAAAAGCCTATTCAAAAGATATATTGTGAATACGGTTATAATAAGAGACTTATATGGTAGCATTGTATGACACTATGCACAATTCTTTCATGTAACATTGATAATCTTAGCAGCGGCAGTAACGGAGGCATGACGAAGATTAATGATCGAATGCAATTGTGGGTATAGCGGATAAGACGCTTGACTTTCGTACGGAGATCCGAGGTCGAATCCCTTCAAGTGCCTATACGTCCTTGGACGAGATGGTTTTACCCACGATGTGCTCCCTCTCGACCCAGGTGCAACAATGGGCGCTTGGCAAAGTGAGGGTACTAAGGATGGGAGGGTCCTCTGGTAGAGCAGTGACAGCGATAAAGAGGTTCCCTTGAAAGAGAGAGAAAGAGAGAGAGAGAGAAAAAAGTACCCGGATTATAATTTGATCACTACTTTATTTACATTAGCTCATCACTCTCGAGTGAGACAATGTTCAGGTATTGCTGACCCAAGAGTTCTGTACTGCAACGGGGCTGTGTGTATAGTTAACTGCTTACCGGGAAATATTTATCAGCGCGCCTTGGTGGAAGGCTATAACATTTCACTCAAATAGAACGCAGGTGGTAACCAGATTTGACCCTGTTAGTACGAGTCCTCTCATTTATGACGAGTGACATGAATTCTACTGATGGCTTCGTACATGTACAATGTCTTACTGACGCTATACACACTGCAAATGTATGGACCCACGGTCATGGTATGATAAACTCACATGACATTGAGTTTGGACCGGCGCTGGGCCGTTTCCTCTCCTGCGTTCCTTAAAGGGACACCGCCTTTTCTAGTCCCCATCACTGTATTTCCCATGTCAGACAATCTCATTCTAGTCTCAATCTTTGGGATGTGGAAATTTAGCGTTCTCTTTAGTTGTACTTGAATGTCAACTTTACTGCCTTTCTAATCACCTAAAACTTAAATGTTCAGTATAGAATTGATATGTAAGTGTATTTCAATGAATATGAAATATATTCGGTGACAAAGCATTTCCTCGAATGGATATAAATCAAAAGTTCATCTACTATTATAGCCATTCATAATCTACAGGTACTCGGAACAGCGCTTTCCTTTTACTGGCATTTATAATACACACATATTAAAAAAAAGGACAATGATTAATAAATTGTGTCATCTTCTAACACAACATGCAAAAGTGAGACCAGCGGAAGAACCCGTGGAAGAACAAAATCGTGATAACCAAATTTTCATTTTGACATTTTAAGAATTAAAATTCGTTTTCGGCTCGCTTGCACACTCCTTTCCTAATACACGTGCTGTGTAGTCTTCAGAATAATTGTTATTCTTAATAAAATTCAGAGTACAATGTGGCATTATATTTATGATATACATATACATGCATTTGCCATCGTATTTATTGGGGTTTTCATTATTGAAACGTTCATCATCAATAAACTATCTTTGTTGCTTTGCCTTGATGACATTGGCGTGCGGAATATGGCCTACAATCACTATAGCTGAGACGACCAGTGTTGCTAAAAATAAACCATTCCGCAACAAAACATACATTTCATGTGACTTTAAAGGCCGAGTAACCAAATTTTCCTTTTCTCACATACAAGTGCGAGTGGACGTCTTGTTTTAAGGTCTTTTGAATTGCACCTGTGTGGCCTTGATAGGTCTTCATCTCCTGATCGTGGAAACAACAAAAGGCGGTGACTATTTGCGCATCACACTGTCCTCCGCACAACTAGTATTTACCTTTACTTCCCTGAGCACGCCAAGTATGATACAAAGAATTCATGACGTAGTGAAAAGGTACCTATTTGGATGGGGAGGGGAGCAAATACTGTAGTGCTATTATGGCTATAGAGGTGGACAAAATTAGCCACCTCCTCCAAAAATCGATGACCGGAGGTATACCTACATGTATTTTATACTTATTACCAGGGTTCCGTTTCATGAAGTCATCACATAACAGTTTTACATAAACCTCAGGATGGCTAAAGTCGCACATAATTATGCAGCTTTATGAGACTTTCAAATCCATTACATGAAGTCTCTCATAATTCATGTGTGTTTTATGGGTGAAAAATCTCAAGACTTTCATGAAACGCACCCCTGGTGATTGAATTGCTCTGCAGCATGTCGTTAATATTGTGTTATTGGTAGTACAAAGGAGTTAAGGAGTTATACATGTATAGCTCCTTGGTGTTATGTAGGCCTACGTGTACAGTCATGGGCTTCGTCCAAGTGAGAGTATTCCATTTCACACTCCGCCATCACCAGCAAAATTTTTACATGAAATAATCAACGGAAGTCGGTGAAGACCTCAAATTTGAACGCATATTTTGTTTTCCAATAAACTCGGCAGCCAACACTGTACATGTGTGTAACAACTTTGACATTAAACTTTGATATCTTTCCGATTTTTATATCAAGCAAACTTCTCCCGGTCTGTTTGTTGAATTTCATTCTTTTCTATTGAAGTCAACTCACATTACGAAACAGATTTGCCATCATGATGATGAACTCCGAACGAAGAACGTGGTTGGCCGAAAGCCAGAGTACGAGTAGCATGACTTGCGAAGACATTATAGGTCTTGTCTGTGCAACAAACCCCGTGTGGCGGGCCCCCTACAGATGTCTTGCCTTTGTGAAGCAAACTGTATATAGACATTGCAGCCCTTTATTTTATTTCGTTGTCTCGTTCATGGAGAGGTGAGGAAGAACAGGGAACTCACGATCAAAGCCCGTAAACAAACGAAGAAACCAAGGTGATGCAGTGTCTAAAAAGGAAATACAGCTCTAACACGTGACTGAGCAGGCCTTCTATATAATCACTTTCTTATGTACTGCTGACGTGAAGAAAACAACTCAATCACGCTTCTAAGGTTGAAGCTCCACAGGGCTGTCGGAAGATCGTCGGTATAGACCAATTCGGTTTGGGTACTGTTTTTTATTGCAATTTCTATAACTGGGGACTTCAAGTATGATTAACAAAAGAGAATGAACTGACATAGCAACGCGCCTGGCTCATTGCATAACCCTTTGAAATTGCTTTTGTTCTTCTTTGCAAGCCCCCAGTTATGGCCGCCTTTTGTTAAAGTGCTCTGAAGTCGGATTTATGAAGCACCCTTGGTAGTATTGTGTTTGTCTTGGTTTATTGGGCCCTGAATTTAATTTGAGCTCATCGTATAGCACCATTCATTTTGTAGAAAGGGAGAGTATATTGACGCAGATACTTTGCACTGGGTGTGGGGTGTGGTATAAGGATTAAACTGCAAATCCCTCAGACCAAAGGCTAGCCGTGATGGAAGGTTTACTTTGAACAAAGAAGAGATCGTCTTCATGGCTCGGTGTATCAAGGCTTTGTAAGTAGAGTCGCCGTGCTTCCGGCCCTAAATTCTAACGTGGGGAAAGGGCTCAGAGCATCAAACGACATGTATCTTCATTATGGATATTATCACGACATCAATTGTCATTATCGTCATTAAAACCATTTTGTCATGGTCAAGTGGTGACTTTACACATTGAACAAAAATTATCTTTTCAAAATGTAACTTTAGTATTTCAATAAGCGCTTGCGATTGTCTTAATGGTATGTCTGCATTCATTCTTGTGAATGATAATGAAAATGTATCGCCGTGAATAACCAATACATGTTTAGAAAATAAATGTATTAACTGTAACAGAGCACTAATGACATAATAGGCCTACATAGTACAAACAAGTTGATGTAACGTAATCTTGCTAGTTGGCAGCGATCGAGTTTACTTTGTCGGGCCTTGATTAACCTGAATCACCTTGTATAACGGACAGACAATATTGCTTAGGCTAATCATGTGCCAAAGGAGGGCTTTCGCCAAGGTGTCAAACACAACGGAGTAAATCACTTCTATATTGGTAAATTTGAAATAGCCAACCCTGGAAGACAGACGCGAATGTCTGGCAACTTTCAGCGACTTGCACACTGTATCACATCAGAATGTGCTTCATTTGCCAGTTGTGTATACTGTGTAATGAAAGGAAATACAGTGTAGACTGTTGTTTCATGAGGTGGATCAGAGTTTGCTGTGGCACCTTTCGAGGGTCATTTCAATGACATGGGGTTATCGTGGTTATACGGGTTCACGTCATGAGACCCACACCCACGACTCATAGTTTTACAACCCATGAGTTCGACACTAAGCAAACAAGGCCCACGCCGAGAGAGACACATTATGCCTGTATCTGTGGAGCTCGTGGGCTGTTTTTACCTATAGTGTTAAACTCATGGGCTTTATTTGCCAGTGTCGAACTCATGGGCTGTATGTCTCTTGGGCTGTTTGACTCGTGGGTGTCGGTCTCGTGGGATCTGACCCCGAGATTACTGCAGTGCAAAAGGAACATGTGACTGTGTTTGCCAGACACTGCTTTCAAGGGTTCAGTCAAGTAGTTGTTGATTTTTTAGCTCACCTGAGCCAAAGGCTCAAGTGAGCTATTGCGATCGCCCTTCGTCCGGCGTCCGTCGTCCGTCGTGCGTCGTCCGTCGTGCGTCGTGCGTCGTGCGTCGTGCGTCGTGCGTCGTGCGTCGTGCGTAAACTTTTTACATTTTCATCTTCTTCTTGAAAACCCCAGGACCGATTTTTATCAAACTTGGCAGGTAGCATCCCTAGGGGGTTAGGAACTCAATTTGTTAAAATGGGCACCATGCCCCACCCAGGGGGCCCCAGGGGGGCCCAACCCCCCCTCCCCCAAATCAAGGAATCTGTAAAAATCTTCTTCTCTAGAACCAGAAGTGATAGAGCTAAGTTAATACTATGAGTTAGTACATTGATGACTGTAGTTTCAAGTTTGTTCATGGCAGGATCAGGGGTGCCCCCCTTGGGACCCAAGGGAGGGGGTGGGGAGGGGTTCTAATGGGGCCTAAATCGTACATTTTCATCTTCTTCTTGAGAACCCCATGACCCATTTTCACCAAACTTGGCAGGTAGCATCCCTAGGGGGTTAGGAACTCAATTTGTTCAAATGGGCGCCATGCGCCACCCAGGGGGGCCCCAGGGAGGCAAAACCCTCCACAATTAAGGAATCTTTAAAAATGTTCTTCTCTAGAACCAGAAGTAATGGAGCTAAGTTAATACTACGAATTAGTACATTGATGACTGTAGTTTCAAGTTTGTTCATGGCAGAATCAGGGGTGCCCCCCCCCCCCCTTGGGACCCAGGGGGGGGGGGGGGTGAGGAGGGGTCCTAATGGGGCCTTAATTGTACATTTTTATCTTCTTCCTTAGAACCCCATGACCCATTTTCACCAAACTTGGCAGGTAGCATCCCTAAGGGGTTAGGATCTCAATTTGTCAAAATGGCCACTATGCCCCACCCAGGGGGCCCCGGGGGGGGGGGGGGGGGGGGGCTCAAACCCCCAAAATGAAGGAATCTTTAAAAATCTTCTCTAGAATCAGAAGTTATAGAGCTAAGATAATACTATGAGTGAGTACATTAATGACTTCAGTTTTGAGTTTGTTCATAAGAGATCCAGGGGTGCCCCTCTTGGGGGCAGGGGTGGTTGGGAAGGTCCAAATGGGGGCCTGAATTGTACATTTTCATCTTCTTCCTGAAAACCTCATGATGGATTTTCGTCAAACTTGGCAGGTAGCATCCCTAGGGGGTCAGGATCTAAATTTATCAAAATGGGCACCATGCCCCACCCAGAGGGCCCCAGGGGGCCCCAATCCCCTATAATTAAGGAATCTTAAAAAAATTGGGCCCTTATTGTACATTTTCATCTTCTACTTGAGAATGCCTGGTCGAATTTTGGTAGAGCTGTGAATAATTTAGATTAGTGACAGCGTGAAAGGTGAACTTGCGATACTCAGGTGAGCGCTAGACCAGCGGGTCTCTTGTTATCTATAAAACTTTAATGTATACTGATAGATAAATATGATATCAAAGATATTCTCTTGTATTAAATTTTATTTTTTATATTAGAGTGATCAGGAATTGGACGAAATATGAGGGGAAGGATGACCTTCAGCGGGTTCAGCTTGGCTTGCCGACCGTATCCGGGGTAGCCGCTCGCAATCAGGCGATGACCGGCCCTGAGCAATGGCCAGGTAAGGAGCTAACTCGTTGATGTGCCGAGTATACCGTGTACTTCGAGACGTCATTCCACAGCCAGTGCATGAGTGACTGTCAAGCATCAAAGATTACTTTAATCCCGCATTTTCACCATGCACCTGTCTGAATGCGCATGCAGAGCGCGGCATAGTACCCGTCAGTAGGGGCATTAGTAAAAAATAACCCACATGCACATGGTACCTTTGGAACAGTCTAATATCGCCTCGCGCGTATTAGACTAATATTAGACTAATATTAGTCTAATACGCGCGAGGCGATAACTGACGCAACTGGTGAGGCTGATAGAACTGTCTCGAAGGAGTGTGGGTATAAAATTTACACTAATGCCTGAAGAAAATGATGTGTATTATTTGCTTTATAAAATTACGCAGTATAGATCCTTGCCATAGTTGGATAAAATTCCGTGGCAGAGATTTTCGTAAGTAATAAAGCGATGAGTTATACTCGCTCTGTCGCCATCGCGATTTGAAAGTGCTATGCTATGACCGGTCATAATAAGCAAATCTATGTGTTAGGCAAGATGAATATATGTGTTCCCGTTATCATATGATCGGGATATACACTACATACATAATCATCGCTGTTTTTGCTTTGATACCAATGTTCACAATATTGCATTAGCTAGAGATAGACTCTGTGTGTAGACTATAAGTTGTATCCGTATCAGAAAGGGTATTTCCCGAATCAATTTCCTGTTCGGGTTTTTCTTTTTTTGTTGCTGTTGTTGTTGTTTTTGGTCAATCTTTTTTTAGGTGTATATGGATACTGTCGTAGCGTTTCTGACATATTTTATATTAGTTACTGAAATACAGTTTTACATACAGAGTAATCGATTGGGAGTGTTAGTAACGTTGAATTTCATCAAATGAAGTTTTCCGTTTTCAAAAATATCGTCACTAACGAAATTAATTGCCGCAATTTGTTGTGGAGTATATATAGATGACGATAAATTGTGTTTCAAGACTTGATTGTTCTCAAATAATTTTGACGTAAACAATGGACTAAAACGTTGAACAGTGGATATAAATAAAACATTGCGCATGTCGAGTTGACTGTACAAATGAAAAGCGGCAAATGAATGATTGGTACATGATTAAGCGACTGACATCACACAATAAATAACTAGGCAGATATTGTGTTTAGCTAGTAGGCCCTATACATTTAATTCGACATATACCTGAAGATGAAATTATGATGAAAGTACAAATCAAGAAATTGCGTGTGTTGTCGCGCAATGAAGTGAACATTTTCTTGCGGGTAGTTGTGAAGCAATGCTTAATTCGTCATTCTTTGATCAGAAAATACAGGCCCACATTCGCGCAATTCGTTATGTTTGGAAGCGATATATAATATGTCAGTTTATTTGCTGTCGAGGCTAAACAACTCACGAAGTAACAGGTGGAAGGACGAGATTATTAAAGGAAGACAGGGAGGTTTCCTCTCTACTCATTAGCGGCATTTCGTCACGCCTGAGGAACATATACGCTTTACATGTTTAACCTTGGTTCCAGCTGGTTGCAGAAAGACTTTAAAGGACAAGTCCACTTTCATATACATGTGGTCTGAGGGAATTCAACAATATTAGTAGAACACATCAGTGAAAGTTTGGGGAAAATCGGACGATCCGTTCGAAAATTATGAATTTTTAAAGTATCTGCGCAGTCACTGCTGGATGAAGAGACTACAAGAGTGTATGATGTCACATGCGTACAACGATATAAGGAAAATAAAAGGAGAATTTCACAAAACTTTACTTTTTGAATAAAGTGCACATTATTTTCTTCGACTTGTTACTGACGTATGTTAAGGGTAACATCATTCCCCCTGCCTTCTGAAAGAGAGAAGTTGAGTATTCTTTTATTGTGCGAGAAAAGGAACATATTATGTTGAATTTTCTTTATTCTTTCTTTATATCGTTGTACACATGTGACATCACAAGCTATAGTAGTCTTCTCATCCAGCCGTGACTGAGCAGAAACTTCAAAAATTCATACTTTTGAACGGATTGTCCGATTTTCCTCAAACTCTGACTGATATGTTCTACTAATATAAGGGAGTTCATGGTTAGCGCATGTTTCATTTGACCCCTACACCACAGACTTTCAAATAACATGGAAAAAAAAACCTGTGACAGAGCATTTTCTGTTGAAGCATGCCACCTTTGTTATCAATGTCAATGAAATGCGTGTGCAGCTTTTGTTAAACATTATTGATGAATCACTTTCACCTGTGCGTTCTAACAAGATGAAACACACAACTTAACATTCCAAATCCTCATTTGCCTGAGGATTCTTTTCGTTTGAAAGTCAATGGCAAATACACAAACATTATCATTTGACGTTTATTTTGCACATGCGCAAATCGCAACCGTGAACTCCCTTATTGCTGCATTCTCTCAACCCACATGTCTATGAAGGTGAACTTGGCCTTTCAAGGTCAGAATTCACGAAGATGGTACAATCTTTGTTCACCTTCGTGAATTCGGGCCAAAGAGTCAGACAAGTTTGAAAATGTGTCCATAATTCGTTACCTTTCTGGTGATGCAAAATACCGTGGAATGTCTTTGAGCTTTACATTCCATAGGCATTTCCCCCGAGTATTTCCGGGGCTGACATTGATTTCGCATACAGTGCTTTTAGTTGCTGATTGGTCTGTCAATCTCAGCAAAGCGCCGAGGTTGCCATGGAAACATGCATTGAATTTAACGGCATTTTATTTGAACATACCTGTAGGGCCTAATATCTAACGGGACTTATACGGGCAAAGTACTCCGGGCGTCAAACTTGATGATGGAACCAGGGCCCCGTTTCATAAAACTTATCAATTACAATTACAAAGTTACGATAGCTCTTATAAGCTACTGAAATCCTTGCATCTGATTGGCTGAGAGCAATTTTGTCCTAGAAATCGGTGGCAGTTGTTACTGATAACAAGTTTTATGAAACGGGACCCAGGTTACTCTTCTAGTATAACAGCTGCTTCCTAGTTTACTCGAGCTATTCCACTTTGAAGCAATGTACAAATCTTTTACAAAAAAGGTTTTTATGACAACTCGGCGATACTTCTTAGGTTTGCCCGCCTTTAAACAACGACTAAAGACAAAATTACTTGAAAATAACCCCCCCCCCAAAAAAAAATAAAAAATAAATAAATAATAATAATGAATAAATAAAATGAAAATTAACGGGTTCAGTATAGTTAAGACAGTGAAGTCAGGTTTTGGAAAATGTATTTTTATTAAAGAGAACATAATGAAAAAAAGAAATAATTCATAGAGACATATAAATAGACACAAGTTACTACAATGCTGATTTTTAAGCTTATACGCCAAACAGAGACACGGCCGGGGGGGGGGGGGGAGGCGAAAGAAAATTTTCATTGAAGTAAAATGAGACTAATTAATGACTCAAACATTCGGAGCAGGTGAAACTATGACACCATGTTTAGAAAGAACAGTCAACAAACTCGTGCCCAAATCCTGAAAGGTACCGCAATGAGTTCGTCTATTAGTACAAAATGTTTCGTTCACATTATGTCGCGGAATTAGTTCCCCAACTGTCCTCTCACGCAGTTATCGTGATAGACCACACCATAAATCACTTTACTCTGTTCCTAAAGTTTCTATTAAATTTTATGGTGATAGGTCCTTTTCGGTTGCTGCCTCGAGATTATGAAATTAAATACCACAGCATATTCGTTCAGTCTGCTACAGGGATACATTTGCTTTATTTTAATCTTCCTTAAAGACTTATTGGTTTGTAAAGCGAGTGAATATACAGTTTGTATTACTTTAGTTCAGGTTATATCAATATATACAGCTTATGCTGTTTGTTTTATGTTTAGTGCCTTAATTTTTTTTTTTATCAGTGTTAACCTCAGCTTTTTTATCTCTCTTTGTGGTATTTTGTATCTTAGGGGCCAATCTAGAGAACCTTCCGGAGAAAGCTTTTGAAAACGATGTGGAGAATGGTCAGATCAGGCCCGACACCTTCCCGGTTGTTAATCCCGCTGGAAAGAACACGCCAGTCTCAATATCGCGTGTGGACGTTGGAGCGGCAAGCAACGGCAACGCAGTACCAGGGCAGGGGCAAGGGCGCGACCGGGTGGCTCCACTAGCGAAAAAGTCCTCTAGCTCAGACAAGGAGTCCGAGAAAAGGGGAACGGTGTCGAATGGGGGCGGGTGTCATCCGCAGCACAACATAGTATTCTGGAAGACGCACAAGTGCGCAAGCTCCACAGTGCAGAACATCATGTTTCGGCACGCGGAGAAGAACGACCTCCGATTTCTTCTTCCAGCGAGAACGCACCTGTTCGACCTCATCCGCAGGTTCAACGCCAGTCGGGATGTGCCGGCGGGTTTCATTGAGAGGGAACGGCCATTCAATATGTTCGCGCACCATGCCAGATTCCATGCTGCAGGTGAGGTTCTAATTTTTGCCTGATAGCTGAAAACTTTAAGGACACTTTCAGGGCCTGCCTTCTGAGACACGTAATTCTGTTTAGCTAATAGCCAAATTCCTTTAACTAGTATTCTTTTTGTAGTGATCTTAGTTTGCAGCGACGTAAGTGTTTGGCGAGTACAGAAAAAAAAAATAAGTAGTTGTCTCTTTTTTGCAGGATGGTGTAATCAACTCGCCGTCACCCTCTGTTCTTTCAATCAACCTGGCTGTTTAGATACTCATCACCTGACCGTTTGTGACCTCTTGTGTTTTTGTTTTAAATAATTTTTCTGTTTTGTATCTGCGGCAAACTGCAATGAACATGCATCAGCTTAGAAGTCCATTTTGACTGTGTGTGGTAATGTAAGACAGTGGCTAATAGATTAGCTACAATCTAAACAACCTAACAACGACTTTCTTCTTTTGGGGAATGATGGTGAGTGTAACAAGTCCACTAGTGGAAAAACGAGCAAAGAAAATGGGATTTCAAAACAAAATGAAACTATACGCAAAACATGAATTGCAGTCACGTCGTGACTATTATGCCAGCTTTCTGTATACATAATGCCCATAGGACACCGAGGTAGCTGGCTAAGTGACATTTGAATTATCCCCCTCCCCCCCCCCCCCAAAAAAAAAAAAAATATATATATATATATAAATATAAATATATATATATATATATATATATATATATATATATATACAGTGTATATACATATATATAATAACATATATTCTGTTATTTTAAGTAGATTTTCGCTGAGCTTTCACGTCCTGAATTTAAAGGGATGGTATAGTTTTTTTTGTAGTTTTAGTAGTTTATTTATTGATGGAGATGAGGATTGGGCTCATAACTTGTTGCGAGATGCCAAGAAACCACTTATAAAATAGAACAGAGCATGCCATTTTAAGAGGAATTCAAACTTTATTTGATGAAAATCGGCTTTGGATTGGCTGAAACATCCAAAAACAAAGTGAAACAAAGCGATCCTAATAAAAAGTGGGTCCCACCTTTAAGGACTGCTGTTTCGGATATCTCAGCCATTTCAAAACTAATTTCATCAAATAAACGTTGAATATACCTCTTGGAATTATACATGCTCTTTCATATTTCATAAGAGGTTTCGCATTATCTGAATTAAAAAAAAAAAAAATTAAAACCTGAAGTTAGGTCTCAACCGAAACTATACAACGCCTTTAAAGCAGCTGTCTCTTGCGGGTAAAATCTCTCGTTATATCTTGTGTCAAGAGGTCACTAAAGTCAGTAAGAGCGTAGAAATCTGCTAGCTTCATCATCACGTCCATGAAGGGATAAGTGTCTCCGTGGTTTCAGTGCAAGATGGACGCATTTTGTAGATGAGGTCATGTGTAGAGGGCAAGATAAAATACCGCAAGTAGCTTTTTGTCCGACCAATCCATATCGCCTGTTTCATCTGTTCAATTCACCTTTCCGGCTTATTTTCTTTGAAGAAACGTTTGTTGAGGCTGATATAACCTCAACCGAAACTTTGTCCAGCAAACGCTTGTAATCATTAGAAAAACGAGATACAGTTGTATTAGTATAACACAGAAGCCCTATCTGCCGAAAAACATCAACACAAGGGCCCGAATTCACGAAGATGGTACAAATGAAACCATGGTTTAAACCATGGACAAAAACCATGGAGCACCAAGTGTCGCATGGAATATTTTGTTAAGAAATTGGTCATTTCGTCGACAAAATGACTGTTTCGTTAACGAAATTATCATTTCGTGGACGAAATGTTCATTTAGTTACAAAAATAATTATTTCATCGACGAAATGACCGATTTTGTAACGAAATATTCCATGCGACACTTGGCGCTCCATGGTTTTTGTCCATGGTTTAAACCATGGTTTCATTTGTATACCATCTTCGTGAATTCGGGCCAAACTGTCCATGTTGTCTTTCCAGTAATTGCACAGTTTGTTTGTCTGTTTGTCCCCCCACCCCCCCCCCCCAAAAAAAAAAGAGAGAAAAATCCATGCTATAAACAGGGCAGGTGATTCATAGACACGCCAACAACCAGGTCAGGTCATGGTAAGGCCGCCGCACACTATACGACTTTTGGTCGTACGACTGGCAGACTTTGGATCCGAGTTAAATCACGATAGCCTCAGAACAGACACGCCTGATTATTTCAGATCCAAAGTTGCTTAGCTGTGCGACCGAAAGTCGTATAGTGTGCGGTGGTCTTTAGATACGAGATGGTGATCGAAGGGGCGACCTCCGTAACACAGTGCACTCCAGTTATAACGAACACGGTTATAACGAAATTCTCAATACATATATTAACGAAGTAAAAATTCAATTCCAATATTATCATTTATGTACCTTCCTTTACAGTTAGGGTATAACAAAATCTCGATATAACGAAAGAAAACTGCCTGTCCCGAGAACTCTGTTATAACAAGAATCGCTTGTAGACATAAAGGCTTAGAAGTCTCCTAAATTGAGTTGAATTGAAAAGATGATCTTTTTATGATGATACTTTGATAGTATCCTGTCGAAAAGGTAGACAACGATGAATTGAAGAAAGAAGAAATATTCACAACCTCATCATAAATACTGTATATATAGATGGTGACTTGTGTTGAATAGAACCCACCTCGCAGACTGCTATTGTAACATTCGCATTAGATGCGCTTTCCAGACTTAATCAGCTCACTATATACCTATATTATGATAATCTTGCTTTCAGATGTGGCGACCTTGATGCCAGCCAATTCCCTCTACGTCACCATACTTCGGGACCCTCTCACTCTCTTCGAGTCTATCTACACATACTTAGAACTCCCCGTCCACTTCGGCAACGATACCCACCCAGTCTCCATCCGGAGTTTCCTCAAGGAACCGACCAAGTATTATAGCACGTCTGATATGAACGTCCACCGCCGCTACGCCCGGAATCCGCTGCTGTACGATCTCGGCCTGGAGCCAACCGAGATGGACAGTAAGGCCAGAATTGCCGACACCATCCTCGAGGTCCAGATGCGATTCCATTTGGTGATGATCGCCGAATATTTCGACGAGTCGTTGATTCTTCTCAAGCAGCTCCTTTGCTGGGACTACGACGACATCTTGTACCTGAAACTGAACGCGCGCGAGAAGACGCGCCGAGTTACACCGTTCGTGCAGAACCTGCTGAAGAAGTGGAATTACGGTGACTTACAACTCTACCAGTACTTCAATGACACGTTCTGGACGCGAGTGCGTAGATACGGTTATGAGCGCATGCAGCGGGATGTGCGGACGTTGCGACTTCTCAACGCGCGACTCATGAACCGATGCGTGCGGGAGGCGACCAACGCAGACGACATCGACGATCAAGAATCGATCTGGCATCCAGAGGGCGTTGATATCGTTGCGTATCGCTTGAGGGACATCGCGAGAAATGATCGGACGTGTAAAAACGTGATAAAGCCCGAGAAGCTCTTCACCGAGGAACTACGCGCCAAACAGGGTGATTACTTTTTCCCGCCAAATGATCGCAGTGATGAGACAAAGTGGTGGCACATCAAGGACAGGACGGAGAGGAATGTAGTGAAAGTTTTGGACGCCTTGATGGAACGACTGCATCCCAAAGACAAATCACCGTCGTGATGGCGGACACCTTGATGAGTGCTCCATGACATTCACGCATTTTAAATCATGGTCTGAAATCTAGCTTGAATGCTTTTATTTAAAATAATATCAAAACTGTTGGTGTAAAATAGTAATCGTGGGACAAGGGTGCGTCGTAATTTCATTCGTTAACAGACTTGCAATCTTCTAGACTTATTTTGTTCTCTTCAAATTTTAATGGGTGAGGGCAGAATACGGTACCAACGATATTCCACTGATTTTTCGTCTTCCGCTAGAATTTTGACTGCTGTTTATATTAAATAGCAATACTGATTGTTAAATCGTTATTTCTGTAACTCTTATTTTGTTGTGTACCCGTGGGGTACCCGTGACCCGCAGCTACGCCCTTCCTCGAAAAACATTCCGCGGCCCTGTAGAGGAATGGACAGAAAACAAACAATACCAAACTTACGAGTGCGTGAAGGGACACTATTGTATTAAACCCTGCAACTTACAAAAACTCGTAGAGGTGAACAGCCAGTGACTTGCCTTGTAATGATTTGGTGCTACTATGCCGTCTTCCCTTAGCTCTACATGCTGCAAATGGAATGTCTTGGTGTAGTCACTACCGATAGATTTGGTGCTCTTTTCATTCATTCTTTTAATTCATAAATAGGTATTGATATTCTTATATCTTAGCGACAATGAATGCCCCAGAGTAGGACCCTACCTCCACTCGAGTGGCCGAATCGGCATTGGATGCGGTGGTGCGCCGTAATATCGTAGGGCCGTGCAGAAGGTCTACTGCTTACCCGTGTTACACGTGTATTATAGTGTCATGCAGAATAGCACGGGCCCCGACACGAGTATGTAAGCCTGGTGCCATGGTAACAGAAGTTCCTCAAAAGGCGCGGTCATACTGGCAAAAGATCGAGAAGTTTAAGATCGCGAAGTTTAAGATCTCGAAGTTTTGCCAGTGTGACCGCAAACTTCCCGCGAAACTTCTCGTGAAACTTCTCGATCTGTTTGCGGGCGTTCCCTCCCTAGCGCGAGGCCATTGTCATGTACAGATGTGCATTGTTACGTCACAATCACTGGCCATCGGACGGCGCACTCTTTCTTGCGCGCGTACCAATGACCCAAACTTCGCGATCTTGAACTTCTCGATCTTTTGCAAGTCTGACCGCGCCTAAAAAGTTACTGTCGTAAAATCTGCAAAGAAATTGAGCCCTGCTTTCCTTTTTTTTTTTTTTTTTTTTTTTTTTTTTTTTTTTTTTTTAAAGCTCACCTGAGCCAAAGGCTCAAGTGAGCTATTGCGATCACCCTTCGTCCGGCGTCCGTCGTGTGTCGTCCGTAAACTTTTTACATTTTCATCTTCTTGAAAACCCCAAGACCGATTTTCATCAAACTTGGCAGGTAGCATCCCTAGGGGGTTAGGAACTCAATTTCTTAAAATGGGCACCATGCCCCACCCAGGGGGCCCCCAAAAATTAAGGAATCTGTAAAAATCTTCTCTAGAACCAGAAGTGATAGAGCTAAGTTAATACTATGAGTTAGTACATTGATCACTTTTAAGTTTGTTCATGACAGAATCAGGGGTGCCCCCCTTGGTACCCAGGGGAGGGGGTGGGGAGGGGTCCTATAATGGGGCCTAAATTGTACATTTTCATCTTCTTGAGAACCCCGTAACCCATACTCACCAAACTTGGCAGGTAGCATCCCTAGGGGGTTAGGATCTCAATTTGTTAAAATGGGCACCATGCCCAACCCAAGGGGCCCCCAGGGGGGCCCAAACCCCCCAAAATGAAGGAATCTTTAAAAATCTCTAGAATCAGAAGTTATACAGCTAAGATAATACTATGAGTGAGTACATTAATTACTGTAGTTTCAAGTTTGTTCATAGTAGATCCAGGGGTGCCCCTCTTGGGGGCGGGGGGGGGGGGGGGTTGGGAAGGTCCAAATGGGGGCCTGAATTGTACATTTTCATCTTCTTCCTGAAAACCTCATGATGGATTTTCGTCAAACTTGGCAGGTAGCATCCCTAGGGGGTCAGGATCTCAATTTATCAAAATGGGCACCATGACCCACCAAGAGGGCCCCAGGGGGCCCCAATCCCCCAAAATCTTAAAAAATTTGGGCGCTTATTGTACATTTTCATCTTCTACTTGAGAATGCCTGGTCAAATTTTAGTAGAGCTGTGAATAATTTGGATCAGTGACTGCGTGAAAGGTGAACTTTCAATACTCAGGTGAGCGCTAGACCCGCGGGTCTCTTGTTGAAAAAGACAAGTTTCAGGTTTTTTTTTTTCTTTACGCTGACACGACAGCTCAATTCAGTTTATGCACCAGGGAGATAACGGGTTCAACTGTTGTATTGCTGGCGGACGACGGTAGCCTTTCATACCCCTAATTCAATCACTAATTTCTCTTTCAGATGTATTGACTGAACATTTGCCACTCCTTGAAATAACTCTTCTAGATTCAAGGCCAAAAGGAATATTCGATTGTGGAAAAAAAAAAAAACAACAACAACTCATGCATTGTTGACTAGGTGCCAACAAAATCAATGCAGAAAACATCTGTAAATTCTACTACCGTGTGTCATGCATGATAAACAAGTATGACACGATTACAGGTGCTATTGAAATACATGTACAATGTACACAATCATACCGAATGTACAGCGATATTCGTCAGACAGTATGATAGGGAGTTGGCGTATGTGTATGTGTGTGTGCGCGCACGTGCGTGTTTGAAGGAGAAAGACAGTAATTCACATTTGCCCTATACTGTCCGTGTTGTACAGGGTGCAGTTGCCTTCTGTGGTCTTTATAGCAATATTGTATACTATGTCACGCCATGATGAATACCAATTAAAGATCAATTTGTAACATTTAATGCGGTGCTATAGATGTCTTGCTTGTGTGGTGCATAGAATAAAGATGCAGTAGTGACAATGGTAAATACATGTACAATGTATTGTGCTTCTTCTTGCTATCCAGTATTTTCCTATTGAATGGATCAGTCTGTCGAGTTTGCCTTTCAAGTCATAGAGAAATTTCCACTGTCACACGTTTACCCATTAAAGACTAAGAGGAAATCCACCCCAAAATAAACTTCAAAAGAGATAAAAAATTCCAAACAACATGATACAAACATTGGATAAGAAATAAAAGATGACATCATTATGTTTTGAAATTTCACATTTTTTTTAGGAAAACATTTCTTGACTAGTCCATATGAATATTCAAATGAGCGAGTTGATAATACCATACCCTCACAATTTTTCATGTATGTTTTACTGTATATGAAATTCAAAAAGTTACATTTTAGCTAATTAATACAAGTAAAAGCATGTTCCCATACCAAGATATATCAGAGTTAACATCTGTTGTTCTTGTTCTTTTTTTTTTGGGGGGGGGGGGTGGTTTTAAAGCAAGTTTTATAATTTATACAAGCTGAAATATAAGATGTTTGTCATTCTATCATATGCAAAATTAATAAGAAATTGTGAGAGCATGACTGAATTTTTGTCTTTGGTATTATTTGAAGTGGAAAAACATCTTGTTTAGAAAAAACAAAAAACAAAACATCCCTCACAATGTTCACTGACTGAACTCCTTTCGTTTCATATTTCTCCATTCATACAACACTCTTTTCAAATCATTTATTGTATGGAAGTGAAAAAACACATCTTGTTTAGAAAAAAAAAAGAGAAAATCTCTCCCAATGTTCACTGGCTGTACTCCTTTTGTTTCATTTTTCTCCATTCATACAGCACTCTTTTCAAATCAAACTTCCAACTTCAACATCACTGCCTCTCAACAATTCTCTCTACAAAATACACAGAAAACCATGGTAACTGACTTTTCTTGATGCTTTTATTGTAACAATAACAGAAATTAAATGTCGTACCAAGCTGTCCAAGGTCTGTTGTTTTGAAACGTCCACAAAGTCATGGTTTAGTAAGTATTCAACTGTTCGTCCTGGCAAAAAGATGAGTCAAATTTGGATGATTTAAACATTTTAATGCCACGTCTTTTGATGTTGTGCAAGAGCGGCAAGGACTAGAAAATGTCTTTGTGAATGACCACCACACACTCTCCTCTTGTCATATGCATTACACAATTGTATTCATTTCAACTTTTACCAATCATGTTTGTGTTTTTCAAAATATCTATTGAATATATACACGTATGCTCCAGAATTCCTGGAAAGAAGGGAAGCCAGATTGTTAAAGACATTCTCATTACATGAATGAAAGCAATTCTTTCTTATTTCTTTCCTTTCTTTTATATTTGATCTATTTTAATGTGATTTCATCTTCCAAGGAATGCGACAACATTCTGAATAAAACATAGAGCTTGGTACGACCTGCTCATCAACTTTAAAATTGTAAATATCCAGCGACAACAGCAAAATAGTTTTTTTTTTTGTTTTTTTTTTCTAGTAATGCTTGTTTCTCTTCTCCTTTCAAAAAAGTTCAACTACCCAGTCATAAGTCTGTTGTCCCACAACTTGCATTCACAGTTCAAAGAATCAATATTTTTTCCTATGCTGTTTTTTTTTCTCCTCGTCAGCAAAATTTTCACACACCTGTGCTCAGAGTAGAATAAGTTATAAAATAGTTTTAACATATAGTAAGTGACCATCTCCTTCAAAAAAGACAAAGTTCGTTTACAAATGGTATGAAAGAAGTGATTCATGGCATGACACAACATTTGCGCATCATTACAACAATATGGGGCCTGTTTCAGGCAAGACATACCTCATGACAACCAAGTCTACTATATTCCATGGGAATGCCACAGAAAATATGTTTATAACCATCAACTTTAAAATTTTTTTTTTTAATGACACACAGGTAAACAGTCCCAGGCTCAATATACAGATCGATAAAGTTACCAAGTTTCAGCTGAGAGGAAGATTGAAGGTGATCACAATCCAAAGACCACATGTGGTACCAAGCAACCAAACAATCCACTACATCAACTCAAGGGCACATGGCCTAGGTGCCCCCAGTCACACGGTGAATAAATGGGGCCAGTGTTTTTATGTGCCTGAAGTGATATCACAGCCTGGTGTTCACTGTAATGTACCTGACAGTATATGATTTGGGCCCAGTGACATAGAAAATAAAAGCAATCTAAAATAAGTCTCAAAATCAAACACAAGTCAGGTATCTGCCAATCAGAATTGCGCACATATACGCACACACTTATGTTTGATTTCTGATTTATGTTTGATCTCAACTATCATACAACAAGGCCTATGTATTTTGTTGTTTTCTTTCTGAACAAATTTTGTGTATCACATATTGAAAGACCATGTGTGTTATAAGGTCTATACACTGAGTTGCTGATCATTGTTCTCATGTCATCTGACTAATACTTCACATCTGATCAAAAGAGACACCAATATTTCCTGTGGCATTCACCGATAGGGGCAAGACATTGAGCACCTTGTTATGATGTCATATCCCGAATAGGAAATTCCCTGAAGGGTACTATCTCCCCTGAGAATAACAATTAACCAAGACATGTCATTGAGGCTGGAATGAGATACACTACAGTGTATACAATTTGGAAAAAAAAAACCCCAACAACTACAACAAATTTCAAAATATTAGAGAAGTACCTTGATAATTTTCGTTCTTTTCTTTAACCCTTGAACTGCACTGTGAACAACTATCCATAACAAGGTTCCCATAAAATCTACAGCTTATCATTACAGGAATCTGTTTGGACATCTTCTACATCAGAATTGGCCTCTTTCCCCCTCATTCTTCCCATTTACATAAAAAATATAAAAAGCCAATTCACATATGCATGGGCATGGCACAACAAAAATGATGGTCATCTTCACATGCACAATTTCTGTTGATGGATGATACATTTGAAGATGGTGATGTACATCTTATTACAAATAACATGTTCTACACATGCTCCAACTCACAGAGAGAAAAAAAAGAAGCTGCCATGATATCAATATCAATGGAGGTCAAAGTTTCATTTACATAATCTCTGAAGAGTCGGTATGGTATTCAGGCCACGTCACAGACATAATCCTATGCAAAGTGAAACAACAAGAAAGAGGCCACGTCTCGTTGCGTGACGCAAACATTATTGTGGCTACAACTGACTGCTAAGTTACCAACTGTAGATTTTTTTTTTTCGTGGTTGTTTCAATTAGATGCAATAGTAAATTCTATCACAGCCTCTTCAAAGAGTCTTCTCCAATCAATGGACTGCAGTTGAACTCAACACTGACAAATTGAACACATTGTAAGGGTTCTTTACTCCCCATTTCTTAATACATATCAACATAATCTGATTAAACTTCATTCTCAATTGTTAAGGATTACCCCAAAATTTACGGCAATGCTCTGATACTGCATTACATTGTACGTTATCTCTCAAACCGACTACTTATTCACCAAACATGTTTTTAATTTGATTTCCATAATGGTTCCTTCTAAAAAAAAAAATGAAAAACAAAATGAGAGATTTTAAGGAATAATCAATTCTTGTCGTTCATAAAGAACTGTATGCTTACATGAATAGCAAATACACATAAGACCCGTTGAGAACACAGCAAGAAAATGTCAGTTATCAACACGAACGTTTCTCTTTGGACAGACACACATGCTGTTGTGACGAGATCCGTCAGCAATATTCATGGTGAGTTAATGTATCTCTGCATTTTTTATACACATCTCATCGTCGCAACTTCTCCAATTTACTGCAGGCCTCATGCGAGTGTACATTTCTGCCTCTTGCTAGAAAAAATTCAAATCGCGCACGCTGCACGCTGAGGTCCCACACACATAAACGTACACTGATATAAAATACAACTTGATTTTTTTTTTCCTCATCTGCTTCGGGGATATATTTCCCTTAGTATGAAACGGTTTTGTTATTCACGCATGTAAACGCACACGTACATTTCCGCGCCATCTGTGATTCTCCAACTCGTCGTTAGACGTCAGTAACGTAAGATCTCTAGATGCGTGTATTGCATAAAATGATACCAGACGAGACGAAAATTGGCACTAACAGGTGTTTGAAAGTGCATGAACTAATAGATCATGCCATTAGATGTACAGAGAAAGGAGTATGAAAAAGGAATGGGAGAAGAGAGAGAGAGAGAAAGATGAAGAAAGGCAAGAGAAAGAAAGATGGGCAGCTCATTTGCTGCCAAACATCACAGAATCTCATACGACACAGATTTCATGTCCACAAGTGTAGGAAAAAAGTAAGCACAATTAATTGATTAAGGTGTGCCCTGCTTTGTTCGATCTCCTCAAGCACATTACATATGCAAGGAATACTTCGCAAGTGTACAAAAAAACACATGCACAACCACGTGCACGCACCGCACATGCATTCACAAACACACACATACACGCATACACACACATACTGGCACATACCCCATATAAATACACACACACACACACACACAAGCTGTGAATGTAAGACTGGGCATTTCAAATTAATACTGTTTCACACTTCAACAATGACAACATCTGATCAACGGATACAGATACCCAAGTTTTGGTATTGGCAGTAAGGTCCCTCTTGCGTGAAAGACTTACTGCAACTCACTACTAATACACTTGCTGCTGACCTTCTGCAATTGGCAAACAAAAATCAATGTAAAATGCGGCGCTTGAGCAGTGGCCTTGGCAATTGATGAAAACAATCAGGTTAATTACTAGCTTTCATGCCACAGGGCCTTTACAACCAACAGCCAACTGCATGCTTTGGTTAATTAGTGAATCTTGATCACGTACAAGTAGTATCCCTTCTTTACCAACTGTCAATATCCTGTAAAACCCTTTTAAATATTATCTGCAGGACATGTACACAAAATTCAAATCTATGCCAGCAACCGGGAATGAACGATCAACAATTTTATACTTCACTCACCACTCCAGGGCGAAAATAAAGAGTTCATTTCATTAATTGCTTGTGTTCTTTCAAAAACACATGGTATATGCTATCACATGAACATAGGTGGCCATGTAGATGGATAGCAGCTAAATTGCCTCTTAAGATCTATCTATTTTTACACAGTAACACATAAATGCATTTTCCCCCACACATATAAATTTGGCAAATGAAA
The DNA here is from genome assembly GCA_033980235.1 of Diadema setosum. Classification (NCBI taxonomy): domain Eukaryota; kingdom Metazoa; phylum Echinodermata; class Echinoidea; order Diadematoida; family Diadematidae; genus Diadema; species Diadema setosum. The sequence continues at coordinate 9,980,945 of CM067079.1, forward strand.
ACAGCTTCATAACATATCAAAGACTCTATACTATAAAGGAAGCTCGCACTCCCAGCTGCAAAACCTGTAGAATTGTAAGTTTAAAACTTTTCCAATCTAATAACAAAGATAGGCAACACTTCTTACTGTAATTTTCATATCATACACTGCATCATACTGCAAAATTAATATGCTTTACATTTTAGGGAATAAGAAAACATTACCTACAATAGGAATCCTCAAAACAATAGCTTTCATACTCTCTTATTAAAATGCATGCACGCACACACACACATTATGCTCAAACAGAGCACACATAACACACACACGCACACATACAGACACACAAACACACACACACACACACACACAAGCATGTACAGTAGACATTTTACACACTTGCTGTTTGTATGAAGAGGAGAGACCCCTCTGATTAATCTAGTGTTATGCATTCAGTACAATAAAGGAGTTGTAACTGCTACAGGCACACCCCCAATTAGAACTGGGGAAATAGCAGACAAATCCCTTATTCATCCATTTATCCAAACTGTATCCCCATATTGTTAGCACAGCAACTCTAAACAAATTACAACATTGCAAACATATTGATTGATCACTTTCACAATGAATTCAAAGTTTGTTAATCCTTTGCAAACTGCATTTAGTGAAACTGAAGTGACTTCTCTGTCAAGATGGATGATTATTTTTTCCCACATAATTATTGACGAAGGTATCTCTTTCTTTCAGATAAGAGAAAGAGTAACTTTCATTTTTCTGGTTACAAGAAATAAAATAAGGCCTATTAAGAATTTTTGTGATAATGCAAACTAAAGAGGACTCCCTTCAGATGAAATACACTTACAAATATGGATAACTTTGTGTACAATTATGTTTATGACTTACATGAGATGAGCAACGGCCACTATAAATTATGTACAGAGTAAGCATTTTCCCAGATCAGTTATCACAACATTGCACTTTTAGAAGTCTAAAAAGCATTTTGATATTTCCATTTGCAACCCTGCCCAAATAAACAAGCTTGTAAACCCTCCCCTCCCAACCCTATTTTGAGTATCCATCTTGGTTGCCTTATTAAGGTGCACATAAGTACTCATACCCTTTACTTTCTATTAAAATCACTTTACAGTTTGTGCGTTTGGTACCTTTTGTCTATCCCGTATACTTCAATTGTCTGACTGCTCCATAAAGAGACTCAAAATCACTGCGATGACGCCAAAACTCAACACAATGAATACTTAACTGCTAACTGGTGTTAAAGTTTCAATATGAACAGCTGCTTCATGATGAAGGGTCAAGCGATTCAATCTATAGTTATCCGAAAATGAAGCACACTAAATGTAGGTACTCTTCCGACACTTTGTGCCAAAACGAGACTCCAGTGTACACTATTCCCCATGACCCACGAAAACTTCAAAATGCTTCATCATGACCTTACAAAATATTTACCTCACTTTTGGGTGGCATTGTCACCCAATTGCCCATTAGATATCATGTAGCACCTCGGACTGATCCTAAGCGTTAAAGTGCTGGTTACAGCAGCATCGCCAAACGTGGTATAACTAATCTTGTTTTGACAGCAACAAGGGGGAAAAACTTCATGGAGTGACCACTGGTAGGACAGATGACTGCAAGAAAAGGACCCATCTGCAAAGTTTTGAGCTGTTTTCTGCATATATGGAGAAATACCAGTGGCCACTAAGAGCAGGCGAGAAATAGGACGAGCTACACCGTGGAATTCAATGTCACAGATCCACTCGTAACATCGACGGCCAGCCATAATGGCTCCCACCTACACATAGAAAATGTGCCAAAACACCTCCCCTTTATAAACTGCACTTTGCAAAGACAAGCAAGATATTCTGGAGGCACATGATGGAAAGGAATTAGCTACTGCAAATTTCTGGCAATCCACAATTAAAAGACTGCCAGGCTTTCCATATGAAATGTTACAAGCATTGCAGGGATCCCTGTACAGAACACAACTTACACACAAGACATTGATTTTGTGTGGAACACATGCACACACCACTGTAACAAACATATGCACATGTTTTCTCTAGTACTTGGGACTCCTTTTCATTATCCTGAGATATTCATTTATTCAATATAAACAAGAGGAGAGATTTAGCAAGGAAAAAATAAAGAAAATATCTTCAAAAATTAATCTTTCCTTTTTACATTTATTTTTTTTTTCAGGCTTAGCTCCGAGATCTTTACATTATCTTGTAAAATTCTCATAATGCAATTTCCCTTGTTACTACTTTTAAAAGACACCTCATTACAAAATAAAGTAGAATACTGTTTCATTTCCAATCCAGTTAAGAAAAATCTCTGCAGATTGGCAAACAACAGATAAATATACAATAGTCAAATTGGCAATGGGGTATAGCATGTTGTGGTGCAGTAAACAAGGGCTGGTTTCACACCTCATACCTGTGCAATATATTCCCACCACACAGCAAAGCACAGACATTTTATTCTCAATGATCATATTTTAGCAAAGTATTGCTGATATGGAGGATTAAAGAAAATAAAAACAAAAAGATTTATCTTTAATGATTGTTATATGCAATGTGCACAAAGGAAAGAAAGAAAACCAAGTATTCTGCCATGTTTTCACGCATTCACAAAAAATACTCAAAGTCCTCATTAAATTCCTCTGAGTTTCAAGGGAGATAAACCATGCCAGTTCTTTGAAATTTTGCCATGAAAGCTTGCAGAATGGGCAGATTACAGTAAATCTTCAGTTTCAAAAGAGTCTGCTGAAAACCTGCAAGTGTTCACAAGAGTCGGCACCTTTCTGATTTGCAACTGACGTCATTATTGCAGGTTTACGACTCCTATGTAAGAATGAAGCGATAAAAGGCTTTAAAAAAGAGTAAAAAAAAAAGTGTGCATGAATTGTTTCAATGTCAGCTGCTTTACACAGAGTACATATACAAGGATGCTGCTTCTGTCTGTATGGCTATTTGGGCTTGTAAAAGCATAAAGGACGCATGTCACACTGGGTTGCAAACTAATATCAGTCACTATCATGAAGCACCCTAAAGTTTACCCAGGGAAGTTTCCACCTCCCTGGTTCATCGCTGCTCCAGCCGTAGTATAGTACACATGGAATAGCGGCACAATAGGCATTTCGCAGTGATCATATCAGTGAGCGTGTGGGGACGCCAGCGCACCGTCGGAAGAAAATGCTTTGATGATGTAGTGCACCAAATTCGCTAACGAGAACTGAAGCTGTGGACGCTGCTAGAATGGAACATCTGGACTATATATATAATCCAGACAATAGAAACATGCAATTTTTTATTTCATTCATAAAAAAAAGAAGAAAAAAAACTAATAAATTAAAACAATGAATCCAAAAATAGATCACGCAAAAATTTTCTTGGAAGAATAGGAGACATTCCTTCACTGCTGTTAACCAGATTTAAAATGCACAGAGCTTTGGTGCACTGTTTCTTTGGCAAAAAAACACAATTTTATTCCTTTGAGATACAACTGAATGAAGAAAAACAAAATCAAAAATATACGACTCATTCTAAAAACCTTTTTTTTTTTGGTACTACAAATCATGTAAGGTGGCCATATGAGACAACAGCTGACATAAATATCCATTACACAGCCCTGATAAGTATGTAACAAAAGGAAAGTCAGTCTTCATATATAAAAATACAAAAAAAGGCAGTTAGTATCCACGTAACTCTTGACCCATGCTCATCCAACACGAGCAACAATGGATTACATTTTGTGTGCACAATACTGTCCTACTCAAGTTTCACTTTCTTTTCATGTGGAATGTCTCCTTGTCAATAGCAAGAAACACTGATCTTTACACAAAAAAAGGCACTAGTCACATTATTATTTTACTTTGCAAAAATATATTTTTGTGGCCAATAAGAGAAAAAAAAAAGAAAAAGAAAAGTGATCATCTGACAGCTCTTATTAAGTTTACTGAAGCAAGAAATTGGTTTCATCAAACAGATATGTTCTTTTTCCTCAAAAAATTCAAGATGTTGCACATTGTTGTGCAGTAAATTCTTAAATAGGTTAAGACAATTTAAGCAAAATTTTCAACAGTTCTTTCTCTTGTTTTGCTCATTTTTGCTCAAAGTGAATTTCTGAAAAGGATGCAAATGAGTTAATTTGTTCTAAACTGCCTAGTACTTACATCAAAGCAAATGAATAAATCTGCGTATACAAAGTTGGTGATGTCTGTGTTTCCCGGTCTACGAGATTGTCATTCTTTTTCGCGTGCAGCGTTTGTGGGAAGGGAGGAAACGAACCAAAAAGAAAATAAAGAGCTGGGGGGAGGGATTATCTCAAGACATGTAAGAAGTTTCAACGGACGTGGCATGAGGCCTGCTCGAAAAGGAGAAATTTCACTCTTCTGCCACGGTTGATCTTGAATGGAAATTCTGTTACATTCAAGAACAACCCTGCATGTACTCTGTCGATAAAAAAAAAAAAAAAGCAAGGCTGCAACGTTTAAAGCATTGCTTGCTTTTAAAGTTTACTTGGCATTTGATATAAAATTCTCAACAGAATGAGAAACGAGAAAATGCTTCCCGCACAACTGAGTGCAAAGACATGGGGGTATCATGGAGAACAAATAACACAATAGCGTCATATTTGTACATTAGACAAAAGTCAGAGGGGGTCGCAATGGGAATCGGGGAAAATCATGCACCAACAAACTAGTGTAACAAGATATCAACGTACCCACGGTATACAATCAGAGCGTTTCTTACTGCTGTGGGTACCATTATTGAATTTCATGACACAAACATAGAATTTATCAGCAATATTTCAAAGTCTTCAGTAGGCGAAGTATTCCGATTTTCGACTCATTGCCAACACGATGCAATCACATATTTTTACATCACAAAAAAATGGATTTGTAGTTGGGCAGGAAACTGTACACAGTACTTGAAATGCGTCGTAATAATGTGAAACCTTGCTCTACGAGTTTTGAATTCTTCAGAGCCAGACACATAATGCTGAGAGAAATTGACATTTGAACAAGATTTGCGACCTCCTTATGCGGTACACAAACAAGTCTCTACAAAACAATGGAGAAAGGACGTCGGACGTGTCATCTCACAATGTTTACTCTGCCCTGCAGAAAGTCAATTTGATTCAATGCCTTGCTTCTTCTCAACATCAGTTTCAAATCTCAGACTGAATACAGGATTAGGATAACTTACCAGTAAAATAAGCGGTAACGAAATACAGGTCGAGAGTAATTGATCTGTTTCTTCTCAATAAATTCTCTTACTAAACTCCTGAATTGTCATTTATTGCTGCGCTCCAAGAAGTGAACACAGCCCTCTTTGGTTTATGTATAGGTGCTCTTCTGAGGTATTCCTCTTCCGTGGGACAGAAAAGAAAAATAAAAATTTCTCAGAACGGACACAGGCATGCTAGATACGTTCTTCTGATGACAAATTGCAGGTTGGTTCCACAAGACAGATCTTACTTTTTTTCTTTTTTTTTTAAACTTCTTAATTTTGTTTCTCACGAACCTGCTCTTTTCATAAAAACTATACTGACTTTTGAACACCTCTCATAAAGTATGGAACAACAGAGTTCATTCTAAGCTCATACATATGCATGAAAAGTCTGCATTTGTTTTCTCGTTTGTCTTTTCAAGCAGTCAAACATTTTTGAACAAGCTAAATCTACAACACACACATCCAAATATCAATAAGACACAAAACTTATTTAAGTCTTTACGGATGTGGAAACTCCAAAACTCGCTTTTTGATGGAGCACCTACACAAACAAACTTAAGAAGTCTAGCAACATCAACAACAAAAAAATATCAAAATGATGTGACTTCTTTAAAAAAAAAAAAAAGAAGAAGAAGAAAAAAAAAAACCACATCTGAACAAACAATGCATGCAACACAATACGCTTCATAAGCTTTCTCTGCTCTGGTTACAATCTTGCCGCAAGCTGTACATGCATTCCCACCATTTTGCTACCAGCTATAATATTATATGAGACATCAACAAATCACCCGGCTCATGGAGCTCATGTGTCAGTGGAACAGATGGCTTGTAGACACATTTTGGGGCCCCTGTGTGGTTTTCGACAAAACTTGGGTCGAGTACTTGCACAGTCAAGTCTCATCATGACTGTTACTATTATCGTCTAATTGAACATCCTGAATTCACAGAAAATACATAATTACCATAGATTCCTTCTAAATTCCTGCTTGTTATGCTCACGAAGTGTCCTTCATTCATTTTCAACCCTGTCTGAGAAAAGTACCTCAAGATTACCTTTAGTTTGCATGTAAAAACCTCAATCCTAGAGAACAAAAGACAGAGAGAAACACAACTATTCAAGTGCTAAAGTAAACTGCTGCATGTATCAAAAAGCATCCACGCTACTGCCACTGAAACATGCCAGTTGGCATGTCTCCTGACTTAATCAAATTTTTGGAAACATATGTGTACAAGACCATCCCTCCCCTTCTGTTTTGTCAACCCACCCACAACCCAGCTTCTATTTGTTGAAAACCACACGGGCATGGAGTCCCCGTAGCTTGCAATAGGCTAACCGAGTTTACATCCAGATGTATGCTACTCTTTGTGCAGTGACACAAAACACCATATCATCGCATGTTACTTGATTTTTTTTTTAATCCCTCTTCTTGCAAATGTTTGCACATTCTCTGCTAACTGAGTAAGCGTGGACACCATGTTGAGGCTTCCGTCATCCATTATTGCCACCTGTAGCAGAAGATAGGGGGCGCTCTTGCTGTCCGCACTGTTCTCTTCAGGTGGAGAAGCGGTGCTGTTGAGCCTACAAGCTCCATCTTGAATAAATCTTCACTTTTTTTATTTTAGTCCCATGCATGGAAAGCTTACACAAATCACAAGTACAAAGTTCTCTTTTACTCAAAATAAGATCACAAACTAACATGCTGCTTACGGTGAGAAAACACAAGCTAACGCGAAGGTGACAGCAGCGGCTACTGCTTCTTCTTCCATTACATGCTGTCTAGACTTCTTGTGCTCACAGTTTGACTCTAAAACTTACTTTTAAATTCACAAGACTACACATAGTGGTACTGTTCTTATGAAACATGAGTAGCAGCACAGCCGTGCCGTCCATCAATAATATACAATGAGCATTTTTCCACTCAAAGGACAAGAATGCGCCAAGGCAGAATACTACGCAAAGACCACCTCGTGGTGAGCACGAGATCGACTTCTCACAGAAATCTCATCTGCGCATAGCCTCAGTTTGTGAGATGAGCTCCCCATCTCTCTGGTCCATAGTGCACTCAGCCGACAACCAGATGCTTCCCAGACCAGAGTGGAGTTCACACCACACTGTTCTCTCGCAGAGTGCAATATGAATCAGACTTCAAATTTAGTTTGCAGTTTCCACATTTGTTTCTTTTCCCTTTTTTCTATTTTTTCTCTTTTTTTGCCAGCTTGGTTTTGTGCAGTTTCGTTCCACATCAACCAAACCTGCAAGGATTAGTTTTTTTTTATATTTGTTGTTGTTTTTGTCTTTATGGACCTACTCTGAACCACCCTTGCAGAATGGTTAATCTAACCATCGCATTATCTCCATACAATTGATTGATAATGAATGTGTCAAACCAACTATGTAAATCCACTGCTGAAATACATCACTGTACAGAATAAATACACAGTCTCGGTCTACCACTAAGATCTCACGTAAACTGCTTTTACGACTCGACAGGATCACAATGTTTTCACTGCAATCCACACAGACTGAGAAATTACAATCTGCATGGAATGTCAAGCGATACGGCCTATATATGCTTGATAATCTAATGAACTGATGAAGTAACTTTCCCTAATTAATTAACTACAAGATACACTTATACATTCAGAAAGAGAAAAAAGAGAGAATCAAGATTTCTGCATGCTTCAGGGCAGAGGCCAAAACTAAGGAAAAAAAAAAGAAGAAAACCCTAAAAACAACTCAAGGAGTCGAGTAGTCTTACTCCATGCCTACGAAATCTTACTGGTGTGCCCAAACCGAACATGCTTGCTCTTTTCTCGAAGGCAGGTCTAGTTACCCCACCAGTCCTGACCACTGCTGGACTGGCTGTAGCTGCCACCATAGCTGCCGCCATAGTGGGGCTGGTACATCTGGAAGCTGCCACCCCCGCCGCTGCCATGGCTGGACTGGTGGCCTCCAAACCCACCAGACACGCCTCCACCACGCCCACGGTTGTTCACCTGGCGGTAGTCACGGGAGCCAAAGCCGCCGGGGTATCTGAGAGTTAGGGAATGTAGAAGAGAACAGTTATCACATACCAGACTGAAACTATGCTGGAAATGATATCTCTTAGGAGTATTAGGCACTTGGCTCTTCGGGGTGCTATATGAACCGCAGTCATAATCTGCAATAAGATTATCCGTGATTATTTAAAACCTTACTGCCATTTGTTTGCCAACTGGCATGCTTGCTGGAGTGCATTCTTTGCTGAGTGGCACAGATGTCTCAAAACTAATTGTGAATGAATGAAGATTTCCTAATCACTTTTGTATTACCATTACAGATAAAACAGACGACGCCCTAGCACAGCAGCCTGGACTTGGCAGCTTGGACATGGCAGCTTGGACACTAACTGCGAGTATGTCACATAATAAGAAGACCATGGCCTTTTTTGCTGGACTGAGGCACAAGGCTATACCCGAGGGGACTTTTTAATTGCACAATTATGTAAAGCTTGGAAGGATTACTGAATGCCTACGAAAGAGCCCGGCCAGTAAGGCTCGTGCTTGGGCACAGAAAAATTTACTATAAATACTGTTATTTTTGCATATAGATACTTCTGTGAAAGAGGAGATCACAGACATTTTGCTATTTGACACCGAATGCACTCATGCCAGTTCATTCATAGCGCAAATTTAATGTGATCAAGATGAGGTGGAGATAATTTCGCATGTTGTTCAATTCATGCCACAAGAGTGAATTGCGACATTTGCGAAAATTAAACCCTAGTGAAAATAACCATGTTTCACAGTATCAGAAGCTTACGGAGTTTTGAATAGACCTACCACGATTTGAAACGCACCAAACTGCAAAGCCCCTGTTTGAGTACTGGTGATTACCATGTATGCAAAACCTCCAGTTTGAATCTCATTCTAAACAAACTACTGTTGTGGTATACTGTAGTGACAGATGTGTTTCAGGTAGGTATGTATTTATAAGAAATGCCTCTGCTCTATCGATGATATTTCATGATTCAGCAAGCATACTTGTACTTCTCCCTACTACATATTTCACTCTCAATGTAAATCTCCTCTAATGTATCTGGCTTGGAGAGAGGAAAAAACAAATCCCGACGTCACTTCCCACGCCCCCTACTTGCGACACTCCCTTTTTGCCATCAAAACCATCTCCTTCTCGCCCCTCTCCTGCACGCGAGGGGATTACCCACCTGTTGCGTCCGCGGCGAGAGGACCCGCTGCTCTTGGACTCGCAGGCCATGGCGTCCAGCCAGCTCGGCACTTCCTGCTTGGCCTCAAGCATCAGGTCAGCCAAGTCGCGGGCGATGTTGCGGTTCTTGTCGTTGAAGAACGACGTGGCCAGACCTGTTGGGCAAAGGCAATGGTGCAAATTACTGAGAACCCCCAAACAGCCGAGATATACAGTGCGTATAAAAAAGAAGAAAAGGGTAATCCATCTTTGGAGGGCTACTATTTCGTAAATGTCAGCTACGGAGAATGCAATATTCGTTGGGGGGAAAGAACTCTTCTTTTTTGTGATACGCACTGTAAGTGCATCGCTGGTATTAACTACTAAAACTTCTCTTGTTGCTGTGGCACATTCACTGTATACTTGTAATCTGTTTTTTCTCTACAATGTGAAAAATGTTACCTCAAATTTCTACAACAGCAAAATTTCTAGGATTTCCCTAAAATACCACTACATGTTGGGATTTGACCTACTGCTACTATCTGCAAAATTGACAATTGACAATTTCATTGTCTTCTTTTCTGTTTTCACTGAAAAACTATGCCTGACTGGTAAAAGGCAATATTGACTACCATGGATGACAACGAAGGATTAATCTCTAAATTGGTGCGATGACACTGCTCAATACCACATGCTCACTAGAGAATCTACATGCCATTACAAAGTCACTGACGCGTTGCCAAGATATTGCTGAGAGAAGTCTTTTATGCCTTGTTGATAAAAAAAAAATCTTTTGACCGGGTGGCTGAAGATATACATCATGTGTACCTGTAGTGAAAAAAAAAGCCTTATCTTATGTTTATTCCTTAACCCTAAAAAGACTGGGGGGGGGGGCCTAAAAGGCCCCCCCCCTCGACATTTCGCGCGATAACTCTGCAACGCGCAATGCTCTCGCCGTGATGCTCTATGACTTTTTTCTTTCGAGTTTCCCGCACATTTTGACACCAAATTTGTGACGCCCGGGGGTACGGTTCTGAAGTTACATAACTTTTTGTACATGCACGTGAGGCCGAAAATGGCTCAAAAATGTGATTTTGCGTACAAAGTCAATGCAAATTGCGTTTTTTCACATGGTTCATATAAATATGCTTGTTTTTACTCTCAATGGCTAAAATTAATTTCTTTTAGGAGTATTATGCTTCAAAAAGTGTCTGCCACAAATTTTGTTAAAAAAACAACAGAAACAAAAGGTCGAAAAAACAAAGAAATACATAAGAATTTTATAAAACAATAAAATAAATAAGAAATTGATTTTGATACCGAATTTTTTTTCAAGTACATTTACTAAGAATGCCACAAAGAATAATTAGACCAAAAATGAGCACTTTTGGAGCTTTATTTACTGATTTAGATCAAAGAATCTGATTTCTCGCATAAATTAGCATAATTAATCAAAATAAAATAAAAGAAGACTATTTAGTAAAATTTGAATATAAGATCTTGTAGATTACATCACACACTACCATTGTGCAAATTTCCGCGGCGATTGCGCGATCCACCCCCCCCCCCCCCCCCCCCCCAGTCTTTCGAGCTACCAAAATAGCCCAGTCTTTTTAGGGTTAATGACCTCTTTCCCCTAAATGTTTGTGCTCTCTTTTTTGGGGTGAAAATGAATCAACTAAAAACAGCCTTAGCAGGTTTGAATTACTGCCATAATACTCTGCATCACAGCTCTTCAGGTCGGGTCCAAGACTTACCGACATTGCCAACACGTCCTGTACGGCCAATGCGGTGGACATACTCCTCAATGTCAGTGGGCAGGTCAAAGTTGATGACGTGCTTGACGTTACAAATGTCGAGACCTCGAGCAGCCACCTAAGACACGTAAGACAGATCACGGACATGATACCACAACTCAAAAATTCCCATTTAACATGACACACATCTCAGTGATTTCTTGTCAAATGCCCACAGTCAACCCTGACCAGAAAGCAGTTTTAGGTACAGGGAAAGGAGCACAGAGCTTAAGTTAGAGGTTGAAGACCTTGATGAGAATTGGGTATAGAAAAATGCTTAAGGAATTAACAGATTTCTGGCATAAAAGACTAAATGACAAAAGACTAAATGGAACTGATCAAACTTGCTAGAAATCAATGTACTTTTGAAAGATCTATGATTTACTCATAATTTCTTATTCTGCAATCATCCAAATAAATGATAAGGCTAACGGGATATCTCACCATGCAAATATATTCAGAAATCATACTGAAGTTGGGTTTGGTGAAGTAGAAAGCAGGTGTCTTGAAGTCTTCAACTCTTGTGCAATTTTCTTTCTCATTTTTATATCAGTATGTAAAAAGTCACCAAAAGCAGAGTAGTGTCCATATGAAACGCAGATAATAATGACAAACAAGAAGAAGATACGATTGCAGGAAGTACTGTTTCAAGAAATCTTTGGGAAATATCAAAAACTAATCAAGAACAAACTCTGCATACATGCAGAGCATCCTTAGGCAGGGCTGCACACTAACCCTTTTTTTTTCTACTGGTCCGATCTGTCTGTTGGACCTGTAGGTACCCAATTTTCCATCTTTTACTGGTCTATTCCTGAAAAGGTTACTGTAAAAGTGGAAATTTTCGCGCATTTCGCGCTACCTGAAACTAGCGCGAAAATAAAAACACGTGAACGTTTTTGCTTGCCATATGTTCCAGCAGTAAATGTCTTGATTCCGCGGAATTAAAAACACACGAAACTCTTCTTACCCCGCCGAGCGCGAAATATTAGTGGCGTGAAAATATCCACTGTTACAGTATTGGCCAGACAGTGACTTTTACTGGTCAGGAACCGTAGAACCAGTGCCAGCGTGCAGCATTGCCAGAGGGTAATTCACAGATGCAAGATTCAATTACTGACAGGACTGTCTATGTGGCCTTGTCAGCAGATAACTCTCTGCTTTATGCAAATGTTAATCTTGAAATGGCATTCACTTTTATGTTCCGTGCAAGTACTGCAACAAACAAAGGCATCAACAGGGACTTTTTTTAAAATAAAACCAAAATCCACTCTCCAACATTACTTACAGCCGTGGCCACCAGGATGGGAGTGCGGCCGTGACGGAAGGTCTTCAGGGCATCCTCACGCTCGCGCTGGGTGCGGTCGCCATGGATACTCGTAGCAGGGAACTTCTCACGGAACAGGAAGTCCTCCAGAGCATCGGCACCCTTCTTGGTCTCTACGAAAACCAGGGTGAGGGAGTCCTTCCCTGTTGGGGCATCAACAAAAAAAAATAATAAATAAACAAACAAATAAAAAAATGGTTACAGAGTATTGTAACTTGGCACCAAAACTCTGCTAAGTTGACAGTACATGTGATGCTAAAACTCCTAGGTTGTGTTATTACAGAACATTGGGCATTTCTGGCTCTTTACTATAAACACCTATATGTGACTACATGGCAACGCATAGATGTCTTTTGGTTTGCATGAATTCACCTTTGACAATATTCACACCCTATGTACTAGGCTCATTAATCAGATCATATCAAATTAGGATGTGCTGTAAAACAAGAAATGTTAGCATGCACTTTATTTTCGCGAATTTCGCGAGAGCCGAGTTACGCGAAATTAAAATGCACACTAAATATCTTGTCTACACTACATGCAATGAATATTAGAGGCAACTTGCAAGTATTTCATGCTGCGAATAAGGCCATCGGCTCCCATTCGCAAAAATTTCATGCTGCGAAAATACCGTGTTTTACAGTATACAGTTCTACTACGCATCATGTCTGGTCTTGAATTGACCGTATGCAGCAGCAGCCAGCCACGACTTTTCACTTCATCCACATAATACCATACACTCATCAAAACATTCGCTGGCTATGGGTAGACACTGCGTCTGAAGGGACTACTTCTCTTGGAAGGGCATACTTAGGGGAAAACATTGAACAGAGAGGGGCACCTAATGGAAGAGATGATGAGGGGTATATACATGTTAATCGTACACTACCGGAAAGTACACTGGGTAAGAAAATGGCATTCAACATAAAGGGCTTGACATGAATTTTTTGTCTGGTGGGCTGTTTGCACCACTAAAATCTTTGAATTTGAAAATTTGGTGGCTCGTAAAAGAAATGTAGTGGCCTAAAATAAAAGGAAATATGAAAATTCATTTTGAATTCTACCTGCCCAATTGGGCCACCACCAGAGAACCTTTTTGGAAATTTGGTGGTCTGACATCAATCTTTAGTGGCCATGGGGCTACCACTAGTGTCAAGCTCTGCTATATATGTTTGGGAGATGTATTTCATGGATAGGCATTTTCATAGACTGGATATCAAATGCAGATGGCATGGTGACTGTGATCGGTGCATAGGAATGGCATGTGGGAAGGGTCCCTTCAGGGCCTTGCTTCACTAACATGGGACCGATACTGAGCCGGACAATGAACCAAAAGTTGGGACAGATTCGGATCAGATCTAGTTGGGAAGCATACAGCGACAAACAAGATGTATTCTAGAATGTGAAAAGGCGGGCACCAGACATTGCTCCCCAATGGCTCAGTGAAAAGGTTCCTAATGTCTGAGGACTGACTGATTCCAAAATTGTGCCCAAGATCAGTTGAATCGATCTCAGGATTGATTTTAGCCTTCAGTGAAACAGCCCCCCAGATCCTCACCTGCTGCTGACAGCAGATCCAAGAGGAAGGAGCGCTTGTCCAACTCCTCCACCCAGACAATCTTCTGGGTGATGTTGCTGCTGGTGCTGCCGACGCGGCCAACAGCCAAGAAGATGTAGTCCTTCAGGAAGTCCCTGGCGAGGAGCTAGATTGGACGTTGGCAGAGACATGAAGAGAACAGAGAGAGAGAGAAACATTGGTGGATCAGGATTCGGAAATGACACAGGAAAAGTTTCTTACATTATTTAACACTATAAAGCAAGAAATGTTTGCGGCATGAAATCTTTGCAAATTCAAGCCGACGGCCTTTTTGGCAGCATGAAATCTTAGCAGTACGAAATCTTAGCAAATTGCCCATGGCACTCGATGCATATAGTGTAGACAAGAACTTCTGAATCAATTTTAATTTTGCAAATCTTGACTCTTGTGATATTTGCAAAATAGAAATGTATGCGTTGTGGTATTTTAACATTTCTGGTTTTACGAAAGTGCTTGACAAATGGCAGAGAAATACGGCCTGAAATTGTGTCCACAAACTGCAAATACAAATGTATATGCAAACCATGCGTGGGAGATGTGGTCTCATAAATTCACACACATTGGCCTGTACGTAAGCATGCATGCCAGGAGAGCTGTCACATATGTAGGGAAGAGCCACGAAACTTGGCGTTACCTGGATCTCTTTGGGGAAGGTGGCGCTGAACATGAGTGTCTGACGTTCGCCTGTCTTGGGCATGTTGTCCTGCTCCACGATGCGGCGGATCTGGGGCTCAAATCCCATGTCAAGCATGCGATCAGCTTCATCCAGGACAACCCAGCTGCATCAAAACATACAAAGTTGGTTATTATCATAATCTCCAAGAGCAGAGAATGGAAAAGATCAAAATATGTAGAGGGAATATGAACATCTAGCAATTTTTAGATAATTGGGGAGGGGGGAACAGATGCATGAATAACCAAGAACTTGAGGCACTGAGCATTCTTCATGGGCTAAACCACATCTTGACAGGAAATGAATTTTGTTGTCGACAAAATCTCTCTGGACAAGTTAGTCTTTCTGCTTGGTTTGTATGCATTTGCTGTGTCAACTTCAGCTTTCGATACTATTCTTTTATGGTGCCCTCCCTGTCACACCTCCTCCTCAAAACAAAACAAAACAAAACAACACAAACAAAACATTGTGTATATCAAATACCCATGTGGCACATCAAGCCAACTTGCAGTATTTGTGAGGAGTATAAAAAGTTTATACATGCTGCTGCATTCCTTTTATTATACCCATGTTTGTTGTTGTTGTTTCTTTTTACGAGGGGGGGGGGGGGCAGGGCTGGGATGGCCATTCTAACACAACTACAACAAAAACTTTTAAGTTTAAAGAGGCAGATGATTCGGAGCCCCGTGAAATGGTCTTACTCACCGGATGTGCTCGAGCCCAACCTTGCCTCTCTCGATCATGTCAACGAGACGGCCTGGTGTAGCCACCAGCAGGTGGCATCCGCGCTCCAAGTCGCTTATCTGACCCTTGATGTCAGCTCCTCCGTAGACCACGCATGGCCGGACATGGGAACGGTAGGCAAACTAGATTTAGAAGGCAAAAGTAAAAGAACAAGGAAAAGTAGAAATTACGCGGTGCGTAATATATGTCCCCGCCGGAAGTAGCATTTAGTAGCAAAATGTACAATATAGGTAAAAAGATGAAGGTCAAAGGTCAAAGAAGTCAAAGGTCAAAATTCTATGTAGAAGTTTTGAAGCCCTCACCTAGTGCCATCACATAAAGCAAACGGAATCGAAATCGGGTTAGAAATGGCGAAGGAGTAGCATTTTGTAGCCAATGTACAATATAGGTAAAAAAATCAAGGTCAAAGGTCAAAGAAGTCAAAGGTCAAAATTCTGTGTAGAAGTTTTGAAGCCCTCACCTAGTGCCATCACTTAAAGCAAACGGAATTGAAATCGGGTTCCAAATGGCAAAGGAGTAGCATTTTGTAGCAAAATGTACGATATAGGTCAAAAATCAAGGTCAAAGGTCAAAGAAGTCAAAGGTCAAAATTCTGTGTAGAAGTTTTGAAGCCCTCACCTAGTGCCATCACATAAAGCAAACGGAATCGAAATCGGGTTAGAAATGGCGAAGGAGTAGCATTTTGTAGGCAATGTACAATATAGGTCAAAAATCAAGGTCAAAGGTCAAAGAAGTCAAAGGTCAAAATTCTGTGTAGAAGTTTTCAAGCCCTCACCTAGTGCCATCACTTAAAGCAAACGGAATGGAAATCGGGTTACAAATGGCGAAGGAGTAGCATTTTGTAGCAAAATGTACAATATAGGTCAAAAATCAAGGTCAAAGGTCAAAGAAGTCAAAGGTTAAAATTCTGTGTAGAAGTTTTGAAGCCCTCACCTAGTGCCATCATATAAAGCAAACGGAATCAAAATCGGGTTAGAAATGGCGAAGGAGTAGCATTTTGAAGCAAAATGTACAATATAGGTCAAAGGTCAAGGTCAAAGGTCACAATTGAAATTCTGTATAGAAGTTTCAAAGCTCCCATGTAGTGCTATCATATAAAGCAAACAGAATCAAAATCGGGTTAGAAATGACGAAGGAGTAGCATTTTGAACATTTTGATCACACACGGACGCACACACGGACGGACACACGGACGGACGGACACACACACACGTACGGAGCCCGTTTCATAGTCCCCTGCTCGAACTCGTTCGGCGGGGACAAAAAGGAAATCAGGAAGGAAATGTGTGTGTGTGTGTGTGTGTGTGTGGGGGGGTCAGAGAAAAGAGTAGGAGGAAAAACAGATCATGGAAAGAATCCATGTGCATAATGTCAAAGAGAGTGTTGCCATGACATTTAGGCATGATATCAAACTTACTGGTCACATGCCAAATCTCAGAGCCTGACTCCACACTCTAGCTTGCCCGTACTAATCTCTGTAATCTACAAATCGGACTCTCATGCCCTTTAGTGAAGTTCTTACAAGACATGAAGGAACAATTTATAATATGCACCATAAAATAAAAGAGAAGACAAAGATCACAATTAAACCTGCGAGACATTTTTCGGTGCATGCGTGTGGTATGGAAATGAGAGATGCCTTTCCAAGTGAGCTGTTTTTTATACTATTTTTCGCCTCGTCTACATTTGGTGAGGTTAGACACTTACCTTCCTGGCCTCATCGTAGATCTGGGATGTCAACTCGCGTGTTGGGGAGAGGATGAGAGCAAGGGGAAACTGCTTGCGACGATATCCACTCTGCGGAGAAACACAAAAGTGAATACATCTTCAGTGTTATGACATAGACTAGTGGAAATTAGGTGGACTGCACTATATGCAGGGCTCCACACTAACTTTTATTTTTGGTGGCCCAAAGGCAAACATCAGACCTTTTTTGGTGGCCCGATCAGCCCACCAAATTCTTCATTTCTGAAATTTTGGTGGCCCGACGTGCATTTTTGGTGGCCCCGGGCCACCGTTAGTGTCGAGCCCTGCTATATGTATGCTCTGGTAAGACCCTGGAAGGAAAATGCAAGCAGCACAGGATTGATAACCGACACACCTCCACCAATTTCATGATATCAAGCACAAGACACTCATATTTCTATATTTTTTGTATGTTCTGTGTAATGTGATACACAAGGTTGGTTTTTTAAAGGACAAGTTCACCTTCATAGACATGTGGGTTGAGTGAATGCAGCAATATTAGAAGAACACATCAGTGAGAGTTTGAGGAAAATCAGACATTCCGTTCAAAAGTTATGAATTTTTGAAGTTTCGGCTCAGTCACGGCTGGATGAAAAGACTACTACAGCTTGTGATGTCACATGAGTACAACGATATAAAGAAAGAATAAAGAAAATTCAATATATTTCCATTTTTCTCGCATAACAAAAGAACACTCGACTTCTCTCTTTCAGAAGGCAGGGGGAATAACATACGTCAGTAGCAAGTCAAGAAAGTGTGCACTTTATTCAAAAAGTAAAGTTTTGTGAAATGCTCTTTTTATTTTCCTTATATAGTTGTACGCATGTGACATCATACACTCATTCGGGCTACTACATTGCATGTTTGTTTCAATAAACCATTATCAAATCAAATCTTTGTTAGGGAAACTTTCTCGCTGTTGTAGCTGCGTTCGTTGTCCTAGGTGAGTAGCAACTTACCACAGAGTGCTTGTGAGGGCCAGTCTCGAAGATCTGGGACAGGATTGGGAGAAGGAAAGCAGCAGTCTTTCCAGAACCTGTATTAATCAAAGTTCAGAGTGGAAAAATTGTGTAATGGTCCACACCAACATACAGTCAACCTTGCCTAAGTCGAGCTCGCATAAGTCTAATAATCGCCCAAGCTGAAGGTCTTTCCAAGTCCTCTTCCCTTTATATTCTATTGATTTTAACCCCTCATAAGTCGAATTTCTCTAAGTCGAAGCTATTTCTTCCGTCCAAATAGATTCAACTTAGGCAAGGTTGACTGTAATAGAGTCTTCTCAATCATAGACCTGGTGTCTCTCTGAATATCAATGTGGTTTCTTGATGTTAAGAGCTGATTTACTGAAGTAAAGAATAAAGACAGTAGAGTGTACAGGCATTGAACTGCCTTTTAAGCAGCCATTTACAAGAATATTACCGGTACATGTTTCCCACACAATGAGCATCTTCTCTTTATATACTCTGATCAGTGGTAATATTTCCTTTTATACAACACCTAAAAAGAATGCAGCTATCTGATTGGTCGACTGCCCATCACGACATTCATTTAAAAGTACCATTGCACTCTGTAGCTGTCAGCCGTGCAATTTTGTTTGAGCAAAAATGGATAACGCATGGCTGACGTCACAAACTTCGTAAATCCAGTGAACATGTAGCCATCGACACCATTTTCAAAGTGTCTGGTCAGGTTAGACTAAATATATTTCCCATCGCATCCTAATACAGACTGCCTCCAACTTTTGTTATGGCCCATTATGTGCTGTCATGTTTTCTTGTGTTCAACACATTTAGCCACAGCCCACTAGGTTTCTCAGCAACATGGTGAATGCCGAGATATATTTTATTTTTTGACAGTTTCAATATCTGACACAGCATCTACAGCAATCATGGCCTGTCACATTTCCCCATCCCTCCCCATCCCCCAAGGTTGTCTCCCGTCCATCCTGTTCTGCCCATGGCTGCCTGAAATGTGACTGCCATGGCCTCTATGCACATGGTGTACATGTAGCACAACAGAGGTGACAGTGTGGTAAGTCAAAGACAAAGCTGTATTAGTATGCAGGGCTGCACACTAACTCATTTTTTTCTACCGGTCCGACCTGTCTGTCGGACCAGTAGGACCAGTACGTACCCAGTGTTTTCAACTTTTTACTGATCCATTCCTGAAATAGTTACTGGTCCAACAGTGATTTTTACTGGTCCTGGACCATCAGACCAGGGCCAGTGTGCAGCATTGTAGTATGCAAGTCTATGTATGTAATACGTTCATCAATTATACTGAAAATGAGATAAGATTTTGACAGGGCACTCCACTCACCTGTCTGGGCACAAGCCATCAGGTCCCTCTTGGCCTTAATGATAGGGATGGCGTACTTCTGCACTGGGGTGGGGGTCTTGTAGTTGCACAGCTCTGTGTTGTTGCGGATGATTTCTCCCAGGTCAATGTCAGTGAACTGCAAAACGAAGAAAATGATAATAAGCCAGTTCAGAATTATTGTAAAACAAGGAATGTTTGCATTTTAATTTTGAGAATTTTGTGAGAGCCAATATTTGTGTAAATCTCAGCTCCAAAACGCAAAAATTTCATAAGGTGCAGAAAGTGTAATGCTGAACTAGCTTTCTAGCAAGCCCCCTCGGAATGGAAGGTCACTTTCACATGAAAAGGGAGTCGAGCTTGACGTCACTTTGTTGAGATTGTCTTGATTGGATGCCACTGTTTGCATTTTAAAGTTTTCTTCACTGGCCTCACAATCAATCACTATGTATCATTCTTTACCCCAGAAGACTATGAAAAAACAAAACACTTTATTCATTCTACTGCAGAGACAGATGACCAAGAGCTAAAAAGTCAACTGAAGAGATAGGTAAATACAACGGAGACAGCTACCTGCAGATATATATCCCAAGGAATACTTGTGCAGCGGGGAACGGGCAAGGAAAATAGGAAAATTGTGAAAATAACTTGACTACAGAACAAAGCTAGGCAAAAGCAGAGATAACTGCACCCAGATCATAACAGCAATGAAATAAGGGGCAATGTAGATTCTGCAAGTGATTCTGCAAAGTGAATGACATGATGAACTGATTGGACTTACCTGCTCGATGGGCTTCGGTGTGTCTGTTCCAGTAGCCTCTACAGGTATGTCCGCATACTTGTCAAAGTTGATTCCCGTGTTTGAAGACTCAAAAAGTTCGCTGGATGTTACGAATCAGAATCCAAACAACAATGAAATCATTCAAATTCATGAAATTCTTCCGTCGAGATGTCTACATTGCAACTGATTGACAAAATGAAATCATCGAACAGAAAATATACTTCCACCTGTCAAACTAAGGGCCTCTTACATTGTAGTTTCGTTGAACGTCAACATCCCAAACTATGACACACACTCATGTACTCTGACATGCTGCATTTGCAGTATTACAAATGCTATACAGAAACATTATCATTCAGAAGGGCATACCCATTTCAAATTGGGCAAAAGGAAGGCTAACAGCTTCAGGAGATGCTCCATATCTGAGACAAAAACAGCAACATACACAATTTGTATCACATACTTCCAAATTTTGTACAGAGACATTTCAGCCTCTTTGGCATGCCTTGAGTATTTTACAACACAGAATTTAAAGTTAAAGGGCTTGAGTGAGTTCTGGAACAGCATACTCTGAATCAAAGCAACTGTTTCTAATTGCAGCTATGTAATAGATTTCTGCCACCGGAACGGTGTTCGCTGATACCAATGCATTTGCACAGGGTACTGCTCAGATGAAAGACTACTCACTTCTCCAAACGAGTATTTCTTGGAAGGGGCTTGGTCCAGTCCTCCTCCTGCTCTACACGAGGCACGTCTCGGCCGCGGAAATCCTCCGCCCGCCCCCAGTTCTGCTCTCCGCGATTGCTCCAGAAGCTGTCTCCGCCACCGCCGCCGCCACCGCCACGTCCCCAGTCGAGGCGGCTGTTGTTGTAGGCCCCTCGAGCGCCGTAGCCACCAGGACCACCTGGGGGGCCCCCCTGTGGGCTGTTGTAGCCACCAACACGGCCGCCACCACCACCTTCTCCATCATCAAATGTTCAGTGCAAAGACTTTAATATCTTGCATAGATAATTGGTTCTGTAGTATCATCTTTATGGATTCGCTTAGAATTTTGCATTATGTACTCTACAATGGTGTGTCAAATATCAGCTTGAATCCATAAGCATACATTCAACAATGTACAAGTCAATCTTCCAAGAACTGATGAAATCTCATCAACTCAAGTGATATCTGACTCCTGTGCATACATAGAAATAGTACATGTCAGGATATGAATGCAAATTGGGACTTTTAATTTTCATTAGACTAGCCAATTATTTAGCATATGCGCAGCCAACTGTATTTACCAAATAAAACAACAGAAGCTACTGCACATTAATGCATTTAGATCTTAATTACTAACGGTTTTCCCTGGTAATTATTTTTCTTTTTTAAAATCTCCAAAGTAATATCAAATTTAACACTGTCATAAAACTACTACTTTCAATGCTACTTTTATTCTTTTTAATTATTATTATTTTTTTATACTTGAAACCAGGTGTAGGGAAGTTAGAAATGATCCTTGAAAAAAAAAAAAGGCATTTTTAGCAGACTTACCTTGGTAGTTGTTTCTGTTCTGGTATGATCCTCCTTGGCGATCATTGTATCTACCACCACCACCGCCGCCGCCGCTGCGATTGTTGTAGCTGTTGGACTGGTTGCGGTCATATCCACCCCCTCGGTTGTCTCTGTTGTAGCCGCCGCCCCTGTTGTAGCCGCCGCGTCCCTGGTTATTGTAGCCAGCACGGCCGTAGCCACCACCTGGTCCACTGTCATAGCCACCACTGTAGCCCTGGGCCTGTGGGGGTGGGGCACTGAAGGGTGGGGGAGGCGTGGCATAGTTCATCGGAGCTGCAGGGGAGCAAAGATAGGAGAAAAAACATGAAATGGGATATGGGAAATGGAAACAAAATAAACATATGTGTGATGCTGGAAGCAAGTCTACGATATTCACAGATGATTTCTTCTTTTTTTTTTTGTCAATAGTATGGCAATCACTTTTCTACATAAAACTGCCTTATAAACAGAAAAGCAACATATACCACTTCTGTGACATCAATCATTTATCAGTACATTTAACATGTTCTTCCTTCTTCAAAAACACTGTCTCTCTCTTCTACTTTGACCTTTTGCAATTAAATGGCTTGGAACACAAAATGGACACAGTTTGTATTGAGGAATTGAGTGAATGTTGCTCATATCTTAAATCTTTCTTCTTTTGGTGGTACAGGGAAATGTATAGTTCTGAATCATGTGGGTAATACATGCTTACAAATCAAGAATGGATGCCTCACAGAGTTGTAAAAATGTCAGACACTTCTTTAGCCAAACAATTTGTATGAGGGCCAAATATTTCCTAACATTACAAGCAGCAGATGCATACCACATCATACAAATCACAGACAGGTATCACGCCACAACTGATTATACAAAATTTGAAATTGCGAGGAAGAATTTCTGTAGATAGGATTTGTCGCACTTAAATATTTTTCTATTGTTATTTAAAGCTTCAAAGCGTTTGAGAACACAGGTGTTTCAAATACAACTGAACATTGTTTTGACATGTAGCCTTCAGGGATAAATACAAACAGTACATTGTACACAACACATGTGTACAAAGCCTACAGAAGAATCTTATCACTGAACATTTCATGAGTATGATTGCTAACTTTTTTTTTCCCCAACTGAAATACACTGATCTACCTTGATTGTATGTTTTCCTAAAAACTGTATGTGTTTCTCAGGACAATGGGAATTATCCATCTGTTATATTTTGACAATAGTATGGCCAATGCTGCAAATATGAATGCCTGATGAAATGTTCTGATGGCAACAGTCCAACTGTTAAAGAAATGGAGATGACACTGCATGGAATTCCCCTTGATTATCCCATAAAACAAGATTTGCAAATACAGCTGGGCAGCACTAGAATGAGAATGGTGTCATTTCTTAAACTTTGCCCCCACACGTTCTGCACCGCCCCCATTCATACCATGAAACAAATAAGGACAGTATGTGCAATAAAGGAATTGTAACAACATCCAGCGATATATGCATTATGAAAGACAATGAATATATGATTGGAAAATACACACACACATTTGTACATACAGGTTTCTCTTTCATTCAGTCAAAGGTAATATGCCAAATGAGACTAACACACATTGTCCAGTGTACATGCCTGTTATAGTTCTCACAGAAGGGGCAAATAACCTATCATTTTCACCTCCAGGTTTTGGTGTTTTCGTTTGTTTACTGTAAAAAACTTGTCCACTCTATGATGGAATGCAAACTTCAACACTGGGTGTCACAAATCCACTTGCCTCCTCGCTATTAAAGGGTAACTAAAACCGAAGTAAATGGGCACTTGCCTATTTGAAGTATGGTGCCACTGCCTACTAAAGTCGATGTGGGTAAGACAACGAAATATTAATTTATTAATCTAATTATCTTTTTTTTTTCTTTTTTTTTTTTGCAATGATGTGAAGCGTTATAATGGTGATCTCTTTTTAATGTCTGCATTTTATGCCTGTCACATATCATATCAAAGATTCTATTCTGGCTGAAGAAAAACCAAAGCATATTTGCTGTCTTGCTGCTTTGGAGTCCCTCAGTGATCTTTTCATGTAAATTTTCCCTCATCTACTAGTATTCTTACAAAATACTGTGGAGTCTCCTTAATGACCCAAAAGCTTAAAAAACTAGCCTACAAAAATTCATGAACAACAATTAGACATGACATTGCATGGTGCAAACATCACAACAATCAATGAATGGCCACAAAGCGAGATCTGCATGATCTAATAATCTCTTCTTTTTTCTTTTCTTTTTTTAACTGGAGGCAAAAGGAAGATGCTTCATGCACGCCAACTGAATACAAAGCAAAGAGGGAAAAAAAAAACGGGGAAAATTTTGATAAAACAGATAACACAGGCTTGGTATATATTCCAACTGCCTGAAGAAATTCTTTTTGAGGTACAGTAGATGTCACTTCTTTTTTTTTTTTTTTTTCCTGATAACACACTAGTATCACATGCAAGCACACTGAGATGAAATAAAGGGCAAAGATTATCTACTGGGCAGTAGTTTGCAACAAAAAAAAAAATAATAAATAAAAAAATTGGCAACCATTACCATGGCAGGTGGCACCCCCATCCATGCACAATCACCTATCTACCACAGCATGCATGAACATTAATGATGTCATCAAACAGTTGCCTGTTCATTACAGGAGAGTACCCCCATGTAGCACAAATTCTATGATGTTCCAGGAGGTAAATTTAGAGATCTCTAAATTTAACATTTCCAGTAAGGTTCAAAAAGAAGGGCTACAGTATTTCACAGCCATGCCTGGTCCTGGCAAACTTTGCAAGATCAGCCACAAAATAAGAGCTTTCTAAAAGCAACAAGTGGGCTGCCAGTCGGTCATTTCCCTCATAGACCCCCAGTGAGATTGTGACGTCAGTTGCGTATAATAACCATGCTATGAAGACAGGAGTTGTGCATATATGTGACTGTCTACGTGTGAAATACAGCTGGAAGGCCTGCATGTGCCAAGCAAAAAGGATGGTGTACTGCTAGCATTTTTGTTACCAAAGAGAGCACCTCAATCTCTCTGGCACATTTCCATTTGTTTTGTTTTTTGTTCTTCATGATACGAGATCCCAAAAGAGTACCACAGATATGTAGCACATAACCTACTTGTAGGTTGCTACGCTTTTAAAATTTTCATGATTATCTTCAAAGCCAACCAAACTCATTTCTATTAACTAGAGTCACATAAACACGTCAGAGGTGTGTACATTACCCTGACTCATATCATATCAAATGACTTAAAGATGATGCTATGACCAGCCTCTTTTATAAAGGGTGTGAGTGTACTTCAAATGTGAAACTTATGAATAAAAATGTTTGAAGTAGAGTTTGACCTCGATCATCCGGCCTCCTTTTATCCGGAAATCTCTATCATTCGGACGCGTTCACACAGTGAAGGACTTTTTTTTCATCCAAAAATTGACAAAAAACAGTGACTTTCATGGATCTATTTCACTAATTTCATAAGATGTGCATAATAGGCTTCTCACTATCTAATGAGGTAAAACATGTATGATTTTCACATAAACATACACTTTATTTTTGTGAAGAAGGGACTACAATTTTGCGCAGGCTAGCATAGATTACACCACCCTTGCGGGGTACAATACCTGCCTAGCTGCCAGTGCACTGGGACGGCAGCTTGGACGGCAGCTATGTACATTAACATTGTGTCTCCCATATCTGGCCAATTCACTTATCCAGATGAGTGCTGTTCCCAACATGGCCGGATAATCGAGGTCGAATTGTACATCAAATTGTGAACATTTCAATGTACAATGTATTTGACTCCCCCCCCCCCAAAAAAAAAAAAAAATAGTAATAATAATAATAAGAAAAAAAATCTGAAATCAGATTAAACTCTGAACTCTCATCACATCGGTGTTTTACACACAAGCTAGAAAAAAAAAATTCTGAGAGGATTTTTAAAAAGTAGAGATTGTCAAAGCAAAACCAAGGCGGGCAGGTGACAACCACTAACAATTTTTGAATGTTGATGTTTCTTATCAGTGTGTGGCACAGTACAATGTGCATACAAAATGTTTTGGCATTGGTCTAGATCTTCCAGACCCACTTATAGAAATGAATGTAATTTCTGCCAGAAGTGCTTAACTCGTTATGCATTGTCAAGTGTAATACATTTTTCACAGTTTTTCTTCCCTAGCTCTTTTGCTCGTACATATATTTGTCACCAGAAGGTATAGGTAAGCAGAATAAACTCAAATACAGTCGCTATTCACATAGTTGTAGACTTGATTAAATCTCTCTATTTATTGCCCATGTGTTGGCTCAGTCTCTTATGGGTGAGACAGATGTGAACTCTTCAATGCAATGTCATTGTTGACACAAACTTGTCACAAACTTGCAACTACATTGTACCTGCCACTAGCCAGCTACATGTAGTCCATGCTTGGAGCCTACAAGTGCACTGGCTCATACAGTAAGCAGTTCATTTGCAAACAATACACTGTATGTGTGCAGATAAGGAAAGTGAAGAAAGGACTATTAAAATGCGTAGACCACAAAATGTCTTTTTCACAAGTAATTCAATCATTATGATTTATTATGCACGAAAAACATTCACTGTAAAACATGATATTTTTGCGGCATGAAATTTTCGCGAATGGGTGCCGACGGCCTTATTCGCAGCTGAAATTTTCGCGAGTTGCGTCTAACATTCAATACATATAGTGTAGACAAGATCTTTAGCGTGCATTTTAATTTTGCAAAACTCACGAAATTTAAAGGAATGTGAACATTCCTCGTTTTACAGGACATGAAATTGTCCAAAAGCCTTTTGATATAAAGATCTTAGTAGCTACTGGTAACAGAACATTTTTCTGTATTTTTTTTGGGGGGGGGAGGGGCAGGGGGAAAGGAAAAGCAGTGTGGTAAACTTGTAGAAGCTATATATACGATGGATTAGTCTAACTGTGAGTATATGTACCACTGTAACAGCACTCTTTAATTACGACTGCAGGAGCCCTCGCTTAAAAAGCTTTT
Organism: Diadema setosum; assembly: GCA_033980235.1. Taxonomy (NCBI): domain Eukaryota; kingdom Metazoa; phylum Echinodermata; class Echinoidea; order Diadematoida; family Diadematidae; genus Diadema; species Diadema setosum. Next base: position 10,007,915 of record CM067079.1, read on the forward strand.
ATCTACAGTACGTAACTGACGTCACCATTGAGGTGTTTGCAAACAATGGCACTGCTTCAGAAAGTGGAAACTAACTAGATTAGGGTAAGAAGTGGCGAGTAGTGCTGCATGAATAAGGCGTCAAAAACTTAATTACCTGTACTATCAAAATGCTTTGCGAATTATATACTGGTACAAATGTAGATAGTGTCTATAAGATCCAAATGTCTTTTGGGGTAATCTCTCCTTCAATGCAAAATTGATTCTTCTTCTGTCGGCAGGTCCCAACTCAATCATTGCTATTTCTTTTTTTGGGGGAGACATTTTCTTTTTGGGGGGAGACATCATTTTCTTCTTTTTTTTTTCTGTAGGCCTAGTGTACATATGTTACAGCCAAGCCACCCCCCCCCCCTCAGAAAAAATGACATAATATCAAATTAAACGAATCAAAAGTATGATACATGCAAGGTAATGGTACCATGCAACTCTTGATGACATGCGATAAATAATGCTGTCCTTTGGACTGAACACCACACAGCACAAGCTCTCATTCAATGAAAACATCAACATGTCAGTGAGGTATAACATTCAAAATGTTGAATGAGGTAAATATATAAATTTTACGATATCAGGTGTTTTTTTTTTCAAAGGTATACATACAAGGTTAGTTGTCCACTGCTATCTTACATCACAATCTGAACTCTTTGACATTACAATAAAACATAGACTACTTAACTACCCTCAAATACTCTCCACAACAAACATTATGCATATCTTGATACAACCTCAGGGTCAACATGTTTTCTAATCCTATCATTTAAAACTGGACAATTTGGGATTTCTTTCCACTCCACACATGAACAAAATAAAATGGAAACAAAGACGCCATATCATAATATTGTACAGGTTATATTGTAGTGACTCGCCTCGAGTGAATTGGGCGCCACCAAAACCTGGTTGAGCGTTGGGGGGAATGAAGTTCTGGTACCCACCTGTATATGTGGAGGCACAAACAGATTGGAAGTACCGTTATAATAAATAGCGCATGGCACCATAGCATGACAAGACATAAGAACTACAGTTACCAATGATAATGGTTTGTTATAGATGGTGCATCTTTTTCACGAGGGGGGGGGGGGGGGGCTTTGTGGATGTTTGAACTACCATACTTGACTTGATATATCAGTGATCTAGCAAAGAATTTCTTCAGGTTCTTTATATCATAATCATTATCATCAATTTCATTATTTAATCTGATATGAGAGGAGTGGACAAAAAAAATATCTACATCTACAGTAACACCATAGGTATCGTATACAATATATACTATGCTGTTTCAACTCATCATTTCTACAATCATGGTGTATGCTTGATAAAATATCAAGAGCCTCAAACTCATCACCAACAGAAACAGTGAACTTTTTCATGCATCAAGGATGACATACTATACTAATTTCCAGAATAGTTGCCGTAAGACCCTCTGTGAAATCAACAGCACAAAAACCACATTTTCACTGCATGTGAATCTAAAGGGAACTGGGGGGCCCGGGTATACAGTGCATCCCCCTATGACTCCGTGACTGTGTGAGAGTGAGTGAGTTAATGAAATCTGAGGCAAACTGCTCCTCCACTGACAACTCAACTCAATGTGCTTTCACATCAAAATAACTGAATGAAGACACTCAAGGTTAGGAGGCTTTTTTTCCCCCTTAAGAATGTAAGATACCCTCTACTAAATATTCTCTACTAATAAGGAATGGCATGACGAGTACCGGTATAAGAAATGCTCCAGCTGAACCAACATTATTCACTAATCAACTGAAAAAAAAACAAAAAAACACACAAACAAGTCATGATACTTTCTTTACTTCATTCAGTGCTTTACAAAAACAACAACAAAACAAAAGACCCACCAAAACAATGTGTAACTCAAAATAACCAAATATGAAATAAAAAAACAGCATAAATTTGCATGAAACTCTCAAGTCAGCCTGTTTCCAAGATAACTTCTTCATTTATCCATCTATTCCAACTTTGTGAACTTCTTTAGATCGAAAGGTTATGTGCTCATGTTTGCTGTACACAGTAAGCTGTGCTACTGATTTCTCAGGTCTCTGTTGAGGTTCTGATGGTCATAATTTGCTTCTACAGGATGGGGTAACGTAAAATCCACCACAATGATGGAAAAATGTATAAAAAAAAAATAACAAAAAAAAAGTCACAATGGTGACCATACACTTGACAATGTATCTATACACGTTGCTTTTCAAAGTCTTCAGATAAATGTGCGTGTTTCACAGAAAGAAATACTATTTGAAGAAACCACAGAAGTAAACAAATGTGCGTAATGCCTGATGTCTGTAATGAGCATGTCAAAATTCAAGCTATCCAAAGCCGTTGTTATCATACGTATCTTCTTTCATGGAAGAGCTCTGTAAGATTAGAACATGACAAAGCACTTTACTGCCTGCTGCTTGCCACTGATTCCTGTACAGCATTTTCCCCCTTACAAATAACACCTGACACTGTCTTATTAGAACCCGTGTACACATGACATAATATGTACAACATCTTGTCAGAATGGTAATATGTAGCTTTATGCTTCTCCCATGACAAATACTCAATGTGAATAAAAATTACATGAAGAAGTGATTGTTATGGTTTGTTTTCCTAATTCTAATTCTGCCACAAACAAGCACATCCTCAATAGTAATTTTATATTCATAACAATATTCTCTGTTACTCCTTGAATAATAAAATTGTAAAGCTGTAATTAATTTGCTATGTTTCCTCCTATGATAAATCATGTCCTTCTTTCTCATCCTGGCAATGTGCTTCTTGATCACAAATTCAACCACATACGAAATTGCGCTATAGGCCCCGAAGTGCAAAGTATTATGCTTGCTTAATATACGGCATATACACCGTAGAGCAATTCACATAGAGCAATTCATTGCTCACAGAGGAAGTACAGTTGTACAACAAAATTGTCAAAAATTTATCAACTTGTTTTGAATTAGAGAATACAGATTTGCAAAGCATTTATACTTCCCATCCATGCTGTATGTTGTGAGGTGATGATATAACCATGTCTTATGTGCATGTGTGATTGCAACTGACATCAAAAGTAAAATCTTGCCTTTAAACATATCACAGTATGAAGCAAATGAGGTATTTTCTTTCCAATGCTTACAGCATATCTGAACTGCAAGAAACTTTAGATACTCCTTTACTAGATCATACTTGACCAGATGACGAACTTAAAGATTATGAATTGTTTCCTACAATTGTATTGAGTCATGACCTCAAGCAACAAGTGGGGTCCTTTAGCGCCAGATCCAAATAATACTTAGATAACAAGAGCTGCTGCCTTTCAAAAGCCTGAAAGCCCTCAATCAAACAGCTTTTATGACATGAACAGACATATTAACCACTGAACTGTTACCCAGTAATCCCCAGATTCTTAGCATACCTTGTGTCTATGATACATAAGTTGACTCCCAGTTGACAGAATAAAAATTTAATCACAATATACACCCACATATTCATATCTACCATCTATGATAAACCATGTGAAATGCATATCTTTAAAAAAATACAACAAAAGCAACATAAAGCAAGGAGTTTCAGTGCCTTGATGCTCAATCTGAGCTGCATGACAAATTTGACCTTAGAATGCAACTGTCCTGAACATTGCGCTCCTTTGCTTGCATGTCAGTAAGTGAATTGTAGCTAGCTATTGTATGCATAGGCAGTGGAGTAACTGCCAGTATTTGCTATGTCTTATCAGCATGGGTGCATTCACACTATGTGTGCCATTTTCTTGTAGTGCTGCATAGGCAGAGAACGTTGGACATTTCTTAGTTTGGCCCTCCAGTAGCCCTGCTCCAAGGCCCCCATGGTGACCACACAAACCCTTCTGAGTGACTCTGCATTACAATGTATTACCTACCCCCAAGGACAATTCCTGCTGAATATGATCCTAATACAATCTGAGGAATGCATATTAATGAAAGTGATAATTTTCTTCATGAGCCAAATGGGGTCCCCTGTAACTGCAATGAGTAACATTGGCTTTCCCCAACACAGGCAACGTCATACAATGTCACTACCTTGTGACACTACTTTTTTTGTGTGTTTTTTTGTATGCACTCTGAACTCACGAGATGCTGATTTGGGGCCCAATATGGCCACTCGTGCCATTATCATGATGACTCACATTATTTTTTTTTTTTAATTAAACCATTTAAATACCAGCGAAATTCGTTTGTACTGCTTGTGAATTCAGTGGAAAGATATCAAATTGTAAATTGCACAAGACCTTTTTATGGAATTCAGCCCTACACATCCCCCCCTGCCCCCATGGGTCCAAGTGTAACTATCTAATACCCCTTTCATAAACTCAATAATGCGGATAATATATGCAACATTTGGTCGTAAAATCGGAGCAGGGAAAGAATAATGCGCTTTATTTCGACCCTTCTATTATCCGCATAATAGCAGCATCGGGACCAGATTTGGAGTTTATGAACGCAAACCCAAATAATGCGGATAATTTGCCGGGGAGCTGTCAAACGTCACCTGTCTTTCCCGCAAGAGGGACGTGTGCAGTCACCATGACGACTATCCGCCTTTTTCAGGACGGGTGCTCGTAAAAATAATGCGGATAATTTTCAGAGTTTGTGAACGCATTTTTTATTGAATTGTCCGCATTATTCTTATGCGGATAATTGGAGGATGAGTTTATGAAAGGGGTATTAAATGTGTGAATGATCCCTGCAAAGTCTTTGCTACAGACTGAGCATGCTCTGTATGGAAGACAAACAAATAGTTATTTTACCAGGTAAGTCCCATTCAACCTTGTCACCCCTCAGGTGTCCAATCTTCTGTCTACTTTTGAATCTGGAAAGGAACTTTTTTCTATTCAAAAGCCCTGTCCAAGGACAATACCGGTGGGTGCTTCCTGTTCCATATCTGTGTATATGGATTAATTCTAAAACATGGCTTCTGCTTAGAGTGGAAAAGTCTGTTTGTGGGTTTTAGAGAAGGCTGAAAGTTCAAGGAAGTGGGGAAAATGGACAAGCGCCAGACAATGCACAATAAATCTGGAGAAAATCACAATAGCACACTGGTCCTTAAGGTGAGCTAGAAAAACAACAAAACTGAAAGAGATGTACCATACAATCCCTTGCCCCACTTCGATACAAACATACAATGTGTGTATTCCACAGCTAGCTCCAAGTGCAATACTACTACTCCATCTCCATCATAAAGATATCATCATACACGGAAACCTTTAGTCCACGACAAATATATACGACTAAAATGTTTCTGCATCACTATGCCCTGGACTACAACAGAGTATATGAAATCCTAAGATACTAATATCCAATACATTATTAGTCTCACATGTTCATCACACTTCCTGTAGAAGGGATCATAAAATCTGCAAATCAAAAAGCTCAAGGAATGATTGACTTACCAGCTGGGACTGCCATTGGTGGGCGGGGCCCATCTGCCCTGCCACGGAGATGAGGCGGGACATACTTCTTGGATGCTATTGGAAAAGGCAAGAATAAGTGCCATCAGAGGGCACAAACAGTTTAAATATAAATGAAAACAGACATTATCTTGGGATAAATACTAAAATAACTAGCACTGTACAGAGTTACATGCATACCAGTTAGAAACAAACAAATATTTCCCCCTGCCAAGGATAAAAGTGGCTCAGAGCTGTACTGTGGTTTATACAATATGCAAAACACACAACCCACATCCAACAAAAATCTTTACAGTAATATGATATAGCCACAAACAAACAAACAAACAAACAAATATATATTTTTAAAACATACTCCTACATGAATAGAATGGTGCATTTGCTAAGTACTTCCCTGACATTATAAACAACTTTAGACATAATTAAATACAATAATGATGTCACCAGTAATCTTGATATACAGGCATTACAGTGATGTGCTGCCCCGTGGTCAAGGTGACTTTCTAATATGAACAGAGAAATTGAAGTCAAAACAGGGGGCATCTCATGAAGCATTTTGTCCGACAAAGTTGTCAGACAAATTTGCTCTCAGCCAATCAGATGCAAGGATTTCAGTAACTTTTAACAGTTTGTCAGAAAAATATCTGACCAAAACGCTTCATCAAATGCTCCCCAAAACAGAAGTAATTTCAGAACGACAGGACATAGAGTAAGAAATTGCAGAATTCAAGTTGAACACGTTTTCCTGAAACAGTGATACTGGTTTTGTGTAAATTCTACTCGATGGTGATGTCATCACCCAGAAGTCTCCCACAGACCATTCAAGTTATCACATCATTTATTTTCTGTTGAAATGAGACTGTCAAAGAATATATTGCATCATTGCATCAAATCATTGTCAAATTGAAAGAACTTCCGTGTATCACTAATGAGTTGGGGGGGGGGGGGGAATTAGTTACACGTCTTTTTCATGTAAATTTGTATACCATAATAGCACATACATGTCTCATCAAGTACAGTAAAAAACCCCAATCAATCTTTCTCCATACAAACACACATACATGTACTTGTATGCTAATACAACTATCACAAATATTCCTCATTCATCATACATCTCCCATGAAGAAGGAGAAAGTTTTACTATGAATTGTAGATAAAGCCTAGTACGTGTAGTTTGAACTTTCTACAGTATGTTAACAGCAACTGTTAGATTTATGTACCAGCGTCCTTTTGATCAAGAATCCAAGACAGTTTTGTCAAGATAGTCAGAGACTCCAACCCCAAGCACCTTCTGATTTGGAGATTCTCCCACCTGAAACTCCTAGCAAACTGAGAGTCCAAGTTGATGTGCACGAAGCGCACATCATGAGCGCGAAGCTCGAAGTTCCTTGCGGTCGGGGTCCAGGGAAGCTCTAGGGTTCTAGATGCTCTCTCGTGCTATCTAAGGCTTATTTTCCAACATACGATGGCAATAAGTAAGAAATCCTTTCCAACGGGAGACACAGAGCCAGGGCAGGAGAAATTAAATCTCAAGCAGGAGAACAGGAGATTTTGCAAAAATGGGCTTTCGGCGGGAGATCTCCCGTCGAAAGCGGGAGAGTTGGAGTCTCTGGATAGTACTTTGCTAAAATTGTAACTTGCAGTGGGATTTTTTGCTTCTTTTAAAAACTTGGAAAAACAATTAACTACAGTGGACTCCTGATATAATGAAGTCCTTGGGACAGGCAGTTTCTCTTTAGATACATTATATACAATGTAAGTATACCCAATAGTTGACCTTGCAGGTACAAATGTAAAGTTTATAACACTCAGTCTATAATACATAGAAATGCATGTACACAAAAATGAAAGTAGATGAATATATGGAAAAAAAAAAAAAAACTAACACAGAAGGAAAATTACCTCCAGGATTCAAATCCATAGATGCAAACTGTAGGGGGAAAAAAAAACAACGTTTTCAGGTTAGGTCAGCAGAGGTGAATCATGAAGAGATCAACTGTATCACTAATATTTGTGTAAATACTCCTCAGTGTATAACCAAAATTTCAATGCAGCTTTGAAGTACGCACTATAATTAGTGTCAATTAGTCAAGGACAATTAAAAAACATCCACATATCTACACTGTAAGCACATAATTTGGCTCAACTGGAGGTACTACACGATAAACACAATGTCTATTGACCAGACCACTGGGAATCATACAGGCATAAATGATCATGGGAAGATTTACAGCATGCTGTGTGTTAACTTGTGCATGCCTATTGTCAGTTCATTTAATCAGTCATTTCTACTTCTAGCCTTTTTACTTTACTTTACTTACCATTACATATATTTCCAACTGAAATTAGCAGCCAACTGGATAAACTCACAATTATAGCTCAATTTTTTTTTTCAAACCAAAGTCCAGCAACATTTCACTTATTACTACTACCATATCTTTGCAAACAATTGTCCATTCCTACTCTTCCAACCAGAATTACATTTGTATATTATCATGATAATTCACAGCTCAAGCAGTGGCTGGAAACAACCAAAGAAGAGTGACCTTTAATCTTTAACTTGACTTTTAATTAAAATAATTGCCAATTTGTAACCAAGTAGAACTGCCACCTATCCTTGATTGCGCAGGGTGGTAGCTAAGCTAGCCTCGTCTCAGCGCAGGGCTCCCCCTTTGGTAAAATTTGAAGGTGGAGTGATTAACTTTGAACACTGAATGGAACCCCACTATTCATGCTATTGGCATGGGTCAGCATGGGCAATGACTGGGTCAGATGATCATATTTTTGAAGTTGCAATAAAATCTGATGCCGATCAAGCATGGCTAAGGAGGTTGCTAATTTGTAACACTACTATTAAGCTTTACAGTGCTCATCAAAAGTAAAGTCCCATTTATCAGGAAAAGTTCAGTAATCATGTGTAAGAATTCTCTTAAAAGATTTAAGTAGGCTCCACAGCACCCAACTGACCTAAAATCTTGCAGATTTGAGACTGAATTCTCTGGAAAAACCCCATTTTGGATTTTTACCAAACTTGAAAGAGAATGTTAAAAAAAGAAACTAAAAACCCTGATTATTTGGGGGTCATTCGGTAAAAAGTCAAAGGTCATTAAGCTTAACTTATGTCCTTGATGATGTCTACAAGCTTTGACCTAGCAACCTTTGACCTCAGGACCCCCCATATTTGATAGTTTCATTTATACTTCATTGTGAACACAACCTGCAAGTTTGGTGAAACTTTGTTCATCCATTCACAAGTTGTCTTGTACACAAACAGACACACAGACAAACATATGGAACCGAAAACATGACCTTCGCCAACCGTATAGTAGGCTTCACCTACTGCGTACTGGTCAGTGGTGCCACGACTTGCCAAGCACAGCAGCCACAATTGTCTTATATGGTTCTTGGCCTTAAAGCCACCATACGTTCTGGTGATGCCAGCGATTCTACACAGTCATAGTAATTCGTTCGCTAACTTGGGCAGGGTTTGCAAGTACACCAATGATGATAAACTTAGTGATCAATGAGCGTATCTTGGTAAAACAGTATTTTGGAGAGCATCCAACAGTATTTATAGCTGCAAATTCATTTTCAGATGCTCAAATTGATCTGAAAAAGTGTAATGACGGCACTGAGAAGTAGATCTAGAAATATGTACAGAGATGCCAAGTTCCCCCAATTTTTATGAGTGAGACTTTCATGACTCGGCGTCTCAGCTCTTGCGCATGCGCACGAGCCAGGGAGCCAAGCGACCAAGTGGGGAGAAGGTGTTGGAGAGGGGTGTCCCCCCTCCCACAGTAGAGAGCTTTTTCAATTTTTAGCTCTTGATGGTGCGATCTGGTGCATACTAAAGTGACTATTTTTTACTTATTTTGAAAGACAAAAGGAAAATATACCTTCAACTGCAACTATCACATGGCTAGTAACTGATCAGTGGGAATCAGTGGGAATGGTGGGGGATGATTGTTCCAATTCTTGTAGGATTCATTTAAGAGTACATTACATTATTGTTGTGTGAAAATTGTTTGCTTCAGAATGGTCTCATATTCAAGTAATGTGCAGTTTAATGCCCTGTCACTGTAAAGGCATGCTAGCCTGGAAACATTGAACTGCACATTACTTGAATATGGAACCATTCTGAAGCAAATCATTTTCACACAATAGATATATAATGTACTCTTAAATGAATCCCACAAGAATTGGAACAATCATCCTCCAGCATTCCCACTGATTCCCACTGATCAGTTACTAGCCATCCCCTTTAATCCTTTGAGCTATAGTCCCGTTGCGCGAGAAAATGGGTGCCATGCGTGAGATCATGAGACGGACCCTAAATGCGTCTCACACAGAATGCGTGAGACTTGGTAGCTCTGTATGTAAGAATACTATTTTAAATAGCACTAAGGTTTGACCTTCCATTGTCAAAATTTGGCTGCCCGAAAAAGCATAGACAATCTAGGTTTTACACGTTTGCTGCAGCCGGAGGTCAAAATTTTGGATGGCGTTCTGGTTGAATAAAGCAGGTAGAAGAATTCGTTCAACTGCCGCTCATGCGTGATTCGCTACTACGCTCGCTCGTGTTAGCACGACGTCATTTTTCATTCATGAATTGGAGCTACACCAAAGCTGCATCATTATTGGCTCTTTACCCCCATACTTTCCCACAACGTTATAACATATGTGTGCGACGATTTCCAGGGCGATTGACCGAACAGTTTGATACAAAACTCAGCATTTTTACATCAAGTTTTCGACTTTTGGCAACAGATTTTCCTATTTCGGTGTAACCATGTATTCAGCGAAGCTATCGTTGTGTTTGAGATTTGATAAGTCATATTTTTACATGATTTTAACGTATGAATTTGTGAAGTAGTTTGATGTGTTCTTTGATGTGTGTGTATCAATACATGCCATTTGTTTGACCGACAAGTATGTCTAATTCCGTGAAAAACTTCTCATTTATAATAATGACATTGGCTGGGTCAGTTTTTCACTTCTTTAGACAGACACGATTGATACATACGCTATATAGCGTATGTATCGATGGTGTCTGTCTAATGGCTATAATGCACTTGTCAATGTAATGAACGCATCCCACTACCCCCGGACATGGGTGCGTCATGGTCATTTTTTGACTGACCACACGGTGTTTTTGACAGACACCACAGTCACTTTTTTGACGGACAAAACGCTGCAAGTGACGAACACCACAGTCACTTTTTTGACGGACAACACGTTGAAAGTGACGCACACCTCGGTCACTTTTTTGACGGACATCCTCGGTACATTTGACGCACCCCCGTAAATACTGAAACGATTTTTGCATACGTTTTATTCAAGCAATTTCATTTTCTTTTGGTTCGTATACATTATTTGTAAAAGTTTCGGCAAGTTTCCCTTACTCGCGGTACGTGTATCCGTAACTACACACAGCCCAGTCACCGCTGTACATACGTAGCGCGACAGGGCTGTACCAACAAAGCTTCAAACACGAAGAGGGTCCAACAATCGCATGCGATCGGATTGAATTTTGATACTTTAGATCATTTTTTTGCCACTTCAAACTCATCTGACGAACAAAATGATAATGAGACTTCATATCTATGCTATGAGTATTGAAATTTATATTCAATAACTTACCTAAATTGATGGTTATATGCAGCATGTGTGAACGGTTCACGAACGGTACATCGTCTTTCACGCCAGGCCATTTCCAATATTCGGGAGGTCACATGATCTGAATGCCCTTTCAAAAGGTCGCGCTGTCGACCGTGCTGCTACACCAACACTCAAGCAGCGCATCGCACGCACGCAAAAGATTTCCGCAGAGATCAAGGCGCCATTTTGAATTCTGCAACGATGAACCGCGACGGTGTTAGGGAATCCGCCAGAAAGTATCATTTTTTGGTTCCACGGACTTATCACGAGGGCTCTCAATGGACTTACGAACCTTCTGTAATACAAGCATGCACTTAAGTAACTATACACAGCCCAGTCGCCGCTGTACATACGTAGCGCGACAGGGCTGTGCCAACGAAGCTCCAAACACGAAGAGGGTCCAACGATCGCATGCGATCGGATTGAATTTTGATACTTTAGATCGTTTTTTTGCCACTTCAAACTCATCTGACGAACAAAATGATAATGAGACTCCATATCAATGCTATGAGTAATGAAATTTAGATTCAATAACTTACCTAAATTGATGGTTATATGCAGCATGTGTGAACGGTTCACGAACGGTACATCGTCTTTCACGCCAGGCCATTTCCAATATTCGGGAGGTCACATGATCTGAATGCCCTTTCAAAAGGTCGCGCTGTCGACCGTGCTGCTACACCAACACTCAAGCAGCGCATCGCACGCACGCAAAAGATTTCCGCAGAGATCAAGGCACCATTTTGAATTCTGCAACAATGAACCGCGACGGTGTTAGGGAATCCGCCAGAAAGTATCATTTTTTGGTTCCACGGACTTATCACGAGGGCTCTCAATGGACTTATGAACCTTCTGTAATTCAAGCATGCACTTAAGGTGAGTAACGTTTGGTAACGTGTACATTGTTTATAAAGAACGTATAAATTTTCGTAAGTTTTGTAGTTGTGTTGTGGTTCCCCACTTTGAAGGTGCCCGCTCGCTGGTCAGACGCTGTATTCGCGTAGCGTATTAACAGCGTCTGGTCGGGCTAGCACTTAAGGTGAGTAACGTTTGGTAACGTGTACATTGTTTATAAAGAACGTATAAATTTTCATAAGTTTTGTAGTTGTGTTGTGGTTCCCCACTTTGAAGGTGCCTGCTCGCTAGTCAGATGCTGTATTCGCGTAGCGTATTAACAGCGTCTGGTCGGGCTAGTGTATCCGGTACTGGTAGCGTGCAAAAATGCGTGCAGTTTTAGTTTTCCATAGCCAAGTGACGTACCATGACGCACCCCTCAATTCAAAATAATGCCTGTTATTTTCCATAGCTAAGTGACGTACCATGACGCACCCCTCGGTCAAAATTTTGACCGACAATGATGGGATTTTGACGCACCCCTCGGTCAAAAATTTGACGGACAAAGCTGGTAAAATGACGAACACCTGGGTCACAAATTTGACGGACCAAACGAGGAAATGACGCACCCATGTCCGGGGGTAGTGGGGTGAGTCATTACATTGACAAGTGCATAAAGAAACGAAAAACTGACCCAGCAAATGTCATTACTATAAATGAGAAGTTTTTCGCGGAATTAGACATACTCGTCGGTCAAGCCATTTGTATGGTAGCAACATGTACGGGTGTGGAGCGATACACATAAGAAGCTCAACACCACAATGCAAATTGGTCGCCAAATTGTGTGGTTTGTGTAGTGTTACGTGTAGCTAGGGCCTACTCAGGAGCTCTTTAGCCGAGCTCGCCGCCATGACCGCTACAACAAGACGGCAAGCACGCATGTTGAGTGTAACGGCCACGCAACGCATTGTGTAATTACACCACACCGATCCACGGAGCAGTGAATCTCGCACACCGCGCTGCGCGGTGAAGTTGACGGCCGGGCGATCAGCCAATCAGGCCCGGCTATCTGTTCACGGCTTTCTGTGCTGTGGGGATTCTTCTACGTGTAAACGGCGTCTACTGTACTACCTCCCAGCTACAATTCAGTGGATAGCATGTAGCAGTCCCTTATCACAGCCATTGCCCATTCCGATGCCCATATCGCGTATGGCCCAAACTTGCAGAGCACTCGGAGCTGGAGTCAGATGTAGGCCTACGCACAATCACACACTACATACACACGCAGTCACTGCATGCATAGCAGTCAATTCCAATCACATGTTCTGTACGGCTGTTCATCCACGTAATACGCAGCACGCACCCACACAATGGAACCCCATGCATGCTTTGCCGTGCCATTCGCCTTTGCAATGCATGTCGCCGTGTCTTTGTTCCATTTTGAAGAAATACTCTTCACATAATTTCTATAATGGAACAAAATTCTCTAAAATTCATCTATACGTACCTGTTGGTCCAGAGTAGGTCCATTTTGGTTCGTTCCATTACTCATAACTACTGTTTTTCTTGACTTATTTGTGGGAAAATTGGAACGTCTCCTTTCACAAATGTGGAAACTGCGAGGCTGTGACAATTGGCAGTATTTTTCTTAAAATATATTATTTATATCATATCAGTAATTAATTGATTCTTTTTATTCAAAATGTATTCTTTTTACAAAAATATGTATTTCTCAAAATTCCTACTAGACAGTAAATATTTTCAAAAGTGAGATTTTAGCACTTCAACAGAAATAAACTTAAATTGGCAATGCAACCCTATTTGACGGTCCTTTTTCACTTGAAGTCCGTGACCTAGGTACGCAATACACTGATAAAGGTGTAGAAAATCGGATAAAATCTAATATAAGCATTGTTCATCCTTCTCTCTAAAACAGGCAAACAAATGAATATGTCATGATATACCCCAGAGTACAAGACTCATGATTGAAGATATGCATTGTATGGACTAAAATGCCCAAATCTTAACGACAAATCACGTTATTAATTCACGTACCGGCAATGATGCCGTAATACGGTAACACACGCAGTAGGCCTATGATCACCATTTTCCAGTATGCTTAACGCCATGAAATATTAGAACCCGAGCTATGAGTATAGTATTCGTATGCCGTGTGCTATGTGCTGGGAATTCTGTGTATGGTATTGTGATGGGTTCTAACAGTTCAGTTAGTGGTTAGATATGTTCTAGTATGATTTACCCGTTTAGATCGTACCTGCTCCCATTTGTCAGCAAACTAGATCCTAGTCACGATATAATAATAAAACGTTTAATTGTTTTTTGGATATAAACTCCAAATTTTATTGTCCAAGAATGGAAATTCTTTTTGCCCAATTAATCGTGGGCCCGGCAGCCACTGAAACTGAGCAGCGCCAGATCGACGTTGCTCTAACCTTTTCAACTGTTGAACGGCAAACAAGGTAGCAGCAACTCCCATCTTTTAACGTCTTTTGACGCGGCCGGGGTTTGAACCCACGACCTCCCGATTGTGAGGGCAGCCGCTCTACTCACTGAGCCAACACATCGGTGTTAGATATTGCAGTCCGGGAAAATCCGCTTTTGAGGGTAAATGAGGGGGGCTTCGTCTCGCAAGGCATTGACCGACAAGTCTGTCTAATTAATTCCGCGAAAAACTTCTCATTTATAATAATGACATTTGCTGGGTCAGGTTTTCACTTCTTTAGACAGACACCATTGATACAATGTATGGTTGAGGGGTCTAGATATCGCGCATGAAAATTTGTGATGCTCTTATAATAAAAATTATTCCACAATCGTACCTGAATTTCTCAATAAATATCACGAAAATGCAGAAAAATCACCTCCCAGAATCTCCTGATGATACGATGACGGAGTAGTGCGCTGTTGCCGTTTGTATGTCGGACTTAATTTCATGCGTTCAATTTCTCGGGGTATGTAAAGATCGCGCAGCTGCCCTATGTAGTTTCATGCGTGAAAGTGTCTGCCCCTCTCTGCGGCTGAACGTGCTTCGGCTTTCGTAGAATATTATAAACGATCGATCGAACAAAATACGAATTCTATCGGCTACGATCATACGAACGAGACAAGCGAGACGACACGTCTTGGCTACAACATCCTTAAAAAAGATTTTAAGCTAAGGTAGGTAAATTATAACGTAAAAAATTGGAAATTTAGTGAAAAATTTGTTCAAAAAAATTGGAAATTTAGTGAAAAATTTGTTTGAAATCTAAATTTCTTACCTGCTTCCTTCTCATTTTTAGCGGTTGTCAGGTATGCTTATTCCATGGGCGTATCAGCAAATTTTGCGCTTAGTCTTACGCGTATTAATGCTTGCTATACGCAGTTACGCTATGCGCGATCATTACGTCCCTGCGCGAGACCTAGTACCCTTACTATACATACGCTATTGCGAAGGTTTGAATCGTTTTGATTCAACGCAACTTCGACCCAGTTCCCCCCGCATAAAAATGGTTAGATTTAGGGTAACATCCCCAGTATTCGGTCACTTAAGCTTTTTTGCAATATTTTTCAAACTAAAATAATACATACATGCATCATATCTACAGCAATGTAGGGTAACATCCCCAGTATTCGGTCACTTAAGCTTTTTTGCAATATTTTTCAAACTAAAATAATACATACATGCATCATATCTACAGCAATGTAGGGTAACATCCCCAGTATTCGGTCACTTAAGCTTTTTTGCAATATTTTTCAAACTAAAATAATACATACATACATCATATCTACAGCAATGTATGTGAAATATCTCAAATTTCTTTAATCTCAACTTTCATTTCGTTAGAATTCTCACAGAATTGCACAAAATCGCGAAATATTTCACCTTGAAAATTCCCCAGTATACGGTCATCGGCTCCAGTATTCGGTCACGCGATGTGCGCGTTCAAAGTCAATGCGTGTTCAAGGCAGCTGAAAAACGCGCGCGCGCGCTACCTTGTTGGCGGAAAATTGCATCGGGGAAGTTGCGGCGACCGTTGGTGACCGAATACTGGGGCCTCGGCACTTGCATTCAACCCTTGTACATTGGGACACTGTATCGGCATGTAAGGACATTTTGTTTTTCTTTTGCGTTTTTGAGGATACCATTACACTCCAGAATTTGGGATAGAATTTGGGATTTTGGATGGATTTTTGGAGGGGGCTAAGGGAGTTTCCTGTTGTGAATGAGTGTGCAAGTGTGTGAATTAGTGTGATTTGCATGTGATGTGACAGTTGAACTTACTGGCTGGTGACTAGTGATAAGTGACCAAATACCGGTGCCTGACCGAATACTGGTGCCCTTACCCTAACAGTAGAAAGAAAACTAACGTTAGGCCCTATTATTATTTTTTCCAGCTTGGTTTTCAAACCGATCTGGAAAAAAATATATAACGTTACAGGATTAATCAGTAAACATTTTGACTCACCTCTTCCACTGTTTCCTCCTGATTTCTGGTCGTTTCCTCCACTTCTTTGCAGCGCTCCCCAATTCATCGCCTTCGTTTGAAAAATTACCGCACGAATGACTACGGCAAGCCAAATGCTCCATACAATCACTACCCGGTATATCGTACGACTTACGTTTATTGTGAATGAGCATTTCATATGCTCATTCACAATATTACAAAGTTAAATTCAGCGCTCGAACAACTTACTAGTACTTTAAGTCAATAAACGTAAGTCGTACGATATAGTGATTATATTTGTATGGAGCATTTGGCTTGCCGTAGTCGTTCATGCGGTAATTTTTCAAACGAAGGCGGCGATGAATTGGGGAGCGCTGCAAAGAAGTGGAGGAAACGACCAGAAAACAGGAGGAAACAGTGGAAGAGGTGAGTCAAAATGTTTACTGATTAATCCTGTAAAAATAATAATAACCATTTTTATGCGAGGGGAACTGGGTCGAAGTTGCGTTGAATCAAAACGATTCAAACCATCGCAATAGCGTATGTATCAATGGTGTCTGTCTAAAGAAGTGAAAAACTGACCCAGCAAATGTCATTGTTATAAATGAGAAGTTTTTCGCGGAATTGGACAGACTTGTCGGTCAATGCAAGGCACTGCCTCGACTCTGTCTCTGGGGTGGTCTACCGGGTACTCAAATCAAGAGGCTCCCTATCCTATGAGGCCCTATGAGGCCCTATGAGGCCTCCTCATCCATCTCACATCTGATGCACAAATGGTCGCAAGTTTGCACTGTGATTTTTTTTGTTACACACACGTCCACTCTCCATGATGAGAAGGAGAAAAAATTCTGGCAATTGTGCGCACACTTTACGGCCTTGGTGCAAGATTTTACCTTGACCGAAAGGTTGGTCTGTGTCTGGTCGTCGGGGAAATGTTCCGTGGAGACTGCGTCTGACTCTACGGAACCCCTCCCTATATAGACCGAAGTCAATGATGCTGGCTCTTGTGTGGATGCGCTGCCAGCGGTCATGCACAGATCAAACGTTATGATAAACCAAATTTCAGACAGCTTTTTTACATTCAAACAAGTTTGACATGACATGTCACATTATTCAGCAATATTTGGGGTAAATTTCTCACATTGTACAATCGAAATACTCAAAGTAACCGTTATAACGCAGAAATTTTATCCATTTCGCTAGCAGTAAGTCGCCATTTTGAATCTGTTAATGTGCCTTGGCCCTTGTGAGACGGAGCCATCCTCGAGAGCGGACTTCCTGGACTGATTGTGGGTTCACTTTCTTTGTGAATTTTGCTGTCCACCACAAGCCATTAAGCACTTTTCATGCAAGCGTCCCGTGGCATCCAACGCAGATAGCGCGCAAGCCATGCAAGCTGTAGGATTTTCAAGAGCGAGCTTGCACACGCACTGGACATTATGGTTTGCCTTTAGTATGCCATGTACACAGTTTAAGCAGCGCCTCGGTCAACAAAGCGCAGGCGCAGATCCATGCTGACATGTATGATTCATATTGCCCCAGAACCCACTGAGAATGCCCATTGCTCCACCGCTCACTCCTGATTGCTCACAGAATGTGGGTACCTTGTCGCAACTAGGAGAGAGCTAAAAATATCTTGGCCTCTTCTCTCTGTGGCTATCTCTGGCTGTCACTCCGCTGTGCGCTTGCCAGGTCTTACCTTGTTGCTGATTGGCTGAGCCACGCCACTGCATTGGCCGTGTGTCTCGCCTGTCTTCTTGTCAGCACAGCGCCTGTAGTCACTGCATGCTATCTTGCTCTTGTAACCCATTTGTCTATCCTTGCAGCCTGGCTGCGCACTGCAAAAGTATCGGGTAGGTCGCTCGCCACGGAAATCTAACATTTTAAACATTGTATATACACTTCCAACATCCTCACACATACATTGCACACACTAGCACATGTTAGATGTAGTATCAAAACACTGATAAATCGCTCCAGAATTCATGAAAAAATACTTGAGAATGAGAAAAAAAATGTGTGTATGACCATAACTACTCCTTTGCTGGCATATTCTTGGCACAAATCGCCAGAAAATTCGATAAGAAAGGGCGAAATTACAAGGAAAATTTACGTCATTTTCCAAAAAGCCACGAAGGAGTACTACTTGGTATCAACGTGAAGCTGATGAATGGTTTTGGAAGAAAGTGATGTCATTTTCGAAAGGCATTGTGGGAGAACCACCCGACCAATGAGGGAAAACCTTTCATAGTTGAAACTAAATGAAAGCAATAGCAAACAGATCATCATCCAATACCAGCTTGTTGTCGTCTGCTATGATAGGGATAAACGGCAAGGTGCACGCAATCTGTGCTGAGCGAGACTTGACGTCATCGCTCAGGAATGGTGGCAGTGCGATCTGTAGTGCTAGATGATGTAGTTCATGGTTTGCGTGCTGTTTTTCCTGAATGATGCGGGACACTTGTGGGACAAAAAGCATGTTTCATTTTTAAAAAAAAATATATTTCATAACAGTTGGAAACCTGAAACCCCATCTTAACCAAAACTAAACCACCCCTTCAAAGCAAGGTTTACTGTGTCGTCAGCATCATTTTGATTGATGGTTCTACAAACATGACCATCACTGGTTCCTTTCAACCTTTATAGTAATGATACAAACTGTACCCTTTGGTACTCCATGGCACCAACTACACAGATGATGCTTGAACCGTGATGAGCTAATCTCTGAAGCAGCTTCTTCAAGCATTAAGTGAAGCTGTATAAACATGTAGTATCTGGTGGATTTCTTTCAGCAATAGAACCCCAAAGTTGCTGTAAACTTTTCCGAAATTCGTGTGCCACAACATGAAAGCAAGTATTATGCTTGAAATTATTTCTAAAATCTCTCTCTCTCTCTCTCTCAGATATCACCATGGGTCGAGTGATCCGTGGACAGCGTAAGGGTGCGGGAAGCGTCTTCAGGTCGCACAACAAGCACAGGAAGGGTGCCCCGAGACTACGATCAATTGACTTTCCTGAACGTCATGGATACCTCAAAGGCATCGTGAAGGTAACTTGACAGATGGCAATTCTCTCAGTGAAAGTATTCTTTGATGCCCTGTGCTGTGTAGCTTTCATACTCCTAATTTAACTTTGGTTAGACTTCCAGTCATGTAGGGCATAGGTTAATGTGCCTTTTACATTGTGTAATATTTTACTACTGGGTATTTTATTAAATCTGAAAACTTGCCAAAGACTTTTGGCTCTGTAAAATGCTAACGTAATTAGTAGTTGAGATGAGTTTTTGACAAACTTGATCTACGCCAAGGAATTTCCAGTGTTGGTTTGATTTGGTGGGAAGGATAGACGTACAGCAATTATTTGCAAATATGACATTGTAAATTGACAATCAGAGATGCAGTACGTGGGCTATGCTGTAATTTTTCTGCTATGATTTCAGTCTAGTGCTGATGCATTTTGGTAAGAAGGATATAAACTAGTAGTAAACAATTTTATAGTCGTGGGCAAGAATTCCATATATGCCCCCTGCAAAAATACACACTGTCCCCACCATTTGTGAAATTTGCGGTGTAACTGGCTATGTGCTAAATGCTGACTTTTACCACAGGAAATCATCCACGACCCTGGCCGTGGTGCCCCTCTCGCCAAGATCACATTCCGTGATCCCTACAGGTACAAGAAGCGCAACGAGCTCATGATTGCAGCTGAGGGCATGTACACTGGACAGTTCATCTACTGTGGCAAGAAGGGTAAGCTACATTATTTTGCATGAATGTCGTGCTGTTATGATATCTTCAAAGCTAATCAGCTGTGCTGGGCTGATGGCGTAAGGACTGTGTTCCACTGGCATATCAATGACTTTGCTTGGCAGTTATAGTGGGAATGAGATTAGCAACTTTAAATTATAAGGTTGGAATGAGGGAGGAAAAAGTGTGATTCTTATACAGTGGAAACTCGATATAACGAGATGGTCGGGACCGAGTCATTTTCCTCGTTATAGCCGATATCTCGTTATATCAGTAGGCATAAAAGAAGGCATAAAATAAAGACATTAATTTGCACACGTGGGACTACCCATCATATTTCAATCAATACTGATAACTTGATATTGTGTGCGAGGGAATTACTCACCTTTATGGGTAAGAAGATGTTTTTCGCCAAGGAAATCCAATATCAAGAATGTGTTTCTTATTAATTGTAGATGTTTGAATTTGTAAATTTATATAGCTTGCGATCGTATCAAGATCGTCTGTTGATTGGTATGTGGTTAACGTATGGGTGTGTGTTGTGTGGAAAGCTTGAATATGGTCTGCACAATGCTGTGTGTGTATGTGACACATTCTGTATGTACATTATGACTGCGTGTGTGTGAAGACGGGGAATTCCCTAAGTAGAAGGCCAATCACAGCATCCGATTGCCTCACACCCACTAAACGTCATGATGATGTCATGTATGGCCGTCCCACCACTGTCATTTTCTGCATGTACATGTATCAGTGTGCGTGCACACACACACTTCACACGAACAACATGCAGTGCTAGCTGTGTATGGAGTGCACTGAAGAAAATGATTATGTGTGTACAAGACAGTTTTTGGCGCATCAAGCTTTACAATCTCGGAAGATGATAGCACAGGCAAAGTAAAGCTTTACCGAAGGCATTTTGCTTTACCTCGCTATAGCAGGTTTGATTTACTATGTTTTTCTTTGTTTGGAAGTCACAAAATTTATCTCGTTATAGCAGTTATTTCGTTATAGCCGATCTCGCTATAAGAGTAGCATTTTACATAGACTTGTGTGGAAGGAAATTTGGGACCGAGAAAATTTCTTCGTTATAACCGATATCTCGTTATAGCAGTGTTCGTTATACCGAGTTTCCCCTGTACAAGCAAAATTTGCTCTAATGAGGTACTCTATAGAGGGTGAGCATTTTCTTGTTATAATGAAATCTTGTCAAGAATTACTGTCCATAGCTTGCTTTATAAAATACAAACATGTATGACTATAGACTGCTGTGACATAGTACTCCCTACTTGCTGCAGATGAGAGTTGCCTTGTTTGTGTCAAATACACATTAGTTTGAAGGTTCGTTCACATGTGTATTTTTAAACTCGCAACAGGGAGGTGGGAGAATGGGAGGAATACGTGGGCTTGAGAATGTGTATGCAATAATCACATGTGACAAATGCATGTCTTAAAATCTGTGAGGCAAACCATATATCATCAGTGTCGGTAGTTGTAGAATTTGCTAGAAGTAATTGTTAATGCTATCACAATGCTGAAGTGTACTTTGTAAATGTCTAATGTTCACAGATCTAACTGGGCAAACTGGTACATTTCTTTACTTTCTTTGGAAACGAATCATAACTAGCTTCATTCTTTGTAAGCTCTCTTTGTATTCTTCACTGCTGTGTAGCAACCCTGAACATCGGCAATGTGCTGCCTATCGGCCAGATGCCTGAAGGAACAATCATCTGCTCAGTGGAGGAGAAGGCAGGAGACAGGGGCAAACTAGCCCGCTGCTCTGGCAACTACGCCACCGTCGTGTCCCACAACCCAGACACGAAGAAGTCGCGCATCAAGCTCCCCTCGGGATCCAAGAAGGTCGTCCCCTCCGCCAACAGGGCCATGGTCGGTAAGTCAGATGCCATGGCAGTATTCTGTACCAGTTTTTGCCAGTTTTTGCCATTTGTTATAGATTTGACCACAAGACTCTTTGGAAATGAGTGTCAAAGTTACTGAAACTTTGCTGTCATACACAGATTCGGCTAATGCAATAAAAAAAAAAAATAAGTAACACCACAATCTCATGCATTTTCATGTGTAATTATATTCATTATACCAAGAAGTAGAAAAGATTTTGATGAGGTACAGGGAGTGACAGACTGTTTGTTCCAAGGAGATGAATTCTAAATCACCAGTGCTCTCCTGTCATCAATTATTGAATGCCTTTAGGTCATAGACCACAGCATTTGCGTGATGGTTTAGACAAAGCTGCACCCAAGTATTACTATTCTTTTTTTAGGTTCATTTGCTTCTTGTTTGCAGCAAGATCAATGAATTTTGTCATTCTGAAATATTGCAATGAAAGCAATTATCTGGGTGATTAAAAATATTAATAATATTAATGAAAACAATTTTTCTTTTTCAATTGCCAGCATGGTTCTCAAGCTCTTCATTTAAAGCATTCCAGTAGCTTCAGTTAAATGAGCACCTCTATCAAGTTTTAAAAGATGACATTGAGTATACTGCCTAATGTTTTAAGGTGTCGTTGCGGGCGGAGGACGTGTGGACAAGCCTCTCCTGAAGGCTGGCCGTGCCTACTTCAAGTACAAGGTGAAGAGGAACTCGTGGCCACGGGTGCGTGGTGTTGCCATGAACCCCGTCGACCATCCCCACGGTGGTGGTAACCATCAGCACATCGGTACGCCCTCTACCGTCAGGAGGGACACGCCAGCTGGTCGCAAGGTTTGTTATGAATATACTCGTATGTTCGTATCCCGATGGAATCCCATTTTCTTTGCTCAATTTTCCACTAATGAATATATTCTAGCGCACTGATTTTACAGATTTTACAGTACACTCCCATCATTAACCAACACGGTCATAACAAAATTTTAGATACAATGAAGTCTAAATTCAGGTCCCAAAATTACCATCTGTATGTTTTTATATACTTTGCCGTTCGACTGTCATAGAAGGGCTCATGCTTCATGAGGTCATTCATACTCCTTTGCATGATATCATTTGGTATGGGAATTATTGACTTAGTTATTTTCCTTGAGTATGCTTCTCTTTTGTTAGTGATGTTTTGCTGAGGTTATCTGTGAGGGATAATAATAATGTGGGAAATTTATATAGCGCTTTTAAGACAAACATGTTTCGAAGTGCTTTACAATTATTAGAAGAAAACAAACATAAAAATCAACTATGAATACAAATAATCAACAATACATTATCATCAGTTCTGTTCTTGAAATAGATGGGTTATGAATTTCTTTTTGAAAATGTCAATGGAGGTGGAGGAGCAATCATCTCAACATTGAGAATTTGTCTTTCTTTGCCTTTGACAGGTCGGTCTGATCGCTGCCCGCCGTACCGGCCGTCTGCGCGGTACCAAGAAGGTGAAGGACACAAAGGAGTAGACATGTAAATGAATCCAACACAGCAGCAAAAAAATCCCAAAATTCTAATAAAAACACTCAAAAAATAATCCTTCTATTTGCATGTTGTTATTTTTGTCATGTGTGTTAGATGCTTCATGAAGAAAACTTTAATGTCATGTGCGTAGGATCCTTTATGAAAATAAGTACAGTTGAACCTCTCGTATCCGGACAAGGCGGGACCGGGGCTAATCCGGATAAGGGATTTGGCTGGATATGGGAGACTCAATGCTTTATAAATGTACATATACATACACATGTACTGATGTAGCCCATTGTAGTACCATGTGTAGTAGTGTGTATACTGCAATCTTTTCATTGTTACACTCAGTAACAGACCCCAAAATAGAGGTTTGTGTTTGCAAGAATGAAATCATTTTCTTTTATAAATTCTTGGGATGATTTACCTAAATAATTATTAAGAAATGTATGAAGTATATGTACTTCATGTGTGTTTGTGTAGGAGTTCTCATGGAGTTGGGAATCTCCCTTTCCTCCCGTAATTATAATATAAAAAAAAAAATCACGGCGAGATTGCATCCATATACTGTAATAGAGAGATCCGGATAAAGGGAGGCCGGATAATAGAGGTTCAACTGTACATGTATTAGTTAAATCCAGTCAGTGCAGTGACTTCTACTGATGTTAACTAATTGTACTTGATAGATGGGAAGGCACGCAAAAAAATTCTGTATTTAATATTGGTTGAAAACGGGGCAATCTCAATACATGTTTCACGAAGTCAGACGTTGCAGGAATCTTTCAATTTTGAGGTAAATCATTAGAGCTACAGTTCTTTTACATGTCTCACATAGGGTGATGTGTGGTTTTTCACATTGCTGGTATTTTTTTCCTCCCAAAATAGTAAAAAAGAAAAGAAGTGGTGTGGACATGGCAATGCAAACTTCCCAGTGAGATGAAACTATAATGTGGAAAGTTGCAAACCATGAAAAGACAAGTTGCAGAGCACCAGACCTCATAGAGTTAAGCTCAATAAAATATGTAACATATGAATGTTGGATTATGACCATGCACTCTATCATATGCTTAGTGTGGGTGGGAAACACATGCACAAGTCAATTTATGTCTGTCAGCGTGTGTGTTTGTGTCCTCTCATGAGCATGGAAAGCTTGCTGGCTGCCATTGGTTCATTCAATATACAAAACAAATGATACATTGTGCATGAGGCATGAGCAGTTCAGCGGTGATTTTGTGACCTTCGTGTTGGCACGTTTGACAGTTGTGTTTGAGGGGCAGCAATGAATTAAAAAAGGCTGTTACCCAATGTCATTAAGCTGATGTATGTAAGTGCAATGGAAGGAGAGTATGACTGTTGAGAATAAATCGCTGTTACTACATGTACAATGTACACAAGACATAACACCATAAACAATGATAGACCAGTGAAACACAACCTGTACTTTCTCTTAAAAAAAAGTTTAATCTAGCTTTTCACCACGTGATCACTAGTGAAGTTTATTGCTACTTCATTCATTATGTGTGTGTGTGTGTGTGTGTGTGTGGTTTTTGGTCAAAGGAAGTAGACAATTTTACATTCGCTTATATGGTTGGTCCCTTACAATAGATGTCTTCCATTCACTCTGCTGTGTGGACAGTGCAGTCTATCTGTGCTCATGCCAGTTCAGTGATTTAAATGGGACTGCTACGTATTTTAGGTGAGCAGAGTTTGAAGGCTATTTTACTTGATAAAGCACGCGAAATGGTGTACAAGAGGAATAAATCATTAAATGGTAGAGCTTCATTTATTCCTTGAGTATATTAAGATAAATTGAAGGGGTCGGTGCAATATAGTGCTAACCCACACAATAGTCATTTTGAGATAATTGCTGTTGAATGTTTGGAAAGTCCATACATTGTAAATTAATAAAACGTGAATGCATGCATTTTTTACCATCTTATTGGTTGAATTCAAATATGATAATTTCACAGAGGTTAAATGAAGGGTAAGGATTATGAAAATGCATGTAACTCAATTTTGACAAAAGTGTGGGTTAGCACTATATTGCACCGACCCCTTCAATTATGTGTGCCAAGTTTTGTGATCTCTTACAACAGAAAAAAGGGATTCTACCCCATTTCCTACTTGCTGTCGTTCGACAACAAAGTCCGCGTAGCAGAGTGAATAGAAGATGTCTGTCCGTTGGGAGGGGCTGGTTTATTACTGACATTCCAGTTAACAAGTAGAGTCCACCTGACAAGAGGCAGATTTATCTCTCTAAAGTAATCCCTGCTTTTATACACTTCCAGGGGAATGCTTGCATAATGTTTTATGTCCATGGGGAGTGGCATGAAAGTCACTCTCCATCATACAGACCCATTTGATATTTGTGTGTGTGTGTGTGTGTGTGTGTGTGTGTGTGTGTGTGTGTGTGTGTGTGTGTATTGCATGCTGATAAAAAAATATAAAGAAGATGTTTCAATCATGACAAAGAGTTATGTATGATTTTCTGCAAGGTTCATGTTAAATAAAGCACCTAAGTTAGTTGACATGGACATTTGTTTTAGGTTCAGCCAAATACTGTATAAGCTATTATTTTCGCGAGGGTTTAATTTTTCACGAATTTCGCGAATCAGTTGGATCGCAAATTTAACAACACGCAAAAATGTCTACATCTGCTTTGTTAATAGAGCACTAAGGTAAAGGTCGGCGTCAATTCGCGAAAATGTCTATGACCTCATCATTCGCGAAAATATCTGTATGCAAAAATAACAGCGCATACAGTATACAATGTACATAATTTTTTGCAAACATATATATAATGAGACATAACATGAGGCTCAAAGACAGAAACTGTGTGTGTGTGTGTGTATATATATATATATATATATATATATATATATATATATATATATAAATTGGACTGAGGCGGGACGTTGCTCTCGATCTTAGTCTCCCTTTTATTTGTCAAGCTTTCGGCCCGTCATTGGGCCTTCGTCAGGACCTGCGTGGGACTCGTGTGGTTATCGTGCATCCCAGCACCGTGTGCTCAGGTCCCGACGAAGGCCCAATGACGGGCCGAAAGCTTGACAAATAAAAGGGAGACTAAGATCGAGAGCAACGTCCCGCCTCAGTCCAATTTCTTTCAACTATATGCATCCAACTATGCGGCACCGCGTACGTTCGGGACCCAGGGAACTATTTCTCACATTATATATATATATATATATATATATATATATATATATGTATGCATGTACATGTATATGTGTGTGTATGTTTTCATTTAAAAGGAATGGTATATAGTATTGATTAAGGTAAGGGTTCAGCTTTTCTTCTTTTTTTTTGCGAGATATATACTTAGAATCCACTTTATATATATATACAGTGTGTCCCAAAAAAAAATTACATCGGGGCCCTCCGCAATGATATCTTTAAAAATAGTGAATCAATCTAAATACAAATTCAGGGTATGAAACTATAACTCATTGCCCACATCTTACAGAAAACCCCTTTCAATTTGCTTCAGTGGTCAAAGAGAAATGAGGAATTTTGTAGAGGATGTCGGCAATCTCTTCTGTCCAGATTCTGTCTATTATTCACACACATGAGCATTGAATTGCTAAAATTGGAAGAATCAGACTCATGACATGCTTTACAACAATCCGCCTTTCTCTGTGACCGCTTAACCAAATTGAATGGGGTTTTCTGCAAAATAGAGCTAAGATGTTATATTTTAAGACCCTGAAGTAGCACCTAGACAGTATGATCATATTGGGTGTTATCAAATCTGATTGTAATTTTTGTGGCGACTTACTGCAGTATGTCCCCCCCCCCCAAAGAAAAAGAGAAAAATACAATCAGATTTTCGCATTGATAACGCCCAATATGATTTCATTTTTTAAATGCTACTTCAGGATCTTAAAATATAACATTTTAGCTCTATTTTGCAGAAATCCCCATTCGATTTGGTTAAGCAGTCACAGAGAAATGTGGATTGTTGTAAAGCATGTCATGAATCAGATTCTTCCGAGTTTAGCATTTCGATGATCTTGTGTGTGAATAATAGACAGAACTTGGACAAAGAGATTCCTGACATCCTCTACAAAATTCTGTATTTCTCTTAGACCACTGAAGCAAATGGAGTGGGGTTTTCTGTAAGATGTGGGCAATGAGTGATAGTTTCATACCCTGAATTTGTATTTAGATTGATTCACTATTTTTAAAGATATCATTGCGGAGGGCCCCGTTGTAATTTTTTTGGGGACATACTATATATATATATATATATATAAAGTGGATATTTATATATTTTATATATTTACATATGAAGGGTTTGTTTGCAAAAACCAATAAGTCCATTTTTGAAGATTTTGAAGTACGATCTCTGTCATAATGTACAAAATAATACCTTTTAAATGATATATTGGTCACTACATATAAAGGTATATTTTTGAAGTTACGGTCAAAAGAAGCAAAAATTTTCTTATTATTCTCTTTATTTTTCTTGACCTTTAATCCCAAATATCTCCATTTGGCAAATATGGACTTGTCGGTTTTTGCAAACAAACTCTTCATATATATTCATATTTATATATCTGGCTCTTAATATCTACATTAAGTGTGTGTGTGTATATATATATATATATATATATATATATATATATATATATATATATATATATATATATATAATTATATATATATATATATTGATTCACAACAGTAGTTCAATATGAAAACTCCGTGAGAGACGTAGTTTTGATGAATTTTTGACCCATAGGGCTTTGTCAAGTCAATGGCAGATTTTATTTTGAAGCAGATATAAATCAAAATAAAAGATGCGTCGTCAGTTGTAGCGCGTCCATAACAAAATGCGCACATACACAAGTAGCACACATTTTCCCTTCCTTCCTAGTTTTCTTTGTGACGTCCTACTTTGTGCGCTACTTGTGTATGTGCGCATTTTTTTTACTCCGAGCAGAAACCTATGGCTGTTATAAATATTATATATATATATATATATATATATATATATATATATATATATATATATAATATTTATAACAGCCATAGGTTTCTGCTCGGAGTAAAAAAAATGCGCACATACACAAGTAGCGAATATATATATATTGTATGTGTATATGTGTGTGTATGTTATTATTTAAAAGGAATGGTATACATGTATATTATTGGTTAAGGTAAGGGCTCAGCTATTTTTTTTTTTTGCGAGATATTATGTACTCTTTCATATTTCATAAGAGGTTTCTCATTATCTAAAAGAAATCATCATAAAAAATCTTTGGAAATTTGAAGCCCCATCTCAACTGAAACGGTACCCTTCCTTTAAAATATCTAAAGACAATTTATTTGGTGTTTAATGTTCTACTTATTTATGATACATATGTATATGAAGATAGTTTGAATGCAAAACCAGATGAATAGCATTTACTCTTTTTAAAGTGAGATCATCAAACT
The DNA here is from genome assembly GCA_033980235.1 of Diadema setosum. Classification (NCBI taxonomy): domain Eukaryota; kingdom Metazoa; phylum Echinodermata; class Echinoidea; order Diadematoida; family Diadematidae; genus Diadema; species Diadema setosum. Next base: position 10,036,933 of record CM067079.1, read on the forward strand.
GAGAAAAAAATAAATCTTTTATAATGCTGCAATAAAGCAATAATGCTGCTCTTGTTACATAACAAGACATTTTTTGAAGATATTAAAAATATCACAAATTTTCTATTTTTTGTTTATTTTTCAACAGCTGTAACATCAAATATCTCAAATTGATACAAATGAATATAATGAACATTATAAATGAATACATGCAATAATATCCAGTCAAAGAAATTAATGCAACAATCAATCGATTATAGCCTGGAAATACACAAACATTTATTTCTTCTTGTTCTCAGGTTCTTATTTTTGCTTTTATTGGAGATAAAGGATGGCAAACCGGCATGGACAAAGACATGCTACTCTACACAGACAAGGCTTGCATGAAATTGCAATATCAAAATTTGCCAAAGATCCATATGAAAATGAATATCACATAAATAATGTCAGAATAACATTGGTTTCTAAAATATTGTTTACTTAGTATACCAATAAACACTCATCTCATTCCATCAACTCTTTAGGCCTAAGGGAATATTGAATGTTCTGACACGGCAATGAATCAATATACAAATGAAAGTATGTGGTACATTGAAAAGAAAGGACAGTTAAGAAAAATGAAAAATACGACTCTTTCCCGGTTAGGTTACTTGATTTTTGCCTACGCCAAGACAGTTTCAAGTAAGACAGTACCGTATTGAGTGGCCGTGTAGATTGCGTAGAGCGCCATCTCTCTAGCTCTGAAAACTCACTCGAATGGGGGAGACCAATAACAACAACAAAGATCATAACGTACGTGTAGAAATGAACGTTCCGTGCACACTACTACATATACACGCCACCGCCGCACCTCGAGCCAGCGCGCGGCTGGAGGAGTGAGCCAGACATACGTTGATGATTTTCATGCCGTATCAGCTGACTCTCCCTACTCTTCGTCCCGTACGCACGAAACGCAAGAACGGAACTTTTTTGATAGATTTACACTTATGCGTAGAAGAAGTTAGCGCTATCACTTGATACAGCACCTTGATACTATGTCTCAAGCTAATTCTGATGCCCTTTGTAACACTTGATCGGATTTGACAAAGAGCATTTGATTTAGACTGTTCGTCGCGACTTGTTGATGAAGTAGCAGCCAGCCAGCCTGGCAGCAGCGGACCCGCCCACATACCTCCACAGACCTTTCGACACGCAGGGAACTGTCGGGGAGTTCACGGGGCCCGACTCGTGTATGCAGCTCCGCACCTACGCAAGGTGGGTGGGTATACGTATGAATGAATGGTAGGCCCTATGTTGATAGTTTTGTGGCATGACAGACTGTTGAAAACTTGGTCGTCTTCAATTGCCGAAGAACAGTATAGCTGCATGTGTATCACTATTAGATTGCTGTGTAAGCAAGGTTGCCAGCGACCAGCGTGATTTGAAACAGTGACGATCTCGAGCTCTAATGGCTAGTTCAATTTGTACAAAGGGATGGGCGCTCATAATCATGATAATGCAATAGCCAATACTCCGTAAGTTCATTGAATAGGCGATTTGCGGCCAATTTGGTTCTTCTTCTTCTTCTTCTTCTTAGTTCTTCTTTGGTACTGTCCAACACCCCTTAGTAGGGGCTAGCCGGACGGGGTGCGCTGGTGTTTATTGTGCGGAGAGAGAAGTTTTGGAATCTAGAAAATATTCTACATGTAGTTGCTTTGCCCATGGACTAACTGCGACAGCCGCCACACGTATACACTGCGTGTGGCGGCTGTCGCCGTGCTCCCATTCATATCTTCATGTTGAACAAACGGGTGCCTTTGCGGCGCTATATTTCCTTAATTTTTCAACAGAAACTACTAGGAATACTTACATGGGTCGATGAAACCTAAATGACTATCATCGGTGACTGTTTGATGCATTTCATTGCTTGTGATGCACAAAATGATGTCTTATGAGCAGCTCACCGATGTTCACAGAATTCACAATCACTTGCACTTAGCGCACAGAATACTTGAACGAACATAAGCGAAACTGCGGGGAAGCCGCCAGGACCGCGCCTGGCGGCGCGGTCTCCGGGGCTACCCATGGACCTACAATGAAGTAGGTCCATGCTTTGCCCTTGACTCGAGTCTTGGATGTAGTGAAGTGTGAAGGATTGCTGCTTGGCAGGTGTAAGACTTCAGTATAATTAGGTGTATACACTTTGTAGTTGGGTGTCCAACACATCGTCACCCTAATACTTTTTCTATCAATAGATACATAAAATATCTCACAATTTGCCGGAAATTTTACTCGCATGTAAAGAAAATACTGATTTCACAGGTGCGCATTGAAAATGCGATTTACGGTACACACTCCAAGATAACTGCTTCGACGCGTGGGTTGTTACTTTGACGCACTCAATTGCGCCGTGATTTTGAAACCAACACCCCTACCCTCCATTGACAATACGTGTGAAATGCATGTAATGCTTTTCCTATTATGTGCATTCATAGTCTACGGTATCATTGTTTTGCTGTTGATCTTGTTTTTTATCAGGTTTTTCAGTAATATTTCAACATCTTCAAATCCCTGGTGAAGAATGCAAAACCACTGTGTGTAGTCTCACGCCTGAAAGTTTGTTCTTTACGCGCAGTGCTATAAATAGAGGAGTGTCGGTTTGAATGTACAGTGTCGATGTGTTGGACACCTACTATACGCCATGTTCAACACTTCTCAAATGACCATATCTATAATGCAAAGCATCGCCATTCCATCCGCTATCCATTTACTGATTTAGGCAAAAAGCTTCTTTGGGTATCAAACCCCACAGTTGAGGTAGGTGAGAAATAATGAAGGAAACGTATTTTGTAGTAACTAAAGAGTACACAAGCCGTCCAAAATTCGACCCTCTGCTACACGTAGAATCTTATGCTTCAGTATGCTATGTCAAATTAATGTTTATAACTAATGACTATTTACAATGTATAGCTGGCCTACAACTCATTGACCACTTTTTGATTAAGTACCTTGTATCTTACAAAATATCCCTCAGATCAGTTTCACCGTAATTTCATTCTACTCGAGGCAGAAATTTGTACTGCAGATTCATATCCCGGGCTCAGATTGTTGACTCGTACCGTATGTGCGTAATTCTCGGCGACAAACACAAGTGACATTCTTTATTGTACACCGACGCAAGCTCATTGACTGTCCATTTTCCCAGTGAAAAGCATGTAAATCCAGTGTGTGAGTGGGCAAATACATGTTAGCAATAATTATAACATGTATAACTATTAATGAGGATTTTCTTCAGTTCTTTTTCCTCCTGTTTCCTTGGGTTATTTACCTGTATCCCCCTAATTTCTCTTGATTTGTATTCATGTTTGAATGTTCCAGCGTATTGTCCCATGCGTACTTTTGATATGATATGCGAGAAAGCTGGATTGCGCAAGAGTGGTTGATCTAAAAATAGGTGGTCGATGCGATGAGCAGTAGACTTACTATACATGGACACATGGCATTCGTTTGATTTCTGAACCAACTCATTTTGCATCATACACAACAAAACCCTCTTCTACTGTACAAGCTGTATGTGCTGTTGAGTTTGTGACAGAATGTCACACATCAGTCAAAATCTAAGCGAATACATTCATGATATGAAGGCAGTTTTGCTCAGGACATAATGTTGTCTTTTAATACTGTATTCCAGAGCTCGGTAGCATTTTGATACAGAGAAAGAAATTCTGTGTGGACCATTGCAACACTTGTCATGGTGAATATTCCACAGGTCTCTTGTCAATGATGATGTTGATATTTACATGTATGTTTCATTCCAACAGGTGGATAAATACACACAATATTCTATTTCATGTCATATCAGACTACATGTATGTCATAAAATTGATATGATGCTAATTCATCGATGTACAATACAGGAGAATGAGAGAAAGATAGAAAGGTGCCTTTTATACCTAAGAAAGGCCTTCCCCATGAGTAGAGGCAGCATACAGCTCATCAATTTATCATTCTCACTCTGATCTCCCCACCCCTTACTGATTAGTCATCTGCATACTGTATTTTGAGAACAAAACAAATGTAACTCTTTCTCTTTGCTTTTTAGGCAATCCATCTGCATAATGGTCATAATCAATGGCTGCAACCATCCATTTTTTTTTTTTAATGTGAAAATTATGATGTGTTCACTGGTTTTTAAAGCTTACCAGTGGCCAACTTAGACCTGAGGCATAATTATATAGTTCCTTCATTTTCATAATTATTGGCTTCAACCAGGATGTTGTGATATGAATCATATAATCACTTGGTTGGACAGCCTACCAGTGGCTAACCTAGACCTTACACATAAACAAGGTTGCTTCAAGATGATGATGATGATAATGATGATTATCATTATTGTTATTATTATTGTTATTATTATTATTATTATTATTATTATTATTATTATTATTATTATTATTATTATTATTATTATTATTATTATTATTATAATTATTATTATTATTGTATGAAATAAAATGTGGATATCAAAGTGAACTCAAAATTTAGTGCAGACATTCAATACTGCTTCTCAACCACCTCCTGAGAATGACCTGCCTAGACTAGAGGCTGCTCTGAATTTTATGGCAGCCTCCAGGTACGATTGATTTCATGCTTTTAGGTTGGCGGAACAATTCTGGAGTTGCCATGGCAACATGGAGTGGGTTTCAAGTGGAATAGTGCACGTCAGCCACTGATTATATTTTTTGTACTTTTTTTTTTTTTTCCATGTGGGTTTAGAACATTCATTGAATATATTGGTGATGAGACGATACATCCATTTATGAAGTCATCTACTCCACACGTTTTTTACCATTCAGTTCAGATTTGACAAAAAGGTACAATAATAGCAATATGAAGAGAGGAGCATATCTAAAAAACAAAAAGAAAAACAACAAAGAAAGAAGTGTAACATGCTGGGGGAAAACCCCAAAGGTAATTAAGTGCCGATTGTCACTTTGAGTCATTTTCATGGGTGTCAAATAATAGAGTATGGATGCCCAACAGACGAGGGCTCACTACAGCTCATGATGTCACGAGAAACTGACATCAAATTGATCACATTATGATGAATTATCATGTAATATGAATATGTAATTGTCAGTGTTACCTTTTATTGAAGGCAACTGTATGATATGTTGTTTGTCATACATTCGATCTGAATACAAGGTGTTACCTCTACGAGTCTCAGCATTGAGAACATGATAGATGCACGTGTTAGATGATGCATTTTCAAATGCAGATGAATTTTACTTTACTCAAATAAGTAGATATTATCAATACAAACACAATCACAATATCTGAAAATTCATGGATGGTTCATTTTCCACTGCCTACCAAACATGGATCGCATGATTTGATTCAAAGTGATGCCAAAGGTAGAACTGTAGGAAAACGAAAACAAACCAAAAAATACATGAAGCGGTTCCGTGACATTTGCTCCTGCGACAGTTCCTCCCATGAAATATCTGCACACTGAGCCAAACATAAATTCTACCCACAAACATAACCTTAACCCTAATCCTAATCCTCACATCAAACTAAACCTGAAACCTATCACTACCCTAACCCTAACCCTAAGTCCCGGTTGAAAATAAGACTGAAGCAATTGTCGCAGGAGCACATGTTGTGTTACCACATGAAGCAAGGTATTAGAGGATTTTGAAGAAGACAAAATTTTGCAAGATGAGTGCATGCCGTTGAATTCTTGCTGTGTACCTTTGTGTGTGTCCATACACACAGGGTAGAGACTATGAGATGTAACTATCTGTGCATATTACTCTTTTGTGTAAACTCAACCACACACATTATTATCCCTGTGACGAAATTATGAATAATTTTGTTCCCCCAAAATGCAACAATTTTGCATCGTAAATCATTTCTTTCTGGGACAATCTGCCTGACGTGTGCTCACAGATCAGTGACTATGGTTAGGACTATTTTCAGCGTTATTTGATATCTCAAAGTACTTGGTATATATCCCAAGTGTCAGTACCTAGTGGGAGATGATTCATCCTATGAAAACAGAGGAGTTGGTGGTAGACATAGCTTCAAAGGCAGAGAGATTCTACTCCATGTCTCAATTACTGAATTTAGTAGATAAAAGATTGAGAATCTACTGTAGGACCAGAAATGCATTTTAGTCATTTGGTGACTTTCACCAAAGCTAAGATTCGCAAAATTAAAATTGCATGTGAAAGTTCTTGACTACAATATATGCATTGAATGCCACGCTTTGGCAATTTGCAGAAATTTCATTTGGTGAAAAAGGCTTTTGGCTCCGAGTCGTGAAAATTTCATGTTGTGAAAATATCTTGCGTTAACGTTATGTTCAAGCGTATGTGCTTAAGGTTTCATTAAAATTAGACCATAGCAAGTAAGTCATGGACAGCTCACAGATTGATTATTGGTCACAATTTTAATGCAGATTCAAAGAGGCAATGCTATCCCAGTTTGGTGTACATGTCTGTATAATGTGTATACATGTGTGTGTGTGTGTGTGTGTGTGTGCACTTTCCTAGTAAAAGATTTACTGGCATCAGCATAATGCTTTACTCTCCGAGAGACAGGGATTGAGTAGAAGTGTATGCAGTAAAGACTAGCGATGGTGCAGGAGATAAATTGCCAAATAGGAGATTACATTCCCACTCGTCGAACCGCCTGTCCAGCGGTCTAGCCGGCTCTGCTGCACAGCAGCCCTCTATGCATTGAATCGCAAATTGCCATGGATTCTTCCCCCGTCCCACGCTGATCAAACTAGGCCGAAATTCGAGCCCCGAGCATCGATTTCTCTCGCCGTCTTCTAGAAAAACCGCCAGTGGTTCCCTGCCATGGTGCTGAACACTGAGTCGTGAACGGTAAACAGCGGGCATACACTGTAGTCCTCTGCTAACACATACATGTATTTACCTCTCATCAAAATGGAATGTTCCAATTTTGGAAGTCTGGTGTATAGGTATGCAACACTGGTTAAATGCACATGATTTCAAAGAAACCTATGTATTGTACATGTATGTCAAATGAAATAGGATAACATGTTGTGCAAAAAAAACCTGGTGTGATTTGGGGGTACATTTTGTTTTTGTTAGGTATATTGGATTCATATTAAGTACTTTACAACTATTAGAAAGGAAGTAATAGGCAAAAAGAGCTGGCTGGAAATATGAAGTCTCTCATTTGCCTTTATACCCTTTCCCAAAATGATGACAATTTCATGATGATTTTAGTGACTATGATCACAATGATGATGCTAACAATGAAATTAATGACAATGATAGTAATAATGTTACTACTCTCCTCTTCCTACTTCTATCACCACCACCACCACTACTACTACTACTACTACGACACTTGCTACTACTACTACCGCCACCACCACCACTACTACTACTACTACTACTACGACACCTGCTACTACTACTACCACCACCACCACCACCACTACTACTACTACTACTACTACCACCACCACCACCACCACCACCACCACAACCACCACTACTACTACACTACTACTACTACTACTACTACCACCACCACCACCACCACAACCACTACTACTACTACTACTACTACTACTACTACTACTACTACCACCACCACCACTACTACTACGACACTACTACTACTACTACTACCACCACCACCACCACCACCACTACTACTACTTCTTCTTCTACTTCTACTACTACTGCTACTACTACTACTACCACCACCACCACTAATGCTACTGCAACTTCTGTTGTACTATTGATAATAATGACGATAGTAATAGTAATAATACACCAAGTATTGACACAGATGTTATATGATCTACCGTATATTTGTTGAGTGTCTGAGAGAATGTGAAAGATGACCACAAGGGTAACTTACACTGTACATGTAATATGAAAAATTTACTTTTTATCTCCTTTGATTTAACATCATAGCTATGCAGTTACTAACATGATGTTTCTGATATTGGGGTTTACAACTAAATGTAGATGAAATTCAATTATTGCTCCAGATATAGGGAAAGAGAGAGAGAAGTACAAATTTTATATGCAATATGATATGAATGATGAAGATGATTTGCCAGGTAAATATTCAATGCCATAGTACAGAAATCCCTTTGCTTCATGTATTTCTGCATTAGCAGCAGAGAAATTAATCTAAAAATTAAGAGAATAATAGCATTGATTCAAATATGTTCGGTATTGTATAAATGTTCAGTATATGCTCAATTTATTTAAATTCAAATAAATAAATAAATAAATAGATAAATAAATATCATTTATTTCCTTCCATACCACGTCCTTATGATAAGAATTTAAATGCAATGACAATTTACAGTGAAGGGAGTCTGGTACCAGAAAGCACAGCTTGTATCAGGCATGATATAACACATATAATAGATACAGATTTAAAAAAAAAAAAAAATCTTGGTGGAGAGCTTATCACATTGAGGAAGCAAATTGGATAGGATGTGTACCACGGTATTATGGAAAAAAAGCCTTGTAATCACATCAATTGTTGTATTGTCATAAATTTGTCTCAAGTTCATTGCCATTCAATGTAAAAAGATGGGGACTGAAAGAACAATTATGAAAATAAGAATGCAAGAATTCGGACAAATTGATAAAAAAGTAAACCAACACAAGGGTAAAGATATTGTTGCAAGGTCATGTAGCAAACAACCCAGGAGTAGTAGTTGTTTATGTGGCTATTGCCACTACATCCACATCATATGTAGATCTTGTGTGAATCCACACCAGAGTTAATGGCTCGGGTCTTTTATTGAAATGGAGCATGAGCTTTAGGTAAGACAGGAAGGTACATCATACCAATTTTAGCCAGCTAGCAGACAACACTTTGATATTACTGATGAATTAGAAATGAACATGGTAAACATACTTTGCATAACATGTAACATTCACATCAGTGATCCAGTTTATCAGCTAAGTGATAAAAGTTTGTCAAAACTCTTTCTCTTTCTCTTCCTGTTTTCAAATACCCAATTTTGTAATTGATTAATCATTGCCAGTGCCATGCATGTTTTATTTTGAAATATGTGTTCAATGCTCTTAACTCTTCAAAATAATGTGAATCAGTGCATTGAACCTCATTCTTCATTATTCCTCATCAAATGTTGTGTGTAGTCCGTTGTTTCTATTTCAGTTTCAGTTAAGCTTAAACTATCACATTTCTAAAAAGTTAACATTATATAATGCTATTACAATATTAACATGTTTTGGGCTTGTTTTTTACAAGAAGCAATTTGTCACAGGCAACACTCCTTTGTGCGTCTTCTTTATCCCTGTTACTTTCAATTTTGAAATGAGTTTTTTTTTCCTTTTTGGAGAGAGATAGAGAGATCTTGTTGCCTAGCAACAAAGATAGAAGAAAGATTTCATCTCGAGGGCACTCCTTTGCTGCATTAAAAGAGATAAAAAAGCATGACAGAGGATAAAAGAAGGGGAGATTCAAGGAGAGAGAGAGAGGGACATAGGATAGATTAGGAAAGGGATGATTGATGTGGCAGGAATATACCTGAGAGTGCCCAAGATTATATCCTCCCAATTTTTACAGATCTACACCGTACATGTATGGCTCAGCCTGAATGCATCGTGATATAGAACAAGGCATATTGATCAACTCGAGCTGTAGAAGCCAGGGAAGTAAAGCAGGAGGAGCATAAAACTGTCTGTGTTAAAAAGTGTTAAGGATTGGCTTGCAATATTGATAACATTTGCACATTTGTATTGTGCGGTTACCGGATGGCTTGATATTTGTATGCATGCATAAACCAGGTCATCTGTAATGAGTGCTTTATTGCAGTGGTATATGGAAATCTAATTTTTTCTCTGGCTAGGTTTAAATCTGAATGCTTGATCATGCAAATGGGATTCATTTGGATTATCAGAATCAAAGCTGAAATAATAATCATTGCAAGAGAATATTAAGTAGAGGGCTTAAAGGTTGAGGTTTGAATTTCCTCAGTTTGTCTCCCTCTAACAAATGAAATTTGTAAGATCGCAACTGCTGATCTGTAATTAACAAACATGTCGGAAAAAAGGAACCACGGGACTCGAACCTGTCATCTACTGCTTTCCAGGCAGGGACACTACCACCAGGCTATCCCTTGTTGCCTGGGATGATAATCATTCTACCAAATGTCACATTTGATATTTTGCTTGTGGATATGTGTCAAGAGATTCCATTGTAAGACTAGATCTTCCTCTCCATGCCCAGTGTTGATGTTTTCCTGTAAGATATAACCAAAGTTCATGACTGTCTGCAAAATACAGCCAACCTTGCCTAAGTCGATTCTATTTGGACTCAAGAAGTAGCTTTAAAGAGAAAATTTGACTTATGGGGGATTAAAATCAATAGAATATAAAGAGCAAAGGCATGAAAAGACTTTTGACTAAGGCAATTATTTGACTTATGCGAGGTCGACTTAAGCAAGGTTGACTGTATACCCAAGGTCCAATAATCGCTCTGTACAATCTTGCACTAAGGGCCGTTCCATAATGGAAGCGTCATTCGCCTGAAGAATCCAATCGATAGTTGGCGAAACATTGCAACAAGTGAGTTTATTTCCATTTTTTTTTATAATTCAAATAATTATTATATGATAGCCAACTTTATGTCAGCATTCAAATGAATCATCAGATTGCTAAGAAAGACAGTGGCTTCAAACCCTGATCATCAAAGCCACAAATGCACCTGTGGAATTCTTTTGCCCATCCATAGAAAACTGGCAGTGACACACATTGAATAGTTATAGCCAGTTGGAACTTCAGCTCTTGAACCTCCTTGGTTTGACATATTTGGTTAAATACCCAGCAGTCTCCCACAATCACAAGCTCTCTCCAGACAAATGTAACATATTCTTTCTCTCTCTTTCCCTCTCTCTCCCTATCTCTCTCTTTCTCGGGAAAGAGGAGAAGGAAAATGACAAAAAACACAAAACAAAACTAAATAAAACAGTCATGAGAAACATACAATAGACATGATACAAAAACTCTGTTTAAATGTACTCTTTTGAAATCACATTTTATTTCGTTTTGTATTCTTTAATCCACCAACCTCTCTTCCTGCGAGTGTTCCATTATCACAGATTTGCACTGGCACAGGGCAGTTGCACTTCTCTTTGAAAAAAGCCGACAGGACCCGTTATTAGCGCAGATTGGGCCGTTATTGAAAAGGAGAGAAGGGTATATGTTGAGGTATGTGGGACACTCCTGCAAAAGGCGGTGATGGTGGCTTTATCAATCCGAGTGTATCATGGTAACAGACAAATGACGTACTTCACGATTGATAATTATCTATGTCAGCCTGATAACTGAGAAAACCAGGGAGAAAGAAAAGGAGCTAGAAAGACAGGGAGAGAGACTAGATAGAGAAAGCATGTCAAAGTGATTTACTATGCAATTATTATTAATCTTGTGGAAATAATATCATACACCATGTTTGTAAGTTTGTCCTAGGACTATTTGATGCATGATTTGTGATCACAATTTCTGATAGGGGAAGAACAACTGCTATTTGTGTGTTCCAGTTTTACAAAGATAACACTGTTTTATGCTTGCTTGCTCTGAAGCATAAATCAACATTTATCCTTGGTAAAAAAAATTGGCTAAATATTAACATGGCTGAAATATATTATTAACAGACAATTTTATAGTCAAATCTATGGACAGAATGACATTAAAGTAGGCATGATTTTTTTTTTTTTTGGGGGGGGGGGAATGGGGGCACTTTTTACTGTAACTCTCATCAAATCCTGGTAGATTTTTGCAACAGATACTATCATACTGTCATCACCAAATTGGCACCTCCAAAGTGCTGCTTATCTTTTATTGGAGAAGTATTAGACCTATGGAACAAGTTAATACATTTAATCTGCTCAAAATCAATAGCAATTCACTAACAAAACATGCCTGTTTCCAGAGTGAAACAGGAATTTTCTCCTACAATGAGTTGCCAATTTAAGAATCAGATGTAGAAATTTAGAGACTTTTGAAAATTCTGTGACCTAAAACAAATGGTTAATTAAAAAAAACCAAAGGGCTGAAATGAGAGGCAAGTTTTAACTCTACCTTCTGAAACTCTAATAGTAAAATTAAAAAGTGATGTTGTGATTAAAAGGAAAATACAGTTTTCATCAAACCATTGTGATATAGTTTGTTGTCTGGATATGATGGCTTAGAGTGTACTGTAAATACTGTATAAGCTGTTATTTTTGCATACAGATATTTTTGCGGATTAGAAGGTCACAGACATTTTCGTGAGATGTTGTTTTCGCGAATTGACACCAACGCTATCTTGCGTGCATTGTTACTCTAGTGTATGGCGACACTTTCGAGTGTTGTTAAATTCGCGATCCAACTGTGATTCGCGAAATTTGTGAAAATTAAACACTCGCGAAAATAACCACTTATACAGTAGTTGTATTTCTATCTATGTCAATGAATTATATTATGAATAATGTTTTACATGTTAGTGTGACATCTTTTTGTTTGACAGTTTCATTGGAACAAAAATAGATGATACAGTGGCCCCTGCTTACTCAGGAGGGGTCAGGCAACAAACTTATCTCCTGACTATGTGGGGTTCTGGCTTAAGTGGTGGCTGGTATTGGCCTGTGCAAATCAACCTGCTTGACACCCAATATTTGGGCATTTTGTGCAAAATCCAGTATAGCCTTGATATCAACAACATCAAGTGCACATGTGCTATGAAACTGAGAGACACTTTGGCAATAAAAAAGAAGGCACAACAGTCTCAAAGTCTGGGAAAATTCATGATTGGAACAACCTTATTCATTTGTTATGCAAAATAATCACCTTTGGAGTTCACAATACAGATCTAGCTACAATGTTTATGATCCTACCATTGTGATAAAAATGCAGTGCTGCTATTACTTTTTACAAATGAACATGTTTTCATTGCACCATGTTAGTTAAGACAACATGTACACTACAAAACTTATAGTGATGAGGACATTTTTTTTTGTGCATATTTTTTTTTTTTTAAATCATCTTTGGATCGACCTTTCTCTTTGGATTTAAAACAGGCAAAGTTCATCTTGCCAGGTTGAGCATGAAAAATTACTAGCACGAAAATCTCCACTTTCTAATAATTATCGTAGAGGCTGACAACGCTGACTGTGACCATCACAGCACAGTGCTGTCCTTCTGTGTAGGCCAACAGATTAAGTCTGACTGCCTGATAACATAACTTTAGACTGTCTGTTGGCAGAATATACCAGGGATTGGTTGAAAAGTAACCATTCTGACAAGGAAATGAAATCCCTGTGGTTATTCTAGTGATTTTTTTATAGTCTTCATTTTTAGACATCAGTGAGGGAAAATGGATGGGTTTCAGCCAAAATACATCTCAATAAAGCTGTTTGTGGTTCAGATTAAATGATAGAAATAACCCATAAAGCGTTTGTTATATCAAATTTTTAGCGGTGTTCCCACTAAAGCGGTTCTCTATTAACAGGTGAGCCCCATACTAAATTATATTGAGTTAAAGTGGAATTGAATCACACAGTTAGCTTGCTTGGCAGCTTACTCTTAATTAGCGCAAGATGTGTGCAAGGGCAGACTACGCATGGCTGTGCAGAACGTGCAAGGTTGGGTAGTTGCATTATCCATGGGTATTCGGTTCAACATCAACATTACGTTCGGCATTAAGTCACCCTGTCGTTATAGCTTGTTAATGTACTGCCTCTGGGCTAAGCAATAATGTGCATGCCCATTTATTACGAACACCTTCCATGTATCATGTAAATTGTGTTGCTGTTTTTTTTTTTGTTATTAGAGAGCTAGGGGGTATAAGTCTTTTGATTTTAGGTCAACTGTTTAACATACATCACTGTGCATTTGCAATCTTCTCTGAGAGCACAAGGGATTTCTTTTCCTCCCATTTTGGAATATTTTATCTTTTCTCTTTTTACCAGGCAATATTCATAAGCGAGTAAATCTTGGCAAACAGCAGTCTCTTATGTGAACAGCGGAAGGAAAGAGAGAGAGAAAGATCGCGAGAGGGCAAGAGCTGACTGCAGAGTGCCTCTAAATAGATAAACGGCGTTAAGAATCAACAAGATTATGGCAGATATTTGAGATTGCGATGTCGTCCCTTTTCTTCTCAAATGTCAGCGCTCAGAGTTCATCCCGGCGTCCTGCACTTTGTTCGGGTCCTCCATTCTCTTTCCTTTCCTTTCATTTGAGTGCGTCCGCTTTATCCACCGTCCGATCTTTTGGAAGGCGAAAGCGGCGGTGACGGGAATGCTCGCTCCGTGGTTACGATCCGTCTCTGACGACTTTACTCACCCATCATTCTTTTTATGGTTGATGGTGAGGTCAAGGAAAGTAATTTTGGGAGGATGGATTCTCGGCCTGTTCTATCAAAGGCATGATTGCTGATCTCATGCGCCATGCGAATCTCCAAACAGGGTGTTTGATGCATACTCAGATGGAATTGGACTACAAGTACAGTAAGTCAAAGATGTGAGACAAAAGAGGCTGATTTTAAAAAACAGAATCAAAAAAATAAAAGCTAGATTATGAAGGCAAGACCATGCCTGTGCCTCTTTGAAATTTAATCAATAATCATGGATGACAACATGAAACGTCTATGACAAAAATGATGGTCCGTTTCAGTTGTTAGCCTTGATTGACCCAAAACAAGAACATGATCCTTACAGTATGTAAGTTTAGTAATATAACACTACTTTTACCCTTCTCATACCCAGTGTCAAATGTGCACAAATTTCACACACAAACTTATGGGCATGTAATATGATATAGGGCACTGAGAGGGTTATAGATGGGTTTTGATTCACATCTTGGAAAAATGTAGAGCCATACTCCAAAGCGTGACTGTAGTACACTTCAGTTGGATCACAACTAGTAACATGAAATACCGCTTTTGCATGACAATGTACCCGTAGTCAAAAGAAAACAATATTATGAGGTTGTCTTTTCGTCCATAGAAAATATGGTGCAGTCATAAGCGTGCATAAACACGTGGAATGATGAACCGTAAAACAAGGGTGACTGCCTTTGTCAATAGGATTTGATTTTTTTCTTCTTCCAGATTTATAAAATAAAATATCTGATCAGCAGGTGGTTGAAATGTGTATGTGTCTTCCTATACTGCCCGCCTCAGCCTTCATTAAGAACAGAAGCAGTCTTTAACCAAAGTCATGTGACACTATCCATGATTATTATTTTCCATCGCTATATCTGTGTGTTTGGCAGGTGTTTGTAATAATCTAGCATTCTACAGAGAAGGAAAGACTGTGACGTCATCAAGTTTATTCGTGTTACTGAAGCGTGTGATCATAGCTACATGTATGTGGTGTATGTGTTCATGTGCATATAATGTGTGTGTGTGTGAATTCCTATCAATCTCTGGTAATGTTCCGACTGAAGTCCATGCTCTCCCAAGTGACAAAAACACTGCGGGGGGTATTTGTTCAAAGGACATGCAATCAAGCAAAGCTGTGTCTCCGTCTTTGATAAGCTAAGTCTGAGTGCCGCCCTAGATACATTGGAATGGTTTCTCTATGGTTAATGGATTATTATGGATAAAACTTTTTTTTCAGAAATCTGTCATTGCTCATGTCTGTGTTTATAAAAAAATGACATTATTTATCAAACAATGTAAAATAGAGTAAGAAAGAATGTGGTATCTAGAGCGTGCTGTCCAACCAACCCAGGACACATCTTTCATCCATGGGTATATTGTAAAAGATTTCTTTGCCCGTCATAGCTCGCTAACACCAGCACAAACTGCAAATTAATCTTCCTCTTAAAATTTAAACACTTCTTTCTTATTCTGTCTATGCAGTTCTCAATTGGAAACTCAACCACATGAGAAATTGTCATAAAATGCAAGACCCAATTTATGAAATATATATTGTGTATACAGTATCACTGTTGCAAATTATGGCTCCAGATTGCTTTGTTAACAGTGGTTTTCCTTCGACCTAGGACAGGCTGTTGAATGTTTTCGTGTATTTTAGTATAGCTTCATGTCTGTATTTGGAACATAACAGATTGAGAAGTTCACATTGTTTCAGGATTCCTCACAGGACGTTGCCTGATCGATATCAAATTATTGGATGTTGTCTTCTCGATGCCTCCTTCAACTGAGTGGTAAAATTTAAAATGCTTGTAATGTATATTTTGTGAAATGTATGAGATAGAGGAAAAAATTTCCAAGAGTTACTATGCCACATTTTTTCATTTGTATGATAACCTTTTGTATGAGTGCGAGGAAAGGTAAGCCCATGTGTACGTTTCTTGATGTGTTGCTACATGCTCTTGCAAACTGAAGAAGTTCCTGCTCAAACCAATGGCAGCATTGATCTGTTTGCGTCTGAAAATCCACACTCCCAAAGTGACGCGAGCGGGTGTCGTGCCATTTCTCGCTGGATCGCCAAGGGACTATGGTCCAGCGTCGGCTGAGCAGCGCAGAGCAGAGCAAATTCAGGCCAGAATGTGATTATCGAATCACAAACTCTGCTGTCAAAAAGCCACATGCCTGTGGATATACATGTATATCCCTCCCTCCCACGCCTGTGTTAACAGTATCTAAAAGTGTAATATATTTCTGAGAAGATGTATTCTTGCTTATTGCAAGCAAATTTGCACACTGCCCACACAAAATCATAGAACTTGCACTGTGTGTACAGCTGTAGGTGGATATCCTAATGATTCAATGATGCATTTTTTATTTTTTTTTTAATCTGTACAAAGTCATACAATTGTAGTGCTACTTTGAAGTCTTACATTGATTCTATTTTTTTTTTTCGGTGAGAAGTGGAAAATAAACTTGAAACTTGAAATCATGTAACATAATGTACATTCAGATCTATCATTCAAAGCACATTTTCTAGGTAAATGTTAAGTGTTGCATTTGTAAAAGTATTGATGTGATACTAAATCCTCCAAACTAATCGGAGGAGAATCCCATCATAGAGGACGTCATTCATACCCCCGGCTAAATACTGGTTAGTGATAAGGTCAGAGTAAAGATTGGAGTTAGGATTAGGTTTAGGGTTAGGGTTAGAGTTTGGGTTAGGGTTAGGATTAGGATTAGGTTCAGGATCAGGATTATATAGGGTAAGGGTCAGGGGTAATTGCCCAGGGGGTAATTGCCCTCGACCCGTATAGATTTATTCATGTATCTTGAAAGATCTGAGTGGAAAAAATGTACTGGGTATCTTGAAATTGAAATCAAATCAATTTACATTGTATATTGCATGTAGGCCTACATCTAGGTAACTTTCATTCATGCAATTGAACATAACAGCCATGGTCAATTGTCATAGACTGCACACATAAAATATGTTGAAATCTTGTATATGCCGAGCCCATCTCTTTGCTCATTCATGAAATGTTCCAAAGTGAATTGAGGGCTTATTTGAAGCTAGACAACACTGCAAAAACTTAAATGCATGCAAAAAGTGTATATTCTGCCACTTGAAAGAAATTGTTCATTAGTTAGTAAATTAGATTGCTTGGTACCATGTACATGCAAATAGAGGGGGAAACACTTGTACCGTATAAATCATAAATATGGCTTACTTTCTGGTTTCTAACTTAAATCTGTGTCTTGAAGTTTGGCAAAGTTTGGATGCATGACATATTTGTATGGATTTCATAAAGGCTGATCCTTTTAAAGACATGAAAAAAAAATTGAAAAATTTGAAAAAGTTCCAAGGTAAACATATGGTACCTTTTTTGACACTGTTGTCAAAGTTTGCAAAAATGATGACCAAACATGTTATGCTGGATCAATTTAACATGAGGAACATGACTTGAACGTTATTGGCAATCCATGCTCTTGATTGCATGCGGATCTCATGTATGCCTTTGAAAAGCATCCTTCTATTTCGTTGTGAACAGAGCTATACATGAAGGACATTCAACATGCAGTATCATACGTGTACGTGGATAATATCACAAGCATATCTTGTGCCACAAAATCATTACCGTTTATAATGGGAATCATTTTAGGAGCAACCCATTTGTGTAAGCGTTTTGTAATGGCTGGAGCGATGAAAACAGAAAGTGCACTTGCTTTGTCTCGACCAGAGGTGTCGGGCTGCACTTTGTCGGCGAGTACCTCATTACATGGCCCATGTTAGAGCGATCATATGAGTAGGCTCGCCCAAAAAAACAACAACAACAATAAATAAAACAAAAGTGCAACATCCAGACAAAGTCTAATAAAGGGCAAATCCTAGTGGTCCAGGACTTTGTTAAAGCCTTTCCCATAATCCCATGGGATTTTGGAAACAAAATGAAATTCCGGTTTAAGGGTGTGTTCATCGTGAGGAAGAGGAGAACCAATTTGGATAAAGCAGTTACAGTACCTTTTTAAGGATTGAGAGCTCACGGGAGAATTTGAGTATAGTACATTATAGTACCTTTTACATCTTAAGTTGTTTTTTTTTTTGTGCAAATGGATTTTTGTTTTTGTTTAGGCATGATCTTCATCAACTATTTTGTGCAGTTCTGTTATATTTACAACCATCTCTGTCCAACTAGACATATGAAAGTCTGCTTCTGCTTGTAGTTCATATATTTCGTAAAGCATGCAGTTGCTAGACATGATTCACGTATTTGCAAATATGTCCACTGGAGATGAAGTACAATATGATGTGAAAGATTAAATGCAAAGATGAAGTGAAAATATTCTATCATGGAGATGACATTTTTGAAAATAATATGAGCCTCTTTTCAGAATGCAATCAGGGACTAAATGGAGACAGTGCCTCACATGGCTCTAAAATGGAAATTCTAAGTCATCCGAGTAGGAAAACAGACTGTCCATTACTAATTACTAATGTTTAGTACCTGTATTTACTATTAATCCCTCAGTGCATTTTCCCCCATTTTTCTGTACTACTGACTGCCCTGTCCTTCACATTCTAGACCCAGTGATGTTGTTATAATTGATTTCTAGTGGTATTGCGATGTTATCATTCATTTTTTTTTTCTTTTTAATGGCAGTGGTCAATAACTTTAGTAGGATGGTGAAACTGGAGGAAGATTTGCTCTGAACAAAAGGTAGAAATAACAATGCTTTCTCCTCGAGTCTGATGGACTTTGATTGATGACTGACCACATCATAACCTGCATGACTGCTAGTTCAGAGGTTAAATGAGACTGCAATATTGGTCTGTTCTTAAAGTGAGTCAGTCCTCACAAATTTGGGGAAAAACCCCCCAAACAAACCCAATGTTGTTGGTGGTATCTAATGGACTACTTTCACCAAAAACAAACTGTGAATCACCAAACAAGTGTGGATATTTCTTTTTGTTTTATATTACTCTTTGCAGCACATTATTGATTACTTTTATGTACCAATATGTTTATTACAATACTGTCATTTTCCCAGAGCTATCATTTTCAAATTTTGAGACATGTCATTGTTATAGGCATTACTTCTTATTCTTTTTTTTAATTTTTTATGTTATTATTTCTTTTTCTCTATTAGGAATGATCCCATCGCAGAAACCATCAAAAAATCCCATTCTATTCAAAGTTTTCTGAAATGTATTCATTTTATGTTCTTTGGCAGAGAGTATATTGAATTTGAACCACTGAGAAAATATTGGATACGTATTCATTTTGTTGGTATCGGGACACATGACGAATTATAGCATGTGCAGATATGATCATAGACACTGCAATGATGACAATGGAAACATTGACGCATGCAATGGTATGTGTACATGTTGTAAAAGGAAGTGGACCATACAAATTTGAGCCCATGATCTCACCACATTTGCTGGCACAAAAGATGTAAGCTTTGGGCATATCAAATGTTTTGATGTATCAAATCATATC
Source organism: Diadema setosum (assembly GCA_033980235.1). NCBI lineage: Eukaryota > Metazoa > Echinodermata > Echinoidea > Diadematoida > Diadematidae > Diadema > Diadema setosum. Next base: position 10,056,786 of record CM067079.1, read on the forward strand.
AAGTGTATTGATCGCATCACAGGAGAACTGAGGAATGTTTACATTTTGAAATTGAGTGAGGTATTACATTGGATATTTAGGGGAATTTTCCAAGATCAATGCGGCTGTAGAATCCGTGATGTCTTTTGCATTCACGAAACCACCAGGACATGGACAAAGAGGTATTCCTGTTGTTTAGCCTGCATGAAAAAAAAAAATAACTAGAACTGTGAACATGCTTTATCATCTAGACAAAATGTAAACAGACAGTCCTCTATATCTTTTGCACGATGATGTGTCATGTTTATGATGTCTGTTGGTGTGCTATTAAAGGAAGCATACAGTAGTTTCAAAGGTTATTAGATCTTGTAACAAGGAAATCTTGAGGTGACTGAACTTGAACAAGAGACATATTAGTCCCATTATTACTCACCAAAAAAAAAAAAGAAGTCTTAGTAAGGTCAATTTTTGCATTGTGATTTGTAAACAGTAAATTCTTGTGTGTGGACACAAAGAATCGTTTCAACTCTCATGATCGGCACCACATTGTGAAAACTGGGCCATCTTTATTTTTTTAAACCCTTGCGATAATTTGTGCTGTTTAGTGTTTGTGAACAGCATGCAAAAAGAACTTGAGTTTAGTATAGTTCCTTGATGCAAGTCGCCACACGAGGTCTGCTTATTAGGGTGCGTGAGGTCATGCTTAAGTCATTGTTTTGGTATGCACAGTCTGGAGATTCAAAACGCTTCATTTGCAAAGGAGCAATTTTCACGACATGTACAAATAATTGCAAATGAAAAGTAAATTTTTGCATCGCGATGCAAAAACTGATAAATCCTGTGCATGAATGTGTTTTTAAGTGCAGTGGCACATAAGATGCATCAGATAAAATGCGACACTCTAGAGGAGCAGTTACAGTTGGTCAGTGACTTGCTTGTATTGTTATAGTCAGGATGTAGGTTACACGGTCCCATTTATGTATTGAATCAGCTAATTAATGAGAAAACCAGAAATCTGCACATTGCTTGCAGGTTGACCATGATGATACTGTACATGATCTTGTTTGCTGAAAAAAAAGATAATTGTGGTGCTAATCATCATCATCAGTACTAAAAGGAATTAGGAAGTTTGTAATAGTAGTACATTATAGAAGTAGAATAATAGTAGTAGTAGGTCATAGTAGTTATAGTAATAGTAATAGTAATAGTAGTAGTCCTCGTTGTATTGGGTGATGATAGTAATAATATACAAATGATGCACAGGATAGAGTGTGTTAGTGAAGGTGCGGCGCGCTCGAGAGTATTGACAATGGTGCGACATGCACGAGGCGCAGCCAAGTGCATGTTTGCAACTGTTGTCAATACTGGAGAGTGCGCCGCACCTTCACTAACGCCACGAAATAATCCTGTGCATCATTGTTTTATAAAATGGGTCGAAAACTAACAGCATTATTCATGTACCTTTGTGGGTCAATACCAGTCAGCTACATGTAGCACTCGCTCAAAAGTCAAGATGTCCGAAGATGTTCGTCCCAAACATTTACGCACGTCGCACTCGGAAATCCCGCACATAAGTACTGTACGTACGTATAAGAGTATACGTACGCCACGTACTGTTCTGCACAAGAAAGGCCACCGGCTGTTGTGGCAGCCCGCGGCCCAAACTAGAAGTTGTTTACAGGTTTGACAGCGCGTATAGTAGCGTGTGACGCACTTGTAACAACTGATTGAGTGCGCACTGCTAGTGTAAACATTGTGACGTACGTCAGGCCAGGGAGGTGGAAGAGAGACTCTTCTTAGTGCATACCTGAAGAAATTAATGCACGCACACGTGACTCATTTCAGCGCTTCCAATTGGCTACATTCTTGAACCCATTTTATAAGAAAGTATACTAATAATAACAGCAGCAATAACAATAATGATAGTGATGTAAGAAATGAAAATTGAAGATGATAACAGTGATGATAGTAATGATAACAATGTTAAGTTACTACTGCTGCTACTACTACTACTACTACTGGTACTACTACAACTACGACTACAACTACAACTACAACTACAACTACAACTACAACTACAACTACAACTACAACTACAACTACAACTACAACTACTGCTACTACTTCTATTACTATAAATACTAATAATCAAAAGTGCCAAACTGTGATCCCCTAACATCAGCTGGTATTGTGTGGACATTAACATGTAGCTAGTGCAGTAATATGCACCTTACCATGCAACATGTGCACATACCTCTGAGAGTTTGAACAGCAATTTGACAGGATAACTTTTTAAGTGTCTTCTGTTGAATCACTGATCAATCCCAGGGGTGAGAGTGGTATCTTTCTCATGAATTTTCAGTGCCATTTTGAACAGGTGCACACACCAGACTTTCTGCAGTAAAGTAATCAATAGAGGCACCCAGGTGAATCTTTGAAAAACTACTGTGTCTGAAAGGAGGTAAATACGGGAGGGCTACTAGCCTTGGGTTTTGTTCTGTGGTCATATGGTGTTTTGACATTAAAGTCAGCCATGCAAACTCTCGCAATTGTATGACAGATTGAAGTGACCATTGTATTTCCTCTTTTCACTTTGTGAATTTCAAACTCTTATCTCTGTACTTCCTCTGCTCTGATTCCCAGACAGGACCCTTGACCAAAGGATTGACCACTGGAAGCCTGAACTCATCAGTGCATTGCCAACTCTCAGCAGCTCAACAGCAAACAGCAGATCAAATTTGGTAAGTGGCAATTAAACAGCATCTACACTGGTATATTCCACTGTATTTACTTCACTATGATTTTCTGGAGTACCACACAGATTAAAGACAGAATCTATCTCAAAGAGACTTAGTACCAGAAATATCAGGAGGTGAGTATACTTTGGCTGTATCTGTCACCTATTGAAACATGATCTTTATTCTATTTTAATAGGAAAATTTGACATGAAATTGGTTTCCAAATTCCAAATTGGCTTCAGGTAAATCTGATTGTGTAACCCAATTTTAAGGCTCTGGAAGGTGAGAATGGCAACACTTTACTTATAGGACATGTTTGAAATCCACAAGTGGTTTATATAACATACAAAAAGACATGGAAACTGCCTTCTCAATGTTAAGAAGCAGGAGGACACCTTTAATCAGGAATGATTTCTGGGGAAAACCCCTTGACCAGTGATGACTTTGTGTGATCATCTGCAAGGGAGAGAGTAACTATCTATGTTATGAAAATTGGAAAGAAATATCTTGGATACAATGCTCCATAAACAAAGAGTTTTTTTACTGCATATGATTTTTCAAGAGTGAGATATATTTCTTTTTTTTCATCATATTGGAAACAAATAATTTTGAAAGAGTGAGTATTTTGTGGCCAGAGAAGATTTAATGGGTGAAATATTTTCCTCTGGTCAGCTTAGGAAGAGCATGACTCATTCAATCTCAAAATCTCAAAGGGATTTTATTTTTTTTTTTGGAGGGGAAGGGAAAGATAATCATTTGCAGTACAAGATAGTTCTCATGGAAAATTCTGGTTACAAGTGGTCAGCTTCAATCTCTATTTCAGATGGTAAATGCACAATAATTGAATGTGTTCCTGCTCACGTGTGTGTTATCATTAGCAGGATATTTCTCGACTCATTTGGTGATTGTGCAACAGTTTCAATCTCTGATGCACATAGTCTTACATAGGAATTGCTATTCCTATTTGTATGTTTTGTCTTCTGACTGAAAATAGTTTAATGGGTGGAATTACCTCCTTAACAGCTATCAAGAGTATGCTTCATTGCCACAGCTGCACAATAATATTTGTAATGCTGTATAAGTGACAAACCACACCTTGTACAAGTCATAATCTGTAAACTTAAAGGGATTGTATAGTTTTGGTTGAGGCCTAATTTCAGGTTTCTAACATTTTTTTATGAGATAATGAGAAACCTCTTATGAAATATGAAAGAGCATGTAATTCCATGAGGAATTCAACGTTTATTTGATGAAAATTGGTTTTGAAATTGCTGAGATATCTAAAACAGAGCGATTCTAACAAGTGTGGGACCCACACTTTTTTACGATCGCTTTGTTTTACTTTGTTTTTGGATGTTTCAGTCATGCCAAACCCTATTTTTATCAAATAAACTTTGAATTCCTCTTAAAATGGTATGCTCTGTACTATAAGTGTTTTCTTGGTATCTCGCAAAAAGTTAAAAGCCTAATTCTCATCTCCACCAACACTGTACCATCCCTTTAATCTAATTGCTTTTGGTTGGTAGTGAGAGATGGAGAGAGCAAGAGCGAGAGAGGAAAAAGAAGTTAGGCTGTGTGGCTTATTTTGTTGGTATTGATTGACCAGTATCAATTCCACTCGTTCGCATGGATTTTCCTCACATCAACAAAGACCTCCAAAAGAGTAGAATAATAGTGTATTGACGAGTGTACTTTTTGCTCTTCAGGAAAATTAAAAGGAAAAGAGAAAAAAATCATAACAAAATGTATGACTCTCTGAGGGTTGACCATTGACCCCATAAGATTGCAGCCCCCATCCCCCCCCCCAAAAAAAAATGTTCTCCAAGCCCCTGAGTGAAGATGTGAATATTATGCAACAGATTAGGTATTATCAATCAAGTTGTTTTGACATTTTAGCAAGGAGGTGAGGATAAAATCATGATTAGGAGCTGTTAGCAGAATTTACCACATAATTGATAATATGTAAGATTTTGTATCCTTTTTGTTGTTGTTCTGGAATGCCTTATTTATTTATTTATTTATTTATTTATTTATTTATGTATTTATTTATATATTTTTATTTATTCATCTTTTTTTCGGGTGGTCCTTGTTTGTCTGTATATCATGTGGTTTATACTACTGCTACACAAACCCACATGTGTCTGGCCGGGCAAGTAACTAAACTAAAATGCTCGACTTTTATAATGAAGATGACAACTAAAATTAACCAAGCACGAAATATCAGGGATATACATTTGTATTCATGATAGCTTCTCTGGTAACAGAATACTTTGTCTCATCTTGATGCTATGAGAATATTGGACAGGATCATGTCATGTCACATGGCTTTTTTTATTGTCAGATGGTAGTTTAGATTGTCAAGGGTATCATGGCTCTATTTGTCTCATATTGCATGGATGAGGACAGTAAAATGTCAGTGGGTGACATTCCACTTTGCACACCCACCTGACAACATTAAGGAGTTGAATGTACAATGTACACTGTATGCTGCAATTGCCATGCTTGCAAAGTAATTATAGATGATGTTAATGTCTTGTGAGAGTTTGTTTTAATGGCAGTCAGAAGAAATTCCATTTTCTCCAGACCGTGTGTTTATCATTTGCTCCTTGCTACATCAGTTGTTGACATAGCATAAAAATGTGGCATTTGGACGTTCTCTTCAAAGGACTCTGAAATAGCAGCTGGACTGTGTTGTGAACCTTGTAATTTGAACTTTGTTCAGTAAACTGAGAATACACATTACTTGTACAATAATGTACATTGTATCTGTGTGATAGATTAAATGCCAAGTGTGGGTGTGAGTGTCTAAGTGTGTACAGTATGTTTGGGTGTGTCTCTATACTACATACGTACATGTATGTGTGTGCATTCATAAACATTGCATTTTATGGCTATTCACACTGACAAGAAAAAGAAATGAGACCAGTGACATTTAGGGTAATTGCAAATTAGTAGTTTTGCAACAACCAATAAGCCATCTGGAATTTCTTTCAAAAATTTAACAATGGAATGTGACTTTTCTGCACTAGATGTTTCTTGTAGTAATTGCAGGAAGGAACCTCAAAATAGATTATTTCTGCAATTGTTGTGCTAAATTTAAGTTAGTAACTCATTGGTGTGGAGACTAGTTGTGACCTAGTGACGACTCAAGTCTCTTGATAGAGGCTAGCCAGGTCTCCTCAGAAAATCAAACACGTTCAATTTTTCTGAAGGCTTTCCTCGGCAGGTGTCGGAGACATCTCTGTGATGTCTCCACAATGTTTCAATCAGTTGTGGCAGCCACGGCAACATGTCCACTGATGAGATACTGGTAGGCCTTTAAAACTTTCACGTCATGTATAGATCACCCCACCCCCTCCGATCTTGACCGCAAGTGAAATGTGAATTGCAGCTAGCCGGTCAGACTGTTGTTTTAGGTCACATCCTTATCTTTATGCAGACAATAATCATCGCTGCACACTGGCACTGGTCCGACAGTCCCTGACCAGTAAGAATCACTGTCGGACCAATAACTTTTTTTCAGGAATGAACCTGTAAAAAGTGGAAAAACATGGTACCTACTGGTCCAACCTGTGTGTCGGACCAGTAGAAACAATACTGTGAGTGTGCAGCCCTGCAATAGTCAATGATGTACTAAAGATTGCAGAGATCAGCAGTAATGTAGTGAAGTTTCTTTACAGTGTGAATGGAAAAGGTCAAATGTGAATTTTACTGCGTGATATATCCCATTTAGAAATGGTCACGCCGACAGTTGAATCCATGTAGGACAGACTTATTTTGCTATAGCACGCATTTCCCATGGACATGTGCCCGAGTATTCTCTGGACTCATCCTCAATGGGTTAATCTCATGTCCTGATAAAGCAAATGAAAGACTGAACAAGAGACTAATAAAAATGAAATTCCAGGTAGCATAGATATGAAAATGGGCTTGTACATCCTTCATCGGCATTCACCCATTATGCTGTCTGAATAGGGTAACATCTAATATGGGATGGGATCTGTGAAAGGCATTCGAAATCACTGTGATGCTATCTTCAGACCTGTGTTCTCATTAAGGCACATTAGCAACCATTAAGGCATGTACTTTTTGGCCCCCATGACGAAAGTGGAGTTAATAGATGAACCCTGCTAGGTATGGCTTCCCTATTGCACGTACAATAGGCCTAATTTGGGTTTAATACAAATATTTCCTCATTCAGATTGATTGTGCATGTATTATTATGATTTTTCCCCATGTAATAGTGATGCTTGTGAGTTTTTGTGTATGCATATTTATTTTGTTTTATTTTTTGGTATCAGTTCCTGTCTTTCCCCTCTGTATCCTATTTGTGTCAAACAATATTTCTGCTCTCTGTACTTCCTGATTATTTCTAATTTTTTTTGGATCCTGTAGGTATTCTGGTTAGCTTTGTATACATGTAGTTTCTATATTTCTGTTGCTTTTGTTTGCTTTTTTTACCCTTTGGTAGTGAGTTTCTACAATAGGATTTTGGTAATGAAGTAGTGTTCTTTGCAATTATGATATGAAAATTAGTTTACATGACATTATGTTATAAATGTCTGCTGTCTTTTTTTAACTCACTTGAGCCATTTTGATTATTGCTCACCATCCATTTTGCTTAAACTTTTTTCAAGATTTGAAAACTTTGCCACTTGATCTTGACCAGACATGGCAGGAATCATCTGTTAGGATAGGGGATGTAATGATGAAGTTGCCTCCAGGGAAGCTCATAGGGCAAGGCCCAATTCCAAGTAGAAATTATCTTTATTTACACAAATAAATGCCACCATTAGACCTGTTATCATACCTCGAAAATATTGGTTTTAAAAAGTTCACTTTTTACAATGTTATCTTTAAAAAAAAAATCTTGTGTGTGGACCTTAAAATGATCACTAACTATGGAAATCCTCATTGATACAAAAGTTGGTCCATCTTAACCCTTGCTTAATAATTCCTCAACCAGAATGAATGGTATTGAAAGCAAAAAAGACTTTTCTCACCCCATTATTTGTAGCTTTAAGCCCAATCAAGGTGACAGTGGGCGGGTTCTGATCATTGCTCAGGCATGGGTAATTTTGAAGATAGGGTACTATATGCTTATAGACTAATTCAGTTTGGGCACTGTTTTTTAATGGTAATTTCTAACTGCGGTTTAAAGTATGCCTAACAAAAGATAATTTATACACTGACATACAAATGTAGCAATGCACTTGGCTCATTGCATAACCCATTGAAAGTGCTTTTGTTCTTCTTTGGAAGCCCTCCAGTTATGGCTGCCATAAGTTACAGTGCTCTGAAGTTGGATTCGCCTTTAGCTAGTTGATTTTTCATTAATTTATTTTTATTTTCGCTGATTATCTGTGTGTGAATAAAAGTGAGTTATGCATTGCAATCCAAGATCCAATATTTCTTTGGTGTGAGTGGACTTGTTGCCTGTTGAAAATGATAGTTCATTAGGAGACAAATAATTGGTAAATTCATTAAGTACTGTACACCACTGTCATGGATTTGTGATTACATTTAAAAGGATACTGACTGGCACAGATCTATCCTAGATAATTCATTCTTAGGCGGTATAATTTCATATTACTGATGACAAGTAAACATGCAATCAGTTGCAGTGCCCTCATCATAGATATTACACGATTAGTTGACTGAACAGTGAAAAACGTGTGCATGTCAAGCAGCCACTGCCCAAAGAAATAACCCATATACTCATGCTGTCTGCAGGTCTGTGTATCCACAGAGCTGAGCGCACCTGTAAATATTGACATTAATACCTTAACAAGGACAATATTCCCAGATGAATGCTGATTTGCCTTTCTCTATCTCACCAATATGTTATTGCATAGAAACCGAGAAGATAAGATCATTTTGCTTCACTGGATTTTTCTAGTCAACTGTAACATCATCGTGTCTCCTGGCTGCTGTAAGTGTGCTGGTAAACAAATTATGGCTCGTGAACAAGGTAACTGCAATATCTCGTCATGTAGGTTGTGTTTACAGTTGCGTTCACCAGGCTGAAAATAAGGGGGAAAAAACAAAACAAAACAAAACAAAACACTGCCCTGTGAAGTGGCTTTGTGCGTGCCCACACTGTGAAACGTAGCCTTGTAGGCTGGCAGAGTTGGTGAAGGTTGTGGTATAGCGCCTTCCGGCAGTATATGTTATTTGTGCGTTCAGTGCTCTACATTTGTGTAATTGAACAATTGTACCATTCAAGACTTGTAACACTTGCAGATGAGATTGTTTCATGTCATCACGTACGATCATCCCAACCCCCAAATAACTGTGTATGTCTCAATTGGGAATGAACAATGCACACTTCTTCATCCTCTTGGTTAATAAAACAACAACAAAAAGGAGAAAAAAACCTCAACCAAGAACAACAAAATCCTAATAGATGTAATTTATGTGGGTTGAAATGCTATCATTTTTGTTATTTTTTTTTTTAGCAAAAACATAGTTTTAATAGTTTATGCTTTAATATTGAACTGCCAAATTATCCCTTCCAGTACCACAGTATAATGGTAGTGTTGACATCTTGAATATCGTTTTATAAGTATTATACAGTTTAGTTGTCTAAAACAGAGTTAATAGCCGAATATATCTCACTAGTTCCTCTTTGAATATCTGGCTACATTTTGATCTGAATGAAGGATTCTGCTACTTCATGTCCATGATTGATAACGTGGACTGGTAAAATTGATGGACTCACAAAATAGAAATGTGTTTAAGTTTGATTGGTTGATTAGTTTTTTGTGTACAGTAACACAAAGGCAATCATTCAAGTGTTCATATTTTGATTCTTGAGTTTACTCAATTGTCTTTAGCAGTATTAATGAAGTACTTTTTCAAAGTTTGTTACTGGAATGTCATCATTATATTTTATATGTGAACTATAATTATGTGTATGTACATTCTCAGACCGAAGTAATTCTGTAGTCTTTATGTGCATAATATATCTACACCAAAAATTCAGTCAATATTCCCAAAAATATTCAACTTGGTTTCCAAGCTGAAATATATAAGACACAATCAATAACAAGACAGTATTTCTACAGTAAATCAAATTTCGGAAATTTGAATGAAAATCAATGACACATAATACTGCATGTTTTTATATGCTGGATGGGGAATATACATGTCATGCGATGTATTTTTGTTGCTGACAAAGATACAGAATTAAAGTTTTAGCAGAGCAAAGGGGGAAATCTGTCAATTTTGTCTTGAGGGCATCTGCTCATACTTTGTATTTTTCTGGAAAGGAACCATCGGATATGCCCTCCAAAAGTGTATTGATTGTGAGATTGATGAATCTCCGTTGCCTCGCGTCAGAAAATCTTGATCACGTCATATTCTTCCGCAGTTCGATATCATCCTCCTACCTGTGGGATGATGCGAAATTGAAGCGAGGAAAGAGCCTGCCAGCTGCACCACATCAATTGGTTGATTTCGGAAAGTGAAAACCCGTAAAATTGGATTTTTGAAATTGAATCTTATTTAGGGAGTACTGTCAGAAAAAAAAAGATTGTATCAACTATCAAGTGCCAAGCCGCTGCATCGTATCAAGTTCTAGTACAGTTGAATGTGTTGGCATATATATGCGTGCATTTGTATGTTTGTTTTTAACCCTATGTAGATAAAGGTACATGTATGTGTGTTATCAAGTGAAGTAATTCTGTTAAAGATAATAAAAAGTTTTGGTACCTCAAAAGTTTCCCTGAATTTCCGTGTTTCAGGTTAAAGTACCTTTCATATAACTAACACTGTGAGACGTACTCGCCCCAAAGTGCTCTCATTTCTTAGTAATCATGCAATTAACTGCGACCAGCAGCCCCATACGCATAGCGACCAGCAGCCCCATACGCATAGCGTAAAGGCCCGGTCCCACTGCACTTACGGATGCAAAGAGGATGTAAAGCGTAAAAAAGATCTCGCCATCCGTTGGAAAACGCTGCGCATCCGCAGTATACTCATCGCATACGTGTTTCATACGCTCTATCCATTGAGCATCCGTCCATGGTGATTTCATCCGCGCAAAAACTTTTAAGCTGCTTAAAACTTTTAGAACGGATGAACTTTCCGTCGTGTACGATGTAAATCCGCGACATATAAGAGCAACAAACGTTGTACGTCCGTTATCATCCATTAAACGTCCGCTGTATCCTCTCTGCATCCTCTGGGCATCCTCGCAACTCACATCCGCTGCAGCTGAAAACGGAAAGAGGGAGGAAAGCTATGGTACATGGAACGTCTCTACATCGTTAATCGCACGGAAATAGAAAGGATGTAAGCGTATGCATCTCGTATATAAAGTATTTAAAACGGACAAAGCGTTTGTATGTGGGATGTATCTCGTATATTTAGGATGTCTGGAGTATGTCTTGAGTATGTAGAAGGACACCTAGGGGACAACCGATATTTTGTATAAAAAGGGGGAGAAAAATCATCTGGATCTCAGTATGAGTCGAGCAGCCGTGGTGTACAGGCTTCATTACCCTTGGTCTTGGTCTTCAACATCATCAATTGTTTTCCATCATGGATGATCAAAGAGTCCATATGATAGCTGCACTCATTCAACAGCAGAACCACATTACAACCTGTTCAGACTGTATCAAGTTTTAGACAGAAGGAGAAGAAGGAGACGTCCAAGAGCTGTGTGGGTCCGAGGATGGATCGTGTGAAGAATGGAGTTTGGACTGTATGACCAGTTGGTGGTGAAGCTGAGGAATGAAGACCCTCGTGCATTCCATGACTTCATGAGGATGCCACCAGCCATGTTTGACAAACTTGTAGAGCGTCTGAGACCCAGGTTGACCAAGCCTAGCACCAACTTCCGTCCCAACCTGGACCCTGGACTGAAGGTGGCCCTGACTCTGCGGCACCTTGCCTCTGGAACCATATACAGAAACATGCAGTATGCATGGAGGGTGCCACACAACAGCATCAGCAAATTCGTCAGAGAAGTGGTAGAGGCCATCGTTGAAGAATACGTTGATGAGCTCCTCAGGTGCCCCACCACTGAACAAAGCTGGAAACAACTTGCAGAAGATTGTTATCAGAGGTGGAACTTTCCTCACACCGTAGGAGCCATAGATGGGAAGCACGTGGCCTGCAAAGCTCCAGCAAACTCCGGGTCCACTTATTACAACTACAAGGGCTTCTTCAGTATCATCCTCTTTGCCATGGTTGATGCTGACTACAAGTTCATCTACATCGATACTTCAGGCAACGGGTCAGCTTCAGATGCCCAGATATACAACGCAAGTGACCTCAAGGATGGGCTGGAACGCAACCTCATCATGGGTTTTCCTGGTCCAGACCCCCTTCCCAATGACACACATGATGTGCCCTACTTCATCGTTGGCGATGCCGCGTTCTCCCTCAGAACCTACCTCATGAAGCCGTACAGTTCAAGATACCTCACCCGTGAAGAGAGGACCTTCAACTACAGGCTGTCCAGGGCAAGACGGGTGGTGGAGAATGCCTTCGGTATCCTGGCTAACAGGTTCCAGATACTTCTCACCACCATGCAGCATGACCCAGAGACTGTGAGGAGCATCGTGGAAGCTTGCTGCATCCTGCACAATCTCATGCGCACTCGCTACCCAGTGTTGCAGAACAGACTTGTCGACCGTCAACAAGGGAATGGGGACATAAAGCCTGATGGATGGAGGCAAGGACTTACCTGATAGACACTGTGGATGTACAAGGCCACAACAGAGCTTCACGTGAAGCGAAGAAGCGGCACAACCTCCTGAGACACTGGTGCAACTCCCCAGCTGGATCAGTGGAGTGGCAAGACAGGATGATAGATGATTAGAATGGATGCTTCCTTAATACTGTTGCATAAGACTGATGAGATTGTGCCATAAGAACACAGCGTTACAATGTTGTTGTATACTTGTAGCTGTTTATTGTTAAATGTATTTTGTGGGGTCCTACAATGAATAGGGCATTAATAAACAGCTTTGTTTAATTCAAAATGTGTTGATGGCTGAATAAATAATTGTATTGACAATAAAGGTTCATAATATGTGTGGCTGCTGGGATGGTGGACCATACAGTCCCAGTATAGTTACACTGTTACTCTTTCCGCTATGCGTCCGCTTCGCAATTATCCCCGGTAACCCCTTCGGAGCTGCCATCCACTTCCATCCGCTTTCATCCGCTAGGCTTCCGATGAACATCCGTTCAACATCTCCGCTACATACGACCCAAGTCCGTTCTTTTCCGTTCTGTTTTCGCAAATTTTCGCCATTTTTTTCAATTTCTGGAGCGGATGAAAGCGGATGGAGCCACCCCCGAAATTTTGCTCGTCCGCTGTGTCCTTTCTGCATACGCTTTGTGTCCGTCGGCCAGTGGGACCGGGCCTTAATGGGGCTTCGCATTGTAGCATTCAGGATCATGACAGATTTAGTATCGCGAGTAAATATCAGCTTGAAATCCAAAAAATTCTTCAATTTGAAGACTTACCAATTAAGTTGAAGTCTTGAAAACAGACTTCGGGCAACGTTTGGTTCTGCCAATTGTCCCTCTCTGTTCCAATTGATGACTGAATGTGACTCTGTCGAGAGGACCTTTGGAGAGCTACATACACTGATTACTACGGCCAGCGCATACGCACACATCACATGCGAACAAATTTCAAATCCATGGACGGATAAGATGTTTGTGTGCGCATGCGCTGGCCGTCAATTCAGTGTAGCTCTCCCAAGGTCCTCTCGACCGAGTCACATTCAGTCATCAATTCAAACAAAAAGGGACTATTGGCAAAACCAAACGTTGCCCGAAGCCTCTTTTCAATACTTCAACTTAACTGGTAAGTCTTTAAATTGAAGAAATTTTTGGATTTTAAGTTGATATTTACCCGCGATACTAAATCTGTCATGATCCTGTAAGCTACAATGCGAAGCCCCATTTAGCTATGTGTATGAGGCTGCTGGTCGCAGTTAGCTACTCAGTATGCGTATGGGGCTGCACGCTGCTGGTCGCAGTTATCTTGCAATAGTGGTTTCGTACAATACGTGTACTACCTCGCCGCCGTACGGCGTCGGCTCTGGTACGAAACCATTATTGCATGATTACTAAGACATGAGAGCACTTTGGGGCGAGTAAGTCTCACAGTGTTAGTTATATGAAAGGTACTTTAACCTGAAACACAAACTAAGACAAGGAAATTCATGGAAACTTTTGAGGTAATACCAAAACTTTATATTATCTTTAAATAGTTTGAAATCCTTTTGAGTTTTTCTCATGAAGTTGCTATTGGAGAGTCACTTCAGTGGAAAGTTTTGTGTCTTATAGGACAATGTAATGGCTCTAATTTTTTAATAATGCATCCTAAAATGTATATGATACTGTAAAAGTGGAAATTTTAGCGCAAGTAAGGTAAGATGAATTTCACATAAATATTTTTGATTATAGATGTGGACAGTCAAAACAATTGAGCAAGTGCGTCAAATAGCTCACCGCAGCCACGGCATCTATGACAGTGCATGCTACATGCGGTATTAAAGGGAACTGGTCGACATTACGACAACAAACCCACTCATGCTATATAGGACTAGCCAACTTGAAGAAACTACAAATAACATAGCAGTTACCCCTTCAACATACTTTCCTTGAAGTCAAAGAGTTTATAAAAATCAGGCAGGATAGATCTATCACACTTCGCATATCATCACTGGGAGTCAGTGTGTACAAGCGTAGTCAGTAAAGTGTGCCAACTGATTTTCCATTACATTTTGCCTTGTTTAGATCTTTTTGCATCATCCACGTGACTGTACCCTTGTTTATATTGTGTGGTGTATGTATCAATGTAGCTTGTTTTGGATTTTATAATTTCTTTGCAGTTTGTTCTGTAACAGCATGTCAAATACAATTAAAAGATATTAATCTATTTGTGTTCAGCCACAAAAAGCAGTAGAGGCAGGCTCTATGAAGGAAATTTACCACTCGAGACTCATTATTGGCTTGAATTGTAATAGTCTGGGTGCCAGAGGCTGAACCCTGTTTTACCGTCCACCCAATGTTTTTTTATGGTTTTACCCTATTTCGGGGGTGCTGAATCCGAATCTGAATGATGCAACTCTTGCATCCTTGAGGATTTTGAGATATTCAAGATGGCCGCCAAAATGGCCGCCCGAACTGGAAATTCCCACGTATTTCCTTCTAAATGGTGAGATATTAAAAACAATTCCTGGTTTTACCCTATTTCGAGGGTGCTGAATCCGAATCTGGATGATGCAACTCTTGCATCCTTGAGGGTTTTGAGATATTCAAGATGGCCGCCAAAATGGCCGCCAAAACCGAAAATTCCCACGTATTTCCTTCTAAATGGTGTGAAATTGAAAACAATTGATAATTCTATCCTATTTGGAAGGTGCTGAGTCCGAATATGGATGATGCAACTCATGCATCCATGAAGTCTTTGAGATATTCAAGATGGCCGCCAAAATGGCCGCGCCAATTAAAACTGGAAATTCCCATGTATTTCCTTCTAAATGGTGAGAAATTGAAAACAATTGATGGTTTTACCCTATTTCGAGGGTGCTGAATCCGAAACTGGATGATGCAACTCTTGCATCCATGAAGTTTTTGAGATATTCAAGATGGCCGCCAAAATGGCCGCCAGTTAAAACCGGAAATTCCCACGTATTTCCTTCTAAATGGTGAGATATGGAAAACAATTGATGGTTTTGCCCTATTTTGAGGGTGCTGAATCCGAATCTGGATGATGCAACTCTTGCATCCATGAAGTTTTCGAGATATTCAAGATGGCCGCCAAAATGGCCGCCAATCAAAACCGGAATTTCCCACGTATTTCCTTCTAAATGGTGAGATATGGAAAACAATTGATGGCTTTACCCTATTTCCAGGGTGCTGAATCCGAATCTGGATAATGCAACTCTTGCTTCCTTGAGGATTTTGAGATATTCAATACGGCCGCCAAAATGGCCGCCAAAACCGAAAATTCCCTCGTATTTCCTTCTAAATGGTGAGAAATTGAAAATTATTGATGGTTTTGCCCTATTTCGAGGGTGCTGAATTAGAATCTGGATGATGCAACTCCTGCATTATTGACGATTTAGAGATGTTCAATATGGCCGCCAGAATGGCCACTCAAAACGGAAGTTCCCATATATTGAAAGCCATTGGTGGTTTTTATCTTATTTTGAGTGTGCTGAATCCAAAGCTCAGGATACAACTTTTGCATCCTTAAGGGTTTTGAGATGATAAAGATGGTCGCCAAAAATGACCGCCAAAAACGGAAATTGATATGTAGACCCTCTATTTCCTTCTAAATGGTGTAAAATATAAAACAGTTGGTGGTTTCACACTATTTTGAGTTTGCTGAATTTGAAGCTCCAGGATACAGCTCTTGCTTCCTTGAGGGTTTTGAGATAATAAAGATGGCCGCCAGAATGGCCCCTAAATGGCCGTTAAAAACGAAATTTTCCATGTAAGCCCTCTGTTACCTTCTAAATGGAGTAAAATTGAAAACAACTGGCGGTTTTACTCTATTTGGAGGGTGCTGAGTTCGAACCTGGTTGATGCAACTTTCGTATTCTTTTTAAGGGTTTTTGAGATGTCCAAGATGACCGCCAAAACAACTGTCAAAAATTGAAAAATTTTAGACCCTATTCAACACCCTCGAAACTTGGTTGTTGAAATTCATCCATTCTTTAGGGTTTTTAGACGACCAAGATGACAGCCAAAGTAAGTGGCAGAGTATTTATTCCAATGTTAATATATTTTTTCTTAATGGTAAAAGTTTTAAAATAAATTGATGGTCTTACCCTATTTCGAGGGTGCTGAAGGTCTTTGAAGGTTTTGGGACATCTATAATGTCCTGTATGAACGGAAACTCCTTAACATTTTCTTATACTTAAATTATTACCTTCCATGTTGTCGTTTGTTTTTTTTACTCAATTTTTTTCACGTTACCTGTCATATGACCGTCCTCTCGTGTATATAAAATGTAACATCATAATTAAAAAAAAAATTGAAGCATAACTATGAAAATGTCCCACTCGTGTCTTCAACAATGTCATCAAGACCATCAATATAAACCAAATAACCAATTTGAGTGTTCATGGATGAAGAGATTAAAACTCTTCATGGATTAAGACAGGTAATATTGGGTAATTTCAGTACACTTCTCTACATCACTATCACAACATGATATGTTTTCCATATCTCACCATTAGAAGGAAATACGTGGGAAATTCCGGTTTTATTTGGCGGCCATTTTGGCGGCCATCTTGAATATCTCAAAAATTTCATGGATGCAAGAGCTGCATCATCCAGATTTGGATTCAGCACCCTCGAAATAGGGCAAAACCATCAATTGTTTTCCATATCTCACCATTTAGAAGGAAATACGTGGGAATTCCCGTTTTTAATTGGCGGCCATTTTGGCTGCCATCTTGAATATCTCAAAAACTTCATGGATGCAAGAGTTGCATCATCCAGTTTCGGATTCAGCACCCTCGAAATAGGGTAAAACCATCAATTATTTTCAATTTCTCACCATTTAGAAGGAAATACGTGGGAATTTCCGGTTTTAATTGGCGCGGCCATTTTGGGGGCCATCTTGAATATCTCAAAAACTTCATGGATGCATGAGTTGCATCATCCATATTCGGATTCAGCACCTTCCAAATAGGATAGAATTATCAATTATTTTCAATTTCACACCATTTAGAAGGAAATACGTGGGAATGTTCGATTTTGGCGGCCATTTTGGCGGCCATCTTGAATATCTCAAAACCGTCAAGGATGCAAGAGTTGCATCATCCAGATTTGGATTCAGCACCCTCAAAATAGGGTAAAACCGTCAATTGTTTTCAATCTATCACCATTTAGAAGGAAATACGTGGGAATTTCCAGTTCGGGCGGCCATTTTGGCGGCCATCTTGAATATCTCAAAACCCTCAAGGATGCAAGAGTTGCATCATCCAGATTCGGATTCAGCACCCCCGAAATAGGGTAAAACCATCAAAAAACATTGGGTGGACGGTAAAACAAGGTTAGGCCCAAAAAGTGGCTTTGGCACCCAGACTATAATTTTTCCAGTTTTCTTTGCTAGAAAAGTGTCTACTTATTGCTCTGTCGATGTGTATACCCCCTCAGCCATAAACAAAACACACACAAACACACACAAAAAAGCCTATTGAAGGGATATTCCAACTTGATATTACATTGCTTTGTATGAAAACAGAAAAATGATAGTAGATAAGTGAATATCTTTGAAAAAAAAAATGAAAATGCACAAAAAAACACACACACCTGTGAACAGTAAAGTTATGAGAGCAAGACAAAATGGCAATTCTGTGGGCTGTAGGTTCCATAGCACCTCTCCATTTGGTTCTTACACAAAAATTCACCAATTTACCCCCCCCCAAAAAAAAACACCCAACAACAACAACAAACAAACAAACAAACAAACAAACAAACAAACAAACAAACAAACAAACAATTCTTTAAGCTGGTTCTTGATATGAATTAAAAATGAAATATGTGTTTTTGCAAGTTATGTCTCAGCCAAAATATTCTAAATGAAAATCATTAAAATTTTGTGTACAAAACAAATGAAGAGCTGCTCAGCACCGACATCACACAGAGCACAGAGTTGCCAATTTGTCTGCACAGAGCACAAAGTTGCCAATTTGTCTGACTCTCTAAACTTTTATAACTGATGACTTTTTTATGTGTGTGATTCGTTCCCCCTCCCCCAATTTTTTGCTGATTTACTTCACTTATTTCTCTGGTGTCATACAAAGCAACATAATATCATAATTGAAGTTCTCTTTATGGACATGCTGTGGTTAAGAATCACCCGTTCTTCCATGGCCATATCCATTGCCGAAAAGTGCAAAAGGAAGTAGAAAAGGATAGAAATGTTGTGAGTATGAGCATCATGACGCATTGCCATGACGAGGGGAGAGCTGCAACTACTCCGTCACGCGGCGAAGTTGATCCGTGCGATCGAGTTCCCTCCTGAGTCGGCTGGTATTGGCTGTGCGCTGAATAGCAATCGCCCGGATTCAGGGGTCGAGGGTTTTTCAGCAGCTCAGATGGGGCTGTGAGTCTGGTCAGAGCTTGTGTAGCTAAGATCAATCATCAGCAGCTATTCTAGGATGGAAATCGTAGAGCCGAGTTGAGTGTGAAAGCTAGTTTGTATTCCTTTCAGCCTTTCCACTTTTGACATTTTTCTTTTTCTCTCAAGGGCTTAAATGTCAGAAGTCAAGAAACTATTTTGACATTACTCTTAATCTGACATCTGTCAAGTTGGCATTACAAGTGTTGATAGCATTAATACTAACTTTTAGTATTTGTTAGAAGTGAAAATAATGGTATTTGTAAAGTTGCTGCAATTAAACCATAATCTTTAGAAGTCCATGTAAGTGATCTGATGCTGATTTTTCCCCCAGAAAGAGTAACAGTGCAGATGGTAGTGTGAATTTTTCATTTTCATGGATAATTCTGTTAATGAATGATAAAAAAAAATTCCTTCTTCAGTAGATTGCAGTGCTGTTTTATATGCTTGCTGCAGAAGTGGCTGTTTCCCCTCTTAAAAAGGCTGTAGTTCTTGATGTCAAGTAAAGTGAATAGCAATTATTTCATACAATTGTTTGATTTTGATTTGATTTGATTTTTTTTTTTTTTTGGGGGGGGGGGGCATTTTCTCAAAGCCAGTACTTTCCTAACCCGCCTTTATACAAATTGTTTTCTAATCTCTTTTGCTAAATCCTGCTCAGGGCGTAAGTTCATAGCAAGCAATATATTCGATGGTGAAAAGGCTGCTCCAGATATGTTTGTTTGGATTGATTGAATCTTTAAAATCTCTTTTAGATAAATCTTACTCAAGACATGTCTTCATTGTAAGCAGAATATTTGGCGATAAAAAGGTTGTTCCAGATAAGTTTGTTTTAGATTGATTCAAATTGTTAATCTCTTGGATAAATCCTGCTGAAGACATTATATTCATCGTAAGCAAAATATTTGGTGGTGAAAAGATTGCTGCAGCGAAGTTTATTTAGATTGATTTGAATTTTTAATCTCTTTTATCCTGCTCAAGACATTATATTAATTGTAAGCAAAATACTTGGTGGTGAAAAGATTGCTGCAGCGAAGTTAATTTAGATTGATTTGAATTTCTAATCTCTTTTATATATAATCCTGCTCAAGACATTATATCAATTGTAAGCAAAATATTTGGTGGTGAAAAGGTTGCTGCAGCAAAGTTTATTTAGATTGATTCAAATTGGTAATCTCTTGGATAAATCCTGCTCAAGACATTATATTCATTGTAAGCAAAATATTTGGTGGTGAAAAGGTTGCTCCAGATATGTTTGTGTATAGAATGATTCTCTATGTTATACTCTCTATAGAGAATGAGTGGTTTTTAGTACTACTTGTGAGGGACTCTGGAAAAAGCTGACAGATATATTCTACTTCAGGATGTGCAGTCTTTGAAGGGGCTGATGTATTATTTGAAGAGCATGAGAAGAGACATGAAAAATGAGAGATAGCGACAGTGTTAGGAATTGATAAAACAATGTTGCATGATCACACATTAGGGCTTGTTTGATGCAAAGTGCTTGTTGTCGACTGTAATAAGGGCAAGAGATTGTGGAGCCCATAATGCAGAGTGTCGGCCATGAAATGACTTCATTTTCTTGGTGACAAAATTGGTCGGATTATCAAATGGGTTTCATCAGTGTTGCTAATGCACTTGAGAGACAAGCTTTCACTATTGGATGTCTCCATCAGTCAGACTAACATCATTAAACATCATTGTTTAGTGTACAGTGTAAGTAGGGGTGGTGGGAGCACGTAATTTGGGTCGCTTAGGTTGGGATGGAAAAATGACTAAATGATAGCCGAATTCCCGCGACGACAGCCTTGAACTTCTCACGGCTCACAATCACTCTTGAGCAGCGACCGTGCCATTCACACTGGCTTTTAGTACTGCGACATGGGCGCAAATGTACCAGTAAGTGTGGTTGTTCTGACCAGCATATATGATAATCATACCAGGTGATCAGCATAGGGAAAAAAAAATGATGATTTTATTTGTACAGGAATCAACTTTATCCTTACACTTTGCAATATGATTTTACTAAAATTGACTGTAAAGCATAAAGCCAGCTGTGAATAAGAAAATGCATATTGTGAGTATTGAATACATATTGGATACATCAATATTGGCATCTGTAAAGATTATAATTTGTCACATTGTCAGCATTATTAGTAAATACAGAATGTATAAAGTTTATGGCAATACTACAGTTGCTCTTCTGTTTAAAAGAAGGTAAAAACCCAAAAATTATTCTGAATGAAGGTAGTGTGACAAATGACATGTGTGGCACAACCAGCCTGCAGTATGTTCAGTAGAACTATTCATCAAATACCAGTAGAAAAATTCAACATGTGTCTTTTACTACAGGGTATCTCAACATCAGTGATGTCTATATGTTCTTGTCGAAAAATGAAATAGAAAAATTGATTTGAATTGAATTGAACATAAAAGCTCTTTCTCATGATTGCTGTAACATTTATCTGATACTCATCATATATCTATCAGTGCTTCACATCAGGAGTTTCATCTCTTCTCACTTAGAAATAAAAAAAAAAATCAGCAACCACCTATCTATAGCAGCCACCTATCTATAGCAGCCACCTGCCTTATATGGCCATTAAACAATTTCCTCCAAGAGAAAAAGCCATGTTAAAGACTTTAGGTGTATAATTGCCATTTTTCTTGTTTCCCTGGGGTGGCATTTATACCATAGACAGATTTGACTGTATGACAATCATTTCAATTCTTAAGTCTTATTAATAGGTCATAATAGTAATAAATGCATTTTTGTGAGCATGTATTTTAGCGTAAAAATGCAGAAAAGATTTGAGGTCAATCAAAGATATGTTTCATTGTTAGTTACTGCACAGACATTTATGTAAACATGCATTATTTAAAAAAGATGCTGATATGTATCTCTCCTCCATTGTTAATACTAAGAGGAAAGAACATCTTTGGATCAACGGGGTATCTATGCAGTCCATGTAATCCTTGAGTGTAGTCCGCTGTGCATAGTAATCTAGGGATACAGTCTGACCTCTCCTATCCGGACAACACATCGGGACCGGCGCTCATCCAGATAAGGGATTTGGCCAGATATGGGAGACTCAATGTTTAATGGAGGCAGCTGCCTACCCAATGGTAGCTACAATGTAACCTATTGCAGGTAGCATACACTAAAACTCTTTCTTTGCTATCAACACAAAATTTGGGGGTAGTGAATGTCTGAATGCATGTTATTTTAGATGAAAATTTGATGTGAAGGTTTGGTAATCATGCTGGGAATAATCTGTTATTTATTTGAGTTTGTGTAGGAATTTTATTTTAGTTAGAATCCCCTTTTCCCCCATAAATATTTGTTTGAAAAAAAAAAAGAAGAAGAATGACAAGATTGTGTCCGGATAATAGAGGGATCCAGATTAAGGGAGGCCGGATAAGAGAGGTTGGACTGTATTATGTCAAACAAATTAATAAATGTCATAGCTGCCTTTAGTGTGCTGCAGCTGTATTCACAAGAGGAGAGGTCACCTCCTTTCGGCATGAACGCTGACACCATCATCTATGCTTGCCTCCAGAGTGTCGCCGCCGTCGCTGCCGGTTAGAGGGGGGCGTATCGCTTGCTACCCAGGGATGAGATAACCCTTGTGTGATGAAGCATTATGTGGGTTCCGCTTCATTAATCACGCCGTTCACCCCAGGTCGTGTGCGAGATACGTGAATAATCATGGGGAAGCAAAAACATGAGGGATTACATTGCTGACCGCTTCTCGAACTCTCCCGTTCCCCGTCTCACCAAGGGTGGAGGAGGATGGAAGATATTTTTCTTTCGATGGTATAAAACCCAGCAGGGTTTGAGTTTTCCACTGCTGCTTCTATACAAGAATAAAGTTGAATTGTCAAACCAGCTGAGTAAAATGTCTTTTGAATTGGAGAAGGGTGGGGGAGGAGATTGATTTCATCCATTGGGAAGATGTCCATCCCTACTGGAGACAAAAGAAAAAATAGAACAATCTGAAATATGAGTAGGTTTTTTTTTTTTTTTTTTGCTGCTCACTCAAAGATTGTAGTGCTTTGCTTTTGTCAGGTTTCAAGTATTGTTACACTTGATTAGTTGAGGATTGAGGGGGAGGGAATGGACAAATCAGGCCCCATTGCCAATATAAGATAATCAGTTCAAGACATTGATATGTTTAAGAACCAAAAATAGAATCACACTCTGGTTATTTTCTGACACATCCATCATCATGTTTGTTGTTTTTAGTATGTAGTGTGGACATCTCTAGAGGTATCACGTTTCGGTTTGGATCTTTTTTTTTGGGGGGGGGGGGGAGGCAGGATTTCTGACAGACATGTAAAGGAGAAACATGAAAAAATGCATTTGCTGAGTACTTTTTTCACTCCCATCACCATGCAAAATCATTACCCAATATGCTCATGTTATTACACTAGATGTTTTATTTTGAGAAGGCATCAATCCAAGAACAGTTCACTTAAATTGATCCTTTCTTTGTAATTTTGCAAAGTCCCTCAAGCAAGGTCCCTCCAAGAGGTCAGAGGCCAGGGGTCAGAGGCCAGAGGTCAGAAGCCAGAGGTCACTGAACATTTCCCTAAATGTAATGGTCATGTTTCTGATGTGACATGATATGGTAGTGTTAGTGATGATGTAAAATGTTATATTAACCTGATAAAAATAAGTAAATCATTGATTTTTTAAAATCATTATGACAGGCCAAAGGTCGCAGTCCAAGGTCACTGTACTTTCCCTGAAATGGCCATGTTCCACTGTCCATGGGTTTTTACTGTGATCTTTCTTATCATTTTACTGATTTTTTTTTTTTTTTTTTTTGCGCTAAAGTACATGGGTGTGTGTGCAGGGGGAGGGGGTGTGGGTTGCTGCCCCTGAATTGCACCATCTCTTGTCAGATGTAGAGGCGAATGACATCTGAGTTTATAAGCACTGGTGAGCAAGAGAACAGTGCTGGTGCCGATACAGTAGCATTGCATTTAACTAGACACTTCATTGCCAGATATTCCATATTAAATAACAAGTTTAATTTTTTGCAAATCAGGACTTCCTGACGATTTCGCAAGTGGTTAAATTCACGATCTTGGAGTACAGTACTGAATTGAGAAATGTATGCATGCACGTCACATTCATGTCGGGATCAGAGTCAATATTTTTGCCTGTCTTTGAATTCACGAATAGTTCACCTGACTCGCAAAATTCTCAAAAATGAGAACCTCATGAAATATTTGGCATGTGATACAGTAATTTTCGATGGTCTGAATAAAGTCATTAGTACTGGAAACACACTTGATGTGACATGAATTGAAATTTGATGCCATGTGACTCGTGAGTGTGAATGCAAACACTTGTTATTTCTGTGTCATCTTCCCACGTGACACCATATGTTGAAATGTGAGATGTAGTCAGTAGTACCTAATTGAGGCCAAAAAGACAGGATGTTTTGCAGTGAGATTGGACTTATAAGTTTTTTTGTCTGATGCGGTGCCCAGACGACCTCCACTCATTTACGTCAGCAATACTTTCAAAACAGCTGCAGTCAATATTACATTTTTTTTTTTTATTCTTGTGTGCCAAGAATCCAGCTAGGTCTGTCTCTTTCAGTCTGGCCAAATTAATTTGATGGGGCTTGCTGTGGCGACATGAAAAATCATGAACAAATCGTATTTTGGAATGAGAGAGAGACAGGCACAGGCAGTGAGATTATGATCTTTGTCAGACGACGAAATATTGTAGGAAAAATCTCTGAACAGATTGTACGTTGGAAGTTCTAGTACCACTAGTAATAATAGGGTGTGTTTGGAAATTATATACATGCACTGATATACTCACAGACAATACGATGGTTCTGTGTGATTGTAGAATTTCATTTGCCAAATTTAAAGAACAGAAATGATTATGGAAAATGACATCGCTCTAAATTAGATGCAATATCAAAGGTTGTTATTGTGTGCATTTAGTGTGTTTGTTATCATATAGATATCCTCACCAGGTCTGATAAGCCAATCTAACCCAAAGTTTCAGCAGGTATCGCCTCTTCCAATCTAATCACGGAAGTCCTTGAAGCGTTCACGACATCTCGTATGGATGGTGCTATACTGATGAGTACCTGTAAGAGTTGCATTTTGCTAATTGGACCCTGTGCATGGCTGCGTAAGGTAGTACAGTGAAAGAGCTAACAGCATTGACATTGAAAATGCAAAACCAGACAGACAGACAGACAAACAAAAGGTAACATATATATTGAGAGGGGGGGGGGGGAGTGTGTAAGAGAGAGGGAGAGAGAGAGAGAGTGAGTGAGAGGGGGAGAGGGGAGAGAGAGGAGAAGAGATGGGGAGACAGGGAGAGAAATGTTAATGTCCCCAAAGAGGGGATAAGCATGTACCACAATAAAAAGCCAGCCTTTTAGAGGGGCTGCTTTCGAGGTTTACTTGTGATGTTGATGGAAGATCAATGTTTGGCATTGTCTAGTCATATGACAGATGTAATGATGTATTTAGCAGAAAGCTGTTTGTCAGCTTTTTAATTTCATTTCGCTACTGAAGCTCCTTGAATCAAAAGCTACCTTCACATAAATGTTTTTCTGACTTTTTCTTCCACAAAGAAAATCAGATTGAAATAAAACTCGGCCATTATAGTAGTGGATGGTGCCACAAAACTTGATGAATAATGGTACGTTGCAGGCAAGCACATCATGTTTCATCATGATTCCTTCACTGTAGGCAAAAGAAAAAGCAAAAACTACCATAAAGAGCGTGCTGACTAATGATATGAGTAAGCAAATAAAAAGACGAATAAAAAAATATACATATTTGGTGCAATCTTCAGTAGATGTGGAAGACATAAATGGAAATGTTACAACATTCTGTGATATAACAAATATTCAGTTCTTGCAAAATGTACATTTTCTCAAATAGTCACTTAGCAGGAGATATGAAACTGTAAGATAGGGGCTGTTCAACGCTTTTTGATACCCCAAACATGTTATTTATTATTATGTATTATTGCAAACACAAAGAAAAGGAACGATCACAGTCTAGAGAAGATAGTACTGGAATGAGCCCAAAGTTTGGTAACTCAGAACTTTTGAACTGATAGTATGAAATTCCTCAATCTTTCACTGAATCCATGTATTTGCTCATTGAATGTATACTTTCCATTCTATAGGAAAAGCTTCCTTCATAGGCTTTATGTTGTGGTAAACCTCAACTATGATTATGGGAACCCCTGGAAAATTTCTTTGCAAGCATCACCTCAATTGATACAGTCAGACAGTTGATTGAACTGGAAAATGCATGTTTGTTTGAGACTAGTCAGACTATTGTAATTAAATACTCCATAAAACCATATTGTCTAATTTCTTCATATGTACGTGTAAAACTCACAAACATGTTGAAATGCATCTCTGGGTATTTTGATGGTTTGGATGTATGTTTTTGGGGCAGTTTTAGATCAAAATAGGAGGCAATCATACATAAGGAGAAAGGGATTCATTTGATCGCAGTCATGTCTCAAGTTTATACCAATGACCTCATGGTGTGTTCACTTTAGCAGCTTGATCTACGGAACTGATGTTGACACAGTGGAGGTGTTAATGACCACTTTTACTTGGAGCTGGGTGCTAATGACCACTTGAACTGCCCTTAGTGAGTGAAGGCTGTGCCTGGATCTTGGCAAGAAATGTGTGGAGAGGTGATTTATTGAAAAAAAAAAACAACCTGTGAAACTTCACATGTACTGTCAAAATGCTTTGGGAAATACCAGGTGGATATTGGATATTAATGTATTTCTCCATTAAAAGGCACTCCTTATGTATTCCGTACGTCTGATCATCTTCCCAGTCTCAATCTGATTTGACTATTGAGCACCTCAGGCTGTCTTCCAACAAACATACTCACAGACCAGCCATGTGGGATCTGGTTATAATGCAGCAAAACCGTCAAATCTTGCCAAAATTATGTGTCAGCTGGCTTACAAAATAGGACAACTGCATTCAAGCTAATGAAGAAGGGGCTTTGTGAGAGCGGCTTACAGTAATGATGTATAAATAGTGTGAAAGAGATCAGTGGTATGGAAATGGGGATGATGAACAGCAACAAAAAAGTTGTTTCTTTCTAGACCTGCATTTTCTATCTTTGTTCTGGGAGAGAGGATATGACGGAAGATTTTTCTTCTCTGCCTCACAGAGGATGTAGACTGAACCCTCGATTGGTTCAGGTATTGCTGCTGTCTCTTTGATAACTAATAGGTCAAATTAGCATATGCCTTTGACTGTTGATGTGAGAAGGTTGGTGTCTGGATGCCAGACTAGTGAGAAATGCAGTTGGCGTATTGATCGACCTGAATGGAAGGATTGGTCTGGAGCCTGCCTCGGAAAGTGGTTCAGATGCAGATGGAAAAAAAAGCGACGAGGGTCATCTTGTCAGAACCCGATCACCCCTGGGCATCTTCTAGATCGCAAGTCTCACGGATCTTTGCCAAAAATATAATAATAATAATACTTTACCCTCCTGAGCCCGCCCTAACTGGCGCTGTTTGTGAATGCTGTCTTTCCTCCAACACGCGTCTTGAATTTCAAATTTGGCACGCGTATTTCCCTAAAATCACTTTCCGCGCTCCCTATACTCGACCTTGCCCTCATCAATCTCTCTCTTTCACCTCATGTGAACAATTCTGTTGTCTATTTTGCATTCTTTAATGCTTCAAATCAAACCAAATAACTTCCTCTTGCATCTGCTGTGTATTTCCAAGAATTCTGTTATTGTTTACAACATTCCATATTTGCTTTCTTTACGAGAGGAAAGTTCGAGTTCTCCCAATGGCATCTGTATTTCTGATGACATGTTGTTAACCCTCCACCCTTGTGCTGCTTTCCTCTTCCCCACCCCTCTTCACTTCCTTTATTCGTTCCTTCTGTTTTTCTTTTTTCTTTTTTTTCTGATGCCGCTCTGGATTTCCTTTCTGTTTTCTGTCTTTCTACCTCTCCATTTAAATGCTTCATCACCTCTCCTCTGTTTTTTTGCAATATCTCTGTCTATCTTATCTGTGCTGTCAGCCTGTCTGTCTGTCTGTCTGTCTGTCTGTCTGTCTGTCTGTCTGTCTGTCTGTCTTGACTGGCTTCTCTTCCCCACTAGTCCTTCTCGCATATGTTTCCGCACTCCCCCAACTCTCGGCCTAATCTGAGCCATCTCGAAATAAACAAATTGCAATGCAAATATACAGAGTGGGGAGACACATCGCTCATGTTCGTTTTTTCTTCCGAGAACTCACACGCTGACATTCATGGCTCTTTTGAAATTGTGATTTTCCGTGACGATGACATCGAGAGGACATTCCAGATTTATTCCTCTGCAGCTGATTGTCTCCAAATCACTCATGATAACATTACAGTGAGATGCCATTACGCAGAGAGGTGTCGAGAAGGAGTGCGTAGAATCCCTTCGCAGTTTGTGCAAATTTATGTGTATGTTCTATGGTATGACACACTGGCTTTGATGTTTCATGCTCCGAGCTGTTCTTCCGTAGAGTTTTGATATGGAGACCAAAGAAGAGGTTCTTGATTTTAGCAATTTTGAGCTGTATTTCTGAGGAAATGTTGAAATCCTGTTTGGAACTCTCTTCTCTAACACCTCTGTGGAGTACATTATCAGTTACAATGATATCTAGACTCTCTTTATAAGAAAATATGAAACACTCGTGTGATACTGAAATAGTGATTAGTCCCATTTTATCAATTATTAGTATGGTTGTACTTCAAAATAACTTTATGGTGAGATTTTTAATTTGGAAGGACTATAGCATTCTAATTTGGATATGTTCTCAAATACATTCTACAGTATAAATAAAAGAACATATCATTAAAATCTGACATGCATTTGATATCATGGTTTCATTTCAAACTGACCTTATTTGAAATATGCTTCTTGATGAATTCATACATTGGGAAGGGCTAGTATTTTGATTGAGACATGTTCTTGAATACACTGTACATTGTAAAATTTGAATAAGGGCACGTTTTGGTAGCATTTGGCTAGCATTGACTCTCTGTTGATGCAACTGAGTTATGCAAGGTCATGTACAAGTGAGACTCTGTGCATCTAATAGCTGATGTTGTTTTTCGGTAACGTCCAGCACAGACTTTCCATTTTTGTTTTCTATGTAGAACAGGAAATAAGTACAGCTGCCTATGTGTGTCATCTTGTGGTCTACTGGTCAATATGGTCAATGTCAGTGGCCGGCATTAGATCTTTCTTCTTTTTTTTTTCTGGAGAGCCATGTTCTGTCTTGCCTATGTGGATTCATGGGCAGGTGAATCGCAGGAGATCCCAGCGCATGCTCAATTTAGTTCATAGAGGCGTCTCTGTTGACTCGCCCCCTCGCTGGGCTGGACGATCCTCATGCCTAGTAAACTGCTGGATGGTAGTTCATTCATTCATTCATTCATTCCTACGTCTTGTCATGACGAGAATTATATGAGCCGGCACGCTTTTAGGAACGCTCTCACCTCGCTCGGGCTCCCTCCTCAAGTACCCCAGGGGGGCCTGCCTGTGCTGCGATGCGTGGCGCAGTGAGAGAAATGAATGTGTAAATGTGCACTCCGATGGAATGTGAATGACATTGTTGATGAGCAGCCGTGTGGCAGTCGTCGTCTTCCCATCAGCAGGAGTGGTGAGGGTGCTTTTCTAACATCCTCCCCCCTCTCTCCCCCCTCCCCCCCCCCCCCCCGAGGATCTTCTGCTCTCATTTCCACCTGGAGAGATGCCCCAAAATGTCTTTTTGATTGACAAGGAGAAATGAATGGAAAGAACTTGACTTCTACTACTCAAAAGTGTCACAGTGTGATAAAGAATGATACAGGCCTTGCCTGCATTAATAAACTGAAGACAGTGTTGTTGGATAGATAGGTTTGGAGGTGCGACTTCATTTATGGAACCCGAGATGGCATAGGCTTAAGCCAATATATGCCCTCAAATTAGTAGTAGCAAGGGCGGATCCAGGAATCCTGTAAAGGGGAGGCGCCTTTACAAAATTAAAGGGCGGTCGTAGGCGTCCCCCCCCCCCCCATTTTTTCTTTTTAGTTCTTTTGTTTTAACAAAAAAAAAGAGGGGGCGTGCGCCCCGTGCGCCCCCCCCATCTGGATCCGCCACTGAGTAGTAGTAGTAGTAGGAGTAGTAGCAGCAGCAGCAGTGGCAGTAGTAGTAGTAGACAGTAGTAGTAGTAATAGTTGTAGTAGTAGTAATAGTGGTAGTAGTAGTAATAGTGGTAGTAGTAGCAGTATTATTATTATTATTATTATTATTATTAGTAGTAGTAGTAGTAGTAGTAGTAGCAGCAGCAGCAGTGGCAGTAGTAGTAGTAGCAGCAGCAGTGGCAGTAGTAGTAGTAGACAGTAGTAGTAGTAGTAATAGTTGTAGTAGTAGTAGCAGTAGTAGTAGTATTTAAGGATAAGAATAATTGGAAGAGAGTGTTGACAGAATGCTGATGGAGAACCATATCATTCTGAAATGCAATTCTGATGAGCAATTTATTTGATTGTTCGTTGACAGGGGGACGGGGCCTGAATGCTGAAAGTAATCGCATAATTAAAGCAGCCAGAGATCAAGCGCTGTAAGTATATTCACCATGTTATTATCTCTCTCTTATCATATCTCTTTCTTATTCTCTTTGCTCTTCAATTTCAATTTCTATTTCAATTTACTTTCATATTTCTCAATGAAAAATGCATTTGAAATGTAACAAAATGAAATGATACATTATATCCTGCTTGGGTGTACAATAAAATATTACTAACATAGAACATGGCAGTCAATATTTTGAAGTTTAAATCTATGTAAAAATACTGGGGAAATACAAACAAACCAACTTAACAGCAAGCTTGTTAAGCATAGGTCCCAAATGAAATCTAGTGCACAGAACAAGATAAGGAACACAGATCTACAGCTTTGGACCAAACTAAGGGACAAAAGGACAATGATACTTGGGGGTGAAAAAAAAAGGGGTAAAAATTCTTCTCTTACTGACATTTGATCTCAGATTAAAATGGCAAATTGAATATAGCGTAAATTGTTATTTGATGGGCAACATATGCTCAGTCTGTATTGCATAGGTGATCTTGCTCTGATATGAATACATTAGGCTCCCTAGCCGTGTCAAGTATAATGTGTAATGGTAGCTGGAGGGGAGTGTGTGTAGGAGACTTTGTATACAGTGACGTGCTTTATCAAACCCCCTGAACCAAAATTCACTGTCATGGCGCAAGCCTAGGAGCTAATGTTGATGGTTGATGCTGATCAATGTGAAATTATGTGTAAGCTTGAGCTCACGGTATGGGAAATGATAAGTGTGTACTGTATTGCTGGATACTGTATGTAGCATATTTTGCAACACTTTTATCTTTGCAAATTTTGCTGGCCAACTGATGTTTGCAAAATTAAAAACTTGTGAAAATATTGTCTGCAATTGTGAAGTCAGCTTCAGCCCTTGGTTGTTTTATTTATTTATAATTTCTATCTTTAGTAGAGCGAGGGTAATGTGTAAACATGCCTCTGTTTGCCGTTCAACTACCACTGTGGAGGAAATGTGAAGGCTTGAATCAGGAGCATGTGACCCTTTCATCGGTACAACATATAAATCAAGTATGGAAATGGGCACTCAAAACAACAACAAAAATAATTCTTATTCTAAAGGCATTTTCAGATAGTGCCAGCACTAGTGCATATATATGCCTCCATTGTACAATTTTCAATATATATGTAAGAGATCTCTCATAATTTATGCTTGTCAGTCCATTCAGATGGATGTAGTTCCATTCAGTGTTTTAGACGAACATAATATCTGAATTTGACTGCCTGCAGAAATAGACTGAATACCAGCCCTTTTCTAGTGATGTGGATATATCAGCTAGTGCATTTTGTACTTCATAGTACATAGGTACCTGTTGTGCAAAACTCTGCTTCGATCTTCACCAATCAGCCCTTCACTCACCCTAGCCCTTCCTCCCTCCCCGATTACTATGTGCCATCTACAACCCTTTAGGATTGTCCTCCATCATAATCAACCAAAGCATGACCTTGTGGCATGCCTAGCGGCACAGCCCTTCTACAGACAAACCAACAGCAACAGAGAGATAATGGGTCTCTTTGTTAATTTAGTTGATTTGCTTGGT
Organism: Diadema setosum; assembly: GCA_033980235.1. Taxonomy (NCBI): domain Eukaryota; kingdom Metazoa; phylum Echinodermata; class Echinoidea; order Diadematoida; family Diadematidae; genus Diadema; species Diadema setosum. Next base: position 10,088,789 of record CM067079.1, read on the forward strand.
AATCGGCCACTCAAGAGTTGTTTTCTTTAAATGAATCACACACACGTAACAGGGTTTGAACATTCAAAAGATGCATTAGAGATGAGAGCATGTCGCGTGCACTTTTTAAATGGCGTGGGACACCCAGGGCCTGTGGAGAGGAGTCCACCTGCGGGTTTTTCAGATTCAATCTCCATCACATCTTTATACCCCACCCCACCCCACCCTCTTCTACCCCCCAGCCTCCCCCCTCTCCTCCTCTTCTGCATATGATGGAGAGGAGGAGGAGAAGGATACCAGCAGGTTCTCCTTCCTTTGAGGAGCGGGGCCGACCCGCATCCGATGAGAGAGTCAAATGTCAGACATATCCTCTTGCGACAATGATGCGCAGACTTTTTAATCGCTTTTGCTTTTTGTTTTTTGCAAATATCAAGGTTGGGAAAGTCGGCAGACTATACCGTATGGCTGCATGCATTATGTTGAGCCTGCTCTCTTTTTTTGTGTGTTACTCACAAACTGCGTCAGCAAAGATTTCTATAAATAGCATCAATGTTTCTCATTTATTTCATTTTCAGAGAATTCAGTGAATATTTTGTCGCTGAATTGTATACATAGATGTTTATTCTTGCTTGAGAAAATATGCAATAAAGTCTGTATATGCTGATGAAGTGGCCTACTATAGATTTAATAGATTTCAAATGTCATCATATTTAATCAATACCCATCAGTATTACTATACATAAACAGTGTAATAACAGGTTGATATTAGAGGGATAATTAGGTACAGTAAGCTTTCATACATGTAATCTCATAAAATGTATAGTTGGAAGATTAGATTTCTCCATCAGGTGCCTGTGTTGCCAACACTTGCGATACTTTGCAATTAAGGGAAGGGATATTTATTCTCACTAGCGTTCTACCGCAGGAGGACGCATGGAACGCTCGAGGACGATTTTACGCGTATTATAGGCGCATCTGACATGATGTGCGCGCTGGTGATTTTTTTCTGTGAGAGAGAAATCGTCCTACCGCGGTAGGACGACTGGCGTCCCTCCGCGTTCTACCGCCACATACATGTACACGGTACTAGTATTGGTCACGTCTCATGCTTCGTGCGTGTGTGTGGGAGCCCGGTTTGGTTGGGATCATACGCCGTGTGATCCCAATCAACATAACAGAAGATTGAATTCGAGCAGCAACGCAACCAACGATAGCCAGAAGCTGGGTGTACTACGATGCGTATGGCGATTTTTATAACGTAAAGACTAGAATTACACGGCTTGAAATCGTTTGTGGCCGTATGGATGCCAGTTTAATCACAAATGAGGTGGAAAAATATCGTCGAGCAAGCTGAGACACTATTCTATCGGGATCACTCATTAACTAAAAAAAATAAAGTGTAGACCTAGGCCCTAATTTACATTCAAGGATGAAGTGATTATGATTAAATTAGGTCTACTAGTAGTACCTGAATCCTGATTTAACGACAGTGAAATGAGCTATATAATGACTAATGTGACATGACAATTCGCGAGTCTTGTGTTGATATAAATGAACGAAATCACTGGAAAAAAATATCTATACGCGAGTCGTGACTCCTAGTATCATTTAATTGTCGGGCAATTGAATAGCGAGAGTGCAACGTTTGACATGTTAAAATGCCAATGCCACCAATGGGAAAAGTGAGCTTCAAATATCGAAGCTACTTTGTTAAGAAAAAAAAAACACAAAAAACCCGACAAAACAAAACACAAGTCACAGAAAGGACATCGGGGTGGCGTGAAGCTGCATTTTGACAACTGTTTTGAATATTTACACACGGCATATGTGCCACGGTCACACACCTTGCTGAGACTCGCCTTTTTAGACGTAAATTTTGGTGGATAAATTTCACTTCTGATGAACGAATGTAATATCATGTCTTTCTTTTAGTTTGTAGATTGTATTTTGTACATTGTTATTACAGCTTGATCGTCACATTGACATTATTTTACCGACACGACAGTTCTTTTCACTGTCGGGATACTATTTTACGGAAATTAGTTCTTAATCTGGTATATAATGGTACAAACACCTACAGTCCACAATTTACCACGCCTCGACGGGCAACTCATTCCGTGTGTAAGTAAGGACGCCCAAGGTTGTATTAAACGATGTGCAATTTCGTTACTGATCTCCCTATCATTACAGTACAGGAGTATCGGCTGGTGCTGAAATACCGTTGCAATCCCAAGAAAACCGCTGGATTTTACGTTAAATTGGTTAGGTTTTTAGGGGAGATTGCCTGTACATACCACTTTGGAAGACAGGAAAGCAAATTCTTCTCAAATCAGTAGTAACCTGTGATATATTCCCAACAATTCCATTTCAAACACGCTGTTGTTTTCCCTGCAGGCTATTAACAGCATAATATAAAAATATGAAGAGAAACGCGTACACTAGTTGATGAGAACAACTGTAATCAAGTCAGTCTGTAAGAATCTGTGAACAGTCTATTGCAGAAGAAGTCTACTCAGTATGACATTGTGTCCAATGCAAGGTGCGCAATAACCACGTGCTGTCATTCAACATGTGCGTGCCTGGGAAGAACGCAACTTTCATGTTCAGCTCCGGAGCTCCCACGGTGTCATGTAAGATGTTCTTTGAGTGGTGGCCGGAGACCGACGTGTGTTGACAATCAACACGTTACGACGCGAAATGTACAGTTGTTTTCTTCTCTATCTTTTATTACTTTTTTTTTTGAGAAGCACAGCGGTGTTTTCAAACACATAAATGTTAGGTTGGTTTCCGAGGGGTGGGGGTGGTGGAGGGGGAGGCGTAGTACAAGACTTTGAGCAAGGAGATGCTACATCTTTCAGTTTTTTTCTCGGGATGCGTAGATTGCTGTAATTATAATTATGGGATATTACACGATGAGAGTGGAATTAAAACACGCAAGCAAACATGTGCCCACATACACACACTGACATAAACACAAAAACACGATATAGTTTTGACGAAATGAAATATACTGGTGATCGGTAGTTTTCTTAAAATTCAATGATAAAAAAAGAAATCCATCTGCCACGTTTCCCTCTCTTCTACATCGCCATTAGGATCAAATTTCAGGATCAAATTTGATCATTTCTTTCACTGTTGTAATTGTCAAATACTAGTACATGTACATGTATTGCTCTTTATGATAAACTAAACTTACAACTTGGATGGAATTGCCGAATACTAGTAACCAACCGTTTGACCTTTTTTATTTTCGGTTAAATTACGAATGCTATTACCAGCAAAGAATAAGGGGAAAAACATTGACGACAGTAAAATAAAAGCGAAGAGCTGATTGTGCGTACAATGCATATGCAGTCTCTTCGGATAGAAGAAACCTGACCCCCCCCCCCCCCCCACACACACACACACACACTTGTGGGCATTTCCACAAAAACAGTTGCCAGACTCCAGGTGCTAGACGAAAGAATGCGCGCACTTCTGGTAATAAACAGCGTATTACATAGCCTGGAAATATCGATGGACTACGATCAGCTTGTAATTGGCAAAGATCATGATTCTAAGCAACACACCATGATTGTGTATAGCCTTTCTTTTGGCCCATACTAGACAACATAGAACAGTCGATTATATATACTTGAATACCAGTATTTTTAATGCTCACTGAACTATAAAAGGGATTGATTAATGATATCACTCAATCAAAAATGGAATTACAGAAATATTGCTAGTATGAAGGGTCTCGTATGCCGAGACAAATTCACTACGAGAATGTTATGCAGCCGCATGCTTATTGAGAGCTACATGTACCCGATTAGACAGCAAAATCATGACAATTTCATGCCCCTCAAAACTGCGTATCCTTATTCAAAGTTCGAAGGAACTTCACATGTGAAAAAAAAATGTATATATATATATATATATATATATATATATATATATACTGTAAATTTCCACTAAATTTTACTGAGATAGTTTGGCTAGCAACTTTCGTTCGGGGTTTTTCTTTTCTTCATTCTCATTTTTATTTCTTTGCTCGTAAAAGACTTCTTGATTTATGAGGGGCATTCGGTCCATCGAACTTGCAATAACCTCATTCCTTTGAATTGAGTGAAACCACGTGTTTCGTACGGGTACTGTTCGTTATGCCGAAGGTTCGTTAATCCGAAACACGCAAATTCCCTATACCTAGAGGCTCGTTAATCCGAAAATGAAAAAAGGTTCGTTAATCCGAACATTTGTGGCGTTATTCCGAAGATTCGTTAATCCGAAAATGAAATTCGGAGCAACGAACCTTCGGAATAACGAATAACGAATCTTCGGACTAAAGAGCCTTCGGAATAACGAACCTTCGGAATAACGAGCTATAACCGTTTCGTACTTCGGCACATCCACGCAAAGCGTGGCGTTTAGCGATCATGCATGTGGCAGACTTTCAGATTACTGTTAGGGGAAAAGAAACTGGAATAATATACTTCGGAAATGGTGATGTTTAAAGTTAAAGCTTGACACGAATGTCTATGTTTTATAGTAAACGATAATTAAAAATACCCAACAAAGTTTTGCATTCGCTCTCACAAAAGCTCGCTTGAGAAGATCAAAGTATCCCCCTCCCCTGAAAGGCAGTTGGAGTTTCCGCACCCCCCCCCCTTCCGAAGCTTTTGGAGATCAGAATGCGTCCTTGGTATAACATAAAGCAATCAATGAACGCTGAACATAGGAATCTTTATTCTTTAGGGCAAAATACGAATTTTGGAGCTGCTGAGTACGTCCCTACTAATTTCTGCTTATCAATCATACGAGCACATGATTCTGTGAGGAATATTATTCAAAGTTGTATTTGATGAAAATTTGTTTTGAATTACAAACCTTCGGAATAACGAACATCATCCCATTTTGACTGGAAGGGACTGGCAATTTTTTTTTACCGTTTGGAATTGCAGATCGGTCTGTAAAGAAAGAGTAAAGTATGGCCACCACGTACTAGTATTTTGCGGAATTCTATATTATATGTCCGGACTCTGTGGAGTTTTCCGACAGTTCATTATTCCACAGGGAAAGGTTCGATAAAGCGATGGTACAGTTTTGTTTGAGATGGGACTAGATTTTTTTTTCTTTTAGATGAGACATCTCTAATGAAATAATAGAGAACACATAATTCTATGAGGAATTCAAAGTTTATTGATGAAAATTGTTTTTTAAATGACTGAGATATCAGGGAGGTGGAATAAAGCAGTTAAATAAAAGTTAGACCCACTTTGACGATCGTTTGCTTTACACTGTTTTTATATCAGCCATTTCAAAACAGATTTTCCTCAAATGAATGTTCAATTCCTCTTAGAATATGTTCTTCAACATTTCATAAAGGTTGTTTGTGAGTATATTGCTATGAAAAAAAAAAAATCACCCAATATATTATACCACTCATTTAATCAAATTAAAATAAACTTATACAACAGTGAATAACCTGCAGCGAAGAAGGAGGGGGGGGGGGGGGGGTCATCGTTATATGATGATGAGAAGGGGCTGATATGACAAGGGGAACACGCAGCCCATTATTTCAAAGAGGATGATCAGGATCAGCAGGCCTGTAGCGGGGGTGGAAGTAAGGTGCGTATACATTATACGCCATCCCCAAAAAGTCTGGAAGGTCCACTTTTTCAAAAAATACCGTAAGACATATCTATAAGCCTCGTCTGTACTCCAATGTAAAATGTCTCGTTGGATGACCCCGACACCTGACCACTCGGTACCCGTCACCTTACCTTCGCACACAATTTAGTGTGGAATAATGAAGTAACCTATATACAAGAAGCAGAAATTATTCATCTTCATCATCACAGTTTCGTAAGAAGGGAGAGGAAGAGGAACAAATGAAAATAATGATGATTAAATCAATTGCACATATTCAGATTACGATTATATTCCAGTTCGTCTCTTGGTGTACATTGTGTATTCGTGTGTGAATTTACGCCTGCCGACTGTAGTTCGTTATTCCGAAGGTCCGTTATTCCGAAGGTTCTTTAGTCCGAAGGTTCGTTATTCCGAAGGTTCGATAATCCGAAAAAGTGATAAGGTTTGTTATTCCGAAGGTTCATCAATCCGAAAATGAAATAGGGTTCGTTAATCAGAAAATAAAACAAAGCTCGTTATCCCGAAGGAATTTCATTTTCGGATAAACGGACATTCAGAACAACGAACCCTATTTCATTTTCGGATAAACGAACCTTCGGAATAACGAACCTTCATAATACCGCCACAAATGTTCGGATTAACGAACCCTTTTTCATTTTCATCAACTCCACAAATAGAGATTACGATTGTATTCCAGTTTGTGAATCGTGTGTTCTTGTGTTTTTAATTATGTGTTTACATGCGCCTCAACATAACACCATTTTTTCAACATAACATGATATGGTTACAATTCGTTTTCCGAAGGTTCTTTAGTCCGAAGATTCGTTGTTCCGAAGATTCGTTATTGCAAAGGTTCGATCTTCCGAAGGTTCATTAATCCGAAAATGAAATAAAAGCTCGTTATTCCGAAGGTTCGTTACGGACCCTATTTCATTTTCGGATCAACGGACCTTCGGAATAACGAACCCTATTTCATATTTGGATTACCGAACCTTCGAAATAACGCCACAAATGTTCGGATTAACGAACCTTCGGAATAACGAACAGTACCCTTATATTATTATTATTATTATTATTATTATTATTATTATTATTATTATTGTTGTTATTATTATTATGAACTACCTAACGAACCATCAGAAAATCGAACCTTCATTTCGGATTGGCAAACCTTCGGAGAATTTAATAGGCCATGTGTATTATCATTCATCATTTTCGGATTCACGAACCTTTGGAATAAAGCACTTTCAGAGCAACACGCTCTAAAAACCACTCTTTTTATTCGGGCATTGGGAGAAAGTTCAGAAAAGAATAGTCTTTGAAGTATAAGAAATCAGTTTCATTCTTATTCGACACTATCGATGATTTCTAGGCGTGGTGTTCATTTTCCGACAAAAGAAGAAGAAGAAGAAGAAGGAGGTTCGTTATGCCGATGGTTCGTTATTGCAAATCCGATACACGCAGATTCCCACTGCCGACTATAGAAGTTTGTCAATCCGAAAATAATCAGCAAGGTTCGTTTATCCGCGCTAGTGGCATTATTCCGAAGTTTCGTTTCTCTGGAAATGAAATAAGATTCGTTGATCAGAGAATGAATCACGTCGTAACGAAACTTTTTCTGATAAACGAACGTGCAGTATACCGAATCAATTTTCGTTATCAAATGAACGAACCTTCGATCCTTTCTTCCTCTCATTTTTTTTATATATTTATTTCTTTTTTATTATCGAACCTTCTGGTTATTAGGGATAATCAAGAAAAGACAAAATCTTTAAGGCAAGATAAGTTAACTACATGGTTCGACATAGTTAACTTTTTATCGAGGAGTATTCATATAGCAGTGAGTGATACCTTACAAGGAGGTATAATCGTAACAAATAAGTACACATATCTTTTGGTTTAGAATGGTTGATTACTTTCAGGCACGATATGCATTATTCCGTTGAAAGGAAATTCTGATGTTTCGATATTTCGGATGCATGTACGTCACGATACCGACACCCACGAGTCATATTTACATAATATACAGTCCAGGAGTACACCTCACGAGTCATACAGCCCTGAGTTCGACATAGATGATGTCCACTGGCGGGGGAGGGAAAATACCGAATGTTCCATCCGAAGGGTTTGAAATGCTATTGAGGGAGGTTATAAGTGCCGAGACGAAGTCGAGGACTTACAGCAAAAAAGGCCTACGAGACCGACACTAGTCATTAAATCCCGTGTTGTGATCCATCGAACTCGTGGGCTGTTTTTATTTATGTCGAACTCGTGAGCCGTTTTTACCGAGTGTCGAACTCCTGAACTTCATTTGCCTAGCGTCGAACTCGTGGGCTCTATGACTCGTGACCTGTATGACTCATGGACCTGTTTTCAATGTCGAACTCGTGGGCTGTATGAGTCGTGGGTGTCGGTCTCGTAGGATGACCCCGTTATTTCGAATCTGAAACACGCAAAATCTCCGGATGTTTGTTAAAGAAAATGTAAGGATTCGTAAATACGAATATTAATGTGGCATTATCCCCAGGGTTTGTAAATCTGAGAAAAAGTTTGTTAATCTTAGAACGAACTCTCATGTATAGGTCTGCGTGGTACGAAACTTATGGCCTATTAGTTTCGGGATTGCGGAATCTTCAGAATTACACATTGTGTTTCGCTTTCGAATCAACAAACCTTCAAAATTACAACTTTTTCTTCTTCTTTTTTTCATATTTGGTAAAGCGAACCTTCGGATACCGAAACTTTTTTTTTCTCTCTTTCATTTTTTTTCTTTATAAAAAACAAACAAACAAACAAACAAAAACAAAACAAAAAACTTCGGATTGTGAACTGTGAGAAACGAACAGTTCATACTGTTGTTTTTCCCCGATCAGTGGTGATAATTCAGGTAAGATATAATTTAGTAGAAAAGAAAATAAGGCACACAAAAAAACAAGTTATTTGAATCCTGACATCAATTACTGTTTTTCTTTTTACCGATAAATGAAAGATCATACAGATAAGAAATGAGAGGAAAAAGAAAAAATAGCCTGTGATAACGAATCGTATTAAATGTTTGACATCCTTGGTCTTCGCCCTCGGTCTTCGACTTGCTTTCCTTACCTGTCCATCCCGGGTCCCCCAGGCTCCAGACTGTTTATAACCTCCAGGAATGCACCAGTGCGCGCGGTTTCCTTTGTTGAATGCTCTCTGTTCTACCGCCCCACCCTTCCCCAAGTCTGGCACCTTGCCATCGTGGGATTTTTCATGTTTTCCTTCTTGGTCAAGTTGGTGTTCACAACTTTGTCTACGTGACTGCGTTCTGTTTTGTTTCTCCGAATTTGCTGCGTGCTCTAGACACGTGGTGCACAAACAGTTACTGTATGGCTGTTTACGAGGGGGGTCACCTATACTCACCTGCAAACAGCTTACGGCGAGCAGAAAACGCCAGTTTCGTCTGCTGGTGGTTACTTTTACTGCCAAAATATTGGGCTTTGTCACTACGGAATACTATTCACACACAAATTGCAATGGAATATTCAAGTACATTGTATAACTACTCGTACTTCCGATCATAGCGATCTCTCGAGTGTTCGTGTTTCATCGAAAAGTAAGTGTTAGAAAGTTGTTGAAACTGCGTAGCAGCGCTAGACAGTCGTTAGTTTAGGGCTTCCGTATGCTCGATTTTTATGGGTTTATTAATATTGGAGCTCAGGGAAAATGTGGGGGAAAAGGATGACTTCAAAATAATTTGCTTGCCCGATTCGGTCAAGCATTTTTTTTCCTTGTTCCAAAACGCTTGCCCAACTTTACTACTACTAGTTATGAGAAAGTGTGTCATTGACTCATAGATTGCTTCACATGTCATGATCGTACTGTACAAACTCAAAGAAAAAAAAAAATTACTCGCAATTTTCCTGAAAGTGAGATCGAACAAAAACATTAAAAAGATAAAATTAGATGAAAAATGTCATGATCGTGCTGGAGAGAGCCCAAAGAATTTGCTAAAAATGCTAGATTGTATATTTGTAGACAAATCACACGCAGTTTTGCTGAGCATGATTTCGAAAGAATTTGACAAAACTTTGTCATGATTGTGCTGTGACAGAGCTCAAAGAATTCGTAAAGTGCAAACAAGTCAAACGCAGTTTTGCTGATGTTGAGATCGAAAGAAAGTGTATAATGTTTATCAATACGATCGTGAGAACTCAAAAATTGAAACGCACCGTTACTAACCCGGCGTGAAACACACGAGCCGCCCAAATACAACATGATACATGTATTGTGACGAGTGTATCGTGCATGCATCAAACGTTAGAAAGGTTGTGCCACAGAGATCAAATGATCCGATCGACGGGGAAAGGATGTGCGTGCACCACTTCAGTATCTGCCCGTAGTTGCGTGCACACGAAGAATGAATCATGCCCGTCCTACCGCGGCAGGACGATCAGCGTCCTGCTGCGTTCCTCCGCACAATTTTTTTCCCCTGCCGCTGCGCGTAGAAATAAACGTTCAGCGCGTATTACGCGTTCGGCAAATCGTCCTACCGCAAATTTGCGGGATCCCGCGGTAGAACGCTAGTGAGAATAAATATCCCTTCCCTAATCCATTTGATACCACCTGTCGAAAGCCCTGGCCACGTGAGGGTAATCACGTAACCCAGCGGATGGGATGTGATTGGATTTTCTCGTTGCAGACAGAATCTCTCCAGACACATTTATCACAACTGTTCTACCAGAGCAAAGATATCATACATCGTGGCTGTTTCATGTGACATGCCAAACAAATGCGAAAAGGATTGCGTTTCTTCCTTCTGCATACAAGCGAGAAATATTGCCTTTCTGCATGCCATTGCAAAATGGGCGCAAATGTGTTCGTCGGATAAAACTTTGGGATGAAAACCCAACTGTGGCAGCCCTTTCTCACTTTGTATGTCGTATGTCACAGGCATCAGAGGAGAAGAGTTCTTAATTTGTTAGTTTGATAGTTGAACCTGATTCTTTTTTTTTTTTCATGCATTAACCTTTGAATAAAATAAATGTAGTATTCTTTCAGGTCAGGTTCAAGCAGCTTATTACATGCCCTTGGGTAAGACATCATTAAAATGAAAAAAATATATAAAAAAGTGAATAAAAAAAATTGCTGGTTTGGTCTTGTCAAATTTTTGTGTATTTTATGTAAACTAAACACACACACACTCACAGAAACACACACACTCACAGGCACACACACTCCATGAATCATTGTGGAATGAAAAGCACACTTAAATTATTTGAGTGTAAAATGCTTCAGCTTGTGTTATGGAATGTTGGTTAACATTAACAAAGTCCATAGATGCAGACTCACATACTTTTTTTTTCTCCCTAGCAACTGATGATTACATTTTGCATTTTATATATATTTGGCAAAAAAAAAATATATATATATATCTGCAGACCTCATGCAGGATTTGCTTAAAGCATTCTGCAAAATTGATTCCTTCTGGGATGTTCAAGGAACCAGAATGAATGTACGTAGGAGGGTTTCTCGACAAAGGCTGATTTCTGTAGACCACGGTGATCGCCATAGCAACAGATGATAGCATTACCCACCTGCTACCGGCTTGTGAAAGAGGAAGGAAGATGAGAGAGGGAGAATGATGGTCGTGGAGTGGTAAGGAAAGGAGAGCAGAGCAGCAAATTTATCTGATGGAAAAGACATCCTCGCGGAGAGGATTCATTAGGAGAGGGACTTGGTCTCCAGATGAGTCGGAGGACAGGTGATGCGTCGCCGTGCTGTTGCCGTGGAGGAGCAGGATGATGATATTATCAGCAGTGGAAGAGTGATTGGTTCGGGAGATGCGACGGATTTGGTCGTATCGCCGCTTTTATGAGAAGGGAGTAGGCTTCAAGACCGGTTGAAGTCACTGCGGGAAAGTTTTCGACAGCGAGCGTCCAGCGACGACAGTGTCATGGATTAAAGTGGTTTGAAGTGAGTAGAGTGTATAGAATGCTCGTTCTGCAGGCCTATCCTATCAGCATCAATTTTACTGCAAGATGTAATTTCAGTGTGGCACTTTGAAACAAAATGATCCACCTCAAAGATCTGCTGACTGGTTAAGTACACTATTTTCTATGTACATGTGTGGGTGTGTGCATACATGTATACATGTGTCTGTGTGTATTCGATAGAAATGACCACTCAATATTGTAGTTACAAAGAAAACCTTTCGTTTTACATTTTGTATGATGATCCAGCACAGACATTAAATGTGTGAACAAGTATAATTACTCTTTCAAAGTAAAGCATTTTAGTACAGGAATTGGATTATGTAAACATTTGTCCTATTACAATTTTCTTGAGTTACCTCTTCCAGGACTATGTTGTCTATTTAAAAGGCTATAGTTTCAAACACTTTCACAGTATATAGCTCTGAATTGCACTTTTGCATACATTTCTTGATGGGAAATTCTTTGTACATTGGATATCACAACAAAACAAACATTGAATACATCACAGGTACACCACAGACAGATCACAAAATATGAATGAAACTGACTCATATTAACATACAATATGCACCATAACAGCATAATACATTAACCCGACATTTACAACTCTACAAAAACTATCAATTATTATATCACTTTTATACAATTATTCAACTCATAAATGTATTCATTAATATCCTTTCCTACATTATCACTATATACACCAGACAATATCTCACTTATATATCCCAATTTATATTCTTATAATTCACTCCAAAAAAAATTATTTAAAAAATGTTACCATGGCAACGCCTTATCAGGTACAAACACAAGTGTGTCTTGCGTAACTAAATCTATAGATCATTACACATACCAAATTTGAAATAAAATTACTTAAAATTTACTTGTGGTCTGTATGTTTTATTATCATTTGGGGAAAGTTGATTTCATATGATGAATATACAAGGAAAATATACCCAATGTTATGTAACATAGAGTTTAAATGAATCTACAGATTGCTCAGAAAGGCGGCTGCATCAAACGCCAGGATCAAAGGCACAAATGCACCTGTAGAAGTCTTTTGTACATCCCTAGAAGAGTGACAGCTGTTTGAATAATTACATCCTCCAGGTACAATGTAGGAAGGGGAAGGGCATTTTGCGAGGGTTTGACTCTTTCAAAATTACCCAGGGAAGCAAACTAGCAACAGAAACATCTTACCTGTATCATAAGAACTAAACATAATTATTTTTCTTTTGTGAAAAGCTAATTGCCATAATTTGTATGTTGATTGTAGGTATGTTTGAACCATTTTTTTTTTTTTTTTGGTATACTGTCTAAGTGGAAGTTTTTGCAGGATGGTAATTATCACACATTTTGTGCAATGTGAAACAAGTGTGAAAATCAAAGTGTGCAAATATTTTGCTTGTGATATAAACTGTAGTATTGTGTTATATATTTTATTTCAAGGTAGGTATATTGTAGAGATATAACTGTTATGTTATTTGTAGTTTTCTTCACATTCACTAGTCCTGTAGCGAATGTACTGTCATGATGTGATTGAGTTACCTTGTACTGGTAGTAAGTGCTGCAAAAAACAAAACAAAACAAAAGCAAAAACAAAACCAAAAAACCTTTGTCACCAAGGGAGGAGTGAGCTGGTTTGAAGTGACCATCACTGAAATTAAAATGATTCAAAATTCATCTTCCTAGCCAGACGTGAAAAATTACTGTCACAAGAATTGTGACTTTTACAGTAATATGAATGTTAGTATTCTTCCTCGGTACAGCCTGAAGAAACTTTCAGAAAATACAGCCCAATCAATTCTAGATCTTGATTGGTTGAAAGTTCTGCTCATCATAAATTGTCTTCACTATCAAATCATCTTCCCCTCTGAAATTGGTCCAAGTATTGATGGAGTTGGACTCTTTTCCTCTGGTTTCTCAACGGTGCTGTATCTCCTTGTAGCTTCTTATCAAGGGATCTTGTGGTGGAACAATGTTATAAACAGAATGGTTGCAAATTGAAATGTGAAATCTGTGTGCATATTGTGGTGAGATGTTCCCGTAGCCATTGATATACCTCGGTGAAGCCTTGATGGATGATGTTCGATTTTCGGCGTCCTTGCCGGGACTAAGCCCGGGGATTTGTCTGACCATTTTCATGATGTCTGGCGGACGGTCTCCTGTCTAGCTCTGTCCTGCTTTCATCAGAAAGCTACAAATCCCAACAAGAGACATGAAATCTTCGTCATCCAATCTGCAGTCAATATGCTCCAGAAAATGTTGTGGTGCGTATGGTGCACTGGACCTTGGGGTACTTACTGGTGGCAATTTTTCTGTTCTCCTCGCTTGTGTTTTTCTTCTATTTTTTTGCATCTGACGTACTTGCAGATTGATCTTCGGGATTTGTGTGGATATAACTTTGAGCTACAAGAAATCTGGACATCTTAAATTTGATTACAAATATGTTAGTTAAAAGTTCCCATTGAAATGTTGGATTATCCACTATGCTATAGCTCGTAAAAATGTGGGATTATGAAGTGTTCTGTAGTTGTATATTAGTGACCAGATTTACCCAATTGCATCAATTAAAGTTCTTGGGAAAAAACTTGTGTGCAGAAATGATTAGACAAGAGTTTGGATACAACTGCATATATTATCTTGGGAATATGCTGCCTTTTTCACTCGCTGAGGACGTTTCGATTTTGCTACAAGATGCATTTCCCATAGACACTTGCCCGAGTATACTCAGGACTTGTCCTTGACAGGTTAAAAAGCAAAGAGAATATTTTGATGAAGCTATGTATTCTAGGCAGCCATATTCTTTTGTGCTCCTCCAGATGGCCAATAGAAGTTGGTTTATATTGTAGATGTGTTTATAGGAACATGTTTTTTTCAGCTACAAATATAATAGAGCCTTTTCTTCTTCTTTATTAGAGTAAGTTTCTTCAAATAAGTTATAGTCATGTTTCTGTAATGTTTGTAAAAATGCTTTATATGGTCAAGAATTTGTGTCGACAGCTGTTTCATGGAACATTTTTTCGTGGTCTGCAGGCCCCTGTGATAATATGTTTGTATTAAAGTGATCAATGCATGGCTGTTTTGCTGTCTGAAAAACATTGTCAGCCTCGCTATTTGCCACACTTTCAAAACTGGGATGTGTCCACTTTGTTTTCATCTGCTTTGACACTCTCATTCTAGAACACTAGGACACATGAGAAGTGTGTTCCAATGGCAAACAGTGTTGTTGCCGATAATTGCTGGCAGTGGTATTGACATAAACATTGATTGTTGTCACGTCATTAGAAATTGAGCTAGGTTTGCGCTCGGGGAATGCTCGCGTCAGCCGTTGGAGTGGTGAGATGGATCCTTGTCGACCCAGTACCGAAGGCAAGGTCATAAGTATCGGGTTCGCTTCCTGCGGTGGAAGCTGAAGCAAACATTCGAATGCAACATTAGAGATACAAAAATCCTCCCTCTGCTCTTCCCTAAAATGTATGCATATTAAGAATGGGACACTTTAACAAGCAACTGTTTCAAAAAATATGTCATTTTAACCCATTGAGAACGGACTGATTTTAAATGTAACACACATTTTCCATAGACACCTGCCCGAGTATTCTTGAGACTCGTCTTCAAAGGGTTAACATTTATGATTATGGAATGTATTCTATGAAGCTGATTCATAGATATTCGATTTATCATTTAAGCCTTTCTTCCTTTCATCCAACAGTGCCTAGTTTATAAATGATTCATTGCTTGTCATGTCCTCATACATGTACTTATTCTGCCATGTAGGGTATACATTTTGTACATGCTTATGTTTTCCTAAATATATAAGAGGCTCAGTGGAGTTTGCCAAACTGATTTCCCAGCTGAATGCAAGTAGACGTACCGTTGGAGTAGCGACACTTTGCCTGTTTAATCACATTTCGCACAGGTTGCCTGCCTTCATACATTGCCACAAGTGAAGACCTACATTTGACTGTACCTCATGGTACATGTGAAGACTTTGATCGCAAAACAAATTAACTCCATTCTTGTTGAAATGAGATATTTGCGATTAAAGCTGCTAAAAAACTATAAAAACAAATGAGAAAATTTTGATATTTGAAATCGTTATTTCAAAAATATTTCTTTGTATGTTACAAGTAAGGTATCTCTTGGAAGCTTTTATTTCACTCAGTCTGATGATGAACTTACCTTAAAATGTTTGAAAAAGGCGCTTAGCCCATTTTGCAATCAAACTCTTCATATGAATTATTATCAAACATGCATTTTTTTTTTTGAGTGAGCATTTCTGTTGAGAAGGAGGACCATCAAAGGTTACATCATTAGTTTGGGAGTGGTATCAATCAGGGGCGGATCCAGGAATTTTGTAAAGAGGGGGTGCCTTTACAAAATTTCAAGGGGCGCACGCACCCCTCCCCCATTTTTACTTTTTATTTCTTTTGTTTAAAAAAAAAGTAAATAAAGGGTTTGGGGCTCGTGCCCAGTGCGCTCCCCCTAGATCCGCCACTGTCGATAGTGCTGTGTGTGATAGCAATTAGTGTCTAGATTGATCAAGTTAATTAGATGAGTAGTGTGGTGGATTTGACTCCCTAAGTATGTTAATATTCAAAAGAAACAGTTGGCAAAAAGCCAGAATTTCCACATAGGTACCAGAGAATCTGAAGTCAAGTTGCATTGTCGTTTGGCTAATACAGATCACAGTGTGTATATTCAGGCTTAATCAGTGCTACAGGACTTAAAACATGTAAGGACACGGGAGTTACCTTCTGAGAATATATGATATTCAAATTCTTCACTGGGTGGATCCATATATATGCTTTTCTTCTTTTTCTTTTACTAGTGTATAAAAAAAAAATAAAGGAGAATCTGCTCAGGACATTATAAGTAACATGAGTATGAATTGCAGATGTGTATAGGTAAATAGAGTCAGAGACATGAGAGTGATGTATCTATACCTTTTGTAACTTGTATCCCTCTTAAATGATTGCATTACTACCAATTACTGATAAATTTACCTGATACCAGGGTTCTACTGTATACATGTGTATGTGGTATTTTTTGCAGTATTTACATTTTCATGAACTTTGCAAACTGTGTACAGATATTTGCAGAATTAACAAATCACAAAGATATCGCCTCCCAAATCATAGATGCATTGTATCACTTCATTTACAAGGCAGGAAAAAGTAAAGCTACACCTTTTAAAACTGTTGTTTGTGTCCTTCTTGACTGACTCCATTGTTAGCTCTCAATTACTGCATCTGCCTGATAAAGGGTACTACAATCCATAGTGTGGACCCTGAGGTTTTGATTGAGGGCACATTAAATTCCTTCAGTGTGGACCCCATTCCTTTTCCAGTGGGTAATTAGCCCATTTTCACTCAATTTACTTGTGCAGTCTTTCTTGCCATTTTTTTTTCTACATCCCCTTATCAGTCCTTCCTTTTTACCAGGTTTTACTCTGTGTCTCCATACTCAATCTATATTTCTCCTTCACTTTTCTCAAAGATTTAACCTCCTGGTCTCAAGTCTACTCCCTTCATCTTTCTACAACTATTTCATTATGATTTATTTTGAAAGACTGAACTTAGCCATATGTTTATAATTTAATGGCACTACTTTATATTTGTCCACTCTAACCTGCCTGTTCAAGATCCTTTGATGAGAAATTGATGAAGAAGTATTCAAATATGGGTTCGTTATATTCACTGTGAAAGGTAATATGACTTCTGCCAAAACGTGTTTAGTAGATAACAATAATTTAACTGAAAAGATATTACTTTAGTATATGTACATCTTTGTATTTTTATACAGAAAAAAAAAAGATTATTTGATATGCACATACCATATTCTATGACGATAGGGGTACAAATAATCGTTTGTCTCGCGAAGAAGACAAACAATCACAATCTGTACCCCTATCGTCATAGAACTGATTGCGATGGTCAACGTCTTCACAAAATTTGTCGGCTGAGAATGAGAAGGGTGTTACATTGTCTCAAATACTATGGCTCTAATAGTGGCAACTTAATGCCCTTGTCATTCTCACCCGACAAATGTACCGTATTCATCAAACCACATGTCTACCACCCATCTGTCAAGCTGTGTTTTAATGTATGTAGATGACACATACGTTGTGATTCTCTTTTCCCCTTCTTTATGTTTTTCACTTCCTAACAAGTACGGTATTACCATCGTAGAGTTAGGTCAGAGAGCTTGCGGGTGGAGGCTCTGTGAGGTACAGGGGCATAGAATGTTGGTGTTGGTGTGATTGACAGTTAGATTGTGTTTGCTGGAGCAGGAGATAGGAACAGGTAGGAAGAGAGATTGATTGATGGATAACTTGATTAATAGGAAGATTGATGAATAGATATGTGTATACACTGTACATGTTTGTAGATTAGCAGACAGACAGAGGAATATGTAGAAGAGCCATTTTCTTAGATGGATATAAAAAAAACAAACAATTGCAACGGGTTGACAAATTGCCCTGTATTGACATAAATAAGCCCCAAATTAATCAATGTTTAGTTTGGTGCTTATTTACTTCAATGTAAGGTAACTTTTCCATCAGTTTCAATTAAAAAAAACAAAAAAAAAAAACTTGATGCAAGAAATTCATTAATTTGAACGTAGAAGAATATTACCAGGTAAATATATTGACATATGGTACAATGTGATGAATATATAAACAAATAAACAGAAAGAGATGAAAAGGAAGAGAATTGATGGAGGAAGATGCATTGTGTCATATATAATGAGATAATTGTGGCATTCACACTGATGCAAATTAGTGAGATCCAAATCTTGAGATCTGCTTTGTGATCCATAACTTAAGATTTTTGCCAGTTTGGCCATAAAATCTCACTAAATGGTGTGATCAGCATCTCAATCCAAATCCCAAGATACCTCATGATTGTTTTGGAATTATCACGATTATTTTAGAAATAGGGATAATTTACAGTGTGGCGAGTGTCTGAACAATGGATGAAATAGTCTCAAGACATTTATCCCATCATTTCAAACACACATCTCAGCAGTGTACCAACACAAGGGCAAAGGTAATCATTTAGGTAGATTTCAAACATGTGCAGTTTGGTTGACAAATTATCGCAATCAGCAATTTTATAGTGGGGTAATCCTGTCCATCTGAACGGGAGCAAAAAATTGTGGTATTTTGATCGCGATCAATGTCTCGCCATTTTGTCTGTCTGAATGATGCTAACATTATGCTTTTTTTTATTCTCCATCTGCTTACCTTTTAAAGTCTGCTGGTTTTTATTCTACAGGTGCTAAGCCACCACTTATCACCTCCATTATCAAATTTTGATGAAACATAAAAAATGAGATCCATACAATCCACAATGAAATTGCAAGAATTTTATTGACAGTGGGAAGCTTGTTGAAGAATAGCAGGATTGTTCACATATATGCAGGCAAACATCGTAAATAAACCTTCAGCAAAGTATATTGGCAAGTTGGGAGCTTGTTTCTGGTTTCATAACTGCACCTGGACAAGAAAGGTTTTGTGTGCAGTTTCATTGACATATAGCGAGTCCTCATCTCTTGATTCTCTTCTGGAATTTGTTGTAACATAGATCAATCATATTGCCAATCACAATCAGCCATCAAACATCCCTGCCTTCTCAATTATGGTGCCGTTTTGCTGCTCGTTTCAGCGAACGATATTTTTTTTGTGGGAAGATGACACACTCATGATGATAGAGCATGGCGGAGAGACGGATCGGATGTTGCTTCAGAGCGGATTCCAACCTCGTCGGCATGAGATCACGGGATGAGGCCTTAGTTGAGGAGAAAGGAGTCAAAATAGTGGTTTCGTATGAAAAGCAGGGGAGGGAGTGGTGCGGGGAGAGGTGATTCTCGGCGAAGAGGTTGGGGAGATCCGTTACACAAGAGAAGACATTAGTGTGCAAACACAGAGCAAGAGAGCTGCAATCCATGCCGTCAATCTCTCGTTTGAGGCGAGACCCCAGCCGAATTTTTACCAAAGTGGGGTGCTTTTATTTGTCGTTTGAGAGTTGGGAGTCGAAGTACTTGTCCATTGCAAATAAACTTTCTGCTCGGCGTGACAAACCTGGAGGCCAAGCCAGGGTTTGATGACTCCAGCAGCTGTCGTATTACGTAAGAGCATGATAAGGATATCTGCCTGTGGCAGACCATTCAAAGTGAACTCAATTTTCTCTATCCTTTTTAAAGTTTTCAATTTTATATTCTATTGAGAAATTCTATGGTCATCCATTTTACATTTCGAACGAAAAAAATTGACCCGTAAATAACGAAAATACAGGAATAAGAAGGAGAGCATTACCAGTTTGCCGGTGCTGACAATGTGCTATTTGGCAGTGAGTTACAAAGGGGAGGTGAGACTACCTCCCTGGTTACAACAGCCTGCTGACTGGATCATTGAGAAAGCAGCTGTCGTATTACGTAAGAGCATGATAAGGATATCTGCCTGTGGCAGACCATTCAAAGTGAACTCAATTTTCTCTATCCTTTCTAAAGTTTTCAATTTTATATTCTATTGAGAAATTCTATGGCCATCCATTTTACATTTCGAACGAAAAAAATTGACCCGTAAATGACGAAAATACATGAATAAGAAGGAGAGCATTGCCAGTTTGCCGGTGCTGACAATGTGCTATTTGGCAGTGAGTTACAACGGGGAGGTGATACTACTACCTCCCTGGTTACAATCAGCCTGCTGAGAAAGAGAGAGAGAGGGAGAGAGAGAGAGAGAGAGAGAGGGGAGAGATGGGGGAGGGAGAAGGGGAGAGACAAAATGGAATGACAATAGTTCCAGTCACTGCAGTACAGGCATGCTCTGTCTGCATACGCTGAATGTCTACACTCACACACACACACGTACACACACACACACGCACCATGGAGCTACATAGCCTATGCCAAAACCAAAACAATCTCCTCCTC
Organism: Diadema setosum; assembly: GCA_033980235.1. NCBI lineage: Eukaryota > Metazoa > Echinodermata > Echinoidea > Diadematoida > Diadematidae > Diadema > Diadema setosum. Next base: position 10,109,311 of record CM067079.1, read on the forward strand.
TCGCGGTGCCCCCCCCCCCCCCCTCCTGTGGTGCTGTGGCGATGACTGATGCTTAGATTAGGCCAGGGTCAAGAAACAGGTGTTTTATATCTTTGATTTTAAGTCATTGATTGCCAAGATATGCACTGGCATTATTTACTGGGGTGTAGCCTCTTCAAACGAGAGATTTGCGTCATGCGAGGATTCAGCCACGATACACCTGTCTAAAGTTTCAGGAGTAGAGTGGAGCATGATTTGATGGTGGAATGTCTGTAGCTGTGAATTTTGATGCGAGATTCAGTGGCTAAGGGTAACTCATGAATGCACATTTAGATACTGAATCATCGGAAGTGCTTGCATTTCCGTGTCATGAGGCACTGTTTAACAGAGCACTGCTGAAGGAATGCATTCTTTTGTGTCTCACAGATGTGATATCCGTAGATTTACTACTTTTTTTCCTTGTTTTAGCAACAGTAGCAGAATCCTTATGGTTTTTGACAGATTGAGCACTGAAATAAAAAGAGAAATAGATGTTCCAAAAAGTGTAAAAGTTTGTGGCCATATGGTTCTCTGAAAATCTGTTGGCTTTTGGTGAGGCTGATATTTTAACCTGTGCTCTATCAAAATCAAATTCCTAGGGTTTCCATGGAATAAAGGTTGAATCGACTGATGGGGAATGTGGGAGAAATATTTCAATGTTGCTTTGTTGCTCGAGTCACTCTTCTGCAAACAAAAACCAAAACAACAAAGCAACAAAAGACAAACAAAACAAAGAAACAAACAATAAGTGCCCGTGGTATGAGACAACTGTAGTCTCATGTTCCGCCCGCTTGCATCGTTCAGAGGGGCCCATCTTTTTTCTCAGGGTGAAAATAGTGGTTTTTACAGGAAAGGAAGAGAAAAAAGGGTTTTGCAGGAGGTATCAATAGGAGGATCCGCCAAAATCCTGTCCAGGAGGGCGGATAGAGTATCTGAAACTTAAGCATCGGTGGAAAATTGTGGCGAGAGTAGGGAGGTTGCAGCCAAAATGTCTGTATTTAGCTGAAGTATCATCTCGGCATGAGGAGATGCATTTCAGTGTGTGAGGTTGGTGTTGAGGTTGACAACAGAGGTGTATGATTATTCATGATATACACTGAAACATCTGGACAGTTCACATTGTGCATGGGTATGATGACATATATTTAGCTTCCTATATGTGTTAAGGATTCAAGTATTAAGGAACGCAGTTTATCAGAGGGCGGTGAGTTGGCTCAGTCGGTTGAAAACATATATTCTTTATCACCAGGCACTGTTTACAGTGGGGAAAATCTGTTCTGTCATCAGGGAAAATCCCCAATTTAAAATTGAGAATAAAAATGAAATTAAAAAATAGTGAATGATGAAATCAAATTAGTATTTTGCCTAATCCATAAATTATAAGTTTGTTAATATGGAGTTTATATGGTTTGAAATTAAAGAACATTTAAAAGTGAAATACATTGAAAAAGGATTTAAATAGAAATCAATATATTTTGTAACCGTGGTATACATTTGTTAATTGGTAGATCTGGCTACTGCAGATTTGACTATGCATTTATTGAAGCAGGGTAATAGTAACTATGTATCAAAAAGCATTGTTCTCCATACAGTTGACATTCATTTCATACCTGAATACATCAAGTTTGCCCTGTAGAGCAAATGATAACAGATTTCTGTTATTGCCCCATGTTTAACGGATGCATCTGTACTAAACATCAAAGCGATTGCAGAAATATACATGTAAACTATGAAATTCCATTTCAACATTCTCGTCTGTGTCACACATTGTCACACATTCGACATTCATTTTCCCATTAAGAATAGTTTTAGGGAAATACGGAAAAAGGCTACATTTTTCCTGCATTTGAGTGCCATATGGCAGTTGTTATCAGCTCATCATAGTTGTCTGTTTTCCCTGAAAATGTTCTTGCATTTCTGCAATGGAGCATCATGCGGGTGCAGTAAAGTTTAATAATTTACCCGCTGTGCAGCGTAGTACAAAACTGAAAGAGGTCACGATCAAGAGTCAACATTTGCATGCTGCCCACCGTCATGCTTCTCCCATGCCACCTGGGAGGCGTATGTCGTCCGTACCAACTCTACCCCCCCCCCCCCCCCCCACCCCGCCCTCTTCTTAGTCCTTAACCCAGCTCGGGCCCAATTCACATAGCTCTTCTAAAAAATGTGAAATGATGCTACACTCAGCCGTGGGCTGACGAGAGCACACATTCTGTGTGCACAAGGCAGGGAGATATGTGCCTCTCTTATCGATTGCGTTTTTTTTTTTCTCTTCAGTATGTTGGGGGTTGTAGGAAAGTACAGCTCCATTGCTTTCAGGGAAGGACAAGCTTTACATGTTAGCCTTGCTGATGCGTCACATGGACCTTTCATTGATGTTATCTTGACTGGGAGTTATAGGAGATTTCCAGACCAGTTGAAAGTTATGCTGAAAAGAAAGAATAGATTTTACAAGCATATTGGCAAAAGTTTGATCAAAATTGGTAATGATTATGGAGGTCTTGAATTGTGAAAAGGAAGAGTAATGTTTATAGACACAACAGTCAAAGTTTGATCAAAATCAGATATTGATTAGGGAAGCTATGAATTGTGACGTTTACTTTCTTTGCTAAATATTCTTAAAGAGTTGTAAATATGCATGTGAGTGAGCTGATGATGTCATCCCCTGACATTTCATTGATTGTGTACAAAAAAAAAATGATAATAATTCAAATTTTTATATTTTGTATTATACTTAATCATTTGTCCTTTTAGAATTGTTTAACAGTTGGATTGATAAATTATCACCTTGTATTATACATTTTCTCTTATTAATGGAAATAAAGTGTAATTGAGTTGAATTGAATGGAATTAAGTTGAATATTAGAATTTGAGACTGAAGCATAATGTGTTTGAACTAAAGACTGGAAATTTCAAGGTTTTGTGTCAAACTTTATTTGTGAGGGGATGACATCATTATTTGATCTCAAGGAATTCACAATGAGATGCCCTCAAATGCATCTAGAAACAAATTAGGATATTATCAGAGGAGACATCTTATGAGAAATGGTAAAGTTAATGCTTGAGATAAGTATCACTGATGAAGTAAACACTGCACCCATAGCAGGAATCTGCTTTAAAACAAGAAGGTCATGCTGTTATCAGAATTTTTTTTTTCTCATTTATTTCCCATTTCAATATTTTGCAATGCGAGTGATACAAGTGGGTTGGCAACAATTAATTACAGAGTTGATGGTCATGCTAGTCCTTTGGGGTTGTTGTTATTTCAGGTTTTTAAGTTTGTGTGTTGCCTGTAGAGAGTAAACTGTTTGGTGCTCCGAAAATGTTGATTCCACACCATACCTGGAAACCACAACTCTTACGCGTATTTATTCCCAAGTGGGCACATCAGCCCGTGCTTTTATCCACCGATTGCGGTGCACTCGACAGGGCGTCATGACAAACAAATACTGACTGCGGGGCTAAAAAACAGAGAGGGAGGTTGATGCACGGCCATTGATGCTGACGTCTTGGATGAACGAAACTAACCATTACCTTGTTGATGTGCCACTGAAGTCTTGTTTACTGAAAAACAAGCACATTATAAAATTGGGTTGTGTATTTTAGAGTACTCAGTTAATTTGTTGTTTGTTTGTGCTATCTGCTGTCCATGAAGGGAGCTGTAGAATCTGTGTTGAAGTGATACTTTCATTGAGTAAGAGGTAAGAAGGTTACCATGCATGCCCAACAAAACATCCTTCAACATCACTTCCATCGTGCTTGATTTAAATTTGCTGCCTGAGCAAATATGCCCTCTTGGCAACAACATCCATGACACACACATACTCAAACAGATTTAGTTTCCTAAGAAGTGATATTCCTTTACCCGTTGAGGATGGACTGATTGTGCTACAACACACATTTCCCATAGACACCTGCCTGAGTATACTCAGGTCTCATCCTCAACGGGTAAAAAAGAAAAGAAAAAGATACTACAACTATTAAACTGCACTGCACATTGATAATAAGGAAGTTGATACCCTGTTTACAGGTGAAGGTTGGAAGGGCAGTTTCCACCCTCCTATTCCCCCACTCCTGCCCATCTGCACTACCACCTTTTCCCACTCCCCCATCCAACCCTCCCTCCCCTTTCTCTCTCCCTCTCCTTCCCTTCCCCTCCCCTTTCCTTCCCCATCCCCTCCCCTTCCCCTCCCCATCCCCTCGCCATCCCCTCCCCCTCCCTTCCCCTTCTCCTCCCCTCCCCATCCCCTCCCCCTCCCCTCCCCTTCTCCTCCCCTCTCCTTCCCCTATCCCTCTCCTTCCCCTCTCCTTCTCCCTGTCTTCTCCCTCGCCATCCCCCTTTCCTTTTCCTCCCCTCTCCCTCTCCTTCCCCCTTCCCCTCCCCTTTGCCCTTCCCCTCCCCTCTCCCTCTTCTTTCCATCCTCTTCCCCTCCCCTCCCCCTTTCCTTCCCCTTCCCTTCCCCTCGCCTTCTCCTCCCGTCTCCTTCCCCTATCCCTCCCCTTCCCCTCTCCTTCCCCTCCCCTTCCCCCACTCCTTCCCCTCCTGCTCCCCTATCCTTCCCCCTCCCCTTTCCTCCCCTTTCCCTCCCCATTCCCTCCCCTTCCCATCCCCTTCTACTCCTTCCCCTCCCCTCCTGTTCCCCTGTCCCCTCCTGTCCCCCTCCCCTCTCCCTCTTCTTTCCCTCTTCTTCCCCTCCCCTTCCCCTCCCCATTCCCTCCCCTTCCCATGCCCTTCTACTCCTTCCCCTCCCCTCCTGTTCCCCTGTCCCCTCCTGTCCCCCTCCCCTCTCCCTCTTCTTTCCCTCTTCTTCCCCTCCCCTCCCCCTTTCCCTCCCCTTCCTCTCCCCTTCCCCTCCCCTTTCCCTCCTCATTCCCTCCCCTTCCCATCCCCTTCTACTCCTTCCCCTCCCCTCCTGTTCCCCTGTCCCCTCTTGTCCTACTCCCACCCTGCTTTCCTCTCCCACTCCTACCTTACCCCACTCCCTCCTCCACTCTCTTCAGCCATCCTAGAAACTCTTCTCACTTGCATTTATTGGACGGTGCGAGGAGGATGAATAAACATCTCCTTTGTTTTTTTCCAACCTCGGTAAATGGATTCTAAAAGGATGATAACACACCACCCCTCCATTGGTAATAGGGTTAAGTGCCGCCCTGCTGGGAATGCTGATGTACAATCACTTACAAGAAATCCGTCTTTGTTGGGTTTGATGGGGTGGGGGGGGGGGGGATGGGGTGGGATGGATGCAGAACAGAATGGACCTATATTAGGATAACTTTGGCTAGATGTAAGTCAATGAATGTGTAATGATACTGCAGCTCCAATATTTCCTCATAACCTTTCGGTACTTCAGGCGTGATGAGTGGGGGATGCTATCTGCACTAGATGTGAATCCAATGAATAAAACAAGGCAAAGAATGTGGAGCTCAATCTATATTTTGTTTTGATGTGTGCGTTTAAAGCTCTTCTTGTGTGTATGTTTGTTTGTTTCATTTCCAAAATCCATAGGGTTTTGGACAATAAATCTGAAGAAAAAAACAACAACCCAAGAACATATAATGGCATTAAACCTTCACATCCAAAGATGACTGAAGGAACGAGTTTTTTAAATTAAGTCTTTGTGAACATTTTTTGGACATGTGTCAGTTTTCACTAAAAGAAAAAAAAAATGTTTAACCTTTGAACATAGTTACACCATTTTCTTCAGAAATGGGATATTCTTAGCTCAGGCAACTTGATAACGTCTGCAATACTGGAAGAAAGCAGAACCTTTTCATGTAGCTGTCATGTTAGAAGACTTGCTATACGGTCAGTTTTACAGTAAAGGGTGTAACTTTGATGTGGCAAGGGTCAAAAATTAAAGTTATGTTTCCACATTTATCTTTGCCTTTATTTTATATAGGAATGTCTATATTTTCAGTATTTTGTCATTCCAGAGCTTAATTCTTAGGCTAAATATGAAATATTAAGTGACTAATATGGAATTTTAGACAAATTCAGGCAAAAACAACATGAATGTTTTGGTCACCCACAGCGACCAACTGAAGATAAATGGTGGATGCAATGCAACTTTTCATTTGCTGTGAACATATATTTGAAATATCAAAACACTTTTCCCCAGACAGATATTTGCTCTTGCAATTATTTGAATGTGAACTTCAAATTCCAAGGTAAAAATGGTACCTGACAAACACTTTTTAAGTTAAAAGAATGTTCTAGAAGCAAGAGCCACTCTAAACATAGCACCAAATTATCTCTTGGGAACCAACATTTATCAATCCAAATCCCAAAGAAATTCGATTATTTTTAACAAAGTTGAAATTTTCAAACTTGTGTGTTTCGGAGGCTTCAGTTAACAAACTAGTGTGTTTCGGAGGCTTCAAAACTGTTAACACAAAGTTCTAGTCCTGTATTCACTTAGAATAAGAAAACTACAGTAAGCAACTATCCCAACATGCTAGAATAACAACAGGGCATCAATAAAATGTGAATAACAGTATACAGATGTACATTTTGTGGCAGTGCATAATGTTTACTCTTCATACCTATTATTATTAGGAAATTGGCTTCCACAAAAGTGAATAACAAACCGTGCACACTTTGAGCGATGCTCAGTTCGAATTTATGACATTACATGTGGCAATATGATTCTAAAGGAAACTGCAACAGTAGCAGTAAAGGTAACACTGATTAGGAACACCTATTTTGGCGGCTTAAAGTTAGCAGCAACACATGTTTCAGAGGCTTCATCATAAGTGTTAACATGCAAAAAATGTCCATTATAATGTGATATGAAGTACATTAATGCAGATTATTGTTTCCAATTAACTAACAATGTTGTAATATGTAAAATAGTATGTATTTGTATGCAGAAAAAAAAATTCCAACATAAACTATGTTAAGAAACAAAGAAAAATATGATTTTAAATCTTTATGCTCAGTTGTATATTTGCATGTGTATATCCATGACTTTGGCAATACAGAACATGGGTAGGCTACACACATGTATAGCTGTCTGCATTCATCAAACTTTTCACCATAATGCAGAAAGGATTACTTTCAAGGAGTTCAACTGCAGCTCAGACTTAATGCAAAGATAATGTTTGCTTGCTTTATTTGTATTTTATAAGGACAGTTTGTGGGATGTATATTGACAAACATGTAAACCACCCATCATAATTGTAGAGTATGTGAAATCAATTTCAGCTGTTGATGAGAATGGGATAGAAAATAGACTATGTGATGGCATGATGGTTAGATTACAACATAGCGTTGTAAAATATAAAAAGGGGAAAAGAGGCTTTTAAACATTCTTTTGCATATTATGGACTATGGCTGATAGACTTTTAAACATTCTTTTGCATATGGACTATGGCTGATATCCTCATAGAGCTCTATCAAATGCAATGATCATGGTTATAGAACAGCAATCTTAAACACCCGATCAGCCATTCCATGTAAGGGTTATCATCAAACTGAAAAAATGGGAGTCGGAATAATCAATTTATGGGTTATATTATCATGGAGATAGAAAATAAAATGGTCAAGATCCTATTCGTCTTTTTGAATCGCCTGTTGAAAAGATACATACCCTACCCATGATTGTGTATGAATTTTGAATTAAAAAATGTTGACCAAATGTATATTTCCCTATAATATGTGATACTTAGAATTTTGCTATCTTTTTCTGTGGTATACAAGTCACCTCTGCTTCATATCATTTTCTCTTTTATTTTTTTTTATGCTTCAAAGGCTTTTTTTTTTGGAGTTATTATATAAAATTCCAGTTTGGTCCGTTTTTTAAAGTAACACATTGAGAAATTACTAACAGAACTTTTACTGTTTCTAAAAATGACAACCTTTTAGGAAAAGCAGATCAAAAAGCAGCAATTGTGTTTAAATATATAAGTTTGTTTTAGAATATAAATCCACAGACTACAGTTTAAACCCATTGAATTTCAAAATACAGTAGAGGGTTGTAACTTTTTTTTTTCCAGAAAAGCCAGGACTAAACAGATTATACAGATTTCAATCATTTCAATATTGTTCTTCATGAACATAACTTCTCCAGTCACCCCACCCATGTAAACTACATGTACCCACGGCAACAGGCTATTTACATTGTATGAGTAGAGGTCTATATGTCATTTACTAACAATCCTATCACAACCATTACTATCCATACACTGTTTACTTCACTGGGAACTACATTCACAAACATGTCATAGAGTCTCACACATGTATGAGAAAAGATGTTTCGTAACATAAGCTACATTTTGTTTGCTCAAAAGTAGTCAAGTGGTTCTGCCAGCATGACAAAATATGGAAAAGTACAGTGATAGTATAAAAATTGTGTTGCACCTAGCATGCATCAGATATGACATACAGACTGACATAATAACCTGTCTGAGAGAAGTGATCAAATGTCAAAATTCCAAAACAGTACCTTGGTACTCTGTGATGCAAGTCACACCACAAAAATGATAATCTGCAAGATGTTAGCTATTTTCTATCCAATCACAAATTTATTGATTACTTTCCTCCAAATAAGTATTGGAGATGAAAGCCAAAGAACTTGTTAGGAAATGGAAAGCTGAAAAAGTCAGATTTTAGTATGGCAAAAACAAATGCCATATGAGACAATGGAATGGATTTGTCAGTGGGTTATAAATGAACATGTAAAAGATCATGTTTCGAACCTATTCACTCAAATCTATGGTAGTGAGTCAAAAGTGTAAAAATCCAAAAAGTAACTTATTTTCCACCATTTGCTTTTGATCATGCAGTAAAAATACAACCTTAAATTCAAAAGTAATATATTTCTTAGTTTTATGTATGTTTTCCTCTTGAATATCCATCTATTAAAGTCCTTGAATCTTCAGCCCAGGAATAGTGTTCAGTTCAAAAAAAAAAAAAAGAGAAAAGGAAATAGTGTATTTAACACTAAATAATCAAGTAATTATTTGGTCTTCATTTTTTAAGTCTGACCAGTCGAAAGAGTAATACAAAAATGGTATACAACACTTCAACTTCTCTCAAGAGTACAAAATGAGTTTTAAAATCCAACTTAAGAACATTGATGTGTCCACAACTACTTGCTTTGTTGCACTACTGTTGCATGATGTGGGCATGTACGCAAGCTGGAAGTCACTTTCATTACTCACAATATCTAGCCTGTTCCATTGTTTCAAAAGGAAACCTACAAAATAAATGCTTTTCACACATTTAAACAACTATCTACACCTTGCTTGATGAACCATCAAGTCTCATTCAGTCCAAACAGTTATTTAATAGACTTAGAATTACAAAATTGTAATGAAAACATTCCATTTACATGCTGTTAACATAAAATGAAGCCTCCGAAACATCTGGAAAATTAATTCTGTATGCCTTATGTTTTTATGAAAATTACGTATGTTATGTAAAAAATGATTGGTAAATTGTGTCTTTTTTGGTTGATATACACTGTTTAAACATATTTGTGAGGCAACATCCTCATCTGCCAATATTTCATCGCCGAATGAAGAGGTGAGTAATGTATGACACGTCTGCACTGTTTAGGAAAAATAGGTAAATCGTATAGTAAATCTATATTGGTGAGTAAACAAAGCAGCCAGAAAATTGAATGTGATAAAATATCTTTGGATATGTCATAAATGATCATTGGGTGAACAATAAATCTAATTTGATTTTATCCAGAGAAAATCACAAAAATGCAGTGTTAACATCCTTTTGAAGCCTCCGAAACCACTTTTTCTCTATAAAGTGTATTGGCTCAAAAGATTATTGCAATATCATATCTTTATTATTATTTTTGTTGTTTGTCCATGTCTGCTGATGATTTCATGGCATAATTTGGGGCAGACACTCAAAGAATTTATCAGAAATGTCAAATTAGATGTTTTTGCTGTTTCGGAGGCTTCAATGTGTTTCGGAGGCTTCACGTGTTAACGGAAAATTTGTATTGTCTCCTATTTTCAGAGAGTTTGGCGGATCCTAACTATTTTTGGTTTATTTGGTTAGGGCCCCATATCCTACTTTTTGACATATAGATTGGGTCACTTCTCTTATCTATATTCATATTATTTGACTAAACATTTTGTTTCGGAGGCTTCAAAACTGCTAACGGAAATTTCACTCGATGAAGTAAAATCATCACAAAATTTCAAATAGCCGTAGAATCAAGTAAACTTTGATATAAGTCTAAAGTTTAGCTATACCTTACTATTTTCAGCATAAAAGAAAGTAACCAAAAAACATCCTCTAATCATTACTGTCCATCAAAGTTTGCTAACAATTGTTAACGGAAAAAGAAGCCTCCGAAACCTCAAATTTGAAGACATAGTATTCTAAAATACAGGGCCAGCTACCAACCAAACTAATTTGGTCATTTCAATTGACCATACAACTATGCTTTTAACATAAAAAATTAGATCTCTGCAGTTGCTGTAGAAAATTATTAACATTTCAAAAATGTTACATAAATTTCAGTGCAACAAAATGGTCATTTTTAGGGTACATATGTGACTGTCAAAACAAAACGCATCAATACCTGGACCTGACTATGCTACCCAAGGTGGCTACTCATGAGGTGACTCACATGTGAAAAAATCTTTGAGATCTGTAAATCTATGTGTTCAGGGTGGGCCAAAAGGCTAAAAATTGAAAGTTACACGCTTTACCGTAAATTGACCATAAATAAAGTATCAAAAGTGTGTGACTGTGTGCTCACATTGCCCTCTTCATATGAACTAAAATCACTATAATTTTGAAGTGTCACCAGCTTTCAAAAGAACTGATCGACCTACCTTAGCCACCCACATGTTTTGTTGGTATCAGGCGATCCTGATAGACCACTCAGGGATGAGTTACCTGATTACTGTAAAACCAGAAATATTTGCATGCATGAAACTATCACAAATTTTATAGCAAAGATCCAAGATTTGTGAAAGTAAAATGCACACAAATGTTTTTTTTTTGTTTTGTTTGTACAGAGTGCATTGAATGCCAGTGGCAATTCACAAAAGTTTTGTGTAGCATAAAAGACTGTGAGCTCCAATTGCCAAAAGTTTTATGCCACTAATGTTTCTGCACTCTAAAAACGCAAATGTTGAATTAACATTTAAAAGGGCCGAGGAGTGACAGCATTTTTTGAAGTGTTGCATCCAACTTTTAAAATAACATTTTAAATGTTGAATCTAGCAGGAAAACCAACACTTTGAAAATGTTGTCACTCCTCGGCCCTTCTAAATGCTAATTCAACATTTGTGTTTTTAGAGTGTGGTTTTACAGAATAGTTTAATGACATCACCTGAGTGAAACTGAAATTGAAACTGTAGAATAGAGACATTTGAATCTTTTTAAGTGAATCAATGAAGCTGTAAATGGGAAAGCTGAATGCCGCAAAGATGGCGATCTTTCCTTTGTGATGCGTTAGGATGAGGGTGGATGAAAAGTAGACACATTATAGCATAAATTAACGTGCACACCAAAGACACATCACTAAATTCTGCACACGTGCTGCAAGAGCATTCACTCAATACATCAGCTCAATTTGTCTGGACAGCATTGAGGACATGATGTGCATTCTGTCATGCAAATTATTATTTTATCCTTCCTTTTTTTTTTGTAATTACAGTACCAGGATTCAGGTAATAGGATACATCAGTATCTCGTTTGAGATGGCCATGTGACAGATCATGAGGGCAGCCCTTTTGAAAGGCTGTTTATTTTCCATTCGATACCATTTTCCTGTAACATGCAGCTGAGAAGCATGAGATATAGGTAATATCAATTTTTCCTATGTTTTGAAAATGTGAATTGTTTCTGAGGATGTCTTTCTATATCATATGAATACTCATGGAAATTTCCCCACTCCTTTTCCCCCAAGATCTTCTCAAAGTTAAAGGGATCGTTTAGTTTTGATTGAGACTTAACTTCAGGTTTTAATCATTTTTTTGGCGAGATAGTGAGAAACCTCCTGTGAAATATGAAAGAGCTTGTAAATCTAAGAGGGATTCAATGTTTATTTGATGAAAATTGGTTTTGAAATGGCCGAGATATCCAAAATAGACTCACATTTTATTACGATCGTTTTGTTTTACTTTGTTTTTGGATGTTTCAGCTATTCCAAACCCAATTTTTATCAAATAAACTTTGAATTCCTCCTAAAATGGCATGCTCTATACTAATTCATAAGTGTTTTCTTGGTATCTGGCAAAAAAGTTAAAGCCCATTTTTCATCTCCACCAATACTGTACCGTCCCTGTAATGTGCAATTTGCGGTGTCGAGGTGTTAAGAGACTCATTATCTTTATGGAAGAAAGAGATGTGATGATTCAATTTGCAGTGTGATGTATGTGGACTAGATCCAGTGAAAGAAAGCTAACATTGACTATAAGATAATTTTTATTAATTGTAATTCAAATCATTAATCCTTTAGCACCTGAAGATTCTGTACATAATGGCCCATATTGTTCCCTGGAAGGTGCAGAAATATTGCTCTCATTTCGACAATTTTCTAAATGATGGAAAATTGCTCACTGCATGTTAATTTTTGATAATTGTAAGTTATACGTTTATAGGAAAGCCTATTAAGACTTTACCAAGTGAATGGTGTGTCACAGAAATAATTCTGACATACTTTAATTGACCTTTAGCCTCTTTCAAATTACATAATTATGTATTCTTTATGAAAACAAAAATTAATAAAGTGTAAAACTATTTAAAAAACGGACTCGTGGTTTCGAGCAGTTTCTGGTGGTTTAGGGAGTAATAACATGGGCAGTTTTGGGTGTTTCAGTCACTAATGGGTTAACTAAAAATAGTAAAGATATTTACATCATGTTTCTTGTAAATAATGTTTGAGAGCACTTGCCATTGTTTTGGGTGTCACGGGGACTAATGTTTTATGTGCATTTCTTTTTTGCTGAAATGAGCCAAACACCTCTGCTGCATTTCCGAGCCGAACAAGGCTTTTTTTTTTTCTAGAGGAGATGCCATAAATATTTAGATTGAATTAATGCCCTCGTATTTTGGTGCACCTGCATCCCTTTGCACCTGATTTTATTGCCAGCGCCCTTACACCTCGTAAAGCATCTATCTATTCATTAGCGAGCTAAACATTGCAGCCGGCTTCGCGAGAAGTGGACGTCATCGTCACATGGGTGGCTGGTTGAGGGGGTCGCGATGAGAGGGAGTGATGAATTTAGGTATGTTGATGAGATTTAAGATGCGTTCTGTCAACGTCACTCAAGTGATGTATGAAGGGAAGAAGGGCAAACGCATAGGTAGTATGTCATCGGGTACACATTGGTGGATTCATCTGGAGCGGATTCCCCACAGCAGAGAAGTGCAGTAGATCAAATTTGATAGGCTGTGAGAACAGTGTCTGGAGCATTTGTGACCTGCTACAACAAAAGAATCCGAAAGTCGGGGGAGGCCAATTTTCTGAAATTGACGTTATTCCCTTACTCTTCTGCGCAAATTTCATATTTAACACAAGTCATAAAAGTACTCGGTTGCGGAAATATTGATGATTTTATGAGATTAGGCTGAGTGGTTAAAGAAATCAGCATTTCGAGAAAAATGCCTTCAAAGTTTCCCTTCGGACGCAATCGTGATCAAGTGAAGGCAAGACAGTTTTTACCTCTTGATAATAGAAGGTACAGATGTATCTTCCTAGCAACCTCCGCAATGTTTATTCAAGCTTAGCACCAACTGTCTACGCCCAACCAATCAGTAACCAGGATGCCACACACTGACCAATAAGATTGCTCCCTTGTTGCTACGGGTGGAGCCTATCTGTGGCGCTAAATTCAAATCTTCAGACACGTTTCTGTTCTGTTGAAAGTCAGAAAATCATGGTCCGGAAAAACGCTATTTTCTTGCCCTTCCTGTGGTCATTTAGTTTCAAAATTTTGACAGATGTTAGATGAAACATTAGATTACAAAATTATACCAAAAACAGAAATTTGATTGTTATGACCGATTTTGATGATCTTACTTCAAACTCAATTTCTTGGCTCAGCTGTCAGTGACTTTCAGATCCTTTGTCATGGCGGGTCACAAGCACTCTGACTCCTATCTTCTCCCTGCCTTTGTATGTGCTGATTCAAAGATTCGAAAGTGTTTCAAAATTTGAGGTCACATTGAAATCTGCAACATGGAAACTTTATATTTGTGAATCTTTTGTGGCAAATGTGGCCCATGGATGAGTGATGCCGTGATCATGATCACGACACTATAGTGCTTACTTAGATATTACTTGTGGAGCGTGAAAACTTTCTTGATGAAATAGGCATTTTGACTCTACTTTCAGGGAGATATTTGGACTTCATTAAGATCCACCTCAAAGAAAAAAGGTAAAAGGATTGAAATGTTATGTATACATCACATTTTGAAAGTTTACATTCGAAGTGGAATTATGATCTACATTGCTGTCTGTATCCATATGTGTGAAAATGTCTTGTCAGTGATTTTAAGACTTTGCTGCCCCCCCCCCCCAAAAAAAAAAAGAAGAGCCTATTTAATTTCATCAGCAGGACAAATGATGGGTAATATTGTTTTAACATGGCGCTTTCCTCTGCTCATATTAACCCGTTGAGGAGGAGCTGATTTTGCTTTAACACGCATTTCCCCTCGACACCTGCCGGAGTATATACACGGGACTAAGTGTTCAAGGGGTTAATCCATTTCACTGATCACATGTGGCAGAAATCCATCTACAATTTTCCTCTCTTCAATAAAGGATGACCTTGCGTGGCCACATCTCATGAAACTTTCATGAAATGTTCAATGGTTGAGGTAAGCCGCAGACTAAGCTCAATTGAAATGATCATGTGTGTGAGACCATATTGTCAACTGAGAACCAGAAGGGCGTTCTAAGAATTGAGCAGATATAAAAGTGAAACAATCAATTTTCATGAAATAAAAAAAATTATGTAATCAACAGTGGGTAGATTTATAACCATTTTTTCAAATAAAGGGTAAAATAGCACCCTTCAGTTTTTAATTTTTTTGATATTTTACTAAAATTGAAAATAATTTAAAATTGGTGACACCATAATGTATAGAAGATCGAGCTGTACACCATGATACTAATAACTCAATATCCCTCCAAACTGCAATAAAGCCCTTCTGGTTCACAGCCGATGATAGATATCAACAAGGGAAATGATGGTGGACATTTTAATCAGAATGGGGTTTTCTACCCTTGAACGATGCTTTGAACCATGCAGTGCATAGCTTTTGTTAACCTCTGCAAATATGATATTCTCTTTATTTTTGAATTTATTTCATATTGTGCAAGGTGCTACACATACATCTCATTTCTCAAAAAGAAGGTCAAAGGTGATATGCTTATGGAATTGGAAGACAAGGTTACAATTTTGTTTTCGAAATCACTCTTATTACTACTACTACTACTACTACAACTACTACTACTACTACTACTACTACTACTACTACTACTACTACTACTACTACTACTACTACTACTACTACTACTACAGGTACATGCTACTGCTATTACTATTACTACTACTACTACTATTACAACTGCAATTTCTACTATTATTATCATTTGCATGTATGTTAATTTCTTTATTCACATTTTTTTAAAAACTTGATTCTGCTGTGTATGCTTATTTACCAGTCATGACTTTTTTTCCTTTCTCAGACCTACTCCGCATCCCACACAACTGTATGTATGAATGCATTTGCTCCAACCAACTATGATAGTTGTGTGTGGACTGACTGAGTCCAATCAAAGCAGTCCAACTGAATAAACTTGTCATTGTATAGCTGTGCTGGTTTCTGTCTCAATTGAAGTCATGGGGGGGGGGAGATGGGGGAAGGGGAGGGGGAATCTTGAGATGTAATGTCTGCAGAGGAGGCTACAAATTGATGTAAATGTCGCTCCATTCTTTGCGTTGCTGGCTTGCAGATATTTCTTTTCTATTTTTGTTCAAATTTCATCCAGGGAAAAAAAAAAACCCAAGACAACTCATTGAGTCCAGGCTTCTTCATTTTCCTTTGACTTGCTTTGCCATGTATTTCCACATTGCATCCAATTCATCGTGCCTTTTGCACCGACTACAGTAAGAAGTAGATCATCTGCTCAGCTCAAAATTGCATTGGCAACGACTGCTGGGGATGACGTAGTAGATTTCCAATGTCGATTGAAATGAATTCAGGTTTCATTAAACCACATCCCTTCCTTGATGTTTCAGATATGTTTGGCTGAACCCACTACAAGGCTGAATTTATGAACCGCCCGTACTCTGTGATGCTAGAACTAGTGGAAGATCCCAGCGACTCAAGTGTTGAATTCTGTGTCGTACATCAACTTGTTAATGTTGATATCTGGAGCCACTACTTTCATGATGATACTCATGATGGTAAATGATTCTTATGGTCGTAGCAAATCTAATGTGGATCAAAAAGAAGGGTGGGGAGGGGGAAAGCAAAGCTTCCAGAGTGTCCAGAATGTAACATCAGATCGTGGATGGAGTTCAAAGGAGGGTCATCTATTGACTCTGAGTGATTTGCTTGATGCTTTTTATGCCTCCGGCACCACTTCGGGTTGTCCGTCCGTCCGTCCGTCCGTCCTTCCGTCCGTCCGTCCGTCCTTCCGTCCGTCCGTCCGTCCTTCCGTCCGTCCGTCCGTCCTTCCGTCCGTCCGTAATGAATTTTGTGGACAAGGTAACTATCGAAACCTGTTGAGGTATCCTAATGAAACTTGGCATGTATGTGTATTAGGGGGTGAAGTTGTGCCTATCAACTTTTGGGTGCACATGCTCAAGGTCAAAGGTCAAAAGGTCAAGGTCAAATACATAAAATTTTACTATTTCCACCATATCTATTGAATGCCTGAAGATATTTTCTTGAAACTTAGTGTATACATGTATTACCCAATTAAGATTCTCTGGTGAAAGTTTGGGTCATGAGGTCAAAGGTCAAAGGTCAAAAGGTCAGGGTCAAATACATAAAATTTCACTATTTCCACCATATCTATTGAATGCCTGAAGAGATTTTCTTGAAACTTAGTGTATACATGTATTACCCAATCAAGATTCTCTGGTGAAAGTTTGGGTCATGAGGTCAAAGGTCAAAGGTCAAAAGGTCAAGTAAAAATATTAAAACTTCTTTTTTTTCTCCGTACCTTGGAAAATTGTTCAAGGTATCTTCATGGAACATAGTATATACATGTACTGACTGGAAGTGATTATCTAGAGAATGTAGGGTTCATGGGGTCAAAGGTCAAGTGCAAGACTTCAAAATTTTACTATTACCCTCATATTTATGCAATGCCAGCAGGGTTATTTTTTTACACTTGGTGTATGCGTGTGTAACCTAATAGAAATTCTCTGGAAGGTTTTTTTTTTCTCTTTTTGCCTCAAAGGTCAAAAGGTCAAAGATCAAGTGAAAGTGCTGAACTAACTTTATCCTCCATATCTCAGAAGTGGCTCAAGTTACCTTGAAACTTAGTACATATTATGCATGTTCTACCTGAAATCTTATGAATTTTAGGGTCAAGGGCCAGATGAAAATGGTAACAATTTACTATTCAATTCAGAAATTGCACTTTTTCTCCACACCTGTACCTTGAAAATTACTCAATGCCTAAATGTATGAATGGGTCAAAGTCAAGTTAAAGTCCTTAAATCCCTAGATACATGCTCTCCTATTCATCCAATTAAGCCTACGTCAAGGAAGGTTAACATTCAACACATTTGTGACAAACTTGTCATTCCAATATTTTGCCAATTTTGTGAAAATGTAATCACACAGTGTCCACATGTTCTATCTAGACCTATTAGGAAAATCATGCATTATGGCGGAGGCATACCAGTCGCCAAAGCGACATTTCTAGTTTTGTCTGTCACTAAAATCATGATACCAACCTGCCTTCATGTTTCTGTCCGTCACATTGCATTGTTTTAAACACTTGATTTACTGTAAGAAAACCAGCAGGATTATAAAAAACAAAGTACAGATTGCACTTTTAATCCCCCCTTTCAGACATGCCATAGAAAAAGAAAATATTCCACAAGACATGGCAGCTATGACTAATTCACATTCTGTAATGCTCAATCCTCAATTTGAGTAGTCAACATGTCTCATTGCAGTCAATTTTTTGAATTACACTGCCAGTGGGCATTTCTTTTGTCTTCCTTTCTGTCTTAATGATTTCAAAACTGGGTTGAAAGGTCCTTAAAGGTCATTGTAGCATTATGCATTTTATGTGTCATGATCTCTTCAAAATGACAGCCTCTAACTCCTCTCACACATATACTAGTATCCTCACCCCCAGACAAAGGTGTTGTCACAGTAACAGCTGTGTGTACAAAGATCAGTAACAGAAGTCCCCTTCCCCTTCCCATCCTCCACCTCTTCCCCCCCCCTACCCCACCCCTCCCATCTTCCCAATCCTACTCCTTGCTATTAGTCTCCTTTAAAGGGGTGTTATAGTATTGGCTGAGGTGAAAATTCAGCTTTTAACTCTTTTTTTTTTTTGGTGAGATACAATTTCAAGAGGAATTTAAGATTTATTTGATGACAATCAGTTTTTGAAATGGGTGAGATATAAAAAAAAAAAACTAAATAAAACAAAGCAATCCCAATAAAAGGTAGGTCCTACATTTTATTAGGATTGTTTTTTGGGGTTTTTTTTTGGATATCAGCCATTTCAAAACCAATTTTTATCAAATAAACTTTAAATTCCTCTCAGAATTATATCTCCTTTCATATTTCATAAGTTACTTGTCATTAATCTAAAAAAAAAAATCATCATCAAAAAATGTTGGAAACCTGAACCCCATCTCAACCAAAACTTTACCACCCCTTTAATTACATCACCTCTTCTGGAGAGCTTTTACTGTCTCTCTCTCTCTCTCTCTCTCCCTTCTTTTGTCATTTGAAGAGGAGATGTCGAGCCAGCTTCTTTTCTTTCACCCTTCTTGGAATTTGTCTTTTTTTTTTCCACCTCCACCGGTGGTTGGTTTGTGTCTCGCTTACTTCTGCTGCCCAGCTTCATTATGGCTAAATTGGCCTTGTAAGCCCAGATCTATCAGATGTGATTTTCGGTTGGATGTGGGCCAGATCAGTCACATGTTGGCTGAGAGAAATAAGGTAGCGATGATGGCACGGATTGGTGCCACTCGATTGCACTCGCTGGATTTTTTTGCTCATGTGAAGCTCTCTGTGTGATGTGCAGGTGGTAATGGGGGGCAAATTTCTCACTGACTTGGACTGCGTGATCAATAAATGTACAGTGAAGTGAATTAATACAAGGAAAACATTTGGGGTTTAACCTAATAATAATTATTTTATCCATCCAGAGTTAGTCTCAGTTCAATGCTTTTTATAGTTCACATTGACTGTATCACAATAGGTAGATTCCAAATTTGTAAAGAGATTTTATGGCCAAAATATTACTATTACACACATGAAAATAGTGTATATTGTTAGACCTCTTTTGTGTGTGTAATTTTATAGAAAAGTAATCATACCATCTACTCCATGTGACTAGAGAGGCTTTATCCTGTGATGTAACATTTGATATTGCCTATGCTGGCTTGGTATTGGCATAGCACCAAATTGTACATCCACTGATCATAATCTGTGCAGGTATGGAGGCAGGATTGATAGCAATACCCATTGCCATATCGACCATTTAGAAACGAGAGAAAAAGATATCTACATGTTAAAATGAATGCTTTACATAGTTTACAAAAAATATTGACATGCCTGATTTCCCAAAACTTGCATGCTGTTAAGAGCATAATTTATACTGTATGTCACTCATTCATGAATACAAATATTACTCCCATAACTTGAGTTAACTTTATAAGCTGTGAACAAACTTTCTGTTTGCCTTTTGGAGTTGGGAGTTTTATTGCCTTGTCCTTCAAAATAATCTGCACACTGGAATACCCTTGAAATAGCAAAATGATAACAGCAAATTATGAACAGTCTGTACTTCATGCAGCCAGGTGGGAAAGTTTGTATAAAATCTTCTTTTCCAATCCATTTCTTCTTTTTCTCCTTCCAAGACATTAATATGCCAAGAATCTATCTTTTTGTTCTGTTCTAGACATACTATGTACCAAAGCAGGGTCTAGAGATACCATGCTACTCATAGAGAAGAGTTTCTTTGTGTGGAAGGGGAGAAGTGGGGGGGGGGGGGGGGGGGGAGTATAATTGTCTAATGTGATTGCATGTCATGTTAAATGATGCCAGGTGGAAAATGAGTAGTTGAGTGGTTTGTCATGTCAATTTTTACCGCTTGATTCTGCATTTATGTCCAAGGGAAAAAAAAACCTCTCAAGGATTTAGAAAATGTACATGTCAATGAACCTACATTGGTGCACAAAAAGTGCAAGTAAAAACAAGATAGCTTTTGACTGTGAGCAAACTGGTTTGTCCCCCAAAATAGCACCGCTTTGATAGCTGGCTTTGATGCTACGAGCAAATTTGTCCTCATTGTTCTAAGGAAAGTAGATGGTTTTAACATTTTTTTTTATGTGGCGGCCTCTTGTGTGTAGTCCTCTGGAGTCATTTGCCAGGCTTCCTCGCGAAGAGACAATGACCGTTTTGATGTTCCCAGATGGACGCTTTGCTCATGGTCCCGCCCATGCAATATCCATCTGTGAGCAGAGGATACACCATCGCCCCCCTTCCCACTTTCTCATCCCTCTTCTCCTACGTAACCTCCAGCAGCCCATCCAAACGTTGCGCGTCCTCTCAGAGAGGTGGCGATAATCGATGCGGCCACAACGAACATTAATGCTCGGCAGGAAATTGGGAATTCTGGCCCCCCCGTCTCTTCATTCTTAAATGGGCCTCTAACCCCTACCCTCGTACATTATCTCCGCTCCTCGGTAAAACCTCCTCACATTTGGGGGGTAAGGATGACCGTGTTATAGCTGGAGATGATGAAATTTAAAGAGAACTAACCCAGCTTGCACTTAGAAAATATAGACCTGACTAATGATGAAAGGGAGCATATTTTTAGAAACCAAGGGATGTGAATAGATCAAGAAGAGTGAACAAAGGCTGGAAAAGCAAAGCAATTGTGTCTGCTGATGTGCAGAAAAGCTGTCCTGTGATATGTGACCTGTGTTGTCTGCAGTGCTTTCTCTCTTAGGAGAAGCAAGAAATTCATGACCACTAAAAGTGGATATTTTTGTGTGAGTAATTTTTTGGGGCTTGGCTGGGTAAGATGAATCTTGTGTGTTTTTCATTCCACAGGAACAGGACATGAATTATTGGAACATATGGCATGCAAATATATTCATGTGCTTTTATTTTCATGCCAGCTTCTGGTTGCGTGAAATGCGTGAAAATTTCCACTCCGCAAAAATTTTGACTTTCCAGTATTCAGTAGTATTATTTGTCAAGACAATCTTTGTTGCGCATTCATGAAGAGAAGTAGAATAGACCTTATTGGTATGTTTGGATATTCTTTCTGAGGACAATGATCGTTAAACGATTTGGAATCAAGTTTGCATTCATAAGTTGTCGCTATGTCAGGGAGCCTCGAACAAGACTTCTGGTCTTCAAAAACAATCTTTGCATCAAATTATACATAATAAAAATTGGAATGAATTAGTATGATGCTCAGTTGTAATTATTTCCCTTTTGCAATGAATATGTACCTTTTTTAGGGGGAGAAGAGAGAGAGAGAGAGAAAAAGAAGAGATGGGAGAGGGGAGGGAGGAGACAGATGGCGCTTTCAGACACACCAAGCTATCGTATATTCATGCGACGTATGGATATACGACGTTTCGATGTGAGAGCATTCAGACACAAATATACGTCGTATGGAGATAGGATAATGATTTGAAATGATGCTCAAACCATCGTTTCAATATACGACGTATATTGATACGACGTTTCAATATAAGAGCATTCAGACACATAAAAACGTGCTATATCCATATGTCATATATATCCATACGAGAACTCTCTAGTCTGAAAGGGGGAGAGTAGGAGGGAGGGAGGTGGAGGGATGGATAGGGATGATGGGGAGGGAGAAAGGGAGGTTGATGGGTGTCAGGGGAAGAGGGGGAGATAGCAAGGGAGATGAAGGAGAGATGGGTAGAGGGGGAGATATATCAGATATACCAAGAAAGAATGAGAGAAACAAGATTTTTTTGTTTTGCTTTTGAGCATCATGGTTGACCCAGTTCTTCCACACAAATGCGACTTTCTGATTTCGGCATGCAGCGATGAGCTCATAGCAGAGATAAAGACTATCCCGGAGAAATCGCCCCCAAAAATCTATACGGAGAATGAAACATCAGCTGTCTTGCTGATTCTGGTTTGATGGAGCATCATGAGATAGCAACAACCCAATCTCTTTTCCCTCCTCATCTATGATTACTCAATACACTGCTTGACAGTGTTCTAAAGCTGGCTTAGGAATGTATGTTACTCCATGAATATACAAATATATGAATATATATTGGAAAGATGAAAAGGACATATGAAGGGCTTGGTCACAAAATGGTTAAAGGCACAATTTTCAAACATTTATAAAGGAAGTTTAGCATCAAATAGAGCAAAATAAATCATTTCCAGTGATACCTCACTTGTTACAATAACAATGAATATTTGTGTAGTTATTATTAAAAATATCACATATGTTCATATTTTCTGTTTCTTTAGAGAAGTTTTACTCCCCTCCCCCTCCTGTCCCTTCCCTCCCTCCCCCCCCCCCCCCAGCCCCATGAAAGTGCATGAAATCCCTCCACCAACTTGATCTGACAATCCCTTCGTAGTGGTTGCTATGGAGTTTCAAATCCCTTCTTGTATGCTGTCAATGTACAGAGTGAGTCAGCATGCTTCACTAGATACCCTGTAATTTCAAAGCCTTGCGTCATTCCATCTGGTTGGATTTGATTTCATTTTGTCAGGAATATCAAATTTTGATGACTTGAACATCATTTGTTAAAACTCTGACATAAGCTAACAAGTTTTATCTTCAGACTTGTTTTTTTATGCAACCCTTTTTTTTTCACCTTTACTTTATGAGCTACATTGTATATTCTATATCAATGGCAATGGTGCAGCCCCTCACCATCTTGAAAATCTGTTAGCCATGGAAAGTTTATCACTTTGCACATCTTTAGTCCTCTCAAAATTATGCTACAACTTGCATATTCGTGAAGACCTTTCCATAAATACCTTTCTCACCAAGTGTTACTTTGTGGCACAGCCCTTTGCTTACCTAGTGTAATTATGAGCATGAATCTGTGTACAATTTGCATGTACTGCTTTTATAATACATGGTGTACTCTCACTCTCAAGCAGGCACAAAATGACTAATTTTGGCACCTTTGTCTTTCTCTGAGGATGAATAAAGTGATTAGGCAGTGCTCATGGACTAGATAAGGCTAGAATCTGGCAGTGTTTCATGTACAATAATTAGCTTTCAGAAGGCATGGTCCTAAAGTGCTCTTCATTCTTGTCTTTATAATATGCATGGACATGCATACCTCATATTATCCCTGTTGCTTTAAAGCAGAGATTTTGCACCTACAGTTTCCTCCACATTCTGAGAGCAGATCAAAGATGAAAACAAGTCACCATAACTATAAACGTACTAGTTGTGCTACTGTGCATAACTCATTCTTGATGTCCACAGAATTGATTAAAGCATGCTGAGGTTTCCCAGTGTGCAGCGAGAAATCGGTGAAAATTTCTTTGTTTACCATAACACATTATGATCCAAGTGATAATCATATCTGTGCTTACGACTTTCTGGTTTAGCCAAGTGTAAATGTAGTGAGAGTGATGACAGTTTTTGTTTTTTCTTTCGATACTGAGCAGAAACTCCTGGGAGTTTACTCGCACAACTGATAAAGGACTTTCCTTAATGTAGATAGTCTTGGTGTTTAAAAAAGTTTCAGGTCTGTGTATGTACGATTTAAAAAAAAAAAATCTGATACTTGATTAAAGGACAAGTTGCCAAAATTGTGCTTAAAATTCCTTACACATTCTCATTGTAATACAAATCCATTTTGACACCAACTTGTCATCATCATCATCCTAAATTACTTAGGACCTTATCAGCGATTTATAATGAATTGCTGTAATTGGTTCTTGAAGCTGATTGAAATGGCAGTGCATTAGTCACATGGTACAGTGTTTAATCATCATTTTCCACGATTTGAATGGAGTCCCCTGAGAACCAAGCCCGGTTCATGCACGGCAGCGTGCTCAGTGATGCGTGGCTTAATCGCCAGGGGTAACATCCTCACAGAGGATGGTTCTCGATGCCCACGAGTGTCATTGCAAGGCCCAACATCGCTTATTGTACCGTGAAATAGATTCTCTGCGAGGGTTTGTCGTGTTGTCCTACATCCATCTCAGCCACTGTGCATTTAATAGATATACAAAGATTTCTCTCCATCAAAATCAGCCCCAGTGGTTCCCATAGAAGCAGGACACAAAATTTAACGTATTAGAATTTAACTCTTTATGTGCCACGGTGTAAATCCCCGTGTGACACATTATTCTGAGACTGCAACATAGTCATGGTTTGGGGAAAACATTCTGTTTTTCATATCTGTGTAACTTTTATAGATTTTCATTACCCTGTTCATGTAATGAGTAAAGTTGTAGAGAAAATGCAAAGCGTTGCTTTGATGTAAATGATCTATCACAAATCTATGATTGTTTTTCTTTCAAATGACCAGTAGCTACAATATTGTAGGAGCATGACTTTTGCACATAAAATAGTGACAGAAACATAGAATCTACTCGCAGTCCAGTAGGGAACACAGCTTGAAATCAATCACCAAATAAAATGCAAGCTACATGTGACAGGAATGGAATCATGAGAAAGCCTTCCATTGTACCGTGATATTTGGTGAGTTATCGATCAGTTTGGGTGGGCTTGTGCGTTTGAGCAGAGCATGCAAACTTGGCATGCTGTCGACTGAGTCGAGCATGTGAACGTGGCACATAAAGAGTTAAGGGACCTCTCAAACTTGATATACTTCATTAAGTTAAAGCAGCCATATTGAGAAACCCCTACTACTGCCCTACAAATCTGTAGGAAAACAGGTAGAAAACTGCCCATTCACAAGCCTCTGGCCCTCTTGGGGTTTATCTCTTGTCAATATTGTCTGATTGTATTTTACTTTTTTGTTTTGTTTTGTGTTTGTTTGTTTGTTTTTTCACTGAATTAAGACTGAATTGAATGGAAATTACACTGAAAAGATCTTGGTAATCGGAGAGGATTCTCCAAATGGGAAAACACAGAAACAAATAAGCAATATCCAGCAATTACTTTGAAATGTTTCTGAACATATAACAATGGAATTTGATCATGAAGCCACTAATGGAGCATCTCAGAAAAACAAACAAACAAACAAACAAATGAACAAACAAACAAACAAAAGCATGTAGTGAAACAGTTTCTAAAAGTAGGAAGCAAAAAACAGAAAAAGAAAAAAGAAAAATAAAGTATTTGCATCTGTTCATGGAACTCTCCATATCATCAAAGATTGCTTAAATTGAATCTGACTATCTCTCTTTAAAGTAGTCTCTTTAAAGTGTAGAATGTAAAAGTAATTGTGCATGTTAGAGCCATGTACATGTACCTGTATCATAGATGTTTTTTTTTGCAGTTCCTTTTTTGTGTGTGTACCACATATTATAAGCCTACCATAAATGTCAAAGTTTGGTCACGTTCTCAAAATGTGTGGGTGATTGCTCGGCATCGCTTTAACAGTATGTCATAGGAAGAGGATGTCATTTCCTTGCAATGAGTCTACTCCTACTCTGTTAAGTATGATTTTGATTTACAAATGTACTAGTATTCTCATTTCAGGTCCATGTGTAAGATAAAACACAAACAATGAATGGCAAAGGTTATTTGTGTTGTGCAGTGGAGTTTAATTCTTGACATGATATACAATATGAAAGCTCATCAGGACAAGAGTGGATTAATTGATAACTTAGTGCATGTGAGGTTTTCAGGTAATGGCTGCTTAGCTAATGCATCTCATCAATCAAATCTAATATCCATACTTTATTGCATAAAAAATATGACATACCAAGCAGAGTGAATACGAAAAGGTCACAGTGTGTTTAGTCTGGCAGATGAAATTGCGTAAGTAAAATAATCTTAAAGAAAATCACCACAATATGGTGGTACTGTTATCTTCTTCTTGCAAAGTGGAAGCAGATCCCATCAAAGACAATCAGTCTGTGTCAGGAATGTTGTGTTCTGAGAATTTAGGATGAGGGACGATCCAAGAATGAAACCAATCACCATCCACTTGTTTTTATGCCTCCGCCACGAAGTGGTGCCGGAGGCATTATGTTTTCGGGTTGTCCGTCCGTCCGTCCGTCCGTCCGTCCGTCCGTCCTTCCGTCCGTCCGTCCTTCCGTCCGTCCGTCCTTCCGTCCGTCCGTCCTTCCGTCCGTCCGTAATGAATTTTGTGGACAAGGTAACTATCGAAACCTGTTGAGGTATCCTAATGAAACTTGGCATGTATGTGTATTAGGGGGTGAAGTTGTGCCTATCAACTTTTGGGTGCACATGCTCAAGGTCAAAGGTCAAAAGGTCAAGGTCAAATACATAAAATTTCACTATTTCCACCACATCTATTGAATGCCTGAAGATATTTTCTTGAAACTTAGTGTATACATGTATTACCCAATTAAGATTCTCTGGTGAAAGTTTGGGTCATGAGGTCAAAGGTCAAAGGTCAAAAGGTCAGGGTCAAATACATAAAATTTCACTATTTCCACCATATCTATTGAATGCCTGAAGAGATTTTCTTGAAACTTGGTGTATACATGTATTACCCAATTAAGATTCTCTGGTGAAAGTTTGGGTCATGAGGTCAAAGGTCAAAGTTCAAAAGGTCAAGTAAAAATATTAAAACTTCTTTTTTTTTTCTCCGTACCTTGGAAAATTGTTCAAGGTATCTTCATGGAACATAGTATATACGTGTACTGACTGGAAGTGATTATGTAGAGAATGTAGGGTTCATGGGGTCAAAGGTCAGGGGTCAAAGGTCAAGTGCAAGACTTCACAGTTTTACTATTACCCTCATATTTATGCAATGTCAGCAGGGTTATTTTTTTACACTTGGTGTATGCGTGTGTAACCTAATAGAAATTCTCTGGAAAGTTTTTTTTTTCTCTTTTTGCCTCAAAGGTCAAAAGGTCAAAGATCAAGTGAAAGTGCTGAACTAACTTTTTCCTCCATATCTCGGAAGTGGCTCAAGTTACCTTGAAACTTAGTACATATTATGCATGTTCTACCTGAAAGTAATTATCTTATGAATTTTAGGGTCAAGGGCCAGATGAAAATGGTAACAATTTACTATTCAACTCAGAAATTGCACTTTTTTTCCACACCTGTACCTTGAAAATTACTCGATGCCTAAATGTATGAATGGGTCAAAGTCAAGTTAAAGTCCTTAAATCCCTAGATACATGCTCTCTTATTCATCCAATTAAACCTACGTCAAGGAAGGTGAACATTCAACACATTTGTGACAAACTTGTCATTCCAATATTTTGCCAATTTTGTGAAAATGTAATCACACAGTGTCCACATGTACTATCTAGACCTATTGGGAAAATCATGCATTATGGCGGAGGCATACCAGTCGCCAAAGCGACATTTCTAGTTCTCTCTCTTTCTTCCAGGAGATTGCTTGAGATTGGAGGCATGTAACAAGTGGGCCAAGCATTTCTGGCAACAATCTCTAACACATTTCTGAGCTGAGAGAGAGAGAGAGAAAGGTAAGAGCGGGTTGCACAACTGAAATACTTCACACGTCACACCTTGCACTCGGACTTTTAATATATTTACACCATGTTGCACAAGATTGCATTGTTCTGAAATACATGCGTGTTATTGCAGCATGAATTAAACACAACATTTCCACATGCATCATAGATATCAGCCCAGCAAATTACCAGAGATATAATCCTGAGAATAAACAAACCACTTCACTTGTTGCCTGTCGAAGGCTCACTGGCCTTTTCTTGTGTTATTGCCAGCAACATCATCAGCAGAAGATATGAAATTGTCAGTATTCTGGGTTCGAGGGGGATTTTTCATTTCCTTCTTAATCCAGGTAAAGCTAGTACATGACAAGAGTTCTGAGAAGGCTTCTACATAATTAAAAAGGGGAAGAATAGTTCTCAGCAACCATTTTGTGTTATATGACGTACAGGGACGGTATTAGTCGTCTGCGTGCAAAGATGATCTTCTTAGTTGCCAAGACTATATGTAAGAAGTCAGTATGGATTTCCATGGTAACACCAGCTGTACAGTTAATCTCCCAATATGCCAGAGATGCGTGGGCAGAGTATAGCAGACACCACTGAGCTTGCCTGTTGTGTGAGATTTGTCATTTAAAATGAGGTGGAACTCCTTTCTGTCGTGTGATGTATTCTGACAGAAAATCCTTTACTTTTCTTGTGTGTGTGTGTATATATATATATATATATTATATATCTGTTTCCCCCTCAGTCATAGGATTAGTCCAAGTGAATGGCACAATATATTACTGTTACAAGTTTGAAATAAATCGCTGTAGTACAGTTCTGCAGATTATTCTCAAAGAAGCAATCAGAGTAATGATACACTGATAGGTCTAGACTGCAAATTCTGATCTTTATTTTCCATTACAATGTCATTTCAGTGTACCAACATAAAGAGATATATTTGGGTCTTTGTGCTTTGTTGCTGATTTGTTTCCCCATTTTGCTGCTATAGCCTATAGGAGTGCCACCTTTTAAACCATGAAGTGGCCTTTTTTTCCCATGTAGCCATTGACTTCAAATTTAAACCCAAATAAAGGGAAATGGATGTATTGTCATCTTTAATAGTTGCCAGACAAATGTAAATAATAAAATATAACACACACACACACACACACACAAACACACACGAAAATGAATAACTAGTATCATGCATGATTATAAAGAAATCTGCTGTCCCATGACAAAAGGAAGCAACTCTGTGGAATGAGTTTCTTTGGAAATGAAAAAAAAAAGTTTTTTGTTTGTCATTGTTGCTTCCTTTTGATATATCTATATTTTGAAAATTAGGGGCATGTGACCTCAATCTCTTCACCATCATGTAGAGCATACAAAAACTACCCCAAATCAAGAAAAAAAAAATCAGTTTTGATAAAATTCAGTGTTGCTTCCTTTTGTCATGATAGGATGACAGAGATGTACCACCCACTCCTTCATCCCTTTAAACTTCTGGGATGGGGGGGGGGGGGAGGGGCAGGGGGAGGGGGAGGGGGAGGGGGAGGGGCAGGGGGAGGGGGAGGGGGAGGGGGAGGAGGATAACAAGTTTGGATTGATTGGCAGGAGGGGTTCTTCTCATAGATGCTTCCATTATGTAACTGGGGTATTTCTATGCACATGGAAGTGAAGAGGCCCTACTTGGACATTCTCTTTAAAGTAGCACATTGTTTCGCAATCCCTCGTTTGGGCTGTAGGGTAGCTGTTTGCCGACATGCGTCATGTGCCAGCAGAGATGACACATCTCACGCCCCTGTGTCCCGGATCATGGTCAAATAATTCGATAACCTAGAAAGGACACATGACCACACTTCAGAAGATGCTTGATTAGAATTCTGGTCACACGTACATCATTTTAGTCAATAGCTGGTCATTGAACTCCATTCTAACCAGTCACTTGGACAAAACTGCTTTCTGCATCTATGTAAATGATCATGAGGTCATGGTAACTTAATAACAAAAGTTATGATGCATTCAGTGCATTCCCACAATAAACAGGTATACTCATTGTATCAAATGTATGGATTCATTAAGTGCCATACAGATCTGTAGTACAATACAAGACCACACTTTGAAAACATTAGTCTGAGTCATCATTTCATTGGTTGTTACTTTAAAACGGTATTCTGATGATAAAAAAGGGGAGCAGTAGACCCATTGATAACCTGTTGGGCATTTGCCTTCTCTGGTAATAAACTGTTTACTGGTCATTGTGCAGAGAAAATACCTCCCTCTGGAGATCATGTTCTCTGTATTCCCACATTCTTCAAGCCTCAGCCGGTCTTATTGATAGAGAGTCGGGCACGTGCCACGAAACGGGGGGATTGGCACTAGTTGGATTGCGCCCTCGGGGTCACCGTCAGAACCAATTTCAGACGGCAATCCGTCCTGTAATGGGGACATCGCATTCAATTTGAAGAGCTCATGCTGCATGCTGTATCCATACAGATCATGGCTTCCGTCAGAGTAATCAGCGTCGCGGCTGCCCTGCAAGCCGCGCCTGAAATACATCTATGTTCCCTCTTGTGCGGCCGTGTCAAAACTTGTCTGGAAGAAATGGGGCATTTTAATCCAGAAACGTGTGTCTTTCCTCTCCTTTGCTTGAATGTTTCCGCTGGTTTGTGCAGGATTGATTTCACATTCTTTTGTGTAGTACAGTGCTGTTTCAGCAACCTCATTTTCTGAAGACACAAGCCATTTGCAATACTGAATAGAGTTGAAGCACTGAGGATAAGAGTTTAATATGTTTAAGGAAAAACCCAATTTGTTGGAGTTACGGAAGGCTTATTCTCTGTCTTATCCCCCACTTCCAAACAAATAAAAGATAAGCAAGAAGAAGTCCATTCTCTACCAGCACTTTTGCTAACTTTTAGTTTCTCCATTTAACAAAATTCTCTTCTTTTTTTTCAATCATCAACATGTCATAATGAAGTTGAATCAAACTACACCTTAATTTGCTATTCTTATGTAAGATAATCATAAGTATGTAAAATATGCATGCAAAGCTTTGCATATCATTATATTCTCATAAAATTTCATGTTATCATATCTTATGTAATTTCATGTAATCATATTCACATGTAAATATGTTAAAAAAGATATGTTGTTAATAAGTAGAATTCAACTCAACTCCACTCAAGTTTATTACTAAGTCATCTTCTGTAGATATGAAAACATTGTGCTAACCACATACTTCTCTGCTTGTTAACAAATGTCAGATGTTCCCAAGACTGCCTCGTTGTCATGGCAATTGTGACAGAGGGTTGATGGGAGAAAAAAAAAGACCCCAACAACTCAGCAAGCTTGTACAAGTCATGCGATACTTTGTAATATCTGTTTCAGGAGTGACGTCGCTGCTGCCATGGCCTTGGGGAATGGTTTAAGAGATGTAGGACGCAAAACTTCTCCCATCTTGCAAAGATGCCTTGCTTCTTAATTTTCGCTCCGTTGATGAAGGTTTTGGGGCGCAAGTGCCATTCGTGCATAATTTAGCTGCGATATTTTTAGTTCATTATGTCTGTTCTTTTTTGTGATCATTGTGATTCTGGTAAAGAGAATACTTCACATAGCCTTGTATCAAAACTGTTAGAAAAAAAAAAGGAGGCGGAATCAATGAAATTATCACAAACGTAACCTCAGAACCCATTGTGCATCTCCTTGAGAGAGGGGAAACATTCTTACAAATGGTCAGGCAGTGAAAGAAAGTGAAATTTTGACAAACAGTTTTTTATACCTGTAGTGTGCAGACATTGAAATAAGTGCCTAATGATTTAACTTAGTGTGGCTCTGCATGCGCAAAGCCATGTCTGTTTTGCTTCTCTCTCTAATTGTCAAAATGGCCCCAATACAGTCATGCTTGCTTACACATAATTGTCTAACATAGAATAGTCCTTCCAGTGGATATATGTTGGGCAAATTCTCTCCAAAAATTACTACAAGCTTTTGGATACTTGGTATGGAAATTGAGTAGGTGGTATTTGATGCATGGTGCTTAGGTACCTTTTCAAAGTGCAGTGATTATCATGAACTTGATATGTTTCCTAGACGAGGATTGATAAATTTAAGGAGAGGTGTCTGTCCGTCAGCCAAGGTTTGTTGGACATAAAGCTTTCATCATATACATGTCTGCTTCTGTTTGGAAGACTTTTAGTGGTTGAGGGATGAATTTGACTAACTTCGTGATTTAAAGCCCTTAATCAAATAAAAAGATATAACCTTTAGTGGAAAGCCCTACCTTTTTAAGGATGAATTAATTTAAGATGTATAATGTGCATGCTTATATGGCTCAGACGAACAGCTCACTTTAGGATGTACATTTTTAAGAGAGTTGTTCTCATCCTGCTGATGTGGAAAGCTGAGTCTGAAGATTTGTATGTTTTGTATTTTTCAATTGTTATTTTACCATATCACAAGGTAACAGGATGGTATTTGTCTTTTTTTTCACATTCAGAGAAGAGTTAACCAATTTCTTTCAGAAAAAAATAAGAGGACAGTTTTCTTTTTCAGAAAAGAGAAAAACTTGTATTTAGTATGAGCGGGGATATTTTGGAAAATCAAGATAATTTTGTGCTTTATCTTCCAATGTTTGTATATTAGTCTACAAGACATAGAACATTGCAGTTGTTCCTTATGGCCCAGACATTAACTAATGTAGTAGACACGTCTGGACTTCTTTTTGGTATTTTTGAGTTTCCCTCACTTCAGATAAGAAGTAACTGTCATTATCACACGTGATTTTGCAACACAGTATTAACAAAACTTTAAAATATAAGATTTTCTTGTTAGTTTTGGTCTGATGTTGAAAAACACTGAAAAATAAGATATTTTCTGTGTCATCTTCACAAGATTGGACATTCTTATCCATGAAATAAGGGATTAAATAGTCAGCCTCTGGGAGCAGGTGACTACAAAGTTTGCTGCCCAAAGTACTTTAAACATCATTTGTTCATATTAATGTGTCTTGAAGATGTCAAATTAACTTAAGATACATATATAGATATAGCAGTTTAAGGACATGCAAAGAATTCAACTGAATTTTATGAACTTATCCATCTCTGCATGATGATATGTATCTGAACCTGAAATCAGCTTTAAAGATTTTTTTTTTTTTCACAGAAATTAATTTCATGCATCAAAGCTGAATAGAGAGTTATAATGCATCCCTCTCTGCTAGACATGTTATAATCCAGCTTTCTACAGCCTTATTAAAGAGGTTTTTTATTATTTTTTTTATTGAGTAAAATGATTTTGTGAGGAGCCATACAAATCCATGGTGGCAACCTCTGTCAAAATAACGAGGTAAGTCTCAGCCTGAAGTCAGAGAGATCTGTAGATTATTTTGAAAGTTGGGTGGGGGGGGGGGGGGGGGGGGGTGAGGGTCTGACAAATATGACCAATAAATCATACTCTTTCTTTCAATTGAAGCTACTTCCCCCTTCTACTCGACTCCCCCACCCCCTCACCCCCACCTCTCCCCAAGTCTGGTGAGCATTCTTATGAAATAATTTTTGAAGGATGGAAGGAAAACGCTGCTCGCTGCCTCTACATAATCATGGTAAAAGTCACGCCATCCATCACAATTACTCGTGTTTGCCGACTCTACCCGAACATGGAGCCTAAAAGGCTGTCAAGAAGTTTGTCTACTGGGGTGACTATGTCCTTTTTTTTTCCCCCTTCTTTTTCTTTATTTGCCTCAGACTCTGTTGCAGACAAAATTCTCTGCAGAAATATGGTTTTCCAGGGCATTCTGTCAGATCAAGCGTCCTTCACTCTGGCTTGACTGCTTTGCCTTAATGCCAGGGTCTGTAATTAAACTTGAAAAAAAAAAGAAAGAACATATTTCTGCAGGGCTTTGTAGCATTTATGAGTGAATTTTCTGGGATCACATACTGGATTCTTTTTAAAAACCCAGTTGATCAGTATGAATGATGGTAGAGTAAACCTCACGCCACTGACCAAATGGAGGAGCTATGCCTTGATCAACCGCTTCTGTGACCTCTCCCCATATAGTTTCAGTAATTCAGAGTCTCGGTGTTAAATTTGCTGCCTTTGTGTTTTGCATTAATCTACAACCATGTAATTGAAAACATTTATGTATTTATTTTATAAAAGCTTTGGCTTAGCAATTGTACATTCTATGTACGAGATTGCATTTGCTGCCCAGTTTTCAAAGAAATTGTATTGAAAACTTCGAGCAGAATTTGCTCTGATAAGTAGCATTGTAGACATAGGAATAGGGCAGTGTGGGAATAGCTTTTGCTCACCTGCTTTTCTCTCAGATGTTTGTTGTCTTTTTTGTTTGTTTGTTTGTGTGTTTGTTTTAGGGGATTGCAGGATATACAGTTTATATGTATAAAGTTATGGTTTTGATTAATTTCAGTACCACTAACAGGAAGTGTTATGCAGGGGTACTAATCGTTGTAACAGTAATACATGTATTTCTAGTTTCTTGTGACACCTCCCAAAACATTGAGTAAGTGTTGGGTGCAACTTTTAAGGGGTATTTGTCAGTCGATGGGGAGATTATTGTAATAGGCAAGTTAGAGTCATATGGAGCCGTCAAATGCATGAGTAATGGATGGGGTGAGAGAATGGGAATACATCTTGTTGTGGCTGCATGGTCGCCTGCTTAAAGAGCGGGGCGAGCGATTTATTGAGGGAGTTTTCGATTTCCACCATGTTTACAGGTGCATGTTTGCAACCGGAGCTGGCCACGAGACATAGCGCTGCACGCTCTTGTTTGTAAACATCTTTGCTTGCAAGCTCTTTCAGGGGGAAAATTTCCATGATCAGGAGGAATTCCTGTTCCAGTTTAAGAGTGAACCAAAAGCAAAGCAACACAAGTCACCATCAAAGCTTAAACTGGCAAAGTTTCCCACATACTTATTACAGACACTGTGAGCAAAGATCAACATTTGAGCATTTTTCTTTGATTTATTGTGCATGTGAATGTTAAATTCTTTGTCTGTCCTCAGGAGTGAATATTCTAACAACATACTTGCCAACTAATAAGATTTTATCAGATTCAGTAAGATTTTTTACATTAAAAATAGCAAAATAAGATTTTCTGTCAGAGAAATAAGAATTAAAAAATATATTTAGATCTTCCTTTCATGTGTATTTTCTGAAGATTTGACTGAAAGTAAGATTTTTAACTTCAGTTTGCATATAAAATAAGATTTTTGCAATCACGAGTAAGATATTTCATCTTGAAATGTTGGCAGGTATGTAACAAGGAATGAACATAAATTCTTGATTCCACAAAGATCTGTATTGCCTACAGTCTTGCGAACTTTTGTTTTTGTTAACACACCATTTTAAGGTCGAGCCCCACACTACATCACGAAACAATCGAAATTCATACCTTGTAAACATACCCACAACCTTTGTAGCTCCCAGCGTACATTACTAAGGTCTGCAAACCTCATCACATAGGGCAAAAATTACACACTGTATAAAGGAGGTTGGACATTTAAAAAGTGACAAAATTGTAGAAATTTAACCATCGCTTATTAAAGGTTTATCATTGTTCGCTGCTTTCAGACAAAAATTAAAGCATATTGTAGTAACAATATCAAGTACATCAGTAGCTCTGGCAGTAAAGTAAAGTGTTTCTATATAGTTTTTTATGGAAATTTATATTTGTAATTGTCTTTTCCTTCCTTTTTCTGTTTGATATCAAGTCCATGTTCACATGGCTCGTATTTTTGTTGTACAGCTGGCCCTGCAGGTTGCCTCATTTGTATGAAGGCTGTAAAAGTGAACATTTTGGCAATAGCTATTTTATGTGCCCATTCGGGTAAATGAATTTTGCATGTTTTTAGATCTGCAGACAAAAAGGATAAGATGTTGTTACTTATCACAAGCAAAAATATTTGGATGCTTTTATTTTTTAGCTAGCTTCATGTCGCACGAAATGTGTGAAAATTTCCACACTGCAAAAATGTCCACTTTAATTATACTACTGTTGTGCCTTATTCACACATTTAGCACAAACAATGATCAAGGACTAATCAGTTTCATGTCATTATTCCAACAAAGAAAGAAAAAATACCTAGCTATGAATCAATGCTTCTTAACTATACACTACTTATTTCTTCAATTGTTTGAAATCCAGTGCCATCCAGATCGGGATTACGTACGAGTGTTTGATGTTTCGATTCATTATGCCCCAAGGCTATGGGTAAGCATCGTGGTGTAATGTTGACAAAGCTGCCTCCCATGGGACTCATGTTATTGGAAAATGAATCGCGTTGGTAAATCCTGCGCTCACTAAAGCCAGGGTTGGTTTAGTGCAAATTACAACCTGTCCTTGTGCAAATTCACACAGAGTGTTAGAAAATACATTTGATTACAAAAAGAGTGCACTAGGAGTAACTCACCTTTTTGAGCTACCAGAAATATGAGCTAGTCTTAACTAAACTCAAAACACAATGTGTATTTTGATGTTCATGGTAGACCACTTCTAGAGTTGAAACCTAGGCTTTATCCATTTTAGAATCTCGTTGACCCACAAATATTTCAACAGCCTAGAATCCTTTAACCTGTTGAGATTTTGCTACAACAAATGGGCAGGGGGCTGCAACAATAGACCCCTGCCCGAGTATACTCGGGACCATCCTCAATGGGTTAATAGCCTCCATGACGCCCAATCAGAGTAAGTGACAAAGTGACTTCAATTTCTACGGGCAGAAATTCCACAACATATTAAAAAAACTTGTCACTCCAGACATACATGTCCTTAGTACTTTCATGAAGCTTCCAATTTGACATGATTTGGACAAATTGCTGCAGAGAACATTACCCCATGTGATTCTAGGGATAAAGTTTAGCCCGTCGAGGACGGACTGATTTTGATACAACACACATTTCCCATAGACACTTGCCTGCATATACTCGGGACTCATCATCCTCAATGGGTTAAAAGAAACCACTCCTCAATGGGTTAAAAGAAACCACTCCTCACTGTCGCGGAGATCCTTGTTCGAGCATCAGCCCTTACATTGTTTATTGGAAAAAAAAAGTTTCAGTAGTGTCAGTGTGGCATGCGAACCTCTCACCTGTGGTCTATCAAATAACTCAGTACAGCTATTGTCACCTTGATTGGAGTACTTTTATTTGACAAGAGATGTGTTTTTATGCTGTATCCTTTCCAAGGACATATTCAATGTGCATCTATTTCCTGATGTCCGGGTATTTGGTGAAGATTAAATTCGACAAACTGGTTCGTCGCTCCAGGAGTCCAAAACAGTCGAAGACAGGGGAGAACATCTGCTCCGTGTTGCCATTGTTTCCTCCTTGTTTTATCTTGCTTTCTCTCTGTCCCTATCTCTTCCTCTTTTTCTTCTTTTTCTATTTCTCTCTTTCAGGAGGCCTACATATCCGCTGAAAATAAAACTCTGTTTCCAGGAGACAGATGGAATTCAGCGATGGTAGATTCTCATTCCGTGGTGTGCTATTACCGAATTCCTTACCTGTTCATCTCAATAATTGATTGGGTTCGGAGTTCCCCTGTTGGACTCTGTCCAAGATGGGAAGTTGCACCATGTGCTGACCAGTAACACCATTATCTGGTGTCTTGGGTTTGTTGAAGGCTACCCCCCCCCCCCCCCCAGCATCCCCAAGCAGGTGTCTGTGGGAAATGTGTGTTATAGCAAAATGAGCTCGTCCTCAATGGGTTAAGAGAAGGAGCCCAATCGATATTAAGAGTGAAGGTTGGTGACATGGATACCCAATCATCAGATATGTAAATGAGTGTGTCTGATATGCTGATTTACATTTTTCTTCACTCAAAGCAAGGCAGTGCAACTTACTCAGGATATATTATCGAGGTCAGGCTCATATCAAGTTATTCTAGATTTCCATCTGCTGACTCACTTTTCCACTTGAGATGTATGTAAATCATATTACCAGATGCTGAGGGAACAGCAATCTTTCAGTTGCTTTTAAAGAGCAGTTGCCATTGAAGAAAAAATATCCTAAACATTGATACAGTTAATGATATGATGTAGAATCTGTGCAAAAACAATGTCGTAAAATACACCGAAACAAAGGACATCACATCCTGGTTATCGTGGTGTTTAACTCAATACCTTTTGATCAGTTAGGTCATGCAGCATGCTACCTCCTCAAAGCTAACATCAAGAAAACATCTTGTACTGGGAGCTACTGTAAAAGTGGACATTTCATATTACTAAATTTGGGGGATTGGCCACCTGAGATGAATTTTACATGTTTTTAATTCCGTGGAATCAAGATATAAGCTAGTATTGCATGCATCAAGCAAAAAATATTTGTATGCTTTTATTCACATGCTTGTTGCATGTCACATAAAATGCACACAAAGTTCCACACCGTTCCACACATGTTCATGTTTAATTTTTTTTTTACCCGACAGCCACTCATATTCTAATAATGGCAAAGAATGCAGTTGATATCAGTTTGTATCATATCCAAAACAAGAGAAAAAGAATTGAAAGATATGTTAAATTCTCCTAGAAAATGCAAGGAACATCAGAGGACTAACTTCAGTTGCTGTAATGCCAAAAGACAGCCTCTGATCTATATTATGCAGCCGTTTTGATGCCAATGGCCATGTAC
This sequence comes from Diadema setosum, assembly GCA_033980235.1. NCBI lineage: Eukaryota > Metazoa > Echinodermata > Echinoidea > Diadematoida > Diadematidae > Diadema > Diadema setosum. The sequence goes on from CM067079.1 coordinate 10,147,724, forward strand.
ATAGAGGAGAGAACTCCAGAGGATTCTGGCCTGTAAAAAAAAAAAAAGAAAATGAGCTGCTACCTTTAATGGTCCCCTGTTCAATTAAAGTGTCAAATCTATCAAGTTACTCACTTTCAGGATACAAGCCACGGGCTTGGGAGAAAAAAAAAAAGAAGAGAGAAATAACTTCTGTTGAGGCGTACTTCAAGTGCCCATATATGCTGTTTGCTGATGGTGGACTGTTTCTTTGTGCAGTGTGGAGCCTGTGGTGGCCGTACACATTCTCTGATCATTGTGGGAAGAGGCAATGTTGTCGTTGGCAACGGAGGAGAGCATGAGGGACATGGTTGAGAGTGCAAAATTACGAGTCGACACGACTGTCACACGACATGGCTTTCGTGATCTTTGGAAGCATACAAAAGTCTAAATTTGGCAAGTTTTAATAGATTGCTACAAGGCTGAGTGGAAAATACCTTTGTCTTTTGCGGAATGTGCCCTTAAAACATTTAGAATGAGGAAGTACTCCTCTTCAAGATCTACTGCTTGGTCCCATCTTAATCGTAATCATGAAGAAATAGTTTATAAAAAAGATCAGTTACTGTGAAATTAAATGGAGTAATTATTGTCAGTGAAAGAGAATGTGAAATTGTATCCAACAGATGATCAAGTCACTGGAGAAAGACGTAGGCTCAGGTATTTTTCAGTATGAGATAAATCAAAAGCAAAACAAACCTGTATTCTTCTTTGTGATCATTTCATCATTCCATGAAATTCAACGGATAACACATATTTGAAACACAAAGAATTCATTTAACAGCAACCAAGCACATCCTTGATGCATACTTAAATCACAAATGGCCATGGTTTGATTCATAATTGTATGGAGAAGAGCTGAGTTTTAAGTGTACGAAACAGCATCAATGCCACAGTGGAGAACGTTGGATAGGGAGGCGTGTACATGACAACCGATCGAGACACTTTAAAGTGTCAGATTTATGATTAGCGTCATCCCTCCCTGGAAGCCGATATTTAAACGAGCAGACTATTAAGTGAAGACAGTAGCCAGTGTTGCCTTTGTCACCCAAGCTCTGTGCAGGGTTACGCCAGGCCAAAGTAAGTAGGGCAGCTCCATAAAACAGGAGAGGACTAATTTTTTAAAGAGCAGAAACAATGAAAACTTGTTCATGAGTAAATTAGTAAGGAACATTGTTTTGTTTGTTTGTTTGTTCATTTCCATCTGAGAAGATGGCTGGATAGCCCATATTCAGCTACATTAAGCTGGTCTTCCATGGGGTCCAGTTGGATGTGAGGTGAGACCACTTCAGCGGGTTAAACACCCTGCTCTTTGCGATGAATGAATGAAGCGGGATCTTTAACGTGCATGAGTTGTTACTCTCTCATACACGGGACCTCCATTTTATGTCCTATCCGAGGGACAAAATGTTTTTGCCTCTTGCTAGAGGGGATGGTATGCTTACACACAACATTGCTCAGTCCAGATAATAATAATTTATTGTAGTCTATGTTTATTTTTTTTTTTGTGATGGATTACCCATATAGCACCTGTAGTTCTCTGCTAAGCTTCATTGATGTGTAGTGCTGGTACTGTTTTATCGAAAAGAGGATCAGTTTTTTTTTTTTTTTTTAAAGGGGGGGGGGGAGGGGTGAGTCAGGTGTTTCCATCATCACGAAAATTGCTTGCAGTATAATATGATGGTTATGTATAAGTGGCTACAGACCTTGACTCTCAATCACTGTCAGTCTGCTACAATAACCTTGCTAAGTGCTCAGGTGGAATACAACTTTAAGGAAAAGTAATCATTAGCAATCCAGGGATAGTTAGTAATCAATGTACGAAGTCATTACCATCCTGCTTTTGCTTTAGAAGCAAGGTGGCTTGAAATGCAATGACGTACATGTCAGCTTTTATTTCCAGCAGGCTATCTGTTGCTTCAGACTTATGGCTCGTGACGTTTTGTTGTGCCACAGGGAGATTAATATACATTCTGTGAATCATATTTGGCAGCGCTTTGTGATTGCCTCTAGAGTTGTTTGTCCTTTGGGCAACATGCCACTGTTATTTCAAATGCCACGACTCCTCCCCCGTCCGCTTCAATCACGCAAAATGCGAGGAGCTACTGGTTTCAGTTACACGAAAATGATTTAGCGTGCGCAGCTTGACGTAGAAGAAAGGACGGGACAGCATTCTTCATTGTTGTTTGTAGTGTCACCCAATACGAATCAAACGTCCGTGTGCTAGCGGTTAATCTTGTTGCTCTGCTCGAGGTCTATTTCTCTATATCTCGCTTTCACGATGCCTGTCTCAAACAATGACTGTCTGCAGATGGGAGGCACAGGAGACAGCCCCCTCGCCCAACCTTCATTTCTTGACTTGTGTGCATGTGTGTGTGTGTGTGTGTGACACTTGCCATGACTGTACCTGAGTAAAATGCCTGAATAATTTGATGTCAAGTGATGTCCTGAAATATAAACCCATAAGATTCAAAAGGAAGTCAGTGGATTCATATCCCATTTGTACATTGCAGATGGATAAGACAGAGTGATACCTGTTTCTGTACCTTTGCATCGACGGTTCTGACACAATATCAAAGCAGAACAGTGATACCTGTAATTTGGCATGTGAACTTATGATGATTTCTTCAGGTCAAATAAGATGTTTTTTACCCAAATATTCATTTTTCCTTAGCATAATTATTCATGAACGAATGAGAACTCAAGTGTGATATTTGATAGCATTTGATATTTCTTCTGAAACACAAACAAGTCATCAACAAGTGAAGGATGTTAGAAATTGGGTAGCAATTTGCTAGTATTGAGCCAGAAAGGAGGGAGGATGGTGAAGGAGAAGGTAGGAAAATTACAAAGATAGGACAGACAAGTGAAAATCTGAATGATTTATCGTGAAATTAAGCAAGAGAAAAGGTTGGTAAGCGATTGAAAATACAGATTTGGGTGGATCCTATTGAGGACTCCTGTGGGAAAAGGGCTATGGGAGAGAAATAGCAATAGTTGAAAATGTAGTTATGAATAGGACTCCTTTAGAAGGAGGAATGTAGGGGAGAAGACAAGGTGATGTAGTTCTTAAAGGGATCATTATAGTTTTGGTTCAGGCCTAACTTCAGGTTTCTAACAGTTTTTGGCGAGATAATGAAAAACTCTTACGAAATATAAAGGAGCAAGTGATTTTAAGAGGAATTCAGCATTTATTTGATACTTTATAGAAATTGGTTTTGAAATGGCTGAGATATCCAAAACAGAGTGATCTTAATAAAAGTTGGGACCCACCTTTTATTACGATCGCTTTGTTTTGCTTTGTTTTTGGATGTCTCAGCAATTCCAAAACCAATTTTCATCAGATAAACTTTGAATTCCATTTAGAATGGTATCCTCTGTACTATTTCATAGGTGGTTTCTTGGTATCTCGCAAAAAGTTAAAAGCCCAATCCTCATCTCCACCAATACTGTACCATCCCTTTAAAGGGAAGGGAAGAGGTGTGAGAGGGGAGGAGGGAAATGGGAGGGTAGCTCTGAGAGAGATATACAGAGAAGTATTGAAGATGGATGGAAGATTTCAAATGAGGTAGGGGCATAGACCTGGCTTTGCAAATCAGTCGGTCCCCCATGTTGGCACAATTTGATCATCAAGCATTTGATCAGGTTGTCTGGCATTATTTTGCACTGCATGCTTCACCCCTTGTACGCGTCGTCATGGAAACCACCAGACTATGTCTCGCTGCAGTTTCCGAGAACAAGTGGGCAGGAGGCAATCCCACATGATTTGGAATATCAGTCATGGGAAGTCAACTTTATGTCGTTACTGAATACAGCTAACTCTTTAATGAGCTGTGAACCATTCTCTTCTCTCCAGTGGTGAAAGTGGTGTCTGCTTGCATTCATTATTGTCAAAATGTGTTGCTTGCTTTTGACAAAATGTATGCATCATGAAAATTAAAACTCTTTTTTTAAGATAAAAATCCTTGCCAGACTCTTTGTGTGTATGAATGGTGTCTGTACATTGTACCTCTCTGGCAAGTCACCTCTCCAGCATGTGAATTGGTAAACACATTGTTCAACTGGTATCAACTTTTTTCTCTTCAAGGGGAATATAGAAATGGATAAAACCATATATTGAGAAACATTATCTGCTAGATGCAAAACACATTTGGTCACATTGAAAAATAGCCATAGGTATCATAATGTGCATTTTTCAATTTACTTTTAAGAATGAGTATCTTGAAGCAGATCATATATTTTTTTTTTCCAAAGAAAATGTCTGTTTTTAGTCACATTCTGCGAGATGCCTGAGAGTTTTGTTTTACGTGTATGTGTGTGTGTGTGTGTGTGTGTGTGTGTATGTGTGTGTGTGTGTATTGGTGTGTGTGTTGTAAGGTTGCCCTTGTTGTGTAGATGTCTTAAGAAAAACCTTCAGAGAAATTCTACCAATTTGTTTATTTGTTTATTCATTTTCCATTTCACATTAGAATTAAAGAATTACACAGAAAACTTAAATCATACAAGAATAAAAGATTACAAAATGGATGGATTGCCCATTTCTGATGATTATTAGAATGATTCTGTTCTTCCATAGGGTCCAATAAAGGAGCAATGGAGGAGAATGGGTTTGCTTCATCTTCAAGCATACTACATCATCCTCATTATACAACACACAAATCACACTTTCTTTCTCCGTCCTTTCTCTACAGAGAAACAAAATTTAATCCATCCTCACATGAACTTGCCCTCTCCTTCGTCTCTTCATACCACTGCACCATATGACAATAATATGAGCCTAGCTTTAAAGGTATCATTTACCATTGGGAGCAGTGATTTTATTAAAAAATATTCGAATATCACATTTGATGCATATGTGTAGGTTAGTTGCACCACAGAACATCCTACCGTATTACCAATTTTGCAGTTAAGCCGATAATATATTACGAGATATCACTATTTTTCTCAATAAACCATAACTGTAGACAGTTTATTCTTGTAAAAGAATTATTATACCAATTGTTCATATTTTGTATATTTAATAATATTTAACATTAATTACAATGATTAACATTTTTACATTGGTTGTTTCTACCCCTTGTGAACTCACATTTTGGAACTATTTTGAAGTGCCCCACTAAAGCTGGATTTCTATTTCATCTGCAAATGGTAAACTAGAGAAGCACTCTGAGTGCGCAGACCTCCGCCAAGCAGCTCACTTCCACCACTAATCTTGTTCTTCCATAAATGTCTACCCATACGTATTCATGCTGAAAGTCACCTGATTTCCCAATGTAGAAGTCTTTTTGTTACATCATCAATTTCAAGCTTTGTGACTCGCCTTGCTCGAGCAGAATTTAGAGAATTTAGAAAACCTAAAAAAATGCCCAGCTGGAACTCCCAATTTCATTGACCCTACCTGCCAAAATATCGAAAATTCTTCATAAAATCCATAGAAATTTCCAGATCACTACCAAAATTTAATCATATGTTCCTTGTGCCATTTTCAACCTTTCCTGCAAGTTTCACCACGATCTGTTTACAATTTTTTGAGTTATTTTCCACACAGACAAACAAATCAACGGTAATGAAAACATCACCTCCTCCCATGGTGGAGATAATGCCTTTAAACCAGCCTGTTGTCCTACGATGGGGCAATTTGCTAATGGGAGAGCAAAGCTGTGGATTAAGCTAATGGCACAGCTGAGAAATAATATGAACAAAGGGAACATGGGTGGAGGTCTCGTCACAGTGTATGCTTCGATGGGCTTTTCCTTTATGCTTCTTTAATATAGCTTGTTTCCTTGTCATCAATATTCCAGATATCTCATGGTCATCGGAACAAATAAGCAAAAATTGTGCACAGACACTAATTGTGAGGACTTTACTGACGAATATAAAAACAAAAGGAAGTAATGAGAATGCTAATAATGAGTAGACATCATCAGAAATGCAATTTCAAATTGGTAATGTTTTCATGAAACTGCAAACATTGGCAATCAGTGTGCATTGTTATTTGGAATCATATGACATGACGAAGATTGAGATTACTGCTGCATGTGCAAGGGTGTTGAATTCAACAGTGCAACGAATCTGCCCACAACATGACGTACCATTCAAACTATCTATTGTACTTGACTGCACATTCTTTTCAAGACTATTCCAGTGATACTCAAGTGTTCCTGAATATAAATGATAATAATAACTAGAAAAGCAGTCTGAGGGTGCAGACCTCCACCAAGTAGCTAATGTCCACCCATACACTCATGCTGAAAATTGCCCAATTTTCCAACATAAATGCATTTTGTTTATGTCATCAGCTTCCAGCTATGCAGTGCCTCACCCGAGCAGAGCATGTGCTTTAGTGTGCCTGTGCAAACCTCAAATACACTCAGCTTGAACTCTCAAGTTCATTAACCCTTTACATCAAAAGATTTAAAATCCATCAAAAATTAATGAAGATTTCTGAATCACTACCAAAATTTAATCATCTGTTTCTTTTGTCATTATCCACTTTTCCTGCAAGTTTCATTCAAATCAGTTTACAATGTTTCAAGTTATTTTGCACACAGACAAACAAACAAACAAACAGCGATGAAAACATAACCTCCATGGCGGAGGTAATAACATTATTTCGTAGTAATAAAGTAGCTACATAACACTTTTCATAGATTTGCTATGCGCTTGACATAAAAGATCAAGTGAAGTACATGCATGCTGTTACTTTCAGTGGCTGCCAAACATACAAGCAGTTATAAACTGCCACTAGCTGTCAAGTTTGTTTTTTTCTACACTCCAAATATGTTTATTTATCCCTTCTGTCATGAGGAAAATAAAATGCAACATTTCTGCATGCCTGGTTAATAATTACCTCATAAATTGGCATGTCCTGCAAAATACTGGCCAGCTATTTTCTAATCAATTCCAATTCCCTTTTAGATCTCACCTACCTTTTCCATGTGAGAAGGTTACTGTGAGGCCAGAAATTTTTATGTTCATTTTAAGTTTGCGAATTTCATGAGAGCCAAGATTCGCAAAATTAAAATGCATGCAGAAGTTGTTGTCTACATTATAATGCATTCAATGCCAGTGGCAATTTACAAAAATCTCATGCCCAGAAAAAAGCTGTCGGCTCCAATTCGCACAAATATTTCTTGTTTGACAGTATTTAAAATACCCTTTTTGATGGTGTATGCTGCCCTGCGATCAGAGCCACTCTGATCTTCAAAGGAATAATGTCAAGTCATTTCGTGGGTAAAGACTTAATCAAATCGTAGTTGGCGATGGGAGACATAGTATGTATTTATGTTTGCAACACATGTTGTCAGTTTGCTCTGGCCGCAGAAATGTCATGTACTCTTAACTCCGGAACATGAAGTAATTGGATAGGAGAGATATAACATTTGGGAGTTTTGATTGCCAATCCTTCGTGCCAGGAGGCGGAATTACAATTATGACTCTGTCTCATCATTGCCTGTGTCTTCCTCTTTCCCTTTCACTCTCATCTTTTTGTTTTGCTTTCATGAATTTAACCCGCTGAAATGTCATGCTTGGAGTGCAATCAAAGAGATTGCGAAGTGAATCTAGTATCGGTACAGCCCCGGTAGAAACGGCGGATGACTTTCCGATCACTCCACCGGCATTTTGTCGTCCCAGGTAACGGTCGAGTAAAGATTTCGTTCAGGCGCAACAAATTCTGTTCAATTGGGCTTGACTTTATACCCCTCCATCTTTTCACAGAAATGTCATCTACGATGGTTTGAGTGTTTTGGTAGCCCATTTTTGACCCCCGGGGCAGAGGATGAAATGAAAGGGAGGCAGTGGTTGAGAAGAGGAGAGAGAGAGAGAAGGAACAGTCACGTAGAAAGCTTTTGTGGATGTGTGAGTGGAGCAAGGATGAAAGCATGGATTTAAAGGGAAGGTAAACCCAAAGAGCAATGTGGATTGAGTGAAAGCAGCAACATTAGTAGAACACATCAGTGAAAGTTTGAGGAAAATCGGACAATTGATGCAAAAGTTATGAATTTTTAAAGTTTTGGTGTTGGAACCGCTGGATGAGGAGACTACTAGAGGATATGACGTATGAGTGGACAACAATACAAAGAAAATATAAGGGAAATTCAACAAAAATTAACTTTTCTAGAATTATGAAAGAGCAGTGGACCAACCGCTTATAGAAAGCAGGGGGAATAATTGCTACCCTTAACATATGTCAATATCAAGTTGATGGAATTTGTAATTTTCATGAAAAATGGATTTTTGTAGTATTTTCTTTATATTTTCTTGGTATTGTTGTCCACTCATACGTCATAACCTCTAGTAGTCTCCTCATCCAGCGGTTCCAACACCAAAACTTTAAAAATTCATAACTTTTGCATTGATTGTCCGATTTTCTTCAAACTCTCACTGATGTGTTCTACTAATGTTGCTGCTTTTACTCAATCCACATTGTTCTTGGGGTTTATCTTCCCTTTAAGGGACATCAGAGCAAGCTGTGAATTGAACCATACATGTGCCTTCCCTGGAATGCGGGATGCGGGAAGTTACAGACCACAGATCATACTTGGACATGATGTCAGCAATCGGGACATTCTCATGTGATGGAAGGAAAGTCTGAAGCCTTTACTTGCTCTGTAGAACATGCTTTAAAGGGACATTCCAGACAACTGATATAATTTCATATCAGGTAGTGCATGAGTCGATGGTGCCATGTGCAGATTTGTGGAATTTCTTATGGTCCTTAATCAGATATAGTAATACTCTAAAAACCCTGAAACATGATACACTGACTGAGGATAGTGGTATGTGTAGGAGGCTCACACATGTCAGTACTGTAGCAATGTAATTCCATTATAATACTACTTGCTTAAAGGAAACCAAAATCCATATAAAAATGTAGATTGAGTGAAAGGAGCAATATTAGTAGGACTTATCAGTGAAAGTTTGAGGAAAATTGGACAATCAATTCAAAAGTTATGAATGTTTAAAGTTTCTGTACTGTTATGGCTGGATAAGGAGACTACTTCACTTCATGATGCCATTTCAGACAACAATATAAAGAAAACATCCACAAAATAGAAATTGTGCATCATACTTTCAGTGTAGTTTTTAAAAAATCTAAATTTTACAAATATCTGTTTCAGCAAATGAATATGGGTATAAGAATTTGTGAATGTGTCAATAAAATGTCACCTTGAGTATCAGGAGTTCATAGTAACTGGGTTGCGAAAGTCCCCTATGTTTCTTTGCTTTTTGATTAATTTTTCACCTACTTTTTGTTTTCTTGTATGTGGCAGGACTTTGTAGTTTGTTTGTTTTTTTATCACACAATGTGTGTTGTCATCAAATCAAATTAGTTTATGCAAGAATTGTAATTTGTTTAATAGATGTACATTTCTGTAGGCATGAATAATTATTGGACTTGCTTAATCAAATTTTCCATAGGGAGGCAGAATACTTGCTTTGTCTTTTCAGTGCAAGAAACTTATTTATTGCTAAATATTTTAGAGTCATATGAAACAGTAGTTTTCCATTAATTGAGATCAGACTAATCAACAGAGTATAACTTTGATGTACATTAGCAGAAGGATGCAGTCAGTAGACTAATCAGCTACATGTGTGTGAGTGTGTCTGTCTGTCTGTCTATTTTCCAAGGCATGTGCCATTCAACAATAAAAAAAAAATATACAGAGATCAAATAAATTGACAGTAATGTTAGCCACATCATTCTTTATTACAGTGTGTACATATTTTATTATGTGCCCATGCATTCATATCAATCATGTCTGTCAGTCGTGGTCCATGACCTTTTTTTCATGGACTATCATGCCATGTTAGCCTTCAGAACCTCATGATCTCCAAGATATAGGAATTTTGATAATGTGTTGTTGGCTGGAAAAATTTTGCAAGTATCAGTTTGCACTATCTCGTGCCAGAACTGTAACCTTGAATATTTGTTGTTGTTGGTGTTGTTATACCATATGTACATAATGCTGTATCTTACTTCAATATCTTTTTTAATGCACTTAGAAACATCGGTATTAGGCGCTATATAAATGTTATTCATTATCATTATCATTCTCATTATTCAAACAAGCTTATGATGCATTTATTGTACTGGGAAGCACTATATCATTTCCTGTTGTAGATATTTGATTACTTCATGGAATGCCACTGGTGGGATTTCCTTATTATTCCCGTCATGTTCCCTCATTATGTTCACATTGGCAACATTTATTTCACCGAGTGATACATTGCTTGTCTACTTAATGCAGCGCAGTGCGTGGATGCTAAACAGAACAAACACAGTGCACCAGGAATTTCAGTTGCTTTGCTTATATACATGTACATTTACCTTCATCTTTAATATCAAAGTAGGAAATAGCAAAGAAAGGCATTTAAACCAGTTTGGAGTTACAAGTAGCTCATATGCACATACAGGTGTAGGTACAAATGACCTTTCTTTTTTCTCAGTTGGTTAAAGGCATAATTTACCATTTGCAGACGAAATAAACACCCAGCATTAGTGCTTTAAAATAGTTCTAAAATGTGAGTTAGGGATAGAAACAACCACTGTGAAAATTTGAAGCAGTAAAATCGATGTAAAGTATTGTTAAATATACAAAATGTGAACAATGGTTATGATAAATTTGTTTCTAGACTAACCGTCTACAGTTATGGTTTATTGAGAAAAATACTAACATCTCCTTATATTCTAGGCTTTATTGCAAAAATTTTAAATGGGAGGGTGTTTTGTGGTACAACAGACCTACACATATGCATGAAATGTGATATCTTGGACATCTTTCAAATCACTGCTCCCAAAGGTAAACTGGACCTTTAATAGGCACTTCACCCATTTTCACAGCAACAAAATGCATAAGATTGCCTGACATAACAATTTCTGAAGTCATCAAAGGATAAAACTTGCGGAGACCAGGGGGGCATTTTATGATGCGTTTTGGTCGGATATTTTTCTGACAAACTGTTACAAGCTACTGAAATACTTGTATCTGGGGGGCATTTCATGAAGGAACTTGTTGGATAAAATGTCCGACAAGTCAATTATATCCGACAAGTTCAGAGAACTCAGCCAATCAGACTAAAGAATTTCTCAAAACTTGTCGGATGTAATTGACTTGTCAGATATTTTATCCGACAAGTTCCTTCATGAAATGCCCCCCTGATTGACTGAGAGCAAATTTGTCCGACAACTTTGTCGGACAAAGTGCTTCATGAAATGCCCCCCTGGTGACCAGAATGGTCCATCAATATTAACACTTTTGAAAGCATCCATTTTATTGTTTTGCATTGAATGTATTAACAATCTTATTTGTTTTCTGTTGATATTGCCAAATGCCACTTTTGCTGTCAGATTGATATACTTGTAAGCACTATTTATGAGGTTTACTTGAACAACCATTACATCACAGATGCTTATCTCAATGAATTAAAAAAAAAAACAACCTGCCTTCAAGGTACAAATGACCTTTTTCTGCTCATGCTCAAAATGGAACCCTAAGCTGGCTTATATAGGATTGACTTCCCTTTCTGTTTTCCACAGAAATATTTTTATGCTTTGTGTGTGGATTCTGCAAAACATGGTACCCAATAGCGTGGATGCATAATATATGTCTCCTCGGATGATATGAAAAATTCAGCAGTTAAAGTTTTAAAGGTTTAGATTCAAAGATGAAGCTGTGATCTTCAAGTAACAGAGGCTCCCATTAAATATGCATGTTGAAGAGAATTTCTTTTTCTTTAAGAAATAAAGTGCATAAAAAAAGTTCCAGTTCTACATCAAGTTAAAAGAGTGATATCTCTCAAATTTCATTTACCAAAAAAAAAAAAAAGAAATGACTGCATTTGTATCAGGACTGCTTGGCATCTTTTTGTAGCAATAGAATTTGGATAGGTGTAATGCTTTTTGGTTTTCCCAGTCAAATTTAGTTACGCTGTAATTCAAATTGCTTTCTTGCCGTAATTCAAAGCGCTTATCATTCAGGCTGTCTTTCGTTCTTTGCCAAATTGCAAGAGATCGCTGCAGACAGCTCGGAGGTTTCCCTCCATCGAATGGTGCTGATACAGAAGTGTGTGCTTTAAATGTGCCTTCCCTCGATCCTGTCGCTCATTTGTCATACAGGTCATGTGACGTGGGTGAGATATGCCAGAAACAGGTGGTTTGCGGAATCTGTATTCAATCCTTTTCTATGAAAAATGACTTAAGGAAAAGCTTTGATGTCAGGCTGTCCTCATAATTTTCATAGATGCCTGAACCTCGCAGAGTCAAATTACCCAGGGTGCTTCACGAAATCATATCATGGTGTGAAACTGATGCTGTTTCTTTTCATAATTGGGGCTGCATAATTTCTGGATTTCAGTCACTGCAGAAATTCTTAACTTGGTTGATATCTAAAGTTTTCCATTTCCAATTGCTCAATGTGATAACCTCAAATGCACTTTGCCTATTGGCTTTTCCAGGATATATTCACAGCCTAAGTGTTGCAAATTTCAGTCTAATGTTGGCCTTCAATATAATTGTTTTCCAATTATCTGGATTGCTGTACAGATTGATTGCCAATTAGTTTCTCATAGTGATATTGATGGAAACTTATAACATTCTATATTGAAACATTCTTTATCAACTGGCGGTTCTGACACCATGCCGTCACAAATAAAAAAAGAAGAATCATTTTAAAAAATATAAATATCAGAGTGAGCCAAAAATTTAAGTGTCAGTCCATACAAGATGAGTAAGATCAGCTTTTTCTCATGGTTTTCTGAAAATAAGTATGATGAGATAAATGCATTATTTATAACTGTCAAAACAACAAAATGCATATGTCACTACAGCACATTCACCTTCGTGATAAAAAAAAAGTCAAATAACAAAATATATTCATGTACAGGTGTAGTTATACAGTGTAAAATATTCATGCACATGTTGCGGTTTATTCTACATGCAGTGCCAAGATTTGCTGCCTTCCGAGGAATGAAATCAATGGGAACTACAGCCAGTGGAATTGGTTTGGGTGGAGGAGGGGGGATTGTGTCCATTTGATGAAACTCACTTTCATGAGTCAGCATTCAAACAGCTGTTTGATCAGTGGCTAGAACTGGCTGGAGTTGCATCGGCACAATCCGTGTTGGATTGATCCCCACGGGAAATCTACCGGGCAAACTAATGCATGTTAGGAAGTCCAAATCCCCCTTTGCATTGATTGCTTTCTCCAGCCAGCTCTATCTGCGCCCCAACCCTCCGACCAGCCTCTCCCCGTCCATCACCACCGTGTAATCGCATTCCTAGCACTAGGATTTGCATGCAATCCAATTGCTGCAGAGATCTGTACCTAACCGGCATTGCCATATTGTCACTTTGAAACAAACTAGAAGGCCTCTTTTTCTTTCTTTCTTTTTTAGCTCAGCACAATGGATTCTCAGTTACAGCCCTCCTCATTAACTGTGAACTACTCCCACTTGCTCCTTATGTCATTAAACAGCACGACATGTTTACATCATTTATCCCAAGCCCATATCAACGAGGCAACATGCAAATTAGTCAGTGATAAACAAGGAACACCTAGTTGTGAAAACGATATATTTGGCATCCAGATGATTTCTTTTTGAACATTTGCGCACATGTGCAGAAAGTAGTGCTGGTCATTTCTTTTGAAGTCTGTAGTATCATGTATTAGGATGCAAGTGATAAGGTAGATCAGCGTGACAGCTTGAAGTGATTTATTTTTTTTTTTATTGGCTATCTAGTTAATTGTCAATGAGGATTCATTATTTGTTGGTAACCCTTTCATAAACGTATTTTCTACTTCATTTCAATTCCATCACAGTTCGTTGCTGAATTTCATTTGCAATGACATTTTCAGGATGACACTGTGAGTAATCTTTTTTTTTTTTTTTTTGAATGCTGCAACGTTGTGTATGCGTACTTCACAAGCAGTCTCAGCATTATTTGCAAGTGTACAGTGTATTACACCTCCGCGTCGAAGGGTGCCACAGGCATTCTGATTTTGGGATTTCAGTCCATCTGATGGTCAGACCACCCCCATATTTCCTTTTTGTAATTTTAGGCAACTGCACAATGAATTATCTTGGTACGTGGTCTATATTACTATTGTATATATGCAACATCAGGAGTAAATGGGCTGGTTAGGTCTGAAATGTAATAATTGTCATATCTCAAAAACAAATCTGTGCAGTAAAAAAAAAAAATATTGTTTCCTGTTCATCAACTCAAGTGAACAATTTGCTTAGAATAAAGAAGAAAGAGGAAGGCATTGTGTGTTATGCAGAAACTTTAGCAGAAGGAACAGTCTAAGCAATTAGTACGTAGACAGATAGGACTCAACATGGAGTGTTTGACAACTACACACAAAAAGCATTCCTTAATAAGATACTGACAAGAAAGCTGCAGTATAAGACAAGTGGCCGCTATATACAGCTTAGACCTTAATACATAATTCTTCTCAATTTAACGGTTTGTAGTGATTGCTGGAAACAGATGACCGCTGATCAGTTTGTCAGCAGATTATATGATTTTGGGCCACCAAATTTCCAAAAGGCTCTCTTTTGGTTGCCCAATCAAACACTTGAGATTCAAAATGGCTTGTTATATTTCATTTTATTTTGGGTACCTGCATTTCTTTTTTTTTGTGCGCCACCAAAATGTCAGATTTAAAGATTTCAGTAGCCTGAAGGGCCCACCAGAGAAAAAAGTTGTCGAGCCGTTCTATATGTACTGAAATTAAGCTTAAAGCTTAATGTTTGATTGCATTAGTAATGGAGAAGAAATTGGAAAAAATAACTTTCAGAGTTGGCATAGAAAGAGGGAAAATGTGATATTTAAAGAAGGGAAAGGAGAAAAGAAATAGAATGAAGACGGCAGAAATGAGGAGAAATGGAAGAACAGATAGAGACAGAAAGTAAAATGCACTTTGTCCTAAGGATTTGTAATAGCTGTCTATTATATCCAATAGGTTAACATCAGGGGTAGATTTCATGTTTGGTTATTTTCACCATGCACCTTATCATTAACTGAAATAGTGACTATGACAAAGCATGGAATTTTTAAGATAAAGGAAAAAGAGTCAAGTGACTAATCTTTTTAGTGTGGGTGAATACCAGACATGACATATTCCACTTTTAGTCAAATGACATTCATTTTTCCCATCAGATAATAGGATTAAAGGAGAGAGAGAGAAATAAAGAGACAGAGAGGAAAGGAGAGACAGAAAGACAGACGGACAGACACTAATTGAACATGTCGAGTACGCCCTCAGGCTTGCTGATGTCTTTATTGATTAGCAACAAACCACGGATTTTTAGCAAAGACGATGAGTCAAAGCAAACACAATTCTCCGGAGGAAAAAAAAATTGTATCTTACCTGGCAGCATTCAAGAGATAATGCCCTAGCAATATTGAGAATAGAGCTATGGGATTACAGTCACAGGCTTATTGGAGCTTCTGAAAATAGACCCGAAGAGTTCAGGCATGATTAAAGATGGTTACTAACAAGAACCAGTTCACTCTTGTGAGTGAGTGTTCATTGCTTGTTGTTCAATTTCATACACAGAAGAAAATGAGAATATATAGAGCTAGAAAAGCACTCTGAGAGCACAGACCTCCGCCTAGCAGCTACTTTCCACCTCTGATCTTGCCCTTCCATAGAGATCAGTGATTTCCACCCATACGTATGCTGAAAAATCACTCAATTTCCCAATATAGATCCCTTTGTTACATCATAAACCCTCAGCTGCGCGGCACACCTTGCCCTAGCAGAAACTAGAGCATACACTTTAGTATGTGCATGAAAACCTCAAAAATGTGCAGCTTGAACTCCCAAGTTCATTGACTCTCCTTGCCAAAGTATGGAAAATCCTTCATAAAATCCATAAAAATTTCTGGATCACTACCAAAATTGTATCATTTGTTCCTTGTGTCATTGTCAACTTTTCCTGCAAGTTTCATTTAAATCTATTCACAACTTTTTGAGTTATTTTGCACACAGACTAACAAACCAACGGTAATGAAAACAACCTCCTCCTTTGGCGGAGGTAATTAAACGTTTCTTGGTGTAGAAGGTATAGATACATGAAACAGAGAAAGGCAAGCCTGACGCCACAATAGTATTCATTTGTTCATCTCTCGCACATGCTTCACCACACGTGGATGTTTGTATGTACATAATAAGGCCAAAAAAAAAAATTGTTTGTTTGCCCTTAATTGTCAAAACCCAAGAGGGTCGGTAGGTCGGTTCGCTTTTTTTTTTTTTTTTTTTTTTTTTTTTTTTTTAATACAGGGTACCCTTTTTTCCATGTCAATGCACTCAAAACTCCAAGAGATTCATTCAAATTTACGTCTTGCCAGGGCCCGGTACGCGAGGCAGAAACACTTATAACGTTCATCTTTGTTAAATTTTGCAAACAGCTCCAAAAAGTACCTTCCAGTGAGATGCTGGCAACTGAACTCCAAACAGTTTTGGTGCCATGACAGCTGGTAACGGATGCTGCAAAAGTAGCCATCTTGTGAAGGGCTGCACACTACCCCATTTTTTCTGCCGGTCCGACCTGTCTCTGTCGGACCGGTAAATGCCCCGTTTTACCATTTTTCACAGGTCCGAACAGAAAATTTACCGGTCAACAACGACAACATAAAAAACATCAAATGACTTGCAAACTTATATTCTTGTTTTTTTTTATGGATATACCCCCCCCCCCCCCCCATGTACATTTTACAGATTATTTTTTTTTTTAACTTGCATTATTTATTGCACAAGAAATTTAAAAATAAAGACAGGAAAAATTAGAATGTTTGTTTGTGAATTAGTGTAAAATGATAATGAACAAAATCAGATTGTATCAAATGCGTTTGTGACTTTTTCTAAACATCAGCGCACAAACTTGCTGCGTAACATGCTCTTGGTGGTCAGTTGGATTGCGATGATTTAATGAATTATTTTAGCTGTGATATTTTCTGATGCACGCGATACAAGGAGTTCTTTATTTTTCTCCCGATAATCTCTTCGCATTTGTGCATGCGTTCTTGAAAGGTACACGACATGCAGGGCCGAATTCGCAATCCTTTTTGCGCCCATTTCCACCTCAAATATTAGCGGGATTGTGACGATTTCATAAATTACTTCGGCTGTAATATTTTACGATGCACACCCCAAAAGGGTATGAAAATGTGTCCTTTATTTTTTCCCGATAAACTCTTCGAATTTCGTAAGTGCGTTCTTAAAAGATGTACCACACGGCCGAATTCATGATACTTTTTTGCGCCTATTTCTACCTCAAATGTCAGCGGGATTGTGACGATTTCATAAATTACTTCCGATGTAATCTTTTGTGATGCACGCACCAGCTAGAATGGTTGAAAATGCGTTCTTTATTTTTCTCCCCATAATCTCTTCGCATTCCGTAAATGCGTTCTTAAAAGGTATACGACAGGGCCAAAAACCATGATTCTTTTTGCGCCTATTGTTTCCTCAAACTTCAACGGGATTGCGATGATTTTATGAATTATCATTCGGCTGTAATCTTTATGATGCATGGGCCAAAAGGGGTTGAAAATGTGTCCTTTTCTCCCTATAATCTCTTCGCATTTCGTACGTGCGTATACGACACGGCCGAATTTGCGATCCTTTTAGCGCCTATTTCTACATCAAATATCAGCGGGATTGCGATATTTCGTTAATTATTTCGGCTGTAATCTTTTGTGATACATGCACCCCAGAAGGGTTGAAAATGCGTTCTTTATTTTTCTCCTGATAATCTCTTCGCATTTGTGCATGCGTTTTCAAAACTATACACTGCATGCAGGGCCGAATTCGAGATTCTTTTTGCGCCTATTATTGCTTACTCAAATTTCAACGGGATTGCGAAATTTTGTAATCTAAAATGATGCAAGCGCCAAAAGGGGATGAAAATGTGTCCTTTATTTTTCTCCAGCTAAGTCTTCCCATTTTGTACATGCGTTCTTAAAAGATATACGACACGGCCGAATTCACGTTCCTTTTTGCGCCTATTTCTACCTCAAATATCAGCGGGTTTGTGGCGATTTCATTAATTACTTCGGATGTAATCTTTTGTAATGCACGCACCAGAAGGGTAAAAATGTGTTTTTTATTTTTCTCCCGATAATCTCGTCGCATTTGTGCATGCGTTTTGATAACCAACACGGCATGCAGGACTGAATTCAAGGTCCTTTTTTGCGCCTATTATTTCCTTAAATTTCAACGGGATTGCGTTGATTTCATGAATTTTTATTCAGCTGTAATCTTTTATGATGCACGTACCAAATGTGTCCTTTATTTTTTTTTCTCCTCTATAATCTCTTCGCATTTCGTACATGAGCTTTTGAAAGGTGTACGACGCGGCCGGCTGAATTCATGATCCTTTTTGGGACGATTTCTACCTCAAATATGTAAGCGGGACTGCGATGATTTCATGATTTTTTTTCTCCCTAGTATTATCTCTTCACATTTTGTGCATGCGTTCTTCAAAAGTACACGGAAGGGCCGATTTCGTGATCCTTTTTGCGCCTATCTTCATTGTGAGATCATTCTGAACGAATGAAAATATTCATTTGTGAAATGACTGTGTAAAATGAAACTGAACGCAATCAGATCCATTTACTGTATCGCTGAATATCGAATATGTTTTTGCTTTTCTAAAAATCGACACAAGTAAATTAGTTCTAACATGTCAACTGCCACGCTGCTGCGAAGCCGGGATCGGATCGTGAGTATAATGACCCAGAAATGCGTGCGCTTCTAATTCTATCAATGCTTCTTGTCTGGCATGACCTCCGATCGCAAGCAAACGAAAAGCAGTTACACTGTACAATTGTACATGCTTTGCATGTATTGCATGGCATGGCAGTGCGTGAGCAGCGCCAATGCGCAAGCTAGCGCGATTACTGGTCGCCAGTGTGCAGCCCTGTATAAGTGCATTATACATGCACTGATTGGATTTCGTGCGCGTGCACGCATGTGAGCCAAAAAGGTAGCTACATTGTAGCATGCAATGCATGCTATAAAACGTAGCCTGTGGACCCGCGCGGCCCGAACACAATTACGACAGGTCGACGAGATGAAAAAAAAAAAAAACATTCTTAGACTTTTTTTTTATTCTTTCTCTTGGATAATTTTGGGTTTAAAAACATTCACAAATTTGTAGAAGATGAAATTTGTGGAAAAAAATAAACTTGAAAGAGCAAAAAAAAAAAAAAAAAAAAAAAAAAAAACGCGACCCGAAAT
Source organism: Diadema setosum (assembly GCA_033980235.1). Lineage (NCBI taxonomy): Eukaryota > Metazoa > Echinodermata > Echinoidea > Diadematoida > Diadematidae > Diadema > Diadema setosum. The sequence continues at coordinate 10,166,992 of CM067079.1, forward strand.
TTCCGTGATTTTCGGTCGGTCGCGAAGGGCAAACAAACCATTTTTTTTTTTGGCCTAATGTGTATGTGTGTGTGTATGTGTATGTGTGTTTGCGTGTGTACAGAACCAAACAATACACACACATACAAGTGCACAGTACTGTATATTATAAGATATAATGCTGAGTTGTTTGGCCTAGAATCTTTTTGACTCCATAAAGGTTTTTATTATATCATCATCTTGCTCTTCTCTTCAGATGCCAATTGCACATCTCAAGGGATATGGAGTCTGCGCATTTTCTTTTGTTCCTTGCTTATGGAACTCTCTGCGAAATTGACAATATGGAGCTCTTAAAAGCATCACTTAAGATTCACATTTTTCACCAAACATTCAATTACTGACATTCGTGGGGGAGTCTGTATCTTTGAAGGTTTTTTTCTTAACATTTATGGTGCCATACAAATGCCGTGAGTCATCGTCGACTATTCTTCATCACTGAAGCCACGTGACCACAGGATATTGACCAATGCCATGGCCATGCAACTTGTTTTGTGTTGAGGTCTATGATGGAAGTGGTTTAAGAAGATCCTTGCAGTGATTGGGAAATTTCTTTATTATTCAAATTTCTTACACTTGTATCTGGCACCAACAACAATAGCAAGAGGATTTTTTTCAATTGTAACCAAAAGTGAATTTTGGTATGTTGGGTGTGTTATTGCATCTTTTGTCGTGATCTAATCACATATTGATTCCTGGTGGTTTGTATTTGAAGAGTCAAGGTCAGTTTCACTGTCCAGTTTGCACCATCTCTGAGCACTGTCCACTCTTGCTACAACTATCATTTAAGAGGACGGTCACTTCTGGGTGTCTCAAATACATCCAACAGCCTTGTGTGATTGAACTTGCCAAGATACACACATTGTATTCAAATTGTATAGCCATGTTCATTATGTTCATACTACTCCAATGCTAATGTCAACAATAACAGCAGTGTTATGCAGTATACTTGAGCTGTACAAGGATCCAATTTTGAATGATCGATTTTCTTCCTGTGTTTTTTGATTTCCATAGATATCAACTGAATCTCTGGACATAGAAGCCTGCACAAAAAGCTTGTTATAAAGACACATCAACACAACAACGTACAGGAAAATTTGTGGAAGAGTTAACAGTAACTGCAGCTGAGTGAAAGCAAGGAGTTCTACCCCATCCAAGACCGCTTTCTTGCAGAGAGATCCATCTATGGTACCCAGGATGGCTGGTGAGATAAACCTGACCGCGAGGATGCTATACTGGCTCGTGGCGTCTTGTGGGATTCTGGCCGTCCTTGGCCTGAGCTTTCCGGGGGTCGGAGCAGCCACTGCAAGTAGGTTTAAAATTTCTACAACTTAGCAGCAAAATGCATTTTAAGTCTTCAACTCCAAATGAAGCATTTTTAAAAGTACCTTCTGATGTATCTGTAGATTTAGCAAGAACTTCAAATTGTTGATATAAAACACAAAAGAATGATGACTTTTGAAAAGGTCACCAGCAGTTCAAGATTTGTCTTGATTAAAGTTCTGATATTTTTTAACTATCATGTAAAGAGGAGTTTATGGGGGAGTGGTATGGTAGGGCATTTGGATGTAGAAGGGTATGGAGAGGCAAAAATGGACAGTATTTTTTTTCTTCACTCCTCTTTTACTATGTCATTGCACTTGAATTGAAAAGAGGTATTTCATTTATAATCCCATCCAAATCCACAGTAGGAATGTAATGTAAGTACATGTAAAATTGAAATCCACAGTATGGTTTAAGTAGTAGATAGGGAAAAGGGAAGAATGTTTGTAAGAAAATTATAATGCCGAAAGTGTACAGAGTTGTGGGAAGTATGATGAAGATGTTGCTGTCAGTCGGGAACATCAACAGCAGGAGTGATGGGTGCAGTTTGGAAGTGATGGCACGCATCTGGAATGGGGGGAAATAGGGGTTCACAAGTACGGTTGAGGCCGTAAGGAAACCACGTCATAGTCATTATGCTGCGACAGGTAATGGCGGGGTTAGCCCTCGTTGCGAGCCCAGCTGAGTGCCTGACTGGAGGGGGAAATTATGTGGAGCAAGCTCAATTTCTCTCTCTTCTCTCACTCCGGGGTTCTCCGATAGAATTGACCGATTGGTGGAAAAACACCCAACGGCTCAATTCCTCGCTAATGGATGCTGGTAACTGGATGAGAAATTCATTTCGCCTGCCTCCCCTGTGCTGTAGGATTAGAAGATATTAGTGTATTCAACAGGCTAAGTGCGTACACGCATGCACACATACACATTGGGTTAACTTCTGCTGTTATTACATGTAGGGAGAGAATCGGCGATTCATTGATAACATTCCAGCACAGCTTGTAGTATGCAAAAATTTACTCGTTCTCAGCTTGGCATATTTGCACGCTTTATTTTTTTTTTCAACAAAGCTGGCCGCAAAGTGTGATTTCCCTAATTCTTTTCTGTATTTCTAGTTTATTGTCAAACAGAATTGAAAATACACATATTCTTGCAAGATGACATCACCATCGGTGTAACAAAGCCATTGTCACGTATGCACACACATAGCCCATTTTGAGTAGTTACCTGAAATTACATTTTGCGACATCCTGCAAAAATTGTCATTTTTCTGTTCTTTCATTGTGCAAAATTAAATGATATTTTTGTTCAATTGTTTTCAAGATGTCATGTTGTTGTGTAATATAATATGCCATCTACAGTATTTACACAAATTTCTAAACTAAAGAAAAAAAAACACAAAAAAATCTGTGCATTCAGTTACTGAACAGTTAGAATTTGATCTTCCATTCTAAATACCTCTTTATTTCAATCCTTCTATTCTGCAAAGCTTTTATGGTAAACATTCATTTTTTAAAGGTTTTGTGTATGTTTGTGCATATGATCCATCAATTTCCTTTTCATAAAGAAAGTCAAATCATTGTTTCATTAGACAGTATACCATGTTGAAAAGTGCTGTAAAGTATGAAGAAAACAACATTGCCACAGGAGACTATTACTCTTTTCTGGATCTTACAGATTAAAAAAAAAAAGATATCAATAATTCACAAGGATGCTGATATAAGCATGAGTGAAATGGCTGTTTTGGGAAGTAACTGCTCCTAAACTGGACCCAGGTGAATCTGTGGACTACCCATTTTCCGTACACTTTAATTTCTTCAATATTTTTGGTTAACAATTTTAGTTTGAGAATGTTTGTTTGTTTGTTTTTTTCAAACTCTTTTTGCTGACCCTTCCTTTTGGCAAAGCCTTCCGGCTTACCTTTTGATCCTCAGAGCGTTTCTGTTGCATTTTCATTTCTCAGGAACCTTTTTTATGACCCCATTATTTTCAGACTATTTTGCTACCCCTTTTAATGTTAAAGGCATAATTTACCATTTGCAGATGAAACAAAAACCCAGCATTATCGTTTTAAATACTTTTAAAACGTGAGTTAGGGATAGAAACAACCACTGTAAAAATTTGAATCCGTTAAATCAATGTTAAGCATTGTTAAATACACCAAATGTGAATGATAAATGTAATAAGAATACTTCCAGACTAAACCGTCTACAGTTATGGTTTACTGCGAAAAATACTATTATATCCATATATCTTAGGCCTTATGGCAAAAAATTTATATGGTAGGATGTTTTGTGATACAACAGACCTACACATATGCATCAAATGTGATATCTTGAACATTTTTAAAGTCACTGCTCCCAAAGGTAAACTGGACCTTTAATGACAGGTGAAGGAACCCTGAGCCCAAACTTGTGAATTCAAATGCCATCTTCCCCGGATCCAGTAGTGCAGGCAAGCAGAACTGCGAGTAGAAAGTAAAGTATTTAAGCTATTTGAGCTGATTATAGGTGGCAGTGGTGGCTTTTAATTGGCTCTTTAAGGTTTATAGGGAATACAAACTTATGCAAATGATGGAAAAGATATGGTCCCCATGGGAGTCCTATATAGGAAGTAGGGCTACCACGAGTCAAATCACTGTAAATCATTTAGCATCCTCTGTTTTCAGTATTACAGATAAATTATACATATATATTGTTTCTCACTTTCACAAGAAAACAAGCTTTTCAAGCAATTTGACTGTTGTTTTTGAATTTGAGAACAGCAATCTTGATTATGTATTCATGTCATGTGCTTTGTAATGACCATAGTTCTGGTGACAGTCAATTATTTGGCCGGATTTGTGTGTTTAATTTGCTGTAAAGAAAGTTAATGTCTCTCTAGGGAAAGCTTTATTGAGCTGGTTATGTGAGTGCAGGAATTTTCAGATTGCCTGATTACCTAAACAGAGTGCCTGAATCATTTATGTATTTTTTTTTTCCTGTAGAGCCGCAAGAACAGAAAATGCAGCCCACTTATTACCCCAGAGGGTCGTAAAACTTATTATACAGATGGATTACCATCTTGTTGGAGATTATTTTTTCTTCTTAACTTATTGGGACCTATGTAACGTTGAGCTGCAATTGTAGGAATCACCCACACACAACACACACATTCATTCATACACATCGTTAGTTTTTTAATCACTCGCGATATTGGTCAATTTACTGGAACCTGGGATGATATGATGCCTAGGGCCCTGTTTCATAAAGCTTTTCGTAAAGTTATGCTTGACTTTACAAATGACTGGAATATGAAGTGCCAATATGTGTGCCCATTTTTTCCTTATGTTTAAACAAAACATGACTGTATGTCAATATTTCGTCTACATTGGGGCAAAAGTACACTTTCAACTATAAACGTGTTAACATGTAAGAATAATCATTATCATCTGCACATTTAAACTTTAGCTAGAATCTAGACTATAGAAATTAACAATTATTAGGAAACCAACTTGGCTTGCCATATTCAAGCTGTTCGTAAAGTCGTGAGTAACTTTATGAACAGCCTTATGAAACAGGGCCCAGATCTCTTTCAAAGCTAATTCTGTGTAGGCGCTCATCTCCAATTTGAATGCTGCTTAATCTGCACGATTGAGAAGTCTGTGTTAGAGAATTCTAAATCACATGACCAAGCAATGATAGTTTGCATGACCCGAAGGACAGTCATATTGATTCATATACTGACATTCAAATTATTTTTACCATTGTTAGAAAAAACAGTTCATGTGTAAGTCTTGATACATTTTATAAGGTATCTACACACTTGAAGGATGATAAACAGGTGAGAAATACAGCCAAAATGCTGCTTAGGACAAATATGTACTACATTACAGCTTTAAAAAAGTAAGTTTTCAACAGTCTCTTTAATTTTCTGTCTAATATAATTTGATTGCCAGTTGTTCCGAACCTAGGTGATAAATGGCTTTGATGTTACAGTGTTCTTGGAAGCATTTCAGTTTTCAGAGTAAAGTGAATAATTTCTTTCATGCAACTAAAGCACAATAAAATGCATAGGACACATCTTATAATCTCTCCTACAAACAGTATGGATATGAGAAGACACATGATTTTCCATCTTAACTTCTCTCTAAACATGCACTTTTAGTCCTGTGGGGAGGATGAGGTATGTTAGGCTGAAGAGGCTCGAGCCTTAAAATGAGGTCCTCAGCTTTTTACCGAGAACATTAGGAGTCCCGTGCACCTGTCTTGTGAATTGAGCAATTAAGATGTGACATTCATGCAACTTGCATCGTGTCTTTACGGGATCGAATATACCGTGATGATGGCAGTACTTCACTCCCATCATCTGTCAACGAGCTATGACTCTTTGATGGATGGGCCATCAAATATGTATGATGGGCAATTATCACTGCACACTACATAGCCCCAGGCTACGTCAGCGAGCTAACTTTTCGCAGAGTACTGCGTGGTGGTATTTGGTATCCATGCTGTGAGGGAAGTAATGAAGGTGGGATGGTAGAGAGGTAGACAAGGACAGACAAAGGTGCAAGAAGAAATAGATAAGGAGACGAGAAAACATATGTAAGATAAAGTCAAAGTAAGAATGATTTTAATCTGTAAAACAGCTAGATGGATGTGGAGAGGTAGATAATAGAAGAGAGCGCAAGGTGGAGAAAGTGATTAAAGGGGAATGAAACTCAAAACATTCATGTGGGTCGAGCGAGTGCAGCAATATCAGTAGAACACACCAGTCAAAGTTGGAGGAAAATCCAACAATCTGTTCGAAAGTAATGACTTTTTGAACTTTTGATGCAGCAATTGCTGGGTTCGAAAACTACAGCAGCTTGTGATGTCACATATAAAGAATGATATAAAGAAAATATTTTTAAAAATTCAATAATATTTCATTTTCATATGAAGTACACATCCCCTTGACTTGTTACTGACATATCATAATGGTAATGTTACTCTCCTGCTTTCTGAAGAGGTAAGTCAAGTGCTCTTTCATTATAGCAGAAAAATTAAAATATGTTGAACTTTCTTGGTATTTTCGTTATATCATTCTTTGACATCACAAACTGTAGTAGTTTTCTCATCCGGCAGTGGCGACAGTGAAATTTCAAAAATTCATAACTTTTGAACGTATTGCCCAGTTTTTCTCAAACTTTCACTGATATATTCTACTAATATTTGCTGCATTCATTCAATCCACATGTATACTTGGGTTTCATCCCCCTTTAAAACACAGAAGGGTATACAGAAAATATCAGATGGACAGACAGCTTGATGAATATACAGATAGAAAGAAAAATGGGTAGATAAGATAGATGGATGAATAGAGGTATGTATAGATAGATGAATAGATAGGTAGATAGATAGATATATAGATAGATGAATAGATAGATAGATAGATAGATATATAGATAGATGAATAGATAGATACATAGATAGATAGATAGATAGATAGATAGATAGATAGATAGATAGATATAGATAGACAGATAGATAGATGAATAGATAGATAGATAGATAGATAGATAGATAGATAGATAGATAGATACATAGATAGATAGATAGATAGATAGATAGATAGATAGATGAATAGATAGATAGATAGATAGATAGATAGAGCTGAAGAAGATAATAGGAAAGGGAGAGAGAGAGTCAACAAAGTTGAAGAAAGGTTTTGTCTATGCATACCTCATAATCTAATGCATAACTTGATAGTCTAAAGTGTACTAAAGGGAAGGACATACAATTTCTACATTGCCAGAAGCAAATGACATTTCAATTTCAGTTAACCCTGTCAAGTACATTAACTGTACACAATCCTAAAATTCTGCACAAGACATCTTGCTTATACACTCTGTATGTGTTTATCTTTATTCATCCTTTTTATAATCTTATTCACATTTTCAAGTATGTACACTTACTCATTGTCAGCATTGTGTACTTTATACTCTATCCGTGAATGATGTATACAGGGAAATGTTTGATGAAATTCATAATTCTATTAGACTTGTATAGGGTCATTATGTGATGAACCTTGTTTCCATCTTCTGCAGTTAGCAGAATGTCCTACCATGAGTATTTTCAGCAGCTTTCACTCGGCAACAGAGTTATTTGTATGTGAATGGGGCTCGGCAGATGAGAGTAATGTTCTTTGCGGAAGGTACATTGTGGTCTACGAAGTGGCTGTTCTTTGCATATATGAGCTGTGTAAAGAGCACCAACATGTATACTCAACGGTGTATGCTTCTCCCGGATCCAGGCAGGCTTTTAGTTAGGCATTTCGAGCCGGCCGTTCTTCTCTGCGCGAGACACTCAAGACCCTTTACCAGGGTAAAGTGGTTATACAGCACTCGACTCAGAAAGCCGCTAGCCTCATTTCAGGACAATGTACCAACAGTCTTGACTATAATTATGCCTTGTATGTTATCTGTGAGAGAGGCTGAGAGAGATAGAAGAGAATGCAGGCTTTCGAAGTCACAAGTGGCTGATATTCACCGAGTCCAAATTACTTGCATACGTTTTCCGTCTGGCGTAAATGGAGCTTGCAAGGATCTTCTGAAGGTGGCATCATCTGCTAGAGGTGTAATTTCAGCAGGGTTAATGAAATAATGAGTGGTGTGAATACAACCTGAAAGGATCAATAAATTACTGTTAGCCCAGACAGTTTTAAAGTCTGCCAGGGGAGTGATGCTGCGATTATCCTGATAAATAGAATATTAATGGTAAAATGTTTAATGATGGACACACTAAGTTCATCATATCCACTCTATATGGTACTCTTGCTTTGCTACTTGCTGTATTTCTTAGAAGTTTGCTAATTGACCTGTGTTCATGAAATGAACAACATGCCAAAATATAGTTTCTCACAACACAGGTGCAATGCATCAACTCCCAAGTCGGCGAGTCCATACATATGTATTAACAAAATCGTGTGCTCACAGCTGATACTGAAGATTTGTTGAAGGATATGCACAGTGCAGATAAAAGAAGAAAACAACAACTAAACTTCATGTTTCTTCCTTCAAAAAAGAGCTTTGCTATCTCGATAAGATGTGAAATATCCGCAGTTCTGTTCTGTCTGCCCATCTCTTCTTGGACTGCTATGCAAAGTTGACCCCACTGGACTGTATCTTCAAGAGTAAACCACAAACTAGGCCATGGTCTACAGGTATCCAAGCACAGTGTATAAAATTCCATGGGGTAGCAAATGGCGGTCGACTGGCAAACCTGAGCGTTTGTGACAAACTTCACACACAGGGAAGATTGTGAGTGATTGGTCTTCAAGGGTGGGATTGATTTGATATCATACAAGCTGGCAAGCGGCACGATGAAGCACTATACGTCAAGTGCTCCTCGCCCCCTTCGTGATCGTACACTTGGCTTGTGGCAAAGTTTAAACCATGATTTGTCTCTTCGGCAAATCTCACTTCTGTATTTCCCCATGGTATGCACTGTATGTGTATGTGGAGGTGTCGTGGCTGAGTGGATAAGAGCGCTCGTCTGTGAACGACATGAGCGTGGTATGGTTCGTGGGTTCGAGCCCATGCCAAGCCCGACACGTTTGCCCTTCAGCAAGGCACTTTATCCACATTGCTGCTCTCCACCCAGGAGTATAAATGGGTACCCGGTAGGATGAGAAAGCTTATGTTGGTTGATAAGCATGTGCGCGCCTGTAAAATGGCTGCGACTGGCTGGAATGCTCCCCAGGGAGTGGAGAATGAGCACTGTCAGTGCTGGTTAGAAATAATGTATCCAGTGACCGGGGTAATAATAGTCTGTAAAGCGCATTGAAACCCTGAAGTGTGTGAAATGCGCTATATAAAAAACCAGATATTATTATTATTATTATTATGTGTTTACTGTGACTGTTACTCTTTATCTTAAAGTAACATCACTAAAATTGCTAAAACCATAATTTTGGGGAAACCACAAGGAAAAATAGTTTTGTGTCCCTACATATTCCTGTGGAAAAAAAAATGCTACGTAACACTCCCTGACAGATCAGGTTACAGTATGGAAATTGTTTAAACCAAAATTTCATTATTTTTCTTGTGTGTGTGTGTGTGTGTGTGTGAGATATCTTGGGTTTTTGTTTTGTTTTGTTTTCATGAGAAAAGTAACTGCTTTGTCCCCATGTTATCAACTTATCTTTTGTGAGGTTAGGATGTTAGGATGATTTTGGCAAGGTTACAGCATTTTGCTTTTATTCTGCCTGGTAAGATTGACTGATGATATAAGAAGAATTCACAATGCATTGTTCAGCCAAACCTTGCCAGTTCTCCAATCTTCCTTGAAGTGTTCTTGTGTTTCTTTTCCTTTTTTGCCAAAATTGTGTCGAGGGCTTTTAGAATATTGCTCAAAGGCGACACAGTTTTTTTTTTTTTTTGTGGGAGGCACAAATTCTGTGAAGTGACATATCTCCCCATTTTTCAGGTCATGGAAAATAAATTCATCCTTTGAGTGTAGCTGGATTGTGCCCTCCTCATAAGGAGAAGAAAGAAGCAACAAACCGGAGGGACATGTTTACAGCACGTTGTTACAAAAGAATTGACTGGCATTGAATCAGCCAATCTTGCAAAGAGGAGAAATGATTCCATAATTTGCCGTAGACTTGGTAGGAGACTGCGGATAAAATGTGCACTGCAGCTGAAAGTGATCTATTTGTTTCCATTAAGGGATGTTGGGATGAATAATATCCGCATGCTCAATGGAAGACGAATGTTGATGCGGGAGGGCAGAAAGGTAATGAGAGAGACGGATAGAAGTAGAGAGTGATGGAGAAAACTGGGCAAGGAGGTTTTGAGGGAGAGGGAGGGGGGCAGGGGAGTGAGAGGTGGAGATGACAAGAGGCAGAAAATGGATGGAGTCAAAGATAGGGAAGCTGTTAAGGAAGAGAAGGAAAAGTTGGAGAAGGATAGAAAGTTTGCAAGGAGAGATTAGCAGGATTGGTTCAACAGGAGGTGAATGAAGGAGTTTGAAAAGATTTGGGAGAGAGAGATTGGCAGGAGACCAGTAAACCATGTAGGCTGAGGGAGATGGAGGGAGGGAGATACCATTAAAGGATGAGAACAGAAGATCCGGAGAATTATACAAAGTTGGCAAGGGGAGATCAACAGGATTGGCTGGACAAGAGACAAAAGTATTAAAGGCACATGGTCCCGGTGGTTTAGTCAAATGCGTATGCAGCCGCACGGTGCAAGTTTCCTATAGAGACCTACGCTATCGACTCCTCTTTAGCGCTTAGCTGTGACCCACTTCCCCGAGTCCGAAGAAGTCCAATCCACTGTAGTCAGTGGTCCGATCACAGTTCGACTCATGATTCGGCTGAGGAGGATGACAGCTTTAGCAAACTTCTTTTGTGATGTCATAATAAGAAGCACATATGCACACACCCTGGCATTACTACAGACTGCGTGATGCGCAGAGAAGACAACGAAGGCAACATTACTTAGCAACACCTACGCACTTTACTCTTGATGACAGCTCAACTTCGGTAATCTTCGTATCAATGCTAACGGTGATCGGCAGTATCATCAACAGCGCCCTCTACACTACTGGGACTATGCGCCTTTAAAAGATCTGACAGAGAAGGAGTACGAGAGAGAGAGATGGGGTACTCAACAAACCATTAAGGCTGAGGGAAATACAGAGTGAAAACAGAAGAGTCAGAGGATGATACAGAGTTGAGAGACAAGGAGAGATCAACAAGACTGGATAATCTGGAGGTAAATGGAGGAATATTAAAAGATGAGGCTGAGGGAGTAGGAGAGAGATGGAGATGGGGAGGAGACTCTCAAACCATGTAGGCTGAGTGGGATAGAGGAAGGGAGGGAGAAGTCAAAGGTACTATTAAAGGATGAGAATAGAAGAGCCAAAGGATGATACAGAGTTGGCAAGGAGAAATCAACAGGACTGGACCATCTGGAGGTAAATGGAGGAATATGAAAAGATTAGGCTGAGGGAGTAGGAGAGAGATGGAGATGGGGAGAAGAGACCAGCAAACCATGTAGGCTGAGGAAGATGGATGAAGGGAGAAGTCAACGATACTATTTAAGGATGAGAACCGAAGAGCCTGAGAAGGATACTGTGTCAGCAAGGACAGATCAAGAGGATTAGTTGGATGGGAAGCAAAAGAAGGAGTACATGTATTAAAAGAAGAGACACGGAAGGAGTAGGAAAAATTGAGAGAGGGGGGAGGAAGGGAGGGAGGGAGAGACTAGCTAACCATGTAGGCAGAGGGAGGCGGGGGAAGGGAGAAGTCAAAGATAAGGCAACTTTAAAGGGTGAAAACAGAAGAGTCAGAGAAGGATACAGAGTTGACAAATGAAGGAGTATTAAAAGATGAGACCAGAAAAGGAGTGGGAGAAAGGAATGGGAGGAGTTTAGCAAACTGTGTAGACAGGAGGAAGAACAGATGAGAAAAGGAAGATGGGACAACAAGGAGGAGGAAAGAAGAGGACAGGAGAAGAGATTAAAAGGCAGGAATATAGGATGAAAAAGACGGTGACAAAAGGAGGGCAGAATAGAATTGCAAATTAGATAGTGATGTATACTCGTGAGATTCTTGGAAGAGAGTTGCCTGGGGTTTGTTATGAAAAGAGTAAAAAAAAACTGAAAACTCGTCGGACAGCTGCGAAATCCTTCAGACACAACGCCTCGCATTTCCTGATGTCACACCCACACAAGGGCCTGCTGGCTAGTACTCTCATATCCATAATATGGATTACAGGAAACATCTTTTGTATTATATCTTTCTCTCATATATAATGCTGCCAACATGAGATAGTTTATACTAGTTTATACGGTGTAGATTACTGGAGCAAGGAGTGAGATTTATTGAAAAACAAAGAAAACAACGACCTACTACATCTTTTGGCTTTAACAGTCTACAAATTAATTTGGTCGTAATGTTGGAGCCTACACGTCTCGCTAGTCACGTGGAGATGGATAGAATAGCAGAGTTTTAATTCCAGACACCAACCCATATCCTATCTTTGAGGAGAGATGGGTGTTAAAGTGGCCTTTTAATAGTTACAACTTATCTAACCAGTGGTTTCTTATACTTAGCAACCTGTGTGTGTATGTTATCAGCAGTTATTTTGCAACAATCTATAGACTTAAATATGAAAATAGATACAATTGAATGATGGACAGTGAGATGCCAAGTTTAGGCCAAGAGTATCTTTTAAGTGTTGCTTGATCTCATGCCCTGTCCATCTCTTTGATCTTTTCTTCATTGTCCGTTTGTCCCTATGTGTCTTTCCATCTGGATTTAATGCTTTCCATTTCTTAACCCGTTGAGGACGAGTCCCGAGTGTACCCCCAGGCAGGTGTCTATGGGAAGTGCGTGTTGTAGCAAAATCAGTCCATCCTCAATGGGTTAAGATCGTGTCTTTTTCTAACCATTTTATTCATTTAGTGCAAACGAAGGGGCTCTGACCAGAAATGTATGTATTTTGTAAGCAAAGAGAAAAAAAAATGAACGAAGAGAATGGGATTATGACATTTAGTCCGGATGTCTCTTTTTTTTTTTGGAATCAGTCTGTATATCTCTAGTATAGCACCGTAGGCTCTACTTTGTCTTGCACACATTGTTTTAGTCCGTGCATCTTTACTTTTTCTAAGTTGTACTCTCTTATTCTTTGTATATCTCCTCCCCTGAAGGGTGCAGGAGGCATAATGTTTTTGTGTTGTTGGTGTTTCTTGTCGACTGTATGAGCAGTCAAAGCACTCTGGTTAAAATTCTGGCCGAGAGAAAAGATGAGGAAATTATAAGGTTATTGATATCATGAAGTGCAAAGTTGAAAAAAAAATGCAATCGTCTTATCTCCAGTGTCCCATTCCAAAGAACCTCGTTTGTTCCCATGTGCTCTTAATTCTTTTCTCCAACTCTTCTCTACCCCCTCCTTCTCTCTCTCTCTCTCTTTTAGTGTTAATTAATGATTTCCCTCTTGTGGTATTCTCCTCCTCCCTTCTCTCCTCCTCCTCCTCCCGGAGTTGACAGGTTATGACACATCACGTTTCGCCTCAAATATTGATTTATTTACCGAGAAGGGATTGCCGTTTTGGGGATCCTGGGGTTTGTCATGAATTTCGAACGGGGCCGTCTGCACTCCTTTGGGACGTGACTTGGACACTCGTCACCCAGTGTGTCAAAAGTTTGAGCGGGGATGTGCTCCTGATGTGGCAAAAGAAATTCTTAGCCTCTTCATCTTGTTAATTTTTTTTTCACTCTACTAGCTGTCTTAACTCTTTATAATACCATGTCGGTGGCATAAATGAATGCATGGTAATGTGCTTCTTCAGACATGCAAGGAATTAACTCCTCGACACACTGATACCCCCATCAGACCAGGCATAGTGTCTTTCATCTGAAAGGTTTATCTGATTAATTTCCATGGAAACAGCAATGAAACATCCATGAGGATGAAGGCAAAAAGTCCCCCTCCTCAGCCTTTGGGAAGCTCCCAATTGTTCAGCCATGATTCGATGATGGTAGACTCCGGTCCATAAGGCTCTCCCGTGATCACTGTCGAAACGGCGATGAATTTGCACGAGCGGCCCTGCAGAGATACGTGCTACTACACCGCCTGAGCTGTTGTGATGATGTGCATAAGGAGGTAGCTGATATTTAAGGGTTTATATGTTTGTCATTCTGTGTTGCCTTCCTATCTTAAAGGACAAGTCCACCTTCATATACATAAGGATTGAGAGAATGCAGCAATATTAGTAGAACACATCAGTGAAAGTTTGAGGAAAATCAGACAATTCATTCAAAAGTTATGAATTTTTGAAGTATCTGCGCAGTCACTGCTGGATGAGAAGACTACTACAGTGTATGATGTCACATGCGTACAATGATATAAGGAAAATAAAAAGAGAAGTTCACAAAACTTTTCTTTCTGAATAAAGTGCACATTTCTTCGACTTGTTACTGACGTATATTAAGGGTAATATTATTCCCCCTGCCTTCTGAAAGAGAGAAGTTGAGTGTTCTTTTGTTATGCAAGAGAAATGGAAATATGTTGGATTTTCTTTATTCTTTCTTTATATCGTTGTACTCGTGTGACATCACAAGCCATAGTAGTCTTCTTATCCAGTCGTGACTGAGCAGAAACTTCAAAAATTCATAACTTTTGAACGGATTGTCCGATTTTCCTCAAACTCTCACCGATGTGTTCTACTAATTTTGCTGCATTCTCTAAACACACATGAAGGTGAACTTGTTCTTTAAAAGTTAGATGTAGAAAAGAATTCAACAGTGATGATGAGTAAGATTCGCTCTGTTGAATTCCAATGGGTAGTCAGTGGGGTAAAGTTGATCCAAAATGGGTTTGACATGAATGTTTGGAGGTTGCTTTGCTGAATTTAGCTGTTAGATATTAATGCATTGAACTCTTTATATGAGAATACAAATAACCTCATGACCTGCTGTAATTGTAAAAGCTGTTATTTTCGTGAGGGTTTGATATTGGCTAATTTTGCAAATCGTTGCAGGGATGTGAATTTAAAGGGACTGTACAGTTCTAATTGCAGTGGGGATTTATATTTGTAACATTCCTAAGTGAGATGATGAGAAACCTCTTATGAAATGTGAAAGAGCATGTAATTTTAAGAAGGATTCAATGTTTATTTGAGGAAAATTGGTTTTCAAATGGCTGAGATATATATAAAAAAAAGTGATAATAATGAAAGGCGACAGGCCACGCCTTTTATTAGGATCTCTTTGCTTCACCTTGTTTTGGGATATCTCAGCCATTTCAAAACCGGTTTTCATCAAACAAACTTTTGATACCCCTTAGAATTTCATGCTCTTTATACATAAATAAACATCTCATAGAGTGGTTTCTGAATATCTCGCAATACGTTAAAAGCTAAATCCTCACCTCAACCAGAACTGTGCACACCCTTTAACAGCATGTGAAAATATTGCGATCAGACAGGCATTAATGCACTTATGATAGCCTCAATGTCAAAATCATGAAAACAACATCTCAGGAAAATGTCTTTGACTTTCTTATTTGCAAAAATATCTGTAAGCAAAAAATAACAGCTTATACAGTATTCTATCCTTTCAGACAAAGTGAGAGCATGAATCCCATCTATGCAAGCAAAGGGGAAAATGTTACCTGCACAAGAAAAACAATCAAGTGTTTTCTTGTCTTACTTCCAAAGTAAGAAGTGTTGTACTCTGATGTCAAACTCAGGCAGTATGCTTTTCACAATTGTTTTGAGTGCAGTAGACAAGTGAGATGTCATGGTATTATTGACCGATTCTGTGACGCGCTATGTGTATTTTTGGCATGGGCAGCGCCATTACTGCGGTGTCTCAGCCGACCTCCCCTTCCCACTCCCCACCCCTCTCACGCGCACGGAATGAAAAACTGATGCATGGTTGCTTTAGCCAATGGGCGTCTCGTACTGAGTGCGCGAATACTTGCTTAGTGTGCGAACCTTTGTTACAAGTGCGCGATAAACATGTTGCCCCGGGGGTGGGGGAGAGCAGGGGGGGTCGGCTGAGACACCGCAATTTGAGCTCATGGCTGCGCCCAGTGCCATAAAATGTCTGCTGCCCTCAACGAACCCGAATCGGTCAATAGATAAATTAAAAAGTATTAGACAGAAACTCACATGTGTTTGTTATGAAACAGTATGATTAGAAAATTCTTCAGGCATGTCAAAATTCATTGAATCATGATACATGTATGAACCTCTCTTGAGTAGAACCCATGTATGTGACTAACTACCAGTTGTTGAATGATCTGAGATCCAGGGACAAAAACAACAGACAAACATACAAACAAACAAACAAATAAATAAACAAACAAACAAACAAAAACACACACAGAGAGAAGGCTTGATATTTTCCTTCTTTTTTTTCCTTCTGCAACGAGTCATCAGTTAGAGAAAGTTAACAATGCAGTGTACCTCCTTCATCTGCATAAATGTAAGCCGAGACTACCGGCAAAGGCTCCTGCCTGCTCGAAAAACAAAATTTGCTATTCATGAATTCATAGGGGGATAAACCTTGTTCATGTTGAGACATGGCAGTTGGGGATTTGGGGTGATATTAGCTGGACAGAATCTCGTCCCCCCTCCTGCTTTGTTTTGAAGTGTGGGGCAAAGGAGGATGCTGTATCCTGTATTAGTATCTTCCCAGGGGTGGAAGATTTCTTTCTCAGTATTTTTGTAAAACATTTTCAACCCTTAAAGGGATGGGATGGTATAGTTTTAGTTTAGATGGGAATTCAGATTTTAACTTTCTTTGGCAAGATAATTAGAAACCACTTATCTGAAATATTAAGTAGCATACAATTCTAAGAGGAATTAAAAGTTTATTTGATGAAAATCGTTTCCAAAATGGTTGAGATATCTAGAAAACAAGGTAAAACAAAATGGGTCCTGATTCAAGGTGGGACCCATTTAATAGGACCACTTTGTTTTGGGGTATCTCAACCATTTCAAAATCAATGTTCATCAAATAAACTTGAATTTTTCTTCGAATTGTATGCTATTTATTATTTCATATAAGTGGTTTCTGATTATCTGGCAAAAAGTTCAAATCTGTATCCCTATCTCAAGCAAAATTATACCATCCCTTTAAAGTGTGTAGGCACTAAGCCTAACTTTCTAGTAACTTTTTGTAACAATTCAGCAATCCCTTCAAATTTGTCTGTCCTAGATGTAAAGATACACTGTAAAAACATCAGTTTTAGATTTAACACCACGGGTGTTAAATCTAGCACCGATCAAGCTTCAATAGAGGACCACACCCACAGGTGTAGAAAATGTATTGTGATGGTGTTAAAAAGTATTCACCTGGCACTTCGTGGTGTTAATTTGACACTGTGGCTGGTGATATTTTTGACACTGGGCTAGAGTTAATTCAATAATGACACTGCATGGCGTTGATTTGATATTGGTGGTGTTAATTTCAATGGTATAATACCCCTCCAGCTTCAATAGGAGACCACACCAACTGGTGTTACTGTGGTGTAAATGTGTTTACACATTTTTTCAAAAATCAAGTGCTTTATCGGAAAATTCTTTATTGTCTTGTTGAAGTTCAAAATTAACAAGAAGTGCAGTAACTAAGAAACTATTCAAGAAACAGTTTTATATTTTGAAATGACTACCGGAGGTGTTAATCTAACACCATGAATGAGCACTGGAAATTTAACACTGGCTCGGTGTTTCATATTTAACACCGAACTTTTTGCAGTGTAGCAAGCCTACTCAGGTGTAGCAATGTACCTAAGTCTAACAGGAAGGGCATGGTGACATAATAGGGTTTGGGGGAATAGACAATCTCTCCTCATTGAAAAAGTAATCTAGACATTTGTGTCAGTTGGCAAAGAAAGCACTCCAAGCATTCGTGTCAAACAAAGGACAGTGATCATGGCAATATTTCTGCAGGTTGGAGAAATTTATTTAGTTACCAACTAGCAAAATTATTATACTATATCTCATGTACTTGTTCATCAGTGTTGAAGTCTTATGGTGAGGGGATGTTTTCACAAACAAAGTTGTCTTTGCAACTGCAAGGACACTTCCAAAGGTAACTACAAAATAGGATATTTGATCCATTTTTTGTTTGTAATATCACACCCGTGTCTATAATTACTTCTATTTTTCTCTTCTTTTTTCTGTAGATTATTTGAAAGGTTCCTTTTTTTGCCTACTAGGAGATTGAAATCCAAACACTTTCATTTTATGCATTTGTGAATAAATTTTGTTTGATTTTACATAATTTGTGATCCAAGATCCATAATTACAAAGGAATTCATAGAGTCTATTACATTAGTGCTACAAAATCTTCTTGCATAAAGCACTAAAGAATGCTTTCACCCTTTTTTAGTAGCCCATGGTATAGTGCTAAAAAAGTGAATAATTCAACAAAATGGCAGATTTGGGACCCCAGGGTACTGTTACGACCACAATCACTCTGAGAATGATCGCACAAAAGAAACCATCAACTAATGTTCAGGCGGTTTATTAACAGTGATATTGTGGGTACAGACTCGTAATCGGTTTTCACATCAGTACAATAACGATCAATACAAACAATTACAAATCGGTAATAGAATCACTTACGTGCATTACAGTCCAAAATTTGAGAGCAAGTAACCCTTTGACAGTGTCCAGATACGATGTTCGATGCACAGATGAATGATCCGCGATGCACCGATGAATGATACCTCAGACGTAAATCCAGAGGCGCAGGTTGTGATAATCCTTGTTATTAATCCGGGGTAAAAATCCAGGATATACGTCCACAGCGAAACGTGCAGAATCCAAACGTTATGACGACCACGTCCAGTCGATGCGTTGAATGATGATTCACTTTATATTGTCCAGCAAGGAATCCAACCCGTCACAGCTTTGCCGTAATAATGTCCGTTGACACTAAAATATGGAGTCTATCTCCAACGTAGGCAAATTAATTTCCGCAGGCAAAATGTCTTCCAGGCCTTATCTCCACAAACACAGTTTGTATAGCAGGTCAGCAGGTAACACAGGACTGACTATAACAAGTCGCTTCAGAGCCAGAAGTGACGTAACTCTCAGAGCAGAGGTGTTGGGTACTCTGCCTACCTCAGAATTTCTCCTGCTTATATACTATCCATTCACCCATTTCTAGTACATTCTGTAATTTTCTCCAACCTGGGGCCACATACCTGAACATACTAGCAAGTCCAAATTCCAGGAATCCTGGATGACTCACTGCCTAATATGTGCATAACATCAGTTGCCAAAATTAACTACCAATCACATTGGGTTACAAGGGCAGTGCCTCACTCAGCCAGCACTTCCTAGAATTTTCTGGAATGGGTGAAATCATTCTAGATTGAGTGAGCTATAATGTATTTCCTGTCACATGCATACATGTACTGTAGCTACATTGTATACCATGTAGAAAATTCTCCACTGATCTGGTCAGCCTGTATGTACTATATCTAATATCATATAGAATGTTCTCCATTATTCTGGTCCACCTGTGTACATACACATTAAAACAACCATGCATACAGCCTTGATACATGTACATAACTACTTGTGTGTACATTTGTGACACCATCCCCCATGGGAAAAAGAAAGCCTTGCCGTAGCAAGGGTTTCTTTTACCTTCACAAATTCTCATTGTTCTCATTGTTATTTACAACGAATGTGAAGTACAATCCAAGTCAAGCAACAATAATCATATGCTATCACATGCCTTTTGAACAGCTGCATTAATTCCATGTTCTCTTTTCATGGATACCATTTACAATGATATTGCTTGGATTCTTGAAGCTTACTAGTATACAATCATGTCAAACTGTTTTGCATACATTAATGGATATGCTAAACACATACACTGTGAAAGTGATATGCCGGTGAAAACTTTTCACCCTTAACTTCTACTGTGCTATCCACTATCTATGTCACACCAACTGACTTTCTGTCATAGCACTCTTTCAACATATTGACATGACACATTCTCTGATCTGTGCTCCTGTCTGGTGTACTGATCACATAGTTCACATCATTGAGTTTCTTTTTGACACAGTATGGGCCACTGAACTTGGCTTTCAGTGGTTCACCTTGTATGGGCAGCAGTACAAGAACTTTGTCACCTGGTTTGAAGGTTCGGGCTTTGGCATTTTTGTCTGCCTTTCTCTTCATTGAGTCTTGTGACACTTTCAAGTGTTCCCTAGCTACCTCACAAGCCTTTGAAAGCCTTTCACGAAACTTTGACACATAGTCAAGTAGGTGGACCTCATCATCCTCAGTCATGAATTTCTCTTTGATGAGCTTCAGTGGACCCCTGACTTCATGACCGTACACCAACTCAAATGGGCTGAAACCCGTCGACTCATTTGGGGAGTCCCTCGTGGCCGAACAGCAGGAAAGGGATGCCCTTATCCCAATCCTCGGGATACTCCTCACAAAATGCCCTAATCATTGTCTTTAGGGTCTGGTGGTAGCGCTCCAACGCACCTTGGGATTGGGGATGATAAGCTGACGACTTCAGCTGCTTCACACCCAAACGATACATCACCTCTTGAAATATGCCTGACATGAAATTTGACCCTTGGTCAGACTGCACTTCCTTGGGCAACCCATACCTAGTGAAAAACTGCACTAGAGCATCTACCACAGTCTTGGCAGTGATATTTCGCAATGGGATAGCCTCTTGAAACCGTGTAGACATATCCATGATTGTCAAGAGGTACTTATGACCTGACCTAGTCCTAGGCAAAGGTCCAACACAGTCGACAAGAACCCGACTGAATGGTTCTTCAAACGCAGGTATCGGAATCAATGGCGCCGGCTTCACTGAATGCTGTGGTTTACCAGCCACCTGACATATGTGACAAGTCTTGCAAAACTCAGCCACATCCACATTCAACCCTGGCCAATAGAAATGCCTCATGATCCGATCCTTTGTCTTTCTGACGCCTAAATGGCCGCCAACAGGTAACTCGTGAGCAATCCTCAAAATCTCACCGCGGTAACTAGGAGGGACAACAACTTGACGGACCACCGTCCAATCCTCATCAGCTGGCCTATGGGGAGGTCTCCACTTCCTCATCAAAATGCCATCTTTGACATAATAGCACTCAGGGACCTTTTCAGCCTCAGCCTCAGAACACGCCGTCTGAGACAAGCCTTTCAACTCAGAGTCTGCCTGCTGTGCTTCAACCAAGGAAGACTTGCTAAACAGCCCATCACTGTTAGCCTCGGAGCCTAATACAGCAACCCCATCATTCAAATCCTTGAAAAAGGTTTCTGCCAACCAAACACCGGAATTCTCCTCCACATCAACAGAATCCGCATCATCTTGAACAGCTCTACGAGCCTGAGACCTAGTCACAACACAATCTGGGAAAATCCCAGGAAACTCCTCCTGCAACTGCTCAGTTTCAGCAACCACCACTGGTTTATCCGAAACAACTGGAGACGCAACCACCTTGTCCCCAGCCAAGTCATTCCCCAACAGGAAGTCAATGCCTGCCATGGGCAACTCAGGAACAACTCCAACAGTAACAGGACCAGAAACTAGGTCACACTTCAAATCCACTCTATACAGTGGTACTGACATATAACTGCCATCAACAGTTTGAATCAAGACTTTTGCATTCACTGCACTATCTGGTGGAAAAGTCATACCACCATCCACCATCAACGACTGAGAGGCCCCCGTATCCCGCAGGATGACAACTGGTTTACCTGCCTCACCAGAAGTACATGGGGTCACCTCACCATCAAACAAAAAGCTACGATAGCTCTCATCCACCCGCTTCAGCCTATCTTTGAATTTGGGAGATCGACTTTCAATGGCCTGTGTTTCACTGAAAGGGACACTATTTTTGGGTAGGACACTTTTTGACATGACAAATCCCACCTCCTTCGTTGCACCATTTTGCAACTTCCAACATTGCGACTTTATGTGCCCTTTCTTGTGACAATGAAAACATCTGATGACATTTGCACTTGCACTGGACCCTTTGTCAGATTGAGGCTGTGGTGCAGACAACATTCCTGAACCAGCATTCTGTTGGTTGCTCGACTGATTTTTGTCTCTCCTATTTCCAGAGAAATTTCTGAAAGGTGGTCTGTTTTCATGTCTGTGAGTTAGCTCATACTCATCAGCCATAAAGGCTGCTTTATGCAAACTTGTCACTTTGTGATCTTCCAGATGCAACCTCACACTGAAAGCAACACTCTTTTTGAATTCTTCCAAAAGAACAACCTCACGTAAGTTATCAAAATCCTGATCCACTTTCAGGGATCGGTACCACCTATCAAACGTCATTTCTTTTTCACGAGCAAACTCAACATGTGTCTGGCCTGGTTTGCGGTACGAATTTCTGAACTTATGTCTGTATGCCTCTGGCACCAACTCATATGCATTCAACACTGCCTTCTTGACTGTAGCATAGTCACGTGATTGCTCTTCAGAGAGAGATGAGTACACATCGGCTGCTTTGCCGACAAACACACTTTGAAGGAGCAAGGGCCAAAATTCCTGTGGCCAGTTCAAACTGTTAGCCACCTTCTCAAATGACACAAAATATGCATCAACTCTGTTTTCTTCAAACTTTGGCACTAATCGAATGTTCTTGGCCAAATCAAATCCAGAGGGAGCCCTTTCATGATTTCCAACAGTCTGTGCATGAGTCAATTCCATCTCACGCAATTTCACTTGTTGCTCCATTTTCTTTTCTTCAATTTCAAGTTTCTTCATTTCAATTTCTCTTTCTCTTTCCCTTTCCTTCATTTCAAATCTCATCTTCTCTTTCTCTAGTTCCATTTCTTTCTCCTTCATTTGCAATTTAGCAAGCTCAAGCCGTGTTTGGTCCGAAATTTGAGCTTGATCTGGAGAGTCAATTTCTTCTTTAAGCTCCATGTGACCAGCTACTAAGTCAAGAATCTCTGCCTTTCTTACACCTTGTGGAACATCTACATTCAAATGCTGTGCAATAGCAGTCAAATCACATTTGCGTAACCTTTGCAAATCTTTGAGGGACAAATCTGTCCTCTGAACAAATGCCTGAACATCCATTGTACTGATTGACATTGTCACATGTATTACACACAATGTACAATAGAACAATCAACTCACTGGTATTTTGTCTGTAACAATATTCTGGATTCCGGAACGTTCCAAATTCTAAGTTTTGGCTTTAAATTCACTTCTCGGACACAAGCCCCCAATTTTGTTACGACCACAATCACTCTGAGAATGATCGCACAAAAGAAACCATCAACTAATGTTCAGGCGGTTTATTAACAGTGATATTGTGGGTACAGACTCGTAATCGGTTTTCACATCAGTACAATAACGATCAATACAAACAATTACAAATCGGTAATAGAATCACTTACGTGCATTACAGTCCAAAATTTGAGAGCAAGTAACCCTTTGACAGTGTCCAGATACGATGTTCGATGCACAGATGAATGATCCGCGATGCACCGATGAATGATACCTCAGACGTAAATCCAGAGGCGCAGGTTGTGATAATCCTTGTTATTAATCCGGGGTAAAAATCCAGGATATACGTCCACAGCGAAACGTGCAGAATCCAAACGTTATGACGACCACGTCCAGTCGATGCGTTGAATGATGATTCACTTTATATTGTCCAGCAAGGAATCCAACCCGTCACAGCTTTGCCGTAATAATGTCCGTTGACACTAAAATATGGAGTCTATCTCCAACGTAGGCAAATTAATTTCCGCAGGCAAAATGTCTTCCAGGCCTTATCTCCACAAACACAGTTTGTATAGCAGGTCAGCAGGTAACACAGGACTGACTATAACAAGTCGCTTCAGAGCCAGAAGTGACGTAACTCTCAGAGCAGAGGTGTTGGGTACTCTGCCTACCTCAGAATTTCTCCTGCTTATATACTATCCATTCACCCATTTCTAGTACATTCTGTAATTTTCTCCAACCTGGGGCCACATACCTGAACATACTAGCAAGTCCAAATTCCAGGAATCCTGGATGACTCACTGCCTAATATGTGCATAACATCAGTTGCCAAAATTAACTACCAATCACATTGGGTTACAAGGGCAGTGCCTCACTCAGCCAGCACTTCCTAGAATTTTCTGGAATGGGTGAAATCATTCTAGATTGAGTGAGCTATAATGTATTTCCTGTCACATGCATACATGTACTGTAGCTACGTTGTATACCATGTAGAAAATTCTCCACTGATCTGGTCAGCCTGTATGTACTATATCTAATATCATATAGAATGTTCTCCATTATTCTGGTCCACCTGTGTACATACACATTAAAACAACCATGCATACAGCCTTGATACATGTACATAACTACTTGTGTGTACATTTGTGACAGTACCAAAGAATGCATCATATGTCCAAACAGAAGCCGAAGTATTTTATGATATGGTGGACATTGCATTGGACACGTCTGGTTTCAGGACACCAGATTTCAGCAGATTGAGAGCGATTCCTGTTGTGCTGTTAGCCAAGAAAACCTACATCAGCTGTAATTGAAAAGACAGTTTGGCCGACATGCATGTCTGTACCCTAATTGGTGTCACCTCGGGGCATGTCTACATCTCGGGGAGCAGAGGCGTGAGGACAGGAAGTGATTTGATTTCTGCTGTCTCCATGGCAATGGTCAAAGTGTTGAGATGATGGGGGAAAGATGAGAATCAGATGATGATCAGTGTCTAAATCATGAAGATGTGAGACATAAAATACAACTGCTTCCTTTTTACAACATTGACTTTGTTTGCCCCTTTTCCAAGAAAAAAAAAATCAAGTTTTTGTAAAATTGGTTCTCTGGTGAACTATGTAGTCACTGTCATAAATCTTCAATCATCACATTTCATGACCTAAATACAGGGAAACAAATACTTGGAGAGGAATGTCTGTAAGATTTTCAACCAATAGAAAGTGTTTTTCTAATTTTGACACCATCACATCAAAGAACATGAGGAAAATTAGTGATTTGTCATGCCAGACAAAGTATAAGTATGAGGCGATGGTTGCTTTACTGGAGTAACTTATATGGAATCTAATATTGCTGGTTAAACAGCTATAGCAATGATATGGATGAAACAGTATATTAGTAATGATGATGATGGTGATGATGGTGATGATGATGATGATTATGATGATGATGATGTTTATAGAGGCAAGCAATGATTGTTAACAACAGTCAAGAATAAACACCAATAAGTCTAAACCATGAGGAAATAGGAGATGTGGAACCACAAAATAAATGTTGGAGGAAGTGATAGAAAGTATTCCAGCTGAGATGGGGGCTTAGGTGGGGGCTGATCAGTCTTATATCCACCTGCTGTATACCAGCAACTGCTGGTATTCAGTGACCCTATACCCCTTCCCACGGACATACACCCCCTTCCAGCACAATTAAGACTGGGGATGACGTCAATGCCTAAAACATGTTAATTGGAACGGTCATTTACCTAAATGAAAACTGAGGATCCTTATGCATGTAAACAGTTTAACCAGCATGAACTTTGGTAATTACCCCCTCCATTCTTTGACCCAAATGTGGAACAATTTTTATACTCTAAAGGTCCTTTTTGATAATCGAGTTTCAGTTACATTAGATTATAATCATATACCAAATTCTGAAATATTAATATCAGGAAGGTAGTACAGGCAGGAAGATTGTCTTTCAATCTGTCACGGGATCAAACATTAATGAAATATCTATCAGGGAAATCAAAAAATTACTCTTGGTGACAGGGCATTTTCGTACGCTGCACCAAAATTATGGAATAATCTCCCTTTGTAAGACAAGCAGTTACATTGAATGAGTTTAAGGTCAGGCTAAAAAGTCATCTCTTGAAGTAATGTATTTTACGTATTTCTTGTATGTATGTCATTTTGTAATGTGCAGTAGAGTATGTCATTATAGTAGCTGCGCAGTGTAAATGTCCTTTATTATTATTATCATTATTTTCAAGATACATGGTGACTGCTCATATTTAACACCTGTATAGCATCAGGATCATGTAAGCCATGGGTGATGGACTAATGATTCTTTATGATAATAATGGTAATGACTTTGTCAATCTTCTGATTGAAAATTTTCTTAGACTTCACAATAAATCAGAAATCAGTGGTTGGAATACACAGTCACTTCATGAGCATATTTTTGATGGTAAAGAAAAGATAGTAGTCTTTTTCATGACAAAAGATGGAGGTATTTTTTTTTCTATACATAGCGAAGTAATGCATTACAATTTAAATGGGAGTATGGAAAAACGTTCTGCAAGGTCTACAAAAAGCATGCCCAGTGAGATAAAGTGGCATTCTTCTGACCTGGGTATAGTCTTTGAAAAGTATGCATAGGCCCTACGGCTCCGTTTAAGATACAAAATCTTTTGATTCCTCACTTTCATCAAACCTTCTTTCACCCTTTGCTCTGTTTGAATATTCTGATATGAAAATGAGAATGGTTTTATATGATTACAGCTCATACTGCTGTAGTTATTTGAATTCATTGATATTTAATAGATTGATATCTTAAGGTGTGATGTGTGTCATCTTTTTAGGTCAACTTTTTTTTTTTCTAATAGAAAGCATTGTTAAAGTCATCAAAAATATATTTCAACAGCTTTCCTATAGAACCTTTTATCATGCTAGTGGGTTAGTTTAGAATCAGAAATGCAAAAGTCTCAACAGGCGTTTTCACATCAGCCCGATGTTTCGAAATAGCGCACTATTTTCTGACTTGGGAAATTAACCCGATCACGAAATAGCGCGCTATTTGATAATGTAAACACAAATTAGCGCGCTAATTGTATTGCTCTGATCGAGAAAATTTCTCGAGTCCAACTCAGGAAATTTCTGAAATAGCGGGATAGTAGTGCGCTATTTGATAATGTGAAAATGACTCGAGAAATTAGGGCGATGCATCCCATCATGCCTAGCGTGTGTGACCCGATCGATTGAGGCAAACTGCACACAAATCATGAGGAATTTTTGAGAGGGCGCACACATTACTGATGCTGTTTGCACATACTCAGCTGTCGAATTAGCTCGAAAAAAAAAAAATCGGGCTAATTCTCTTCGGGCTGATGTGAATAAGAAATGAAATAGCGCTCTAATTTGCAATCGCGAAAAATATCTCGAGCTTGGATTTTTATCGGGCTGATGTGAAAACGCCTAACGGCTGTCTGTAGAATACATCCTATCTGCTTTTCAACTGGTCATTTGAGATGTAGATAACATGCACTAAAGCTTAGCCTGCAAGGAAGTGTGAGGAATGCAGATATTGCATTTGGGAACAAACATAATTTATATGTCACCAAGAGAGGAATATCAAAGTGAGTGATGGAGAATAAAATTGCGAGAAAGTGGTAAACACGGGACTGTATGCCCTGGTGGCTGTTATTCAATCAGGCAATTCAGGAAATTGAAGAAAATAGGATCTTCATTTTAATGCAGTCTGATGAGCAGCCGGTGCAGAAAATGGCCAAACATGATTTCATAATGTCGGCTTTCATTACTCTTCCATTACAATCCAAATTTGGCTTTTTTTTTGGGGGGGGGGGACCTAGTCAGCGGTGCTTGTATGGTAATCTAATTGGAAAAATGCTGCCTGCTCTTTTTTTGTTGTTGTTGATATTGTTTTTATCGGGATTGGTTGATTGGGACTTGTTCCTGTGGGTCACGTACAGATGGCTAACAACAATGTTGCGGTTGATGCTAAATATGCGGCATTATGGAAGCTGGTTAGAAGACTGATCGCAGTAGGGAATGTAATTGCAATCGTTGCACAGGACACCAAAAAACAGAATAATAATAATAAAAAAGAATTTTGAGCCCTAGTTTCAGCAGTATGCAATTTCAGTTGGCTGAGCAAAAAAAAAAAAAAAAAAAGCATAGTAAAGGTATAAATAAATTGTGCAATGGACGACGTCATCCTCTCCATTCAAGCACATTTGTAAGAATCAAGTAGGTGTATACGTTTATATTTGATGGATGCATTCAGTGTGTGCTGAAACATGTTATATCCGGAGCAGTGAGATTAGAAAGATATCTGTATGACAGTATAATCATGTCTTTGGTTTCTGTGCAGTGATTTTTTTTTTTTTTTTTTTTTTTTTTGTGGGCAATATATTTCTTTGGTTTCTGTGCAGTGAATTTTTTTTTTTTTTTTTTTTTTTGTGAGCAATATATTTGACTTCCTGTCCAAATCTTGTTTTACCTCTCTCTATGGATGGCAAGAATTTTCAGAAAACTGGATTTGAATTGGATTTGAATATATTCAATAATCACATTTCTTTCTGAGTGATATTAGAACAGATGAATGTGGTAGATAGAACACATTTAAGCAATTCATATTTCATTGCTTGCCCGGCAGAAGGGTCTTAGCAAGTTCACATTGTGCAAGCCGTGGGCCCTTCTGCCGAAAAGGCAACAATAATTTTGTGAATTTCATGAATTTGAATAATTACGCAGTACCCGCTGCATGCTGTAAGGATTATAGAACCAACACTTGCTGTCGGGCGGAAGCTCGGTGGTCTAGTGGAGATGACGCCTGTCCGGAGATCAGGAGGTCGTAGGTTCGAATCCTGCTCGAGTATGTACGCCAATGATTTCTTTTATCATGGCTACTACTAAAACACTGATCAATTCAGTGCTAAATTACGTCGATGTTGGGCAATTGTCTATCAGTTGCAATGAAAACATCTCAATGGAAGAATTTCATGAATTTGAACAATAATGTTGGAGTTAGATGACAAAGAACATGACATTCATAAAATTATGTAAAGTATATGTATCAGGGAAATATCAAGTCAACATGACTTCATTATTGAGAAACCAAAAAAGAGAGGGGGACCAAAATGAAAATGCAACGCTTGTAATACTGAAGCCCCAAGTTAGAATTCATTCCATGCATTTTTTTTCTATAGAATGATAAAATCATCATGAAAGAATAAAATGTAAAAGCATAAAAGTAAAAGTTATAACCAAACACTATTCATCCAACTGAAGATCGAAACAGAGATTTGATTGAAATACAAAGCTCTATTTCCTAACATTTCCTGAATGAAACTAGGCTGTAGTAATCATATCATATTTCTGCCCATGCCAGCATGATATGATATTCAGCTAGAAGAATTGTGCGTTTATCTTTTCTTATGTTCATTATTCATGGTTTATTAACTCATTGCGGAAGGGCTGATTTTGCTTGAACGCAAATTTCCCACAGACACCTGCCTGAGTATACTCTGACTAGTGTTCAATGGGTTAAGAATGTGAAAGGCAGCCAGATGCTGACTTGGACCCCGTTTACAGTGCGAGCCGCGGCCGAGCCCAGCCCTGCTTCAGTGTAAACGCGCAAAAGGCCAAATGCGAGGCCAAAATTGGCCTCGCATTTGGCCTCGCTCTGAAGATGGTCTCGGCCGCGGCCGAGCCGTGGCCGAGCCCAGCCTTTTCTCAGTGTAAACGCAAACTGGGCCAAATGCGCGGCCAGTTTTAGTCTGGCTTCCAAACCCTCTGCCTGTACTATTTCGCTATTCAGGATATTAACCCCTAAACGTCGAAAACTAGTGTAGTTTAAGGTGGTTTTGTCCTGCAAACGATTTTTTCCTTCGGCAAAGGCCTTTGCCCGAACGGCGACTTCGTCGCCACGGAATTCAGTTGGCAAAGGGTCTGAAAACCAGGCTATACCAAATTGCGTTTGTTTACAAGCAGAGCGCCACTACGACAAAATATTCAAAGGTTTGAATTAAAAGCGCGGCCGAGCCCAGCAATGTAAACGGACAAAATTTGCGAGGCTCGGCCGAGCAATTGAGGCCGGGCTCGGCCGCGGCCAAGCCGCGGCCGAGCCCGGCCCCGCACTGTAAACAGGGTCCAACTCACAATAATGAAAGCTATTGGCCAATAAAGGAAGCATATGGCATATTTTCACAGAATTTATAACAAGAATTTATCCGGAAACTGAAAACTACAGTGTATGCTAGAAATAGATTGAGAGTGGCTGCATATTGTCATGACAACGGTGACAGCAATAGATCAATATATAATGGAAAGTGGCATATGCATGTTTAGGAATGTCTGGATCATCCAATCTGTGTTCAGTCATTGGTTTAAAGGGATACAGTATAGTTTGGGTTTAGATGGAGATTCAGATTTTAACTTTGTGTGAGATAATTATTAACCTCTTGTGTGAAATATTAAAGAGCATACAATTCTAAAAGAAATTCAGAGTTTATTTGATGACAATTGGTTTTGAAATGGCTGAGATATCCGAAAACAAAGAGGTCCTAATGTAAGGTGGGTCACCTTTTATTAGGACCACTTTCTTTTGCGTTGTTTGGGATATCCCAGCCATTTCAAAACCGAATTTCATCAAATAAACTTTTGATTCCTCTTAGAATTGTATGCTCTTTTATATTTCATACAAGAGGTTTCTAATAGTGTTGCAAAAAGTTAAAACCTGAATCCCCATCTCAACCAAAACTATACTATCCCTTTAATGGTATTTCACAGTCCTGCCATCAAAAGCAAGCATGTTAGTTGCTCTCAGTGTCTCCAACAATATGCAAATGTTCCATATTTGTACGGCAGGGGAGGGGGTGAGGGGAGGGGGTGAGGGGAGGGGTTGAGGGGAGGGCTAATGATTGGTGAAAAGAGGCTGTAATCGGCCAACTTGGGTAAAGGTTTTATCAGATTCCTGATGCTGTGGATATATTGATTCACACAATTGTTTTCTGGTGGTGTGAATGCGGCAGGTGCATTACAGTGTTGATTTAGCCAGACAGGATGTTCTGACGCCACATGGAAAATTGACTTTTTTGAACAAAAAAAAAAGGTGGTGATGCGGGATGACTTGTAGTTTGTCTCATTTTCTCTGCTTCTGTTTCCTATTCTTCCATCTATCTTTCCATCCTTCAGTCCATTGCTTTGTCTTTCTCTCTTGTGTCTCTGAGATATGATTGTGTGTTTATGATGAAAATTGATGCTTTCACGTGATGACACTTGAACATTCATTTGATTTTTTTTTTCTCCATGCTGAATATGTCTGATATGATTTTCCTCTTTGATTTTCTCTTCTTCTCTCTATACCTCTCCCTCCATCTCCTGTTAATCTTATGTACTGCAAATCTTGTTATATTTCAGTTTTGTCTCACACCTGCAATATATCTCTCAATCATATGTTTCTCTCTTTTCTCTCTCTCCCTCATTTCTTTCTATCCCCCTCTCTTTGAATCTAGACAACTTTTGAGTGATGACATTTCATATATATTCAAGTTTTCTGCGCTTATTCATCAGCTGCAATATTTCATACATTCCTTCCAGAGTCAGACGGAGAATTTTAATAAAACGCTGATTTATGGCAGTCCGCCAAATGCATGATAATGTGTTGTTTTTAAGCTGCCTGGAATTCATTGATTTATTAAGGACCGTTTCGCTCAGTGTTTTCTCATCGTAGCTTCCACACTTTGTACGTATGGGTTTATCAACTGGCAAATTTTCCACAAGACGGTGATCGAGACTCACAACATATAAATGTGATACCAACATCCGTGTGTGACATGCCTCATGGTTTCAGACTTTGTTGTGCAATATTCCTAGTGATTTTGTGAGGGGAGCGTTGGCAAAGTCGCCCAGCTAATCTCACCATAGTTTCATGATTTTCACTCTCAGTGTGAATATTCCTTGTGAAAGAAATTCATGCAGAAATAAATTAAATGCAGTGTATATAGTAGCAGCCAGAATGTAGTCTTCTTTACTACTACTTGTGTCTGTGGGCAATGTCTGTTATGGGAAAATCAGCTCATGCTCAATGGGTTCAA
Organism: Diadema setosum; assembly: GCA_033980235.1. Classification (NCBI taxonomy): domain Eukaryota; kingdom Metazoa; phylum Echinodermata; class Echinoidea; order Diadematoida; family Diadematidae; genus Diadema; species Diadema setosum. The sequence continues at coordinate 10,198,673 of CM067079.1, forward strand.
GAAGCTGTATTCAAATGCAAGCAATGGATTAATAACCAGAAGTGCATGCAAATTGTGGTTGTTGTTTTGGCAATCAGAGTTTCATATTTGGGGAATGTGGTTGGTATGTTTTGTCTGTTTGTTTGTTTGTATGTTTGTTGTGTTGTTGTTGTTGTTGTTGTTGTTGTTTTGTTGTTGTTGTTGTTGTTGTTGTTGTTGTTGTTGTTGTTGTTGTTGTTGTTGTTGTTGTTGTTGTAGGAAGAACAGGTTGGTGTGGTTAAGTGACTGTATCTGTTTGGACTGAGACAGTGACAAGATTTTCCCTCTTGAAGGATGAATACCATACCAATAATGATACCAGGATAGACATTGGAGAGAGAGAACATTCCAAGCTAGTAATGTGCCACACTCGCCACAAGTTCCTCTCCTATGAATGAAGTCATGAAGAAGTACTTTCAAATTCAAGCATGTTGTCTATTAACCAAAGTGATTGTGATATTTTACTTGAAAGTGTCACCATTTCAAGCAAACAATTATGAGCAGAAAAATATCAAGTGTTTTAGACTCCCCCGCAGACAATATGGCCAATGCAGCTGCTAGATTTGGAAGATGGGTGCCGTCGATCCGCTAGGCATCTTCGTCTTCTACCTCTTGGAGCCAATTATGTTTCTAATAAGATTATGTGACATTAAATATGGGGACATTATGGGATTATTTCATCATGGAGGGTTGGTAACTCACTCCCCATCAATATTCCTCTCACTTGACTGTGGATGTATGATATCAGACAGTATTCTGACTTCATTAACCTTTCCTTCAATAGGGAGAGATAGAGGGGAAGAGAGGTATACGGAATGACAAGCTAGTTCAGTATATCTTTGAACATGGTTCATGAGGAAGCTAATATCCCTCATTTTCGGAGAAAGAAGTCGCCAAGCTGGAATTAGTAAATGTTGCTGGAATGACGAGTCCATTATGTTATGGGTCTCAGCATATTGCGCTCGTAATCATTATGGAGAATTTATGGTTCAGAAATCCAGTTTTTGTCATTTTTTCCCGCTTTTGCTTCTGGGTGCTAAAAAGATGTCTAAACCCATTCACTGCAAAGTTTGATTCCAACCTTTGCCAAGTTACTGTGCTATTATGCACTGCTTTAATTTGATGTTCACAAAATAAATCTGCTAGTCTGGGATTTCTTACAAAAGTGGCTGTAAAGCACAGAGTGATACTATACGAATTCTGTGTTCAAAGGACATCATGCTTTACTCTTATTCATTTCCCACTATTTACCCATTAGGCAGAATACTCATTTTGCAGCTGGGCACCATTCTACTGAATGTCTTCTGAACATGCAACCTTATTTGTTCTGAGAAGGGTTGTAAAAGAAAGTTCAGTTCCTAACGAACAGCAGTGTTTCCTTAAACTTACACCAATCAAGAGAATAGCAAACATAAATTCAGAAACATAAAATCAGAATGTTTTAACTGTGGAAGCAGAATTCAATATGAAGAAAAATGGAGGGGTTACCAACTACTCTAGAGTGATGTAAATACTAAAATATTAAAAATGCACAGTGGGTTTGGGAGAAAAACAGCCTACAGTGTTATTCCGTCATGATATTAGAAGTATTACAATTTGTAGTAGAAGAAAAAACAAGGTTTAGGGAGATGGCTAGGTCATATGACTGGGAAGGACATGACCGTGAGATATGAAAAGAAGAAGGATATAGAAGTAAGAGGTCATTCTCAGGTTTATTAGCATTTCACCCCAGGGGGGAGAAAACAAGACTATTTTCAATCTATTGATCAGAATTTGGTTCCACAAGGAGATAGATGACATATAGACAAAATGGAGATTAAACCCTGTGCTCACCAACTCTCTAGGGACTTGGGATTCATCTTTTTTTCGTAGTGTGTGTACAGTACAGGCATGCATTGGGATGTACAGTAGCAAGTTTATATCTCGTTGTTATGAGTAGAGTTGAATGCAGCATGGTAGCCATCTGTAATGGCTGTGAGTTCTCAGGATTCGAGGGGCGAGTGGGTCTTTGTGGGATGCATTCAAGCCCTGAATGAAATGGTGATGATTCTGCCTTTTAACTTGAATGAACAAATGATCAAGATGGATTGTCTATGACCTCATTAAAAACAAACACTCCCTACATGTGTATTCATGTCTTGACCTTCTGGATGAAAAAATAAAAGGTCTTTTCACTTTGCTCACCTCAAATTCATAGGTGTATCATTAGATGCCAGGAAATGCAGGCATATTACTATAGAGTATTGATGTGCAGTACAGAGTGCTGTGTTTTAAATTATTTTTTAGATCTGAAGAAAACTTAACAATCCAAGAAATACACACACCCCAAAACTCTTTCAATGGACATACCTTATCAAAACCACACCTCTCTGTAGTTTAGGAAACTCACGAGTGCATATATAGTGTACATGGTTTATAATGGGTCTATTGTGTTCAATCATACCTTGAGTTAGTTTTACAGATCTATTCCAAGAAAGTGCCTGTACCATTCAGTTAAAAGTTAGATCATACATTTCATTTGCTTTTCTTGCATGGTTCGTGTTTTGTTCTTTTTATAGATCATACATCAAGCCCGAGTTCCTCCCAAACAGAGCAGTCTCAGTCCACACCCTCTTCAGCAAAGGGCACCACCAGCAGTCAGATGACATCAGAGGCTCCCGGTGGTGGTGGAGAAGGCTTGTCGGGAGGCATCATTGCCGCTATCATCATCTGCGCTCTCGTCGTCATCCTGAGCGTCGTCATTCTCATCTGGTTTTGTAGTAAGTCTGCCTCTTTAGATCATAAGCTGCTGTCTCCCTAACCCTTTCAGTACCGGGGTCTTTGAGCTGTGTACATGACACAACAGGGTTTTCTGTGCCAGCCAGCACTCAAAGCACGTAAGGGTTTGAAGGCTCATTGAACATTACCTAAAATTAATGCATACCTTTTCCCCAAAACAAAAATAGATTACAAAAATAGAGAAATGACTACGGGGTATACAGTGGACTCCCGTTATAACGAGGTCCTCGGGACCAGCAGTTTTCTTCTGTTATATCGAAATTTCATTATAACCAAACAAATAAACAGTAAAAAGGCACAGAGTGGATAACGTTGTTGCCCGAATTTTTACTTCGTTGTAACCGGAATTTCGTTATAACCGCAAGAGTACACTGTATCATTGTCTTGCTCTACCTGTATAGCAAAGATATGCTGCTACATGTATAAGAAATTCTTGTATTTATCACCTGTCTTTTATGTTTGTGATATCAGACAGGATGTAATCATGGCTGTATTAAAGTGACAACTAATTGATAGATGTGTGAGATTTTGTTGATCAAGTAATTTCAGTTACTGTACGAGCTGAAATTTTCGCGTACAGATATTTTCGCGAATTGCTACTAGGAGAACATTTTCACGTGTTGTTAATTTCACGGTTGCGAGGTCTACCTGTGCTTATCTGTTCGCACATTGTTTTTTTTTCGCGTGTTGTTATTTTCGCGGTTCAAAGGCGATTCGTGAAATTCGCGAAAATAAAACCACCGCGAAATTTCAGCTCGTGCAGTACATGAAATACATGTAGTAGTTCCCTTTGACTGGACGTTGGCCGGAATATACCATTGATTTATAAACATTCTATTTCTTAGAAACCACTGTGATCCCTATAGAATACCAGTTGTCACATGTTTTGCTTTGTTGTGTTAACCACATGTTGCTGCAGCCTAGTAGGTTTCTCATCAGCACAGTGACTGCCATGGCAAATTTTTTGAAGGTTCATCTTCAGTAGTCATGGCCAGTCACATCTGGCCATCCCATACCCTACGTTGTTTCACATCCATCCCGTTTTGTCAACGGTGGTCTGAAACGTGATTGCTGTGGCCGCCAGGAACATGGTGTAAATATAGCATGAGCAGCTGGCTGGTTTAGATGTACTCGGTGTGATGCAAAGTGTAAGGGATGCTTCTTCTACTCTAGAAACTTTGATCATTTTTTTTTGTTCATCCCATGGTATACAGGATACAGGAAACAAGCCTGCTGTAAAGGTCACAAGGTCAGGGCAAGAGGATCTATGAAGAATGAAAGTTTCACTTCAGATGGCGGTCTCAATGGATTTGGAAGTAAGTTCAGATGAAATATTATGACTTGGTAAAGTAGGATGTGTGTCACCCATATCACAGCACTGATTGAAATGGCATGTTTAGCTCTTTGGCATACTGTATACGCTGTTGTTTTTGCGTACAGATATTTTCGCGAATGACGAGGCCATAGACATTTTCACGAGATGTTGTTTTCGCGAATTGACACCGACGCTTACGTTAATGCACTATTAACAGGGCGCATAGAGACATTTTCGTGTGTTGTTAAATTCGCGATCCAACTGTGATTCGCGAAATTCGCGAAAATTAAACCCTCGCAAAAATAACAGCTTATACAGTAATTAAAAGCTTTTACAGCAAAATTTGTCAAACATGTTGCGTGGTGTAGAAGGCAATATGCAAAGACAATATCAAGAAAATTCAATATATTCTTAAGTAGTCTGAAGTTTTGGATTTCCTAATGATCGGATTTTTGTCTGCAACCACTTATAAACTGGATGAGGAATGGCATATGTAGAGAGACACTTATATTCATTTGCAGGATGCACTTTGTATTTATTCTCAAAAGAAGTTTAGACATGACAAATTATTTTTCACAACATTTAGCTAAAAAATAATATGTTTACTACTCAATGACTGTACATTTTTTCTAAATGTCATTATGAAATGAAAGCAGATTTTTTTAGTCTTTTTTTTTTCTTTTTTCTTTTTTTTTTTTCTGGTGGCTTCTCGGAATTTCCTCAGCCACATCCTGGAGTGTATTTGCAATTCATTGAGTGGTTTCTCTTTTCTATAGAAAGCTATCAAAGTCCACAGAAGCTTGGAGAAACTTTAGCTAAGATATATCTGCCCTTTGCTTTAAAAAAAGGGGGAGGGGAAAACAGAGCGGACCATGAAAATTACATTCCATTTTGTATCAGTTTTCTTATTTTATCAGGGTTAACAAATGAAGAAAGTATGCAGAGCTTGATCCAGCAAAAGATTCTCTTTACCACAGGGTTTTGTTATATCCAACCTTTCTGGTACAGGTTTACACTCTAGTATATCTAATGTCACTCCAAAGAATAAGGATGACTTGACTGTTAGCCGCATGATCTATTACAGGCAACTCCTGTTATAATGAAGTCCTTGGGACGGTCAATTTTGTTTTGTTCAATCAAAATTTTGTTATAACTGAACAATAGAAGTATGATAAAGATTTATAGACAGTGATTTTTGGACCTTGACTTTGTTTGTGGTAATTAGAGTTTCGTTATAACTGTGTTCAATTCGTTGTCAGCAGCATGATCAATTACAAACATATCTTGTTATTATGAAGTCCCTGTTAGCATCAATTTTGTTATAACTGAACAATAAAAGTATAATAGACAATGACTTTTGGACCTTGACTTTTAGTTTGTTGTGATGAGAGTTTTGTTATAACCATGTTGTTGTAACAGGAGTGCATTGTAATACTCTTCTTTGTGCAGTGGGACCTGTGCAAGCAGAGATGCAACCGTTCATCTTGAGGCATCGCTGCGACATCTTCATCCACCACCACGGCACCGACCTGACGCTGGCCGAAATGATGCGCTCCAAACTCCTAGACCAAGAGTCCCACCTGCACATCACGCTGTGGAGCGAGATCGCCGGCACGGGGCGCGAGAGCAGGCCCAGCACCAAGCGGCTGGCCCTCAGCCTGGTGCACAGCACCACAGTGGTGCTGCTGGTGTCGTGGAAGTACCTGCAGCACGAGTCGCAGCGGTTCCGACTCGCGCTCAGCCGCATCCCCCGCAAGGTGGACTCCGTGCGCGGCAAGGTCGTCATCGTGCGCCGCATCGAGGAGGACAAGGTGCCACAGGACCTCAAGAATAACATCGCCAACACGCTGGAGTACAACGTGGACACGGACAGCAAGTTTTTCTGGCCTCGGTTTTGTCGGGCCGTGACGCCGCAGAGAGACGACATGCTCTACTGGCGGACTTGATTTGGCTGCTTTACGATTCACGCCAAAGACAGTGAAAGTGATGAGCTAATCTGACAGAGACAACTCGTAGTCAGCTATCATACTGAAGAGCTAAGAAATCATCAACGATCAATGAGTTACCTCATTTGTATTATCATCTCATAGCAAATTCTATATGGATCTATAATGCTGTAAGTATGCCATGGTTGCAGTCACATCCTCATGATATGGAAAATGAGTGTATTTGTGATATAAAGCAGAGTGTTTGGCCATGACAGCATAGTGGTTGCCATGGAGCTTGTGGAGCCTGTGGCAGACCAGGATGTGAAATCTGACTCTCTCTTCTGCTCTGTGGTTTTGCGCAATTCTCGTTACAAGAATTGTACAGGAAGAGGTAGATGTGACCCAGATGTTTTCCGACGGACAGTGCCGCCATGGTGGGTCATGCCTGGCTGTCTGGAGCCTTCACATCCTTGGAGTGTGCCTGGGGTTGTGCAATGTCGCACTAGATTGCGTCATTCACCGCCGTATCCTGGACAACAGTCCCGACGATAAGCCCCACCTGTATTTCCACTTGTTGGATTTGGGTTTCCGGTGGACTTTACACCCGTATCATAAGAGACCACAGCATCGTAGCTGGTTGAAACCACAAGATTCATCGAGGGAGCTACCTAGGTATTCTCTTTCAGCGTACTGGGAGTGCTAGGTTCTGTATCGAAGCAGCAGCTTCAACTAAAGAGCCACATTTGATTTGTGACTCTGAGTCTCATGATGGGGTTGATGGTGTCGTTTGTTACCATGGTAACCAACCTGTTCCCTTCCAGACTCTGAAATACCCATAGACTTTGTACAGTACTCATCATCTTTGGTAGGAAAGGGGTCATTAAGGTTTACATTGTCTACATGTTGAAGTTTTTAAGATGTAGTCTATTAAAAAAGGAGGAGAACTGGATGAGGCATCAAAGTTTAGGATGAGGAATTAACAGTTATTCTGAGAGTATAAAGTGGAATTATATATAGTGGAATTCCACAAGACAAAGAAGAAAAAAGATGACAGATGTCTGACAGGTTTTTTGTTTTGTTTGTTTGTTTATGTTGGTTCTATTTGATTGTGCAAATTTCAAAGATGCCATACCATGTAACCCCAAAATCAGTTGTGATGAAGTCCACAACTTGTGGGAGTGAATTTATATCAGCAATTTTTTTTTTTTTTCTGAAAGTAATAGGTAGGCAAGATAAGTTTGCACTCTATATTATAAAGGCCACAAAAATTGATTTAAATTCTGTACCTGAGTGAAATATTAGCTTCAATCTTACAGATCCGTTTGACATCATTTTATAATCTAACTACTATATATACCCTTGACCAAGTACCCCATTTATCTGCATCAATGACAAAAATTGCCACAGGAAGCAACTCTGGTGAAGTTCTAACCTCATCTCTGCCCCATGCTGCACATAGCACCTTCTGCAGGAAAAACATGGGGAGGCATTTTTTTTTTTTTTTTTTTTGTGATCATTAGCTCAGTTATGGGTTTTGAAGAGGCTTGCCTTGCTGAGGGCCTACAGGACAATACCTTTGACCACTCAAAATTTGGAGGTATGCTTTGGAAACCCTCACAGCAAAAAAAAAAAAATAATAATAATAATAATAAAAAAAATTACAGTTGCATCTTCTCCTATATTTTGTTTTTCTCTCTCTAACTTTATTATTTTTGATAATGAAAGATATTATTCAGAGGGGTGAAGATTCATGTGTGAGTTTCTTTACTTTGTCTCCCTCTACAAATTAAATTTGTTAAGATCACAACTGCTGATCTGGTTCCTTTTTTCCCCCCAACATGTTTGTTAATTTACAGATCAGCAGTTGCGATCTTAACAAATTTAATTTGTAGAGGGAGACAAATTGAAGACACTCACCCCTGAATTATTATTTTTGCTTTCTCTTTTGATAGCTTGCCCAGAAGGTTTTGAGCTGTAATATATTGATGCAAGTCAAGAGAGATGCAAATGCATAGGATATGATTATTCCAACTCACACACAATGTACTCTCCTCAAAGTTTATATCAAAGGTATCAGCACCCTTTTGAAAGCACAGTTTTCTCACAAATCGTACAAAGTTGTACAAAGATTGCAATGTTTAAAATGTAGTGCATATACATGTTCTGACAAACTTCATGTCCTACTAAGAAAATCAAGTAGTGCAATGATTCTTCTTCATGAACTCTGAAATTCTAAGGTGTCATCAAATCACCAAAGGACATTAAAGGGTCTGATTCACACAGTTATATACAGTACTACTTGCTACAAAAATAAAAAGATACGTGTCTCCATTTACCACACACGTTTGTTTTGTACATTCTGTGTAACCACTTTCGTTTCCAGACCACTCGCAATATTTGTCAGAAGTCAATTGCTATCTGTCAAGATAGGAAGCCAACAAGGCATAGAGGGCTCTCAGTGGTCTGCATTCTTAATTAGATATTGCGATGCTAAATCGATTAATACGTTTTAAAAAATAGCATTCCTGTCTTTGAGTTTGCATTCCCAGTTAATTTTTTATTTTTGATCTCTTTGATTACAGGGGAATTGATGTATAACAAGTCATTTTGTATAGCCATCATTACATTCTGACACACAACATAATATAAAAACTCCTAAAATGCCAAATCATGCATAGCCAGTAAGTAATGACTCTCAACAGAATAGTTAGTGCAGGTGATCTTATTTTATGCTTGGCATTGATTTATAAGAACATGCCACAAAATGTTTCTTCCTTATCCTACGCCAAACTGTAAACTGCATTTTGGAAGCTTCAGTATACTTATGCCAAAGGAATATATAAACTTGGTAAGAAGCACTGTGGAATACTTTCAGAATGGCTGCTCTCACACACTTCCTCACATACAGGATAATTTGGACGATCAATTCTGAAAGAAGGTTTATGTAGTGTTTATTTGTTTGTTTTATGCAAACTGCCAGCATAGACGAAAGCATGTTTGGCTATGTTTTGTGGATGCCATTTTCATTGTGTTAAAAACGAACTCACAAAAAAGTGAATCAGTCAACTAAACATCATGTTGTCATACAAAACAGTCATTTTCTTGTGCAAACTTTGCCTGCAATCATGTATGTGAAATTTATTCATATTTGTGATTGTGTTATATGAAGAAGCTTTACCATATTTTGGTCTGCTGGTTCTTTATCCCATGGAGGACGGTCTGATTTTGCTACAACACGCATTTCCCTTGTCCGAGTATACTTGGGACTCATCCTCAATGGGTTAAGTATGGATGAGACTCTATTTAAGTTTTCTGTGGTCTGGGGAAGGGGATGGGATAAGAACTATTTTGTTCATGATTTGTTGATGTGTGGCAAGAGAAATGATGTTCATGTAAATACATACTTATATTGTAGATATTTTGTAAAGATATACAAATATTTTCTGGCCTTCTATATTACCATATACACTGACACATTTGTAGGCAACTTTTGATTCATTCAAATTTCCCCATGCAGTGTGTTACAATGTATGTTGCTTTTGAGTCTGTGTTTATGTAATGACAGTGGAAATGGATTTGTTGTGTGCTAGTAAGACATATATTCGAAAAACTGTAAGACAGTTATATGTGTAAAGTTCTGAGTAAGCTGGGAAAGCCATGAAGAATGAAAAGTTACTGAAGTTTATGATTTGATCTAAGTTGAATTATCACCCATGTACAAATTTTGAATTGTACGACAAGTGTAACCATGCAGAGGATAAGTGTTCTCCCAGCATTTCTTTGAATGGTATCATCTTTTTTCTTACTTATTCTGTGCATTACAGAACTTCTGCATTTGTTGTCTTTTCAGCTCGGAAATACTTACTTCCTTTCCATTTATGTGACAGCTGACTTGTATTTGTATATGGACTGCACAGTTCGATGTGCTCTCCGTATTTTTGATGAGAAGTTCTAAACTGAATTATTTTGTCAATGCATTCCACACCTGTACATAATGCCATTCCAAATTGTAAAGTGTTCTTAAGGAAAAGCAAGTCTCATATTTACTTCTTGTGTGTATGCTTCATTTGTATCATTACCAGTTTCTTTTTTTCCTTTTTCCTCGTTTATTCATCTCTCAATGCTTTAGAGTGTGGAAACATTCGAAAAGATGAAACAAGGACCAAGATTATTAGGTACCAAGGGTGCTCTAGGCAGCATAACAATTTTATTGCAGGCTTGAGTTAAAAATCCATTTTATCAGAGGGGTCAGTCTGGAAAGAGATTAAAGAATTGGGTGCAAATTTTGTTTACTTTATGTTGTCATAAGATGATTGTTGATTGTAATGTGACGATCTCCAAGAATTTTTTGCCTCATCAGCTGTAGGTTGCAATTCATGTTTGGGCCATATGTAGACACATCTTCCTTGAGTTTTTAATGGTGTTAGGACCAAAGTTCTTGAACGTAACATGGCATTCAGCCTGATATAGTGAACCCGACTCACAAACACCTTTCAGAACAAGCTGTTTGATTCGGCAGCTTTAAACAGAAGTCGTACAATGCAATTGTGTTACAAAAACATCTCATATACCTCACCGATTGCAGTTATGGAACTGCAAGTCGAGGAAATCTGTTGTTTCCCTGTGATTAGCAATGCAGTAGTTTAAGTTGTGTAGTTATTACTTGCTTTGATTTCTGACACAGCCTTTGGTACAAGCATCTTATTTTGTATATATTTAGATGTATGAGAATAGCCAAAAAGCCTTTAAACACAATGAATATGAAGATATATCTGTTTCCATTTAGATGTGTGCTAGTCTGAGGTCTGAGAAAAAAAAATTGTGCTAGGAGCGGAATACAGTGCATGTTGATGTATAGTTCCAAAGATGTCTTCGAAAACTGACACATCATGGCACTATGAGACAAGAAATGGTCAGTAGATTTTGCGACGTGGACCATACACAAGACATTATCTCTCGTTGTTGTGAGAAGAGGGCCCCCGTGTTATCAAACCTGCAATTGAAATCAATTTAAATATCATAAAACTTGGCGATCGACTTCAACCTGCAATTATTTGTAAATATCTGTCTGAATATAAAGATCAAACTCAAATTGCGTTCAATGTGTATGAATTGTATTAATTATATAACAGCGACACAAAAATAGTATGTATTTAATTTGGTATGTTTGTATAATTTCTAAATTCCCACGACACTGAAATTACTCTTATGGTATAAAAGAGTCACATCTCCATCTAATGATACCCATTCATAATTTTGATGTCTAGAATGACAAGAGTAATTGCAAATTCCAATACAACCAAAATTTTGTGATTTACTTGTTGTTACCCTTCAATCAATCACAACCTTTGACAGGTATGTGATTAATTCATTTTGAAAAGATGCGATGGATATCAAGTACACCTCTTTATACAAAGACAGCACCCCGAGCATGCCAGGAGATTGGCCATACACTGTGTGCACAACTGTACACTGCCGTTATCACTTCTAATGCTTTGTGTATACCACAGGACTTTTTGTCAGTTACTTTTGTTGAAAGTGAGTATCATTTTGAGTGTACCTGTGCGACATATGTCATAAATATGCTTTTATGTGGAAAGGTTTTGTGTGTACTGAGGGAAAACCCAGTTTTGTTTCAATGAAGGTAGATACTTCACCTACCATGGTTACGCTTGGTCAAACTGAAATACAGTGTATGTGTAGATTCCTTCTGTGTGTATGTTCATAAATGCACTTGCAACTTCATTTTTTTTTTTTAATCTGAAAAGATGAAAACAGCTGTACATGCTTTCAGCGGCAAGAAGTACTCAATATTAGCTTTTGGTTTAAAATGCATACCTGACACAAAGGTTCACATTGTATAGCCTCTTCAATTCCTATCTGTTGCTGCCTGTGTGATTTCACTGTGGTTCTGGCCTCCAAGTGTTACTGGCGATGTAATCCTCAGTTGATAATAAAGTGAGATTCACATTTATCAAAACATTCATCCAAAAGTAAGCAAAGCCATGTATGCATTGTATGGAGGAAGCGTATTATGCAACATAGACTCGCCGTGTGGTGCACACCATTATCCCAACTGGCATGCAGATTTTGTTTCATGTTTACAGACGCCCTACATCAAATTGAAGAAAAAGAAACTGCAACTAAAAATATTGGAAGGATATGTGGATATCATGATTATGAAACTATATATATAAAAAGAAATGATTATGCAGTGTCATACGATTTATTAGTTGTATGTATCTTCCATTCAGACATTGCTTAGATGTTAAGGTGTACCATAAAATTCTTTTGATGGAGGGTATAAGCTCCATATTCATCCCTGTACTTTCACAGCGCTTTTGCGTGTAGATTGTGATTAAACTTTCTCGAGGTACAATGTACAAGTTTAACTGCAAACAATTAATCCTTCGCCTGTATCATTGTGACACACGATCATCGTTAAGAAATTAGTTCTGTCTTATGTAGTGAGGTGACGAGAATGTGAATACATTCTGAAAATTAGATAATTTTAGGCAGAGACACTTATCAATTTAAAAAAAAACATCCCTCCTTCTGGTGTGAACTGTGCCTAAAATGTTGGGTTTTATCACTTTTTTCACCAGGCGACTCATGTTCTAATGAAGTCTGTGGGACTGGCAGTTTTTCTTTTGTTATATCAAAATTTCATTATACAGTAGTTGAACAGTGAAGTACATAAAGATAAATACATGTAGATGATAATGTCGGGGCCAGAACTTTTCATTTCATTGTTATGAGAATTATATTGTGACTTTGTTCTTATAAAGGTAGTGCACTGTTTGCTTCTGCTGACCACCATGGAAAATTTGAGGAAATATGTCAACTCAACATAAATAGTCCGATCATGGCTACATGTTACTTGCGTTATGATTTTTTTTTTTAATTCTATTAATTTATCATTATCTCTTTTTTTTTTTTGTGCTGCCCTTTAGTTCAGTTTGAAGCAAATAAATAGAACATGTCAAACTGACACAATATTACAGCATTGTCTTGTGTATCGGTGTGAATTGTTGAAGCTCTGGAAAAGTTGCTGGCGAAGAAAACAAAAACGTAAAAAAAAACAAAAAACAACTGACTGAAGTTTGCTCTCTAGGGACAATAATTGAGTTCCCTACTTATGTCTTCATGTGGATTTTACAATTAAAACAATTTAAAGAAAATAACTTTGCCATATAAAATGCAGTAAGTGTAATTTAAATTGTTTTAAACAAATTCAATTTGTATTTTTTTATCTCCGTTCCATGTCATCATAAAATTGAAAAGTGTGACATTGTTATCATTATTATTTGCATATTCTGGGGCTCCTAGACTGTGATAACTATCAAGCAATACAATACAGTGTACCGTATTTGCCGGCGAGAAGGCCGCACTATTTTTAACAAAACTAAAGCAGGAAAGTTGGGGGAGGCCTAAACACCAGCCCAAGAAAATTTCTGTATGTCTTTCCAACTCAGAATCACCTGCCCAATGTGCCGATTGTTATTGTTATGGTTATTGTTAGGAAACGTGTGGAAACGAGTAAAAATAACAAAGTTTCTTATAAAAAAATAACATAGAAAAGTAATGAAGTTTTGATTAGAACAAAATCTATCAGATTCTTTTTTTTTTCCTGTTTTCCATTACCAAAGTCGGGATGCGGCTTATCTGGCGTTGCAGCCTTATCATCGGCGAATACGGTACATGTGTATCTGTATGTGAAATGAGTCCACCCTGAAGGAGTGACAAGTATATACACACACACACTGTCACACATACACACATTTGTACACCCCTTCTTTCACAGAAAATAGCATTCTCGGCAGCACGGTTAATTTTTTTCTGCAGCATTGATTAGTGTTTCAAAGCATCATGTAGGATGTGGGTACATATGGGCCTGATTATACTTCATGTAATCTGTGTGTGTTTGTATGTATGTGTGTATGTATGTATGTATGCATGTATGTGTGTGTGTGTGTGTGTGCGTGAGTGTGTGATGTGGTCAAGAGAGGCATCGTATATGAAACAAAATTGGAAATGCAAGTTGGGTGTTGGGTTGTGATGCTGTGAAATTGGCTGCCAGAGAAAGTATATGTTGAAGGTGTGCACTTTCAAAGTACTTTGACTCACTTGAACATTTCAAACCCTTCACATTGAATATTCTGTAAATGTCCTTATGAAGTGTCCATTAGTCAGGGTAGTCGTGAAAAATACGGATACACAGTCACACACACATATCATACAATATACAGTCAACCTTGCCTAAGTTGAATCCACAGAACTGGGGAAAATCTATCAAGTTGCGTGAATTTCAACTTTCACAATATAAATGACACAAGTTCACATCCACTTTTAGGTCAGAATTTTTCCTCGACCTATGCCAATTTGTTGGTTTTTGCAAGGTTGACTTAGGCGAGATTGACTGTATATAAGCACAAGCACACACACACACACACACACACACACACACACACACACACACAAGGTATCAGAGCTCATTCTCTTTGAAAGGACCATTCTGATTGGTTGTAGACAGTGAAACTTGTTCACACCAGACATGAATTCTTTGGGCCATCAGTCAATCACTAACCATTTTATAGAGGGGTAGCACCTTACCTTCAAAGTAAGCCGCTGATCACAAAATAGTCTGCCTGAGAATTCTGATTGCAAATGTTTGGCCAATTCAATGAGCCTATGACACATATCACATTTAATTATCTGCAAAATTACCATTGAAGTAAGTATTTTCACATTGCATAAGTGTGTGTTGTTGTTGTTGTTGTTGTTGATTTTTTTTGCTTTTGTTCGGGGCAATTGTTCCTATTCTTCCTCCTGCACATTTAATTTTGAAGCGGAATGTTTGAATGTATGACACCACATAACCATACCAGCCACAAGCATTCTTAGTACTACTGAAGACACTGTAAATACAAACCACAACAGGACAGTGCGGATGTACATCATCATGTAAATTCCTTTATTACACAACTGATGCTTGAATTGTAGACTACACTGTATGCACTGACACCACTCGCTCTTTAGATCTGGGATGGGTACAGCATCTGTATGCACACAGAAACAAGAGAATGGAGGGGGTGAAAAAGTTACAGAAAGTGTCAACAAGTGGCTCACTCACCATAAAATTTACTCTGAAAACAAAAGCTATATTGATGACAGAAACCCCAAAGAAGTTGATTAGAATTAGAAGCAGCACATTATCGCATTGTCTGTCTGTGGTATCATCAAGCAAGACACCCTGTTTCTGCCTTATGACAATGTTATCTGTCACATGACTCTTCTCAATGGCTGTATCTACACAGATACCCTACCCACTTCTATCAAACCTCCACAACAAACACTTGGATAAAGCATTGTCACTGGCTAAACTGGTTCAAGGGACTAAAGAAGTTTGCCAACTATGTAATACATCTGTAGCTATTTCATCATCAAAATTAGAACCAGAAATGATTCTTACTAAACTTAAAGGGGAAGGCTAGTAACTGATCAGTGGGAATCAGTGGGAATGCTGGGAGATGATTGTTCCAATCCTTATGGGATTCATTAAAGAGTTCATTGTATATCTATTGTTGTGTGAAAATGAGTCGCTTCAGAACGGTCTTATATTCAAGTAATGTGCAGATTAATGCTCCGTCACTGACCAGGGACGCTAACCTGGAAGCATTAAACTGCACAATACTTGAAAAAGAGACCATTCTGAAGCAAATCATTTTCACACAACAATAGATATACAATGAACTCTTGAATGAATCCCATGAGGATTGGAATAATCATCTCCCAGCATTTCCACTGATTCCCACTGATCAGTTACTAGCTTTCCCCTTTAAGAGAATAAATATTTCAACTTTTATCAAATTAGGACATTTCTTTGCTTTTACTTTACAAACAGTAAAATTATGATAATGAAAACATATATCAAGTACAGTCAACCTTGCTTAAGTTGACCTCGTCTAAGTCAAATAATCACTCAAGTCGAAGGTCTCTTCAAGATCTCTTCTCTTTATATTCTATTGATTTTAATCCCTCATAAGTCAAATTTTCTGTAAGTCGAAGCTATTTCTTCAGTCCAAATAGATTTGACTTGGGCAAAGGTTGACTGTCTACTCTTAACTAGACCCAGATTACACAACGTGGCTCATCTTCTTACCACTCGAACCCTCTTGCCGATGGCCTGACCAGGGAGGTTGCTCTTGAACTTGGCACGGCACGCTCCACTCTTCCCGTGTGTCTTAATGATCTTGCCCCAGATCACTCTCGTGTTGGTTGGCTTGTCCTTGCCAGGGCATTTCGTCTTGCTGCATAATGCAATACAATACGATAATTATGTTTAATTCAAATTAATTTAATTCTTACATAGAGTTGTTTGTATTGAAACTGATGGACACGTTGCGTACATTGACATATGTAACATTTACGTTAATGTACAGCAATTAGTCCATCAGATGTAATAATTTCTCTTTGTCTAGAGCTCTTACAAACCATAAGTGATTTCACTGTGATTTCAGTGAATCTACAGCGCAGTTGATACATACATGAACACATACCCTACTGCACTGCAACAAAAGACTAATTTCTGCTTTATTTCTCTCTAAATCATGTATACCCACAATTACAAATTTTGAAACGATAACAGAACAGCGGAGTTCATGTTTGTTTCCCCGTCCTGGTTCACATCATGATTGCATACCACACATGCACTAATTAACTTGTCTCATTTTTCAAAGAGGAAGTGTTTATGGTGGTCCTGAGCATTCAAGCTGGATAAATACAATAGTGCTATAAGGGAGTTCACGGTTGCAATTTGTGCATGTGCAAAATAATGGTCAAATGAGAATGTTTGTGTATTTGCCATTGACTTTCAAACGAAAAGAATCCTCAGGCAAATGAGGATTTGGAATGTTAAGTTGTGTGTTTCACCTTGTTAGAACGCACAGGTGAAAGTGATTCATCAATAATGTTTAACAAAAGCTGCACAAGCATTTCATTGACATTGATTACAAAGGTGGCATGCTTCAACAAAAAATGCTCTTTCACACGTCCTTTCCATGTTATTTGAAAGTCTGTGGTGTAGGGGTCAAATGAGACATGCGCTAACCATGAACTCCCTTATACAGATAGCAGGAAACTGCTGAAATGGGTAATCATACACAGACAGAGTACAGTACCAGTGTATATTGTGCAGTGCATGTCATGAATGTGGTATATAGTCCTGTTGAATTTTTTTGTGAGACAATTCATCCTGCAAACTAATTTGACACTCAAATCATTGAATCAATGCTGCAGCAGCCACACACAAGCATACGGTTCACTCTAAACAAATGCATCAGTCTTTTGACTTGACCTGGATTCATTACTGACATTAAAAAACAAAAGTCAATGTATGATTTTCGGGGTACAGATATGCTGTATCCAACTGCTTGATCATACTGTCATGGATCAGTCTGTTATATAGTTGTATACATTTTGACAATCTAATCCCACATTTCATGCATCCTTGGTGTTCTTTACACTGTTGATAATCTAACCATGACTTCAATCACTGGATCTGATAACTTTGCATGGCTGAATTCCAACTTCCAACTCACTTAACCCGTTGAGAACGAGTCCCCAGTATACTCGGGCAAGTGTCTATGGGAAATGCCTGTTGTAGCAAAATCAGCCCATCCTCAACAAGGTTAACATTGTGCTGTTCTGAGGTGTGCTTTGAAGCTCAAAACCCCAAATCCTCACTCACTTCTTGGATTTGTAGACGTAGGCACACTTCTTGCCCAGGTACCACGTGGCCTCCCTCCTGTTCTCGACTCCCTCAATCTTGACAAGCGCCTGGTTCTCATGCTGGTTCCTCAGGCCTCTCCTGTAGCCTGTGAAAACCGCCCTTGTGTAAAGCCTGCAGAGAACAACATGCAAGAATAATGAATCACAAGTCAGGTGATAGAATATAGGCGAGCAGTATGCCGATACAAACCAAGGTGGCCTGTACTTTATCAAAAGAAGGAGGAAAACAAGGTACATAAATCAAATTTGCTATTAAATGCATCATATGCAATATTTCAAGATGATAATTCTCCCTTCTTCCTTATCACTGTTGTAGGTAAGAAAGGTATTATTTACTTGGGGGAGCCGTTCATTCCTGAATTTTAAATATCATGGACAATAGAGGGGGGGAATTATTTCCAAATGCCATATGAAACAAATATTTCCTACTTCCATTAAACTGTACATTTCAGTAACAGATTTCTCACAAGGCTGCAACCTCAGCAGATCTAAATACACAATGATGCACAGTAAAATACATACTTTTGACAACAAAATCATGCTTTGGTTAATTAAGCATGGGAAAATTTGCACTTTGCATGCTGAATGGAAATCAAATTTTAGGGAAAAATCACTAAAAAATCATTTCCTTACTTTTGATGAAAAGAATTACAAAATATCCTGAAAAAAAAAATGCAGGTTATTAGTCCAGGCAGATATTTGCGCCGATCATTCACGTACACAAGTATATCCTTACAGTGGTTTCTTGCTGCAGAGTTTAACAAATATTTGAAATAGTAAATGCTGCCTGGCCTATAGAAAAAAAAATAATATGAATTTGTTTATTTTTTTTTCTAAATCTGTGATAAAAACCCCTTACAGTAATAGAAAGAAAAAGCTAACTGCATACTTACCGCTTTGATGCTACCATTTTGATGGCTCCCACCTCAGACCCTAGAAAACCAATTCAAGTGGAGAGATTAAATATCATTGCATGTCCACATAAAGCTTGACTCTACAAGTGATAATTCACATGCACAGGTGCAATGACCTATATCTCTTTTGGCAACATGTGAAGAATGTGGTATATTTGGGAGTTGTGTCTACAGTGGAGTCCCGTTATAACAATTATAAGCCTCGGGACCGGCAGTTTTCTTTCATTATATCGAAACTTCGTTATAACCGAACAAATAAACAACAGAAATAATACACAGAGCGGATACTAGTAATGTCGCAGCTTTAATTTTTACTTCTTTGTACCTGTAATTTCGTTACAACCGTGTTCGTTATAAAAGGAGTGAACTGTATTATAAATTTGCTTCAAACAAACGTAACTGTTTTATTCAGCACATCCGGTACCAAAAATTTGTATCTTTGCACTGCTCCCGTGGCTGTTTGAGCTCTAAAAAAACAAACAAACTTATTTGTCATTCAAAATGGCCATCAGTGAATGCCGTTGTACCGTTTGCACACACTGCATATATCTGATCTTCGTTTTCGTTAAGTTGTGAATTGTGTATGTCACTATCTATAACATAAACATGAAGTCTACTTTTAATGAAGATTGTGTTTAATTGGTTTGAGGTGACGAAAATGATGTCAAGTATCAAAACTCAATGCGATCGACATGTTCGCTTTGTGTTCACTTTGTTGCACACCATCCTGGTACAGCCCTAGACTGTGTATAGTTAACCTACATGTGGCACACAATCCGGTTGGAATCCGGATGTCTAGCAATTGATGATGATGATGATGAAGAAGAAGAAGAAGAAGAAGAAGAAGAAGAAGAAGAAGAAGAAGAAGAAGAAGAAGAAGAAGAAGAAGAAGAAGAAGAAGAAGAAGAAGAAGAAGAAGAAGAAGAAGAAGAAGAAGAAGAAGAAGAAGAAGAAGAAGAAGAAGAAGAAGAAGAAGAAGAAGAAGAAGAAGAAGAAGAAGAAGAAGAAGAAGAAGAAGAAGAAGAAGAAGAAGAAGAAGAAGAAGAAGAAGAAGAAGAAGAATTGTATAAACATAAAATGATTTAATCTCGCCACATCAAATCTCATCTACAAAGTACAAGCTATAACTTCCTCCATCCTTGAACGACAACCCAGTGATGTGACCAGCAGTAGACTCTATAGAGTAAGTGTCTAGGTTTGCGGCCACATAAGGGTTTTTCCACTCTGAAACGCAAACTTGCAAATTGCAAGGTTATATCATAGAGGTTGACTACTTACCAATTTACATTATTGTCAATATCGCAAGACCAATGTCCATCGCGATAGTAAAAAAGACCACGGCCGCGATCCGGTACAGCGCCTGCCGGTTCACGACCATGGTAGTCTGGTTCGCGGCCTAATGTACAATTCCTATGCGATACGCGCGTGCTCCGGGATCTTCTGCTGAACGCCTTCATTTGGCTCTGCGTAAGCGTCAAGTCCCACTGCGAAAGCACGTGAAAAGGGCTGCTGTCTGCGCACTGACCACTAACAGGGATTGCAGTTGTGGCGGTGGTAGTGTTGTCTTTTTTTTTTTTTCGATCGTAACATCCACTTCCGGAAAAAAATGGCGGCCCACATCGGCTTGCTTCAGGCCCCTGGGAGCAACTTTTTTCACAGGGGTGCTGAACCCCTGACCCACCCCGGATGCCGGACCATATTAGCAGCATTTCAGTATATGGGGGAGGGGGGCAGGGGAGGTGAAGGGAGGGGATGGGGACATCGAAGCGAGGGTGAGAAAGCCCTCTACCAACGTGTCAATACCACATAAGGAAACTTTTGCACTCTTAGTGAAATTGAACACACTTTATATGGTAAATTTTGAAATTCTTAAATCAAAGCAAATAAAAAAGTGAATACTCGTGGACTATGTTCATGGATGAATTGTTGAACGCCCCACCTCCTGATTCGTGTGTGTGTCTTCACTTTGTATAAGTCCATGGAAGGGGACACGGGGGAGGGTGTGGGAGGGGTATCCACGTCCCACACTGGAGATATTTTGAATTTTCATACCTGAAATTCAGTGATCTGGTGCACACTTTTGGTAAAATTTCTTAAAAAGTATTAAAAAGAATATTCACAGAAATGTGAATGACCATTAAATCGGGTTACAGTCAACTCTTGTTCCGTGTGAGCGTCATCACTGTGAGGGGGTATCCCCTCCCACTCTGGAGAGATTCTGAATTTTCATACCTGAAATTCAGCGATCTGACGCACACTTTTGGTGAACATTTTTAAAAAGTATGAAATAAGATATTCACAGAAATGTGAATGACCAATAAATTGGGTTACAATCACTCTTGTTCCATGTGTGCGTCATCACTGTGAAATTACTGTATGGAAGTTGATGAGGCGGGATGGAAGGGGGCTACCATGCGACAGAGCTTTTGCATTTGTAGAATTTAATTACAATGATATGATGCACAATCATGGTGGACTATCCCCATATACATACTTGTATGTATCAGAGAATCGTTTGTTGGTCTTTACTTTGTATAAGTCCATGGAAGGGCACATAATGGGGGAGGGTGTGGGAGGGGGCACATAATGGGGGAGGGTGTGGGAGGGGGTATCCCCCTCCTACACAAGAGAGATTTTGGATTTTCAGACCTGAAATTCAGCGATCTAGTGCACACTTTTGGTGAAATTTAAAAAAAAAAAAAGTATGAATGATAAATATTCACAAAAATGTGAATGACCACTACATCGGGGTATAATCAGCTCTTGTTTTAGGTATGCATCATCACTGTGTGATAAATGTAAGGAAGTTGAGAAGGCGGGTTGGGAGGGGTAGCCCCCTCCCAAACAACGGAGCTTTTGCATTTTTAGAATTGGAATACAATCTTTAGGGCTTTTTACACTTGTGTTTCTTAACCCCGGACTTTCTCTGACCCAGGACTATCGTTAGTCCCGTACCAATTTTTTCAGCTTTTTACACTCGCCAATTAGTCCCGTACTTTCTCTTGTCCGGGGCTAAGGAGAAAACTGACCTTTTTACACTCGTATTTCTTAGCCCCGGATTTTCCAAACCACATGAATATTCATAATTACGCTGTGTACTGTACACGTACACGCACGCACCGGCAGCACTTGATTACCTCGTTTCTGATTGGTCAGTGAGGGTCGGACTTTGTCTCCGTCGCTTAGCCCAGGATTATTTTTTCGTTCTGTTTACACTCACTTGCTTGGCACCGCAATTGCGGTGCTAACCCCTGCTATTTTGCAGGGCCAGATAGTACCGTACTATCGGTGGGGCTAGCCCACTTTGGCAAAAACGAGTGTAAACAGAAAGTGGGCTAAGGATAGTCCCGTACCAACGGTGGGGCTAAGGCCCCCCCCCTTAGCCCCACCGTTGGTCCGGGGCTAAGCAAAAATTTACAAGTGTAAAAAGCCCTTTAAATGATCTGATGCAAAATCTTGGTGGAATATCCTGGAATTTGTATCAGACAAGTGTATTAAGACATCTATGGAGGGAGACCAAGCGGGGGAAGGATGTGGGAGAATGTATCCCCTTCCTACAAGAGAGAGCTTTTGCATCTTTTTGACTGTGATTCAAAGATGTGGAATTTCTGGCGCACACTTTTGATTTAATATGTAATGTAATGTAGCCATAATCAATGCAAGGGGTGGAGGCTAATACAGCAAGGTGGATGATTTTAGAAGGGGGTGTCCCCTAACCCCTCCCAATCGAGAGAGCCTTTGTATTTTAAGGGTTGAAATGAAAATATATTATCTCTACCCAATAGTCATTTATCATGGAGTATTTGAAAAACTGTCAAACAAAGAAGCATAAGCATACTAAATGTAGTAGGGGAATAAAGGTAAACTGAAAGAGAATATCCCCTTCCCACATTTTTGAACTTTTGGATTCGTTTAAATTGAAGTGACAGATCTGGTGCGCACTTTTTGATGAAATATGCAAAAAGTGTCGATCTCAAAAGTCTACTAAGTGGATGGAAGGTGAACTAAACGGGGGGGGGGGGGGGGTATCCCTCCCAGGGTCATTTTCCATTTTGTGCACTTTTGGTGAAATATATGGACAGTTTCTATTTTAAAAAAAAAAAGCAAGAACATTTTCCACATCGTGGGGATTTTATTTTTTTTTTTTTGGGGGGGGGGGGGGGGGATTGGGAGGGTGGGGGCAAAGTGATGTGTTTGCATAGCTCCCACCCAATATCTTTATTCCAGGATTGATGCTATTTAATATGAGGAAGCTGTGGCATTTTTAGAATCCAATTGACATCGTCTCGCAAACACATTTTGGTGGAATTAGGGAAATAATCAATCCACGAAGTGTGGAGGGGAACTAAGCGGGGAAATGGTTAGGGCCTAAATGAAAGGAGGATATTATATTCCCACATGAGGAAACTTTTCTTGCATTTTTTGAACAGAAATGACAGATCTTTTGATGAAAGAAATCATTCGGAGATATGCCAATCTTATGGGAAAGGACAGAAGGGGGAGGATGTGGAAGGGGTATAAACCCATTATATTTTCAGAACTGTACTGCAACAATGCCTTGCACAGTTTCGGTAAAATATTTGGACAGTTTTCCATCACAAAAAGCAAGAAAATCTCCAACATCCCGAAAATCATTTGGAGGGGGGTAATATCATGGCAACTGCCCCGCACCCTTGCATACGAGGGAGCTTTAGCATTAGAAAGGAAAATATCGTGAGAGGGGGTATTTCCCTCCAATACAAGGGAGATTTCGCATTTCAGAATTGACTGGTGCACACGTTGTATGAAGATTGGGACAGTGTCGAATAAAAAAAAATCCCACATCTTGGAAATTACGGGGGGCGGGGGTCAAAATGATATGCTGCCCCTCCATCGATGCTCTCCTGAAGGGGGTACCCTCCCCCCTAATAAGGGAACTTCTGCATTTTTAGATTTGAAATTCAACAATGTAGTGATCCCTTCAGGTAGCATATCAAAAAAAAAAAAGAATCAATAGAAAAGTAGGAAAAGCAAAATATCCAGGGACAATGGAAATGCTTTAATAGTGCTGTCTGCACTTATAAACTTGTTCTGCGTGGGACGGGGATACCCCTCCCACGCTATGGAGATTTCGCATTTTCAGAAGTGAAATTCAGCAATCTGATGCACACTTTGGGATATTTGGACAATTTTCTATCAAAAAAACAAGCAATTTTCCCTGTAAAAAGATATAAGTTGGGGGTGCAGAAGCACCCCCAACTTTTATTTTTCACAGGGGTGCTATGCCCCCCTGCTCAAAAAGTCAGGGGTGCTGCAGCACCCCCAGCACCCACGGCTCCCAGGGGCTTGGCTTGCTTGCGAAAGTCCTATTTCTACGTGAGGACATGTATTCAAAATCCATGAACATCGGGAAAATGAAACAAAAAAATCCAGTTTCTCAGACCCCTTGTTCCTTAACTGTGATGTTAAAAAGTACCAAAAATGACATTTTGGATGCGAGATGTTGTCATTTAGGTGAGAATATTTCACTTTGTTTGGAGATTTTGCCAATGTCAGTGGTTGATTTTTGTAGATTAGCAGTACATGTTAGTGAATGTGTGGTATACAGTCAAACCCGTCTATAGCAGCCACCCAAGGGAAACTGAAAAAGTGGCTGTTGTAGACAGGTGGCCATTATAGACAGGTAACTCAACTTTGTGCACATTGCTTACATGTACATGTATCATCGTTGTATCCTTACATGTACATGTATGTGTTACGTACGCACATACTGTGTATTTCATGCATTTAACCATGCCCCTGTATATGAAATTGTTGCACAGTAGTATGTGTTTTGTCGTGAAGAAAGCTTTACACTAGTGCATTATTTTGACTAAATGAGGGATGAATGCAGCGGTGGCGATCACTGAACGTTGCCCGCATGGCTACAAGGCAGAAAAATCATACAGAATTATCGGCTCGGCTACGGCTCCATTGGATTTTTGGTCGCTATAGACAGGTTAAAATCTACAGTAGGAAACAAAATTTGTGGCCGCTGGCCGCGTTAGACAGGTGGTCGCTATACACAGGGTCTTTAACATGGCTTTTCTCTCGGGGGGATTTTTCAGTGGCCGCTATAGACAGGTGGTCGCTATAGACAGGCGACCGCTAAGGCAGGTTTGACTGCACATGTATAGAGACTGAGTGTGTCGCAGTGCTCAGCGTTACATTACCAAATATGCTGTGGTGGCCGCGAACCGGCGCCTGGCCATGAACTGGGACATTTACTCTTTACCCCCCCCCCCCCCCCCCCCGAAAAAAATGGCGGTCCACATCGGCTCGCGAAAGTTCTATTTTACGTGAGGATATGTTTTCAAAATCCATGAACATCGAGAAAACGACAAAAAAATCCAGTTTCTTGGACCATTGTTTCTTAACTGTTATGTTAAGAAGTACCGAAAATTTCATTTTGGATGCGATATGTTGTCATTTAGGTGAAAAATTTCACTTTCGTCAAAGATCGTGCTCATTTTATCGGTTGATTTTTGTTGATTGCTAGTGTGTTAGTATATGTGTAGTGTGCATGGAAACAGTGCAATGCTGTGTTTAGCTGTAGGGTAACATCCCCAGTATTCGGTCACTTAAGCTTTTTTGCAATATTTTTCAAACTAAAATAATACATACATACATCATATCTACAGCAATGTATGTGAAATATATCAAATTTCTTTAATCTCAACTTTCATTTCGTTAAATATCTCACAGAATTGCACAAAATCGCGAAATATTTCACCTTGAAAATTCCCCAGTATACGGTCATCGGCTCCAGTATTCGGTCACGCGATGTGCGCGTTCAAAGTTAATGCGCGTTCAAGGCAGCTACCTTGTTGGCGCAAAATTGCATCGGGGAAGTTGCGGCGACCGTTGGTGACCGAATACTGGGTCCTCGGCACTTGCATTCAACCCTTGTACATTGGGACACTGTATCGGCACGTACGGACATTTTGTTTTTCTTTTGCGTTTTTGAGGATACCATTACACTCCAAGCTTGCGATAAGCAAAAAATCCCGCGAGAGAACGGCGTATTTCTCGATTTTTAGCGCTTTTTCGGCGACCCGTACTCTTAAAACTGGGCCTTATCCGCGCGCGCTTTTGGAAAGTAGCGCCGATTCTGCACTTTTGACGGTAAAATTTGGGATTTTGGATGGATTTTTGGAGGGGGCTAAGGGAGTTTCCTGTTGTGAATGAGTGTGCAAGTATGTGAATTAGTGTGATTTGCGTGTGTTGTGACAGTTGAACTTACTGGCTGGTGACTAGTGATAAGTGACCGAATACTGGTGCCCTTACCCTATATTACCGTGTATGTTGTATAGTAAGGGTACTAGGTCTCGCGCAGGGACGTAATGATCGCGCATAGCGTAACTGTGTATAGCAAGCATTAATACGCGTAAGACTAAGCGCAAAATTTGCCGATACGCCCATGTAATAAACATACCTGACAACCGCTAAAAATGAGAAGGAAGCAGGTAAGAAATTTAGATTTCAAACAAATTTTTCACTAAATTTCCAATTTTTTGGAACAAATTTTTCACTAAATTTCCAATTTTTTACGTTATAATTTACCTACCTTAGCTTAAAATCTTTTTTAAGGATGTTGTAGCCAAGATGTGTCGTCTCGCTTGTCTCGTTCGTATGATCGTAGCCGATAGAATTCGTATTTTGTTCGATCGATCGTTTATAATATTCTACGAAAGCCGAAGCACGTTCAGCCGCAGAGAGGGGCAGACACTTTCACGCATGAAACTACATAAGGGCAGCTGCGCGATCTTTACATACCCCGAGAAGGTGAACGCATAAAAAAGTCCGACATACAAACGGCGACAGCGCACTACTCCGTCATCGTATCATCAGGAGATTCTGGGAGGTGATTTTTCTGCATTTTCGTGATATTCATTGAGAAATTCAGCTACGATTATGGAATAACTTCTATTATAAGAGCATTTCAAATTTTCGTGCGCGATATCTAGACCCCTCAACCATACCTGCCGCGAACGGCTGCACGGCCGCTTACTGACGCAGTTACTCTACCGCGAATCACATTTTTAATGTGCACTTGTGCATTCACAAAGAATCACAGCATTTTCTTTGAATGTGAGTAAAATTTCCTGCAAATTGTGACATATTTTAACAGTTACGCATCTATTGAGATGGAAAACATCAGCAGTGTGATCAGGGTATCGATTTGTTGACACCCAACCATGCCGTGCTCATACATTCTTCACAATGATCAAAATGTCGCCCTCTGTCGAATGCACCGCCATGCACTGACTCTGCCAGGCCAGATCTCGTTATAATAAATCCCAATCATTGTTTGTATTTAACTAGACTATATGATTTCTGAACATATTCTCTCTTTACGACTGCTTCTACCTCAGAGTCGGCCACTTCATTTCCAAATATATTACGGAATGAGGGAATCCATGGAAAGAATATTTTTACACCCGTGTAATCTAACGTGTGAGTGTAGTGCGCCACTGGACTTTAGGAAAAAACGTATTAGATGGAGACATCTCGTATGGGAGATTAGAACAATCCTCTAGTATCTGCATGACAAAAGTCAATCAAGACATTTGAGAACTTTCTCAGAAATGACGAATGTATTTTCTACACATCACTCTTCATTTTGATATATTCTTTTGCACGGTTTTGAATAAAAATACGTGTAAATTCAGCACTTCTATTAGTTCACTTACAACTCTAGCGAAACAGCAGTAGAAAAGAGCTCGTACAAGGTGAGATCTGCATAACGTAAAATCTCATGTCATAAACCTGTAATTAATAATATTAACATTAATTTATCATATTAAAATATTATTCATAGAATTATGAATATCTTTTCAATATTTTCATTATAAAATAAATGACTTTAAAAATTCTAAATATTTTAGATTAAAAAATATACATGAACAAGGCTGTACTTCTGGGTCTTGGAGACGTTGTAAACAACAACCCGTATCGTATGCACTCCGCACGCGATGTACAGCCGCATCCATCCACACGACACGTACAATTTGCAGCTGTCCTGGTATAAATGTTTAAAAGACACTAATTTCTCGTGAGTATTGACTTAATATTAAATGAGAATGTGGTACCGTGGGTAAACTATGGTTGTTCAAGTTTAGAGTGTATCTTGACCTAGCATTTTCGTGGTTTCTGTCACCATATTATACTCCATTCATCGATCTTTGAAAGTGCTGGTGTCGGCACTGGTGACAACTCAATGCAACTCATGAACTCCCACCTTCCCCATCCCACCCATTAAATTTAATGGGGAATAGATTTTCTACTGTGCAGGAACCCTATTGTAGGTTTTGCACACTGTGAAACGTAAATTTACATTGTATTGTACGCACTGGTAAGCGCGAGTGAATGGAGTGGCGACATGCCATGGGATAAACCATGATTTGACTCTTTACCCGTATCTATCTGCAACTTGCAAGTATCTACATTCTAGGTTTGTAATAACTGCGACTAGCAGCCCCAAACACGTAGCGTAATACCTATTAAAATTTATGCCTAGTTATGGGGCTGCGGACTGTAGCATTCAGGATCATGACAGGGGTAGTATCGCGGATAAATATCAACTTAAAATCGAAACAAACTTTTGGCATTTGCCATTCTGAATGTAAGTTTTTTTTAAGACATGTGTAACTCATTTTTTGAAAGTTGACTTGACTGTGAAGTGGCGTCTGTCCACATGCTGCAGGGGTTTAGGTTGCATAGTGTACAATTGTAGGCCTACAATGTACAAAATATGCAGTGTTAGAAGCTGTGTGCTCGCACAGGGGCCAAAAAGACTTTGCCTGATGCTTTGATTATCTAACTAGCTGTATATACTTGTAGATATATAACAAATATAGATTGCTGCTGAGGCCCAAAAATGTTTTGTGTGTTTTGTCTTTTGCATGTTTTAATTGCAGAGCATGTCAGTCTAAGAATGGTGCTACCCATATAATCAAGTTTACAATGCCTGTAGAAGTTCTGCACTTTATGATCAGTCAAATAAGATGTACTAAGCAGGATTTTTTTTTGTTTTTTGTTTTGTTTTGTTTTTGAGGCTGCTAACAGTTTTGATGTGGTTCTTCAGTTGCAGGCAAGACATCGGTAACAACTTTCCTTCTTGCTGAGCTGCAAAGGACAGACAGCCAAGATGTCGGAGCTCACAGCTCTCGATTCAGTTTACATCAGCGCTGTCCTAGCTGACACGGTGGATCAGCTGGCTGTGCTAGGCAAGATAATGCCACAGACATTCGAGGGACGCCCTGATGCTAATGAGGTAAGATCAAAAAAGAGAGAAGAAATTTGAATCGAAAACTCTACAATATACATGTAGAACTAATTTTAATGCTCATCACATAAACCATACAAGTACAAAGGAAAAGAGTGCTGTAGTGTGTTGTTATTTAAGTGCTTCTTTAATAATTATGTTATCATTTTGCAAATGTGAATTTTTGCAAATTGGGACTTGTGAGACAATTTTGTGAAAGGTTGACTTTATAGCTGAGAACCACAGTGACAGAATGAAATGTAAGTATTGTGCCTTTTCAGGAAGAAAAATAGTGAGTTTCCTCTTTGGGGACGATATATAGTGCATTTGTGTCACTAGAGGTGACATGTTTCATGCGTTGTTATTTTCATGACTATTAGTTGATTACAAAATATTACCCCACCCCCCCCCCCCAAAAAAAAAAAAAAAACAGAAAGAAAGAAACACTGGGAAATTTAGTGCATGTATAGCATGTAGAGTAGTAGCTGGTCAGAGATAAGTCTGATCCTTTCTGTGTTTCTTGTTCTTGTTTGCCATATTGCTTATGGATTTGTCCCTTGATTTGACTCATTAGTATGAATTGATTCCTTCCTTATGATAATACGTGTAATTTTCAAGTGATGATACTATCAACCTTTCAAGTGGCACTATTAACCCACTCCATTTTTACCTAGATGGTTGGAGATGAAATATCGCAAATTCTGGACAGTCAGCGCAATTTAGAGTCCACCTACGAGAACCTGATCCATCAGCGCGGGGAGCTGCGGGGAGGACCCAAGCGGGACATGGGCCGTCTGCAGGACAACAGCCAGCAGATCAGCAGCGTTGTTGGTGGCCTGAGGAACGCTAACCAGACTTTTACGAAAAGTCTGAAGCAGAGCCCGCTGACGGCGGACAACCTGTACAAGATGCAGGATGACAGGTGATGATCATGATTATGATCTTGATGATCTTATGAATGTCATGTTTAACATTCTGAGATATACAGTGTATTTTGTTTTGCGATTATATGTAGTACATACATGTATTTCTGCAACCATCACGACCTCTAATGTCTTTGTGTAGATTTGACAATGACAATGTATTTTTTGAAGGAACTATCAAAAACTCCTTTTTAATGACTATACAATAATGAAGGGATGATGTCTCAGTCTTCTGTTATAGCTTTGGTTGGAACAGGAAAGTTGTCAGCCCTGACAAGTTGTCAGTGTCTGACAATTACCATAGTAACAGTCAGTGACCAGAGCTACTTAGCCAATCAAAAGCAAGGATTTTACTGAAATTGTCAGAGGCTAGGACAACTTGTCAGGGCTAAAAACCAGTTGAGGTTTTTTAGAACCAGTTTCAATGGAGATAAAAGGCTATGACATTACATTTTTATACTTTATGTATATATATATATATATATATATATATACATAGTGTGTGTGTGTGTGTGTATGTATGTATAAAGTACTTATATGTATATAAAGTACTTTAATTCCTGCATAGTATGAGATTTGGTTGACTTAGGGCCAGGGGTGATGAGTAAGCATTTGTGTATTTTAGATTTCATTTCTATGAAAACATTTTAAATCACATACTGGATAATCAAGATGTTCCTCATTGAATGTTTTTAGTGAAAATTGTTGTGTCATTGTTTATCATTACAGTGCTCTCCGGTAGTAACAAACACAGTTATAATGAAACTCTTGTTTGACAACCAAGTGAATATTTACATGTAGGTTCCAAAATCACTCTTTGTATGTAAATCTTTATATACTTCATTTTTTGGCTGGAAGGAAGTCCCGATATAACAAAAGAAAACTGTCAGTCTTGAAGACTTCATTGTAACAGGAGTTGCCTGTACATGTATATGACACCAGACACCGAAAAAATCTTGAGCACTTATAAAATCTTTCAATGTTTGAGAGCCGGTCTCTCAAACCTTACACTCAGCAAGTGAAAGGACGCCATCATGTGGTGGAATCATGACAAGGGGCACCCAGCTGTCATTTAATAAGCCAGTTCGGAGTTCCACTTTGCGCATGAGCAGAAACAAGGTCATTCGGACCAACAGGCATGTTTGTTTTTAAATTCACTGGGATAAGCATCTGTCATGTAATGATTATTCATGTAATCCTTATAAGTGCCGCTTGCCAGCACATCCACCTGACAGCAAAAGTGGTATTTGGCAATAGAAAGAGATTGTCAATACATCCAATGCGAAATAATGAAATGGATGCTTTCTCAAGTGTGAATTGACAGATCATTCTGCTCATCTGGTATACGCAAGTTTATTCTTTGTTTGAACGGGATTGATGAATCCCATAAATTGTTATGTAAAGCTTATGCATTATGTCGCTCTGAAAACAAGTGAAGTGCCCCTAACCAACTGAGAAAAAAGAAAGGTCATTCGTACCAATGTGCCCATGAGCTAACTCCGAACTGGCTTATTGCAGCTGCCATTGGTATGTAGAGGGAAAGGCCTGTAGAACTAGAGATAGGTTGAAATATGGCTCACTTTGCTTGGCATTATTCCATGCAAATGAACCCATACTGCACTACTGAGGCACACAACACTGATAAATATATGTGATTACAAATATGGCATTACATGCATACACTTTACCATGCAAAGGAACCTGTGCATCACCTATTGAAGCAAACAGATAAAGAATATGTCACCACAAATTAATAGAACTGATACACTTATATGAACAAGATGGTCATTTTAGAGCAGTGTGAATTCAAACATTCACATACTCTGAAAAGAGGGAGATGGCATTAAAATGTAAGCGCCATACCACATTTAAAATTTGCCTGAGTAGTTCCTCTGTGGTGTGCCTCAAAATACGTTGTACCCAGATGACTTACATGTACACAGAAAGATTTTAAAAAGAGAACAGGGGAGCAAGATAACTACTTTTCTTCAACTATTCTGCTTGCTACCATCATGTACAACTTGTCATTCCAGTTATGGAGATTTGGGCAGTAACATGTTTTCTGTTGAAAATGATAAGGGCGTTAAGTTGTCACTAAACCCATAGGCCTGAATTCACGAAGGTGGTACAAACAAAACCATGGTCTAAACCATGGACAAAAACCATGGAGCGCCAAGTGTCAAACAGAATATTTCGTTACGAAATTGGTCATTTCGTCGACAAAATGACTGTTTCGTTAACGAAATTATAATTTCGTGGATGAAATGTTGGTTTAGTTACAAAATGTTGTCATTTCTTTACAAAATAATCATTTCATCAACGAAATGACTGATTTCGTAGCGAAATATCGCATTGGACACTGGGCATTACATGGTTTTTGTCCATGGTTTAAAACATGGTTTCATTTGTACCACCTTCGTGAATTCGGGCCATAGTGTTCAAGACAACTTAACGCCCTTATCATTCTCAACAGAGGAGTGTGCATTGTGCCTAATGCTCACTGAGCATAATTTGTATGCTTTTTTTTTTTTTGTAGCTCGATGATCACATGGATAGTTTGTTAAATTCCAGAGCAAGTGTATATCTTTTGTGATATTCTAAAAGAGTACAGCTATCTACAAGAGGAAAAAACACTGTGTATGTGTGAAGATAGCACTGAGCTAGCCTTTTTCTATGGTTATCAATGACAAAATATTTGTGGGAAATGAAACGGGCAAAAAAAAAAAATGGTTTGCTCCAAGTGTGGTGTAATCCAAATAAACTTTGGGTACGGTAATGAATCCTTCCCTATTCCAAGATACAGTGAATGAATAGTATGTGATACATTGCAATATTCATCAAAAATATAGTGAATACAGTATGTTTGATTTGTGTGCTTCAGATTGAAAGTGTTAGTTGCTACACTTAAACAGCTTGACTTGAATGAAAAACTACATGTAATAAATGGTTGAGATGGAGGAGGAAGAGGAGATGTTCAGAAAGATAAAATATGATATCAAGTGGAAGCTTTTGCAAGTAACTCGGGATGAGATACATATCAGATAACTGGTTGTCCACACACTCCCCCCTACAGACAATTTCTGCAAGACGTCCTCAGCGACACACTGGAGGAGATGTTGAAGGAGAAGACGTTCATGGCCATCATTCAGGCCGTATCCATGGAGAAAGAGAAGAAGGCGGAACTTCAGAACACCATCCTCAAGTAAGGCAGTGCTCACAATCATGATCTATGGTTATAAGTGTGTGACCTGGCAAGGTAGCTTTAAATCTACCTTTAAATCTGCTTTTAATTTTAAGATTACTAAAATGTCATATATCTGTAACGAGTAATTTTTCGTTTTGGACAGAGAGAGGAGTATAGGAATACATAAATTAACTCAAAAATTTATGGTCTAGTAAAGAAATTATTTGTCTATCAAATGATATAAATGTCACTTGTCAATGTACAGCTGCATGTGTGTGTATGTTTGTGTATGTGTGTCTCATTTGTAGGTGCCTACAGTGTATATATGTATGCGCTGTATAAATTACTGATGACATACAAGTGTCATATTGCACTGTGTAGATTGGTTCCCTCAAGATGCTCTGTCTAATCTACAGCGGCTGATCAATTTTCCTTGTATGGTATTCATAGAGAAAATGACAGAAAAATTGAAAGAAGTGAAATTCAAATATAGTAACACTTAATAAACAAACTATGCATGTTAAATGTTTGTTTTAGGTAGCAATTTCTTGGGATAATAATTTGCCATTAGTGCACAAATTATTGTTTCGAAACCTGCAAGGTCATTTCCTGGTACTGGATTGTTTCGATTGCAGATTTCTCATTGATCATAGAAAGTCAGTGTTGTTAATCAAAAGCAGCCAACTTTTGAGCTAGCCATGGAATAATTCCCATCCCTTTTTACTCTGCTATGCCCCATAAGGGGTATTTTCCCGTTTTCCCTGGAAGTTCTTCACCAGAATATTGACCCAGTCATTATCATTAAGTATGTGGGCTTCGGAAGCGAAACATAAGACCAAAAGCTATTTTTTATGAGCCAAATTTCACAAAGATTTTATTGCCTTAACTCACACTTTGTTATTTTGACTTATGAGTGACCTTTTTTGTGTGAATGTACTTTTCTGCATGTGAGAGCACGTAAAGACACAAAACATTTGAACACAGATATTCACTATTTTTGCAGTAAACAGTTTAGCAGCAGAATGTTAGGAAAAGTAGTAAGGCCAGAAGCGGATCTGGGGGGGGGGGGGTTCAACCCCCCCCCCCCCCAAAAAAAAAAAAAAAAAAAAAAAAAAAATCCGGGGACCTGTACGATTTTTTTTTATCTTATCTTTTTTTTTAAACTTGTAATTTCATTTTTTTCTATTTATGGCAATGACCTCTATACCAAAAATAGTGGTGTTTTAGATGCAAGAAAACGCCATTTTCACACACAGATTTTCAAAAATTCTCCCTACTGTCAGAGGAGGGACACTCCTCTCCCACACCCTCCCCCCCCCCTCGCTCGCTCCGCTCGCTCGGGCTCGGTCGCTACGCTCCCTCGCATACCGCCCCCAACCCCCTCCTTTATAAAAAGCTAGATCCGCCCCTGTAAGGCCCTGAAGATAATTAACACCAACTCTCTTTTCACAACTCAGAGAAGAGGAAGGGCGCAAGGAGATCAAGTCCCTGCAGAAGCAGATCGCGACAGTGCGCATCGAGAGAGAAGAGGAGACCCAGCAGAGGAACCAGATGATCGCCCATCTCAAAGGTATTGTCTTCATGTGTCTCTATCAGGGATGATATATACACAGAATGAAATAACTCCTGTTGCAACAAATATGCTCACAACAAAATTTTGTTGAAACAAAAGTGAGAATTCAGGTCCCCAAATTGTTATCAAAGTTTATGGGTGCGTTCCAGCGCTCACCTAAAGTGTACTGTACCCCCGCCAGAGGAGCACTTAAACGCTCCTAGAGTGTACTGCACCAAACTGTACCGAGCCAGAAGTGGACCACTTCCCCAATGTGCTCCAAAAGGGTACCAAAAGCATCCCAAAAGCGTACCAAAATTTTGAATGCGGGAATGTGCATAAGATGCACATACGTCATAATGCAGAGAGTCCATTCTCTTTGTTCAGGGCAGCTGTACAATGTAAGTAGTTCAAGCATGTCAGGTGAATGACCCTCTTGCCACAAAATGTGTGACCCCCTCTAAAAATAGGGAGCTTTAGATTTTGATGCACGGACGTTTGAGACGACGAATGCATTGGACGTTCTCCTCTCCCTTGCGTCATGCTGAAAAGTAGCTTTAGATTACGCTGGGACGCAACGTATAAAAAATAAAATGGCGCCCCATATGATCGGTGCATCAAGTAGCTCCCTACGTCACAAATTGTGCAGATGTAAAAATAGCCCAGAACGCGTAATGAAAAACTTAGACGATGCAAGCTGAAAATAGATCGACTTGACGCGCGCTTCTGTGCATGCTCAGAACATGGTTTTTTGTCCCCGCCGAACGAGTTCGAGCAGGGGACTATGAAACGGGCTCCGTACGTGTGTGTGTCCGTGTGTCCGTCCGTCCGTCCGTCCGTCCGTCCGTGTGTCCGTCCGTCCGTCCGTCCGTGTGTCCGTGTGTGCGTCCGTGTGTGATCAAAATCTTCAATTTGCTACTTCTCTGTCATTAATGAGCCAATTTTGATTCTGTTTGCTTTATATGATAGCACTACATGGGAGCTTTGAAACTTCTACACAGAATTTCAGTCGTGACCTTTGACCTTGACCTTTGACCTATATTGTACATTTTGCTACAAAATGCTACTCCTTCGCCATTTCTAACCCGATTTCGATTCCGTTTGCTTTATGTGATGGCACTAGGTGAGGGCTTCAAAACTTCTACACAGAATTTTGACCTTTGACTTCTTTGACCTTTGACCTTGATTTTTTGACCTATATTGTACATTTTGCTACAAAATGCTACTCCTTCGCCATTTCTAACCCGATTTCGATTCCGTTTGCTTTATGTGATGGCACTAGGTGAGGGCTTCAAAACTTCTACACAGAATTTTGACCTTTGACTTCTTTGACCTTTGACCTTGATTTTTGACCTATATTGTACATTTTGCTACGAAATGCTACTCCTTCACCATTTTTAACCCGATTTCAATTCCGTTTGCTTTATATGATGGCACTAGTTGAGGGCTTCAAAACTTCTACACAGAATTTTGACCTTTGACTTCTTTGACCTTTGACCTTGATTTTTGACCTATATTGTGCATTTTGCTACAGAATGCTACTCCTTCGCCATTTCTAACCCGATTTCGATTCCGTTTGCTTTATGTGATAGCACTAGGTGAGGGCTTCAAAACTTCTACACAGAATTTTGACCTTTGTCTTCTTTGACCTTTGACCTATATTGCACATTTTGTTACAAAATGCTACTTCCGGCGGGGACATATGTTACGCACCGCGTAATTTTTACTTTTCCTTGTTTTTCCTCTGAACGTCCCTGTCGCGAAAAATCTAAAGCTCCCTAATAAAACATGAGGTACGCTTTCTAAACAGAGTGCTCAAATGCTCCAAATCTGGGACAGTACAGCACAGTATGCTGTGGTTCAGTTCATTTTAGTTCGCTTTAGAGTGCTCAAACAAACCCTACGGTGCAAAACTCCCATACAACAAAGGACAACAGCTTTAGCGAAATTCTCATTACGACAAAATGATTCCCAACCACCATTTATAAAGAAAAACACAATAACTGTTCTCCATAATAATGAAATGCCAATTGATTACAAAGTTACATAACAGAGCAAACATTTATAGAGTATGTGTCATGGGCCAGCATTTTACAATGAAGTGTGTTTAAAATTGAACTCGCTCAATTTGCTTCCAGAGAAGGAAAGACCCACGGAGTCCTATTAAACTACACAGTCTGTGCAGTAAAATTTTCACTTTGGTTCGAGTGGGGGTGTGTCTTGAATGCTTTGCTATGATTGGTTCATGTAAAGTGAAACGGGGAGTGTGAAGGAAGGATACATTCTCACTAAAGTTTGAATGAAGGTACAGTCTTGAATGCTTTGCTATGATTGGTTCATATGGAGTGAGGCAGGGCGTGAGAAGAAATGAACCATGAAATCGTAAATTGCACAGTCTGTGCAGTAAAACTCTCACTAGATTTTGCGTGGAGATGTGTCTGGAATGCTTGAAAAACCTAGGGTTCCCAGCCCATCAGGGAAATCAGGGAAAATTATTTTACTTTTTTTCCAGTCAGGGAAAAGTCAGGGAATTTCATAAAAATGCCTCAAATCAGGGAAAAGTCAGGGAATTTTGATTGGTCCAAAAATCGAAAGTAGTCGGGTCAAAATAACACCCATTGGATGACCAGTGCTATATACTGCAGATAGTTCACTGCAACAGCATAGAAAATATGTGAAACTGGAAATGAGTTGAAGTAATTATCATGGAATATTGAGACTTCATCAGGAAAAAATCAGGGAATTTTGTTTTCTTCAAATGCTGGGAACCCTGAAACCACATGCACTCAAACTTGAAATGCTTAAGTAGAACATATTATACAATTACACAATCATGAGATTGGAAATTGCAAGTGAACATCAACTAGCTTCCTGATTCACTTGCCTTTCAAATTTGTGATCATTGAAATTCAGGTTTGTCCTGCACTCTCTTTCATCAACTTTTGTACTGCGTTATCAATTTTGGGCCCGTTTTGCGCTCTCTGAATATGGAAATATGAACAACTTTATGCTCTCTCTTAAATGTGAAATTTAAACGAAATTAATGAGACAGCAGAACATCTTTCATCGCATTTCCACGTGTGATGAATGTACAATAAACAACATACGATATACACATGGTTTGTGTGTTTCCATTATATATTTCGTTTGTTCGGCTACGATGAAATTTTGGTATAGTGAAAGAAAACTGACAGTCGTGAGGACTTCAGTCATTATAACAGGATTCACTTGTAATTAGTGTATGAGCTCTGGGAGTCAGCAATAAGATGGAAAGAAATTTCCTGCAAGTTGATTGTGAGAAGTAAGTGTGTTTTCATACAAAATATGTATATGTGTGTGTATGACATACATGTATGTCCATGAATGATATGAGTATGAATGTGTGAGTGTTTTCCCTATAGACCTTAGTGTGACCCGCACTTTGTTTTTAAATTGGGGGGGGGGGGGGGGATGGATCTTGGCAGAGATGATGCCAAATAGTTTGTTTTATGATATGTACTGTGCTTTTCTTCATCAGATAATGATATGATTTTCTATTGAGGTCCTATGTAGCACACTTAGTGTGTGCAGTTTCCCCTTGTTTAAATCAAAATACGGTTTTTACTGTACGTCAGTTGAGCTTTGTTTTGTTTCTTTTTATCACCCTTGAATTGGTCATCGAGCAAATAGAACAGAAGTCCATACTTTGAATATAAATATTACCACCTTCCGACATGTTATTAATGCCTTTTTAAAACAAACACAGTATTAGCAGCAGATGCCATCTTTCCTCAGTGAAGGGAATGGGCTAACTGATGCACTTCTGTTTAGATGTGTTAGATATTAACCCTAAACACCTGCAGATTTCTTGCAACATTGAAGTAGTTTTTGTTTCACATTGTCCTTGAAGGATTAAAAAAGCAGTAAGGATGATATTAGGATGATTATGAGATATTAAGCACATTTCAAAACATCGCATCTTACACACACACACACACAGATATACACAGAGCTTTGCATGAAGAGAGTGCTGTAGCTGTTTAGGTGCAGAAGGGTTAAACAGTTCCTTCTGTCCGGTAAATTATTTACTTAATGATTCAAAAGTGAAACCTGTAAAGTTGAAAGAACAGTAGCTAAAGATAGATACTGGGTTACATATGTTACACTTCAGTACCAAAGAATATGGTTTAAATCATAAGTGCGTGGGAGGTTAGGCAAATCAAAAGATGAAAAGTAAAATGTTTTTTTTTTCTCTGACTTGCGACAAACATCATATATTCATTCTGAGAAGTAAGAGGGATGCATGCATCATACTTCCTGGTCCCATGTTTCTGTGTTAGCATGGTTTACTGTGTTGAGTGTTTTGTACATGTAGGTTTTTTTTATAACTGGCAAAAATAGTTCAGAATGTATTGGGATTTACATATCTATTTGAAGCAAATTTGAAGCGAATTTTAGTCAGCTTTTAATGTGTGACATGTATTTTCGTCACTCAAACAATTAGGCTTTGAATAATTTGGGTCCTTTACTCAAAATGAGAAATATTACAATTCTAATTTCCATATAATGAAAGAATAAATTTTATATTTCCAACTTGAGATATTGCACTGGTCTTGAAGACACTTTCAAATACATGTACCAGTACATGGGTCCAGTGTTGTGAAATGACATGCCAGAAGTGATAGAAATATTCTGATAGACTCTTAATATTCTGAAGAAGCTATAAACTTTTTTGTAGTACATAAATTCATGAATGCGGAGCCCACTACACTTAACCACACTTATTTTTGTCCTTTCCTTATTTTTATCCTTTCTTTACTAGTGTATGTGTTGCTTTAGATGTAGTTATCT
Organism: Diadema setosum; assembly: GCA_033980235.1. Classification (NCBI taxonomy): domain Eukaryota; kingdom Metazoa; phylum Echinodermata; class Echinoidea; order Diadematoida; family Diadematidae; genus Diadema; species Diadema setosum. The sequence goes on from CM067079.1 coordinate 10,238,190, forward strand.
TTAACTGTAAATTTGGGGATCTTTCTTCGAAAGAACAATAGTCTGTGTTGATCCCCGTCATGCTGAGATAACTGTTTTTATTCAAATTCATGAAATTCTTCCGTCGAGATGTTTTCATTGCAACTGATTGACAAATTGCCCTACATCAACGTAAATAAGCACTGAATTGATCAGTGTTTTAGTAGCAGCCATGATAAAAAATTCATGGGCGTACATACTCGAATATGTACGCCCATGATTTTACTCAACATACTCGAGTATGTACGCCCATGAATTTTTATCATGGCTGCTACTAAAACACCGATCAATTCAGTGCTTATTTTTTTAATACGTCGATGCTTATTTACGTCGATGTAGGGCAATTTGTCAATCAGTTGCAGTAACTGTTTTTATGTTATGTCTTTTCTCAAAATGTTTAAGTGGTGGGGGGGGGGGGTGTAGTGTTTCTAGCTTTTGTGTAGGCCTACTGTTCAGATCAGAAGTGGTATTTGAATCAGATGTGGAAATAAAGTGAAACAGCATGAAATGTTAAATATTGACCAGAGGCAATGAGCCAAGGTCATTGGAATGTACAATGTAGGGAGTCCTATCTAATACTGTATACTGCATATATTTAGCAAGTCTAATATTTAGCGAATTGGGACTTCCCGATAATTTTACGAGTGGTTAAATTGATTGTGGAGTAACATACTTTCGGGAGAAATGTATGCGTACATGTCACATTCATGTCAGGATTATAGTTAATATTTTCACATGTTTTTAAATTTACTAACATCACCTGACTAATGAAATTTAAGAAAATTAACACCTCGCAAAATATTCGCAGTATACAGCAGATACCGGTACCCTACAATGATAATTGAAACTTCGTCGCAAGGGAGTAGGAAGACAGTGATTTTGATCTCTCCATCCTCCACTTTTTCTACCAAAACTTTAAAAACAGATCAGCTGCAAGAGATGAAGGCCAAGACAAGCATGGAGGGCAAATATGTCCAGAAGGACGCGGAGGTAGCCATGGGTCAGACGCAGAAGAGATGCTCCCTCACAGAGAAGGAGATGAAGGATGAGATTGAGGTGAGAAACAGTGTCCTCTGGTTGCTAGGATACCAGGCTGCAGAGAAGATGTAGATCCCTGGAAGTTGACATCTGTCACTTCTATCTTATATCCAGTTATTGGTTTTAAACTGCCAAACGCAGATGCGCAAGTAAGTTGGCCTTATACATTGTATATGAGACAAAAAAAAAAACAAAAGCTAAAAATTGCCGCAGCACAAACATTTCAGAATTTTGATTGTTAACAGTTTATCAAAAATTACCACACACTGTGTATTTTCTCATTTCCACATAGCTGCTGAAGCAAAAGATTGACGAGGAGCAGAGGGTGAATACAGAGATTGAAACATACCTCAAGCGTCATCAAACGGTAAGTTTGCTCCAGCAATTAATGAAATGTCAATTTGCTCACATAAAAGTTTGCAAGGGAAAGACTCTCTTTGGCAAGTACTGTTCTGACATAAGACTTTGTTTGAATTCTTTAACAAAATCAGTGAGGTATTTGCATTCAATTCCTTCTGCCTTTTTTGTTTTGTTTTTTGTTTTTTGTTAGATGTACAACTTTTTACACAATGCATAATTTCTTAGACAACCAAATAAAAGCATGTCCTCTGTTTTGATATTTCTGTGTTTTCTCTGTGTTTGAGCAGTTTAGAAACTTGTTTTGTCATGAACTTGCTGCATGGTGTTATTAACCGAGCATTTATATATTGTATATTACAGGCACACACTTCCCCTTTGTGTTCTATTGTTTGGACAGGAAATGAAAATACAGTTTGCAAAACGAAGCTACTGCATTGGTGTTCATGTGTATAAAATCTGCATGTGTACACATGTGTATCATTCCATTTCAATCCCGGATCCCAGTTTAGCAAGCCAGTGTTCAGTTTAGACAGCTGACCATGAATAACAAATCAATGACCGGGTAGTCCTTCTAATCCTCCAGCAGTCACCACAGTCATTTGAATTTAATTTCTTTATGACCAAAATCACAGAATTTCACATGCAAATACTAAGGAAAAAAATGTTCAATAAACTCCAGCTGTTACACTTTGGCCTTGTCGATGAACATCATTCATTTTAAGACCCTGGCTCACCAACATACACCCCAAAATCTGCTTTGGCTTAAAAAACAGGATTTACTAGTCACATTGCATGTGAAACCAGAAGCATATGCATGAATAGAACAGAGCGAGGGCATCAAAATTGTACAGTATGGTGGTCAATGCAGCATTGACTAAGTTTGCTTTGTGAAATTTGAATATGGGAAGATTTGGCCACTCGCATGTTAACATTAGCCCCTCACATATTAATGTTAGCCAAATATTCGGCCTCACGAAATTTGTAGTTTTAACTCGTAATGAAAGGCACATATATCTAAAGTGAAGGGGACTAGATTCTTCCTTCTACCTACATTGTACCTGATAATCGACTGCAACTTTGACTGTTGTGATGACGTGATGGTGATGTTGTGATCACGAGATGAATTTGTGGGGGAAAAAATTACGGACCGTCTTTCTGGCTTTTAGCAAAGCAATCTTCACTCGAGCGCAGAGCTTACCGCATTTCATTTTTGCCTTCCCTACTATCAGGAGATGGAGGAGAAAGTGGAGTACTGGATGGAGAAATACGACAAGGATGTGGAGGCCAAGACTCACGAACTGGAGGTCCTCAAAGCATCCAAGGCCAATGACCTCTCCAGGCTGCAGGAACTGACCAAGTTGGTGAGAACGCATGCTGTAGATTTCACGCCTTTTGATTTTTTTTTTTTTTTCCACCGATGTCTTACAGAGAGCTATCCAGGAGTTGTAAAAATTGCCGTTAGGGGTTTTGGAAATCTGCTGCATATACAGTGGACTCCTGATATAGCAAAATTATCGGGACCAGCAGGTTTCTGTCATTGTATTGAAAATTATATTTATAACTGCACAAATAAACAATAAGAAACATAGAGCGGATACTGTTGGGCCTTAATTTTGACCTTGTTGTAAGGGGAATTTTGTTATAACTGTGTTCGATATAACGATAGTGCAACTGTATGATGTTTGTTTGTTTGGTTGGGTTTTTTTTCCCCCACTCTTAATTGTAGGGTTGCAGGAGCTACATAACATACCACATTACTTTATATCTGTGAGAAACCTGAGTTTTGTTTGTGTGTTTGCCCACAGAGTTATCATATTGAGCTTATCAAAATTCAGCATATTTTTTTTTTATTTTATCCCATTACAGTATTTTGTGGATTTAAAGAAGAATGAAATCCAAAATATATGTGAATTGAGAGAATGCAGCAATATTAGTAGAACACATCAGTGAAGTTTGATGAAAGTCTGAGAATCTGTTAAAAAGTTATGATTTTTTAAAGTTTTATTGTGCAGCCTTTGCTGGATGAGAAGATTACAACACTATATGATGTCATGTATGAAAAACAATATAAAGGAAATATAAAGAAAATTCAACATGTTTTCACTTTTCTATCATGATTAAACAACACTTGACATATTCTTTCAGAAAGCAAGGGGAATATGACATTACCCTTAACATATGTCAGTAACAAGTTGAGAGAGTGCGCTGTTTCCATAAAAAGTAAATTTTGTGAAATTCTCTTCAATTTTCTTCATATCGTTTTCTGTACATGATGTGGGTTTCATTCCTGTGAAAGAATGCTAACTTTCAGAGTGTTCCCGGAAAATGTTTTCTGTGTATAACTGTTTATGTTTATGTTTATTCTTTACTTGTCACACTGCAGTATGTGGAGTATGAGCAGGTGTGTGTGGAGGACAGGATAGAGAAGGAGAAAGCGAGGAGGAAGGCTGAGCAGGAGCAGGAAGAGTTGAAGTCCTGCATCATGGTGAGACAAATTCCTTCTTCCAAGCAAACAGTGTCAACTCTCACTATGTGAAATCAAATGATCAGGGCCCTGTTTCATAAAACTTAATAACAAGTTACAATAGTTGTTATAAGCTACTGAAATCCTTTGCATCTGATTGGCTAACAGCAAATTTGTCATAGAAATTTGGCAGTTGCTACCTACTGAAAACATGTTTCCTGAAATGGGACTCTGATTTAGGTGTTTTTTTTTTCCATTCCTGAAGAAGGAGTTTCCCGTCTGAAATATAATCATAGTTTTGCAGCAGTGATATATGATCTGTCATGTAGTCCCTAAGTAGTTTCTGTTATGCGATCGTATTGTCTTTGTCAGCATGCTTGACAATCGTTTTGTATTCAAATCATTCTCTGACTCCTTTGCATTTGTGTAAAATCTAAATTTTTTTAACATTGGTGATGTTTAAGACTCCTTAAACTTTACTTGTACTCTGAGACAAGTACTTCTTGAAACTTTAATGTCTTGTAGTTGAGTATGTAGTCTCTATGTTCAGGAGTTTTACTTCGATGTATTTTAGAATATGTTTACAATGATGATGATTTATAGATGTTCAAACTGATAAATACAATGTAGTACCTGTCTTTGACAGATTGCTTCCTTGATCTCTTGAATCTACCAAATATTTGCATGTTAATGTTTTTCTAGTTTTAATGCCATATCTTGCTTTTAAACCTCCAAAGTGCCCTGAGAGTGTGGACGATAGAGCCCACATTTTTGACTTATAAAACCTTCTTTTATGGCCAATCAAAGATGTTAATGTATCTGAAAGGATTAGAAAGAGTGAAGATTTTATCTGAGTTGTTTAAGAAGAGACGCTGGCAATGGATATACAAGTAGCATTATTTGTTGTTCCCGTAGAAAAGCAGGAATTTTAACAACCATGGAAACATTCCTGCTTTTGTACACTGACTAGATCTACACTCAACCACATGAATAGATATGTTGAGGGTTCTTTGTCTCTTCTCTGATGACTCATGATGGGTTCACTTGGCATGGATATCCCTTCAGTATCTTGCCTTTTTGTTATACGTCATCCTGTCTAGACATCTATGCATGACATATTTCAAGAGCAAAAAGAGATAGTGAAAGCTGTCTCGTATTATCTTAGTCAGGGGATTTTGCATAGTCTTATTTGCACTTTTTTACAGCTTGTGTCAAAATGTTGATCACACCCTCTTGGTTTTGCAGTGTCAATGAACGAAACAATGTAGGAAAAAAAAGAACCCACTTCCTTAACTGCTAGCAACTCTGTTGTTTTTCATGCAAATACTAACAAGGGTTGGGTGATTTTTTTAGTTTCTCTTTGACAAATATGAGAAATTCATGTATATGTGACTGATAGGTTGTTATTTTGTCATAGTTACATATATGACAACTCCTACTCTCAAGTAATGAAGGCAAATGTTTTCTTTCGACATGTCTTTGTCGCTATGTTACAGGCTCAGAAGGTGGGATGTGAGTCATATCTTGATACGGATGGGTCTTTGTATTTTTAAAATGTAGCAGAAAAGGATATCATGAATTGTAGAAGAAACTCTGCTGGATATCATTTCCTGTTCTTTACTCTGGTAATCTCTCACGTAGTACTGTTTCAAACAAATTCCCTTTTCACAGCATGTTTAAGATTATCCATATTTCCTTCTTCTAAACTTTTTTTTTTCTCAGCCATGATGTTTTTTTTTTTTAACTCATACCTAAAGGCTATACACTGTATTTCTCCTTTCTTTAAATCACAGCTCCAGTCGTGGTGGCGAGGCGTTATGGTCCGGAAGCAGCTCGGGCCGTACAGCAAGAAGAAGAAGAAGAAGGGGAAGAAAGGAAAGAAGGGTTCGGGAAAGAAGAAAGGCAAAAAGAAGAAGTAGAGACATCCTGCCATCTTAGTCGCATAGATTATATCAAATTTCTATTTGCACTGCTTTCCATGTAGATATATAACCACAGAAGTCTTGGAAAAATGTTTTAGAGATCGCGATGGATTTGGACGGGAGCTCCCACAAGCAAATTTGCTGGGCCATTGTGACCAACATTGCTAGATACTGTACATATTGTTTGTATGCAGGGCCAGTATTTTCAGCTATAAATGTATGGCTGATTCACGCAATGTTGCTTGCAGCCATCTCACTTGTCATGGGGAGAATCAATTAACTTGAAAAGATCTCACCGCTATTTCAAGATATGTTTCTAAACAGAGATTAAAAAGAGATTTAAAAGAAAAGCATGTGTTTGTTCTTCTCCCATACCACATAATCACAGTGTCACAAACAAACTACCTGCAATACTTTTACCCAGAAAGTGTATCATCACAATGTATGGTTTTACAGTAAGGTAGAAAAGTAAGTATCAATCATGCATTATAGATTCTACAGCGGAGTTCCAGTCTTTCCCTTCATTTTGTTAGTTTAGTGGATTGGGGGGGGGGGGGGGGGGGGAGGGGAGGGGCCCACTCCCATGAATCAATGTACAATGTCTTGGAGATTACTACAGACTGTATTACCAAATTATTATCCATGTGCATGATTTTCTACAGTGGTTCGATATTTGCTAAGCATGGTTGCTATAATTATACAGGTAATCAAAAAGATGGACTCAACTTAACTTTCTGTTTGTATGTCTACGTTGTATTGTTCCTGACTGTGGTATCAATGTAATGATCTTGCAGATAAAACTTATAAGTCAATGTGCCTTTCAAGACACCCTGTAAATTTTCATTCTGCTCCATGTTGTCCAAAATATTTCACACATATGGGCTTAAAATTGTTAAAATACACTGTGTCCAAGCGCTGAGGTGTAGGAATATAATGTTTAAAACATGTATCAACACCATCCGTCCTCAGATGTTAGTGTGATTTCATGTATTATGAATAAACTGCGGACTGAATGAATCTGTTAGATGTGTCTTTCCTTGATATTTCTGCTTCAGAAAAGATGTATGCAAACAGTGACATAGCAGTACAAAATTTATGTGGTTGGTGTGCAGCGTGATATCACTTGGTTACTGAACATACATGGACATGTCTCATCTCTGTTTTGAAAAAGAACTTCATGCAAAACAAGTTCATTTTTGGCCACTGCAAAGAATAGACAGATATTGCAAAAGCCCCTGCTATTGGATGGGAAAACATTCTCCCACACCCTTCACCCTTCCAAGACTTATGCTCTCTTGATGATGACTTTCAATACTGATCATAACTCTCTGATAAAGACACCTAACCTGTTCTTGTAGATAAAACTATGATGAGTTTAATCACAAACAGGTTAAGCACCATTTTAAAGCATTCTATAGTAAGTTCGTAGTCAGTATGTATTACCGTACCTCACTTGTAAGATTGGCGATTGTTTAAGTTATGATAAAAAAAAATCACGCATTTTCTTATTATCTTCTTGTTTAGCTTTAATCAAATATCTCAAATTAACAAGAATTGAGATGTATGAGTTGCTTTCTGTTTTGTCATAAATATGTATATATGATATATACATATATAAATGTATATATATATACATATTAATTATACATATTGTGCAATTGACGGAAATAATCATGAAAATTTAGCAAACAAACGTCCAATTTACAATCATTCAACGGTCATTTAACCATGAAATGTTCTTTGAAGAGTTATTCCTCCACACACATCATAGTGTTCGCCCCCCCCCCCCCAAAAAAAAAAAAAAGGAGAGAAAAGAAACTATTGATAACGGGTATTCAATTGTCATTTGGCAGAAAAGACTAGTGTTTGTGGAAAAGCTAACATACACACAAACTAACATCGTGATACGTACCTTTCCTGTACCCACCACTTCCCCCCCCCCCCCCCAAAAAAAGAGGTATAAATAATGTTTCCCGTCCTTTGTCACTTTAAATGGCATACTGATTTGATTGCAATCTTTCTTGTGGTTTGTATTCTACGAAGCTTTGCAGAATAGCAATCTTTAGTGTAATATAATTGGTACCGCTTTTGACATCCTTTCAGCCGACACGCAGGGCCTAAGATATAGAAGAATTAAGAGGAATCATTGTTTAACTTACATGTATGAAAACATGAAACAACGTGTTTAGAATGGAGTTGGAAAGGATGCACACACATTTCTTTCGCATCCATAGTATTTAATTCGAATATGATTCAGAACTACAGAAAGCTGTAATTAGAACTATTTAAAACAACAACAACGACAAAATACCGATCAGTATACCTTCTGTTCTATCATCCTGCACTTTATTCATGTTTTATAATTCTATACATACATATATAAATACGTTTACTTGAGACGATCAACAAAAGTTTAAATATTCAGTATTTCGCGTCATGCCTAACCACTTGGTCAAGTACGTGTATAGAATAGATTTACCGACCAATTTCGTAACATTGTCGGCCATTTTCATTTTATGTGCATTCAAATTCGTATGTTTGAAGCTGTGGAGTGACTTTGGTTAAAACAATTTCGTGTTTGGTGCTGTCAAAATCGTTTTAGGCACCCAGATCAATGGTCAGGAGTTTAAAGTCGAATATAAGCATTCAAGTTCGTTAATTTAGGTGTTAATTTCTAAATTCGTGCATTCAAATTAGTGCGATGGGCTGGGTAAAAAACTTCAAAGCACTTTAAATTTCGTTTTTTAGCAATCAATTTTCATGAGCGTTAATTTCGTAATACACATTAATAAGTAAGAGTTATTTTTTCCATGTAATAATTGAATGTTACTTTTGCTTTTAATATTCGATTTTGTGTGTGTGTGTGTGTGTGTGCATTTGAACTGCTTTCTTTTGCTCAACATTATATGAACTTCAATATAAATCCTTCACATTGTTTTTGTAATCTTTGATTTGTATCTTTAGGCCCTATTTTCATTATGACGATCATGATAATGTTTTGATGATCTTCATTTGACACATTCACTTTCATCGTTTACAGGTGATCCTCATAATGGACTTTACCCGTCCTTACCCATGTTAACATTCAATTTGAAATGCAGTACAAGTTAGGTACTTTTTTTTTGATAAACACTTCATCAATTTCATTTCAATGCTCGTGTATTGTGAGCCTGTTTGCCTAGAATGCCACTGTAAATATTTGGAATGAGCTGGCGACAGGTTGAGACGAAGTTGATTAACTATTGCTGAAAAATGTATGCGCAATCAATGGTCAATAGTGATGGGCGAATACGAAATCGGTTGCCACATTAGTCAATTTCAGGGCCGGCGCAACCAGGGGGTGGGGGTGGGGGGGGGGGGCGAGGAGGGCTCGGCTTCCCCCTCCCGAGCACACTTTTTTTTCTTTTTTTTTTGCATAAAACATGGAAATACATAGGCCACTTTTTGTTTGCTGATTAACCCCGGAAGTGGCAACAAATGTAAACTGCCCCACTGTTTCTTTAAAAAACGCAGTGCCGGCTCTGAATTTGAACGGCGAAAAACTATCCTGAATGATGGATAACTATTTTGATGCATGGGCTTATCTGATTAAAATGAATGCTTTTGATATGAAATTGAAAGACGACACAATGAAAGTGATTGGGAAGCCCTAGATTATATAGTATTTATTAAATATAATTAACCGTGCATAACAAAACAAACAAAAAGTTGCACGCCCTGGTTTTCGTGAGGACTCAAAATAGACGAAACGGGCCAACCTATCATCTTGACTATTTCATATTTTCTGAAAGAGTAGTTCTTCTATATCATTCTAAGGTGTTGGATAATAAAACGAACGTGAAATTACGTTTTTCTGGAACATTCTTACGTAGAATAGTGTGATTTAAAACGTATGTGGTAGAGGCTCCTTTTCATTTCTTTGAAACCCTTGACACGCACTACACTTTAAACTGTAATAACCTTTGAAAGGATAATGCTACTCAAATTTATGAAGTTCTTCCGTCGAGATGTTTTCATTGCAACTGATTGACAAATTGCCCTACATCGACGTAAATAAGCACTGAATTGATCAGTGTTTTAGTAGTAGCCATGATAAAAATCATGGGCGTACATACTCGAGCAGGATTCGAACCCACGACCTCCTGATCACCGGACAGGCGTCATCTCCACTAGACCACCGAGCTTTCGCCCGACAGCAAGTGTTGGTTCTAATCCTTATAGCATGCAGCGGGTACTGCTTTGTTATTCAAATTTATGAAGTTCTTCCGTCGAGATGTTTTCATTGCAACTGATTGACAAATTGCCCTACATCGAGTGGAGATGACGCCTGTCCGGTGATCAGGAGGTCGTGGGTTCGAATCCTGCTCGAGTATGTACGCCCATGATTTTTATCATGGCTACTACTAAAACACTGATCAATTCAGTGCTTATTTACGTCGATGTAGGGCAATTTGTCAATCAGGTGCAATGAAAACATCTCGACGGAAGAAAACCATGAATTTGAATAACAAAGCAGTACCCGCTGCATGCTATAAGGATTAGAACCAACACTTGCTGTCGGGCGAAAGCTCGGTGGTCTAGTGGAGATGACGCCTGTCCGGTGATCAGGAGGTCGTGGGTTCGAATCCTGCTCGAGTATGTACGCCCATGATTTTTATCATGGCTACTACTAAAACACTGATCAATTCAGTGCTTATTTACGTCGATGTAGGGCAATTTGTCAATCAGTTGCGATAATGCTACTGCTTTGAAAATATTGATATTAGTCTTGGATAGAATGTCTAAATAGAGCATGGTGAATTTCAGCTTAACCTGATAATTCTTTCATTGTTGTTGCAAAGGAGTTTTACATCCTGTTTTTTTGTTTTGCTTTGCTTTTTTTTTTTTTTTGGTCCATTCATTTCACAGTGCACGCCTTGGTAAGATTTAAAGGGATCATAGTTTCGGTTGAGATGGGGCCTCGGGTTTGCAACGTTTTTTGATGATGACATTTTTTTTAATGAAAATACATATAATTCCTATACTAGACGAATTCAAACTTTATTTGATGAAAATTGGTTATGAAATAGATGAGACATTCAAAAACAGAACGATCCTAATAAGATGTGGGACCAATCTTTTCTTACTCTGCAGAGGATCGCTTTGTTTTACTTTATTATCTCAGCCATTTTAAAGGCAATTTTCATCAAATAAACTATAAATTACTCTCAGAATTAAATGCTCTTTAACATTTTATAAAGTGGTTTTTAATTATCTTGCAAAAAGTTAAAATCTGAATTCTACTCTCGACCAGTACTATCATACCATCCCTTTAAAGCGCTTGAATCTGCAGCCAATAAGAAAAGCCTCTTTTCTCAGTATACACAGTTTCCAAGAGGGTGTGTTTAAAATACCCAATATTTAGATAGGTTCGGAGAGTCAATTTGAAATGAGTTACACATTATTTTAATTACAGTTCAAAGTCTGCTCCTTCAGAATATACCCATAACTGAAGCCCAATGTGTGGACACTTTTTAATAGATTTATGCTATAGCGTAGATAGTCCACACTATAAATACCCCAGTAAATGACGTCAGTATAAGTGTCAAAGGATCCGTACCTCCGTCCAGGCAGGTATCTTCGAATTTTTCGAAACCGGAATACAATGTCAAATCGAAACCTTTTTAAAAGAGAGGATTATGGTAGGGTGCAGCTTGTTCTTCCAAACAAGCAAACAGAAACTATATGCTCGGACCATTGTAGCCATCTATTTTAGGGAAATCCCAGGTGTCCGGGGGAAAAAAAGGGGCGGGGGTGGGGGAGTGGAGACAAAGAGAATAGGATTGTGCGTTATATCAACGTTTTCTCTTAGAAACTAATCGTTTTCTTTCGACTATATACTCGGGATTTTGTTCCAGGAGGTAATTTGGGAGACATTCTCTTCAATATGAAGTAGTACTACTAAAGAGAGAGAGAGAGAGAGAGAGAGAGAGAGAGAGAGCGATAATGAAACGACCAGTATAGTTAAAGAGATGGTATAGTTTTGGTTGAGACCTGACTTCAGATTTCTTCCTTTTCTTCGTGGGATAATGGGAAGCTTCTTATGAAATATGAAAGAGCATGTAATTCCAACACAAATTTAATATTTGTTTGATGGAAATCGTTTTTTGAAATGGCTGAGATATCCAAAAAAAAAAAAAAAGGTGATACTAATAAAAGGTGAGACCCAACTTTAATTAGGATAGCTTTGTTTTACTTTGTTTTTGGATATCTCAGCCATTTCAAAACCGATTTTCATCAAAATAAACTTAGAATTCTCTGAGAATGGTATGTTCTGTAACATTTCATAAGTGGGTTCTAAGTATCTCGCAAAAAGTAAAAAACCTCAATCTTCATCTCCACCAATACTATACCATCCCTTTAAACATTGAATGAATTACTAGTACAAAGCTTGTGAATCATTAAATCCTTATCACTTCAGTGGTCATTATGGTCATTAGAATACGGATGCTTATAAATTATACGGATATTGGTCTTGTTTTGTCAACCAGGACGGAATCGTGAAAATGAGTACATTTAAAGAGGAAGTTGGACCCTTAGCGCATCACTTCACGTGTGACTTGAAACGCCTATGAATTTGTCACTGTGTTTCAAAGGCTATGCGTGTGTGTGCGTGTGTGGGTGTGTGTGTGTCTAAATTGTATGTATTTCGTCAATGTTCCTTAGGGGCAACATGTGTGGGTACACACGCTTGATACGGGCAATAATAAATTTCTTTTGTGCAAATACGGGCAATAGTAAATGTCTTTTTGTGTGCCCTGACGCACTTGTTGTCAACACCTAAACCTTTATCATTTTGTGTTGTATATTATGCAGGTACCGTACAGCGTATCCTTTTGTAATGATCACTATCTTTTTTTTTTAAGTTTATATTTGCATTCATATATGCTCTATCTGGCCGAATAGATAATACACGTTGTAATAGTAGTAGTAGTAGTGGTAGTAGTAGTAGTAGTAGCAGTAGTAGTGATAATAACGAAAACAATATAATGATAATAATAACAATGATAATAACAGTAATATTAATAATGATAACTGCAAGTGCGTACTCAGTATGTGATCGCAGTATTTACGATTATATGAACCAAGAAACAATTCAATAGTTTAATAGTTTATTTATTTCCATCATCACAAAGAAAAGAAAAGAAAAAGTTGACATAATCCAAAGTGATACAATTTTTTTTTTCATTTCTCTTACACTCGTCCGATAAAGGATTTTTTCAATACAATATAAAGTATATTATACACGAATGATGTCGTAAAAAAGAAACAATGCACTTTGTCATGGCAACAAAAATAGTAAATAATCACAATGATGGAAAACAGTGTTCCACTAAAAAAGCCACGCTTGTAAAACGTGGAACACTGGAACAAAACAACAACAGCACCAATTTGTTATACCAAATAGACATATTCATTTAAATTCTTCTACACACTATTGTACATTTTACTAATTGATATAATGATGTTGATACTATAAACAATACTTACTAGGATTTTAGGATGCAATCGTATAAACTATATTACATATCACATTTGTGGCACAGACACTATGGGGCCAGGTGTGCCAGGAAAATTGAATGGAAAAAGATATGCAATCGGCCACAAAAAACATAACGACGACAACAACAATAACACAATACACAGAACTAACAAAATTTGAGGAAATGCACTAAGACAGATACTGGACAACGAAGAAAAAGGAAAAAGTAGCAGGGAAGAATAGAGAAGGAAAAGGAGAGGGATGGAAAAGGTCTGTGGACACACTACAAAATCTCAAGGAAAAGTGAAACATGACGGGTTTTTTCATTGAACAGAATTAACTGGTATATTTAGAAAACAAATATTTTTTGAGTTTATACTTAAATGTAATTAACTTCACAGATTCTTTTAGATCATTATCTAAGCTATTCCAAAATCTGGGTCCGGTATAAACAAATGTATTTTGAGTGTGTACAGTTCTAACTAAGGGAAGATGAAATTCTTTAGATTGTCTAGTGGGATAATTATGTACGTGGCTGTTACGGTGAAATAAAGAATAAAATATTTTGGGTAGATGATTGCAGTTGTAATTAAACATAAATTGACCAAGTTGTAACAAATACAACTCATTTATTTTCAGAATTTTGTGCTCAAGGAAAAGCTTGTCAGTATGTGCTCGGATATGAAGGTTAAAAACGATTCTGAGCGCCATCTTTTGCAGAAGAAATAGTTTATCTAACAATGTCGAATATGTATTCCCCCAAGCAAGAATTCCGTAATTCAAGTACGGCAATACCAAACTTGAATAAAGCGTAATCAAAGCCGAAGAAGGAAGATAATATTTCAATCTATTCATTATGCCTATGTTACGTGCAATTACTTTACAAATATTGTTTATGTGACACTTCCATGATAACTTATTATCAACACAAACACCTAAGAATTTAATAGACGAAACCTCTTCAAGAGGAGTAGTGTCAAATATAACATTACCTGGTAATCTATCTAAAGAATTACTGAAAAACATATACTTTGTCTTCTCAATATTCAGTGACAATTTATTTGCATATATCCATTGTGAGACATTCTTCAATTCATCATTCACTGTACTAATCAAAGTATTAGGGTCAGGGTGGGAATAAAAAAGATTGGAATCATCCGCGAATAATATGAAAGAGAGTTTATCTGAAGATCTATAAAAATCATTAATGTAAACTATAAATAACAGTGGGCCTAACAAACTTCCTTGCGGAACACCACATTCTATTTTCTTCATAGAAGAATCAAAACTGTTGACATGTGCATATTGATATCTGTCAGATAAATAACTCGTAAACCATTGCAAGGCTTTTCCGCGAATACCATAATGGGATAACTTAGAAAGAAGTATACCGTGATTAATCGTATCAAAAGCCTTTGAAAAGTCCAGGAAGATGCCTATTGTATGCGAAAATGTATCAAGTGCATGTGTAATCTTTTCCACAAAGGTAAGTAAAGCGTGGGTGGTGTTGTGATTTTCTCTGAATCCAAATTGAAAATTCGTAAATATATTACTCATATTGAAAAATTTTACAGTTCGGATATATACTATTCTTTCCAAAATTTTAGAAATTGAGGTTAATAACGATATTGGTCTGTAATTATTGACATCATTTTTCTCCCCTTTCTTTTTATAGGTATAACTTTGGCAGTCTTCATTTGACTTGGTACAAGCCCAGTACTAAGTGATAAATTAATAATATATACTAAAGGATCTATTATTTGAAGAATTATATTTTTCAACAAATAATTATCGATTCCATCACAACCTGGGCTTTTCCCTTCTTTCAAATTATGAATAATATCAATAACTTCTTCATTATACGTAGGGTCCAAAAATATAGTTTTAGGATTAGGTATATCTAGAAAATCATAAAACACTTTATTAGATGAAGGGATACTTTGTGATAAATTTTTCCCAATCGATGCAAAAAAATCATTAAAAATTTCGGCCATACCAGCAGGTACATTGCTTGAGATATTACCCCATCGTACTTCTGAAATACTAGATACATCATTAGATGTATTTATAACCTCTTTTATTGTTTTCCAAGTATTCTTAATATCATTTTTATATTTCATTATCTGGTTGACATAAAATTTTCTCTTTTGTAAACGCAATAAATTAGTAAGCGTGTTTTTATAAGTCACATATTTTTGTCTGTTTTTATCCGTAGGGTTACTCCTGTATTTATAAAACAAATTATTTTTTCTATTAATCGATCTTAAAAGTGATTGGGTTATCCACGGGAGTCTTGGAGTTCTTTTATAAGAACTTTTCCTTGTGCAAAACGGAATATGTTCATCAATTTTAGAAGTGATAGTTTTCATAAAATAATCATAACACAAATCAAGATCGGTATTGTTGTATACATAAAACCAATCAATATCTTTTAAACTATTTTGCAAATTAATAAGATTATTGGCCGTAATCTTACGACGTCTCTGATAATTATTTTGCCTAGTAGATAACTTAATTGGCACTTGTGTGAAGATTGGATAATGATCAGAGATGTCAGATAAAACAATACCAGACTCGGGAATTGGGAGAATATTACAAAAAATATAATCAATCAAAGTGGCAGATCGGTCAGTAACACGGGTCGGCTTAGAAATTAACGGTAATAAGGAAACAGACATTAAGGTTTCTACAAATTCTTGCGAAATATGTTGGGAATTACATTTCATAAGATCAATATTGAAATCACCCATTAAATATACGTGTTTATTTGTAAAGATAGAGTTCTGCATTAAATTTTGTATATACAACAAAAAATCATTCGGATTCGATCCAGGGGGTCTGTAAACAACTCCAATCAGTATGTTTTTCCCATTCGGGTTTACCATTTCAACAAAAAGAGATTCAACTACATCAGTCATGACATTCAATTCTTCGTGGATAGAATATTCAAATTTGTTGGGGATGTATAAACCCACGCCACCACCCATTCTTTCTTTTCTATTTCTGTACACGAAATCAAGGCCGGATATAGAAAATAAATGACTTATATTGGGAGTCAACCATGTTTCGGTCAAACCTATAACAGAACAGTTATTACCAGAGTTTTCTGAAAATAATCGCAACTTATCAAAATTTCTACTTATGCTTCGTATATTCAAATGAGCTAACAAAAAATTGTCATCATCACTATTCATAACATATTGTTTATACTGATTTACAGTCAGATAAGCACATGATGAACTTTGCACAGGATCTTCAGGATCAAAATTATATTCAAATTCTTGTGCTGAAGCATTAAGTTTGTTCGATATGTATGCTTCATGTAAGGTGGAAGTTTTGTTTTCCTGCGCGGACGTAAAAGAGCGCCCAACTGTATCATGAAATTCATCATCGTTCACAGAGTTGAAAACAAATGTTGGATTAGCCATAAGTATAAAGAGAATCACACCGGAATCGACAAAAGTTCCACTTAGACCTAGACCTGGAAATTGTAGTTATGTGGGAATGTACAGACCTGGAAGAAAAGAAAGAGAAACGCATATACACAAACATGAAACACATACAAGAAACACACACATGAAGCATAGACATGAGACACACACAAGACAGGAGAAACAACAAGGACGCAGACAAGACATAGCCGATGATATCAAATTGGGCACGCACGTCCATGGCCTGTGTCTGCTCTGCCAATACAAAACGAGGCATAAGCAATAATGTCAGCTTGGATTTAACAACAGACTGCATTTGAGTGAGTGAGCTCCCTTGATATTAAAAAAAAAAATATCATTTTCATACGAGATATATTCACGTGCATAATTCAAACTATCAATATGAATTTTTATAGGTTATTTGGGGATCAGGAGAGAAGGAGAGAGACGAAGGGAGACACGAATAGAACTTTGATGTTTACTGTATGCACCTACACTGTAGTTTCTGATATTAACAGTAAGTGCCTATTGGCCATAATAAAACAATAAGTGTCATATCTTCACAAGTCATGATAGACAAACTACGATGTAGAAATCAATTCTGAATATTTGTTCGCTGGGAATGTCATGAAGGAGAAAATGGAAAATAAATCAGAGAAGAACAAAGAAAAACAAATAACAAATATAGAACATCTCATAAGAGAGTTTAGACAATAAGCGTATAACTGATTGATACTATCAGCTTTCCTGGATATCACCTCATCGTAAGCTTTCTTCAACCCCATCCCTACCATTACAACACCTCAATCAAAATTAAATTGAAGAGAATGAAACAAATTATCTGCTTAACGTAATAGAAGATTATTCCATATATACATAAGTGTTTATATTTTTTTATATTCATTTAAGTTTGCAGAGAGAATGAGAACGAGATGAGATCAGTGAAACAAAAAATGGTATTGACTTTTTTGCTCAATCATTGATCATCATAAGCAGCGTCCGCAGGATTGGGACGTCCCACTCGCCAAAGTCGCGAAGGGGGGAAACAAGCAACAAAAACAAAAACAAAATCGACACCATAGCGGGAAGCGCACCCACCAGGGAGGTGCACCTATCGTACAGAGCGCACAACGGGTCGAGTGCACAGAATACTCGTACATTGTGCTATGTTTTAGCTAAAATTCAGTTGAAATACAAAGATCATTGTATGCAACCAGCGTTAACAGACTGCCGGGAACCATGCAGTACATCACACCTGCTAAGTAAAGTATTCAAAGTATAAGCATGAGGGGATACAGAGACTTTCAAAATAAAAAATGAAAAACACACACACACACACACACACACACAAAAAAAAAAAAAAAACAAAAAAAACAGCAGTTTAACTTACAGATTCAGATTCTTAGATACTAAAAAATTGAAACAACTGTTCATATCAGTGCAGGTGCAAATGAGAGGGCATGCTGCTCGTAAACAACATGCCAAACCTGTGGCCAGTCACCCCTCAAAATCTTTTATAGACGCATTTGACACAGACTATTATTCAGATTTTTCTTCTTGTGGACTGCACTACTCAGTATTTGGTTCTATGGTTCTATGGGACCACTAAAGTGGCATGTACTGTACTGAGTATAATTCATTTGACCCATTCATTGTAAAAGAATGTTACAGCAACCATCATAATAAGACTGCCGGGAACCATGCAGTACACTACACCTGCTAGCAACAATTTCAAAGTATTAGCGTGAGGGAATACAGTGTCTTTCACAATGAAAAAAACAAAAACAAAATCATTGATTTGACTTAGAGACTCAGATTCTTAGATACTAAAAAATTGGGACAACAGTTCATATCCGTGCAGGTGTAAATGAGAGGGCATGCTGCTCGTAAACAACATGCCAAACCTGATCAGTGAAAGATCTATTTCAACAAGCCGAGGATGGTCCACATTGATAAGAAGACATAATACACCTGTAGAGAGTTTCAATTTATGTTGTTGCACGGTGTAGTTGTACACTATAAAATTAGAGAACGTTCATGACGTTCGGTGTTTTGTTGTTGTTGTTGTTTTGTTTTGTTTTTAAACGGACAGACTCTGTTTTTCAGCCAACAATAACCTAAAACTTATTTGCATTTATTTTTGCACTTTAATACGGGAAAATCGTCATGGGATTTGCAAATCATCATAAATGAATTACGACATTTTGATTGGAGAGCTATTTTCAATGGAATTTTCCATGATTCAAACAGATTGAAGTGTGTGGAACAGTTTGATTATTCTAAGGAAATATACAATTTTCAGATCTGGGACAGAAAAAAAAAATCGCACACTAAAGAAAAGGTAGTAAAAATTATTGCCGAGTTAATAGATGCGGAAAAGAGTTTAGCAAAACAAGGCTGGGAAGTTGCATTTACATTTACGCAAAAAAGGGGAACTTTACATAGCATGTTGAATGATTTTATTTAAATCCTGCTAAATATCAGTGGAGTCATGATCAAAGATGGTCATGGATTGGAGAAAGAGAGAGGAAGAGATAGCTGGATAGAAAAAGTCCCACTATATAAATATTTCCCTAAGTTGCCAGGAACATTTTTGACCGTCACTCCACTGAAGTTGTTTCATTCAACATACTGTGTATATGTGAAAGTTCCCCCCTTTTTGCGTATCATAAATGCAACTTCCCAGCCTTGTTTTGTATGCTGTTTTCCGCATCTGTTAATTCAGCAATAACTTTTGCTACCTTTTCTTTTACAGTGTGCGACCTTTTTTTCTGTCCCTGATCTGAAAATGGTATATTTCATAAAAATAATCAAAATGTTTCAAACGCTTCGATCTATTCGAATCATGGGAAATTCCATTGAAAATAGCTCTCCAATAAAAAAGCCTTGATACTCCCACTTCGTCCAATACCCGTTTCATCTCAACCCACATGGTTTAATCCTAGTTTGTCTACAACCAGTTCGTCTATAAGTTACCATTTAGTCCAAATGGCACTTAGTCTAATGACCAGTCCGTCTACTTACAAGATGGGCAATGCCCATTTCGTCTAATATCCATTTGGTCTATTACCATTTGGTTTATATATCACATGGTCTCCTCACATATTCGACTAATACTCGATTCGTCTATTTCCATTTTGTCTAATACCCACTTTGTGTAATCATTATTTCGTCTAATTCGCACTTGGGCTTCTTCCACTTAGGCTAGGCCTATATCCACTTCGGCAATTTATCGATTAGTCTAATAACCAGTTGGGCTACCTATTTATGAATTAGTCTAGGACCATTGGTCTAATGACCGCTTAGTCTAATAAACAACTATCTACCACCATTTAGTATAATGACCACTACGTCTAATACCCAACGGATTCAGCACCCTTAGATAGGGTAAAACACCAATTATTTACAATTTTCACCATTCAGATGGAAATACACAGGAATTTCCGGTTTTGGCGGCCATTTTGGCGGCCATCTTAAATATCTCAAAACCCTCAAGAATGCAAGAGCTACATTATGCAGATTCGGATTTAGCACCCTCGAAATGGGGTAAAACCATCAAGAAACATCGGGCAGACGGCAAAACAAGGTTAACCCCAAAATCTGGCTTTGGCACCCAGACTATATAGCCTACATTGTTTAAGAGAGCAGGTATTCGGGAATTGAGGATTTTCACTTGACCTTTGACGCTTTTAAGCTTATTTTAGTAATCTTCAAGGTATATACATTAAACGTGCAATTTCAGCATTAAATAATAGAATTTAGCATTTTAACCTGATCTTTGACCCTTGACCTTCGAGCCCATGACCCTAAAAATCCCAAGAACTGCTGTAAGTCCCTCTTAATGCTTATGTATACATGTACTGTTACCCAACCTAAGATATAAACTGCAGTCTCATTGGGGGAAATTGTAGTACATCCAAATTCAAAAGTATTCTTTATTTTAGAAAAGAATACTGCAAGATTTTGTACAAATCTCGCCTTTATAGCGCATCCTGATCCGTTCTTTCACCAATAAGAAGTTCCCATATTAGATGAAAATAATGCTCTTTGAACAGAAACATTTACAAGCTTTTTCTACTCTTTCCTACTTTTTTTTTTTTTTACTGCTGTCCCTGCTTTTCCTACTTTTTTGCTTAAAATCTTACTTTTGAACTACTTTTTCCTTCTTTATTGGGTAAAAAACCCCCGCAAAAAAAAAAGAATGTGCAAGGCTACTTGAATATTTGATATTCAGAAATGATGAGCATAGACTCTAGTTGCAGATTCTTACTGGTGGGGAGAGCCTCTTCAGCATGAATTAGGGATAACACACACCAATCAACCACAAGACTGCTGCCAGCCTCAAAGCTTTTGCTTCTGTGCAGATGTGATTGACCCCACTGATATTGCAGCCTAGGCTAGGACTTTGAGTACAGCTCAACCAGCTCTCATCATCGCTCAAAATTACCAGGTAAGCTTGCCATGCACTTAAAAGTAGAATTTGACATGTGACTTCCAAAGAATACAACTGAGGGGAAAAATACCACCTAAGTTTACAGCCAGTTTTAACCCTAACTAGGCCGGGCTATTCAGGTAGATCATAGAGCCGGGAGGCCTCCCAGGCCCCCCCCCCCCCCCCCCTTCAGATCTCGGCTGTCGACCGCGCGATCGCGACGAAAATTGGCACACACATTGCCTATGATGTAATCTAAAGCACCACAAAGTTAAATTTAAAAGAAAATAATCATTTATGCTAAATTATGCTAATTTATGCATAATGATGCATGAAATCACACAATTTGGTATAAATCACTAAATAAAGCTCAAAATGGGCACACTTTTTGTGTAAATATTCCTTTTAGTGTCCTGAGGAAATATAAGAGAAAAAATTGTGCCATGAGAAAAAATTTCTTAAGTATTCTATTTTTTTGTGAATTTCTTATGTATTTCTGTTTTTTCGACTATATGTTTTTCATTGTTTTTTCGATGAAACTTGTCCGCGACATTGTTCCGAACAAGAAAATATGTTATTACTAAGTAATTGATTTTAATCAATAAAACCCCAAAATAATCATGCTTTTATGAAATTTGCCTGTAAGCACAGTTTGCATTGAAATTGTACACGAATTGACGTTTTTGAGCAATTTTTGGTCTGACATTCATGTACATATTTATACGCAACTTCGGAACCGGGTGCCCGGGCATCGCAAATTTGGTGTCAAAAGATGCGGGAGACTCGAAAGAAAAAAGTCATGAAACGTCGCGGCGATAGCTTTTCGCGTTAGCGATACATCGCGCGGAACGTCGGGCGGGGGGGGGGGGGGGGGGGCCTCGGAGGCTCCCCCCCCCCCGGCCTAGTTAGGGTTAATGGATGTAGAGTTCAAGCATAATGTATCATGTATGTGCTGGCATGCAAATCCTCAGAAACCAGAAATTTCCTTTGCTAAAATGTGGTTTACCATGTAAATTATAAGGGTCATATCAAAACAAGAAATAAAACCTTCAGATCCCCTTTGCCTGAAATCCTTCAAAAATATATGTTTTTGATAATAATAAACAATGATTGCAATACGACAAACTTAATATGAAAGTAATTTTTTTCACCACCGAAACTAGATCTGGTTGATGTGAGGATGAGTCATGCCCAAGAAAGCATGGATTGGTAGGGACCCATTTGTATGAAACTTGCATATCACTGAGACTAGATCAAAAGCACTCGGGTTACATCAGTTTGATCCTTTGGCAACATTAAAAAAAAGAAAATGTAAGTTGCTAAATTTGTCAAAACTTTAAACTTTGAAGACTAAGTGAGTCATATGACTTGTGATATCTATTTGAATTATGGGCAGGTTGCAGATACGACTCCGAGAAATCTTCCTTGATTCATCTGAAGTTAAACAGCTGAGGAAAGTTAGTTGCTGAAAAATCAGATGAACAGGGAGAAGTGTTTAATTAACAGATCCCACAAATTGTTAACAAGGAGTGAGAACAACAGTAATTACTTAGCCGTCTTGAAAGATAAGGACTAACAGGAGAGCAGAAACCTCTTTATGGACAATCTTGTTACATCATAAAAGTATTGGTTGAATTGTATCATATAGGCATATAGGTAAGGCATATATTACCTCGAAGAACTTAGAAGAAAGCAGAAAATGGAAGAACTTCATGGAAAACGCCCGCAAAAACAATATTTCAATTGAAGTTGAAACCATGAGACGTTGAAGTCCACTTCATGAAATCACATACCCAACTATCAAGAATCTGTATAACAGAACAGTTTGTTAAGTTTGGTTGAAACAACTTGCAGAAAAATTAGAAGCCATGACATATTTTTATTCCAGAAATCTTGCAAATTTTAGTTGATAAGGCTGAACATCTTTTTATTACCTAGCTAGTTTTGACATAATGCGGGAAAATGGTAGAACATAAATCTCTTAGTGAAAGTGGTTAAAATCTGATGGATCATTTGAAGAGACATACCCAAAATATTGAACCATTTGAAAGAGTCTTGGTTATTAAGTGAGACAGAGAAACTTCTTAAAGAAGAAAAAAGTGAATGGATGGATGTATATGCCAGTTGTGTCAACATACAAAACTGTACGTTTAAGGTTAAAACCAAAATAACAATGGAGAGTATCAAAATTGAAAGGGCGCAAATACACTGTATTTAAGAAAAAAATAGGAACTGTATTGTAAGTATACAGATCATCTAGAGTGTATTCGCTCTCAAACAGCTAAAAAAGTTTGTTAATTGGAATTTGCTGAGAAATCAGAGAAGCTAGCAAGGACTTAAATGATAGTGACAGTCACTGTTTATTCCCCAGATCTTGCACAGAGTATAGTTTATAAATTTGACAAGCTGAAATACTGATCCAGCAAAATATCTGGAGAATGAGATGCAGAATCTCAACCATGTAAAATTTCAAAGGCTGAAGGATATGGTATTCTCAAATTTATATGAAGAAGTTTGATTTCAAGAATATTGAATAAGCTTAAAATGCCTGGAATAATTGAAAATGGAGAAACTTCAGGAAAAGATCAAATTGCTGTATGTGTATTCTACAAAAAGGGTCATGATGAGCCGAAAAGAAGTTGAATGTAAAGAATTATTAACTATCTCCAGTGAATTTGGCAAAAATTGCAAACAGTAGAAAATCACTGGAAAGTACAGAATGATAATTTTCTACAACTCTTTCTAAATTAGTTAATACAAATGTAAGTTGATTCAAGAATACATGGAATCTAGCATCTACAGAACGCCAAAGAAATGAAAACTGATTTGTTATCTACCGAAAATTATACACACAAAAAAAAACACCATTCATGTTTGCTACTTATAAAGTCAGTAAGACTGCAGACAATAAGAAACAAAAGCAGATGTACATTATCTACTCCTCACGTCTTGTAAGGTGGGGTCATTTGGTTATATTAGTCGTCTGTTACTCTATATGCGACAATACTACATTTCCCTGATTGATACTGAAATGTAAAGTATTTGGGCTTTTTTTCTTTCTCTCTCTCTCTTTGGATGTTTTATGTCCTGTTGGTTAAAGTGTTTCAAACTGAGCTTGCAATATGTTTCCATCCATATCATGTGATTATGCCAAGATAATCTATATCACTGGAAATTCAATGGTGGACACTGTGCCGTAAACTCACAGTATTTAAGTGTGTAGATTTGTAGTGGGTCAGGATTTGCAAAATAAAGATGTTAATGCATTGGAAGATATAATTTCACTTCGTAAGGCCTCAATGTCCAGAGACGACCTTTATGCATGTCTTGCCTGTACAAGTGATAAAGTACATGTACCAATGTAAAATGATTACACGTGCTCTCAGAGACTACGTCTTATACCTGAGCACTACATATAAGTATAGTTTAAATTATCCTGCTATTTTGAAATGTTTGAACACGTGTTAAGTGCTTACATGTATTTGAGATTGAAGGTCTCTTGGAAAGTTAGTTTCATGCTTTAATATCTCATGGTCATTCAGCTGGAACTTGAAAGCATACCAATTTGTCTTGAGTATCACTTGAATAGTTTTGTCAAACATCCTTATTTCCAGTCTTCTTCACACTTTGAAATGAAACACATGATCTTCACAATTTCAAATGAATGTAGATAATAGTGTCATCTTTTTTAAATAGCTTTTGTCAAATATCCTTATTTCAATCTTTTTTCACATTTTGAAATGAAACACATGTCCTCACAACTTCAAAACATTCAAATGAGTGCACAATTGTAGATAAAAGATGTCATCTTTTAAATGAAAGTTTATAATGTACCTTTGGAATTAGTGTATAACTTACTCATCAGGGAATGTTTATGTCATATTTTGTGGGATGATACATGGTAGGTGTTTATGTCAATCACAGAATGATGTCTATTCTATGCAAGTATTATAGTAAGTGATCAAGATTCGTATTGCCTCTACTGTGAGCATACATTTGTGTTTGTTTCCTGACATTGTTCCAACAAGTCTGCCTTTGTTTATTTTTCAGGCTTTCCCAGGAACAAAAGTGAGGCTGAGGCAGCAGGGTTGTGAGTACAAATTAAGATTTTCATGTACCATCAAGAGTTCTGGTGAGTATCGACAAAAACTACTTCAAAAAGCCTGCACATGTCCTGATTTATTCCTACTTTTTCCTCTAATGTTTTACTTTTTCTCTCTCATGTCCGACTTTTTTCTACTTTTTTTTTAGAGATTCTGTTCCTACTTCATTCCTGCTTTTTTTTTATTTACATTATCCCACTCGAAAGCCTGCATTTATGTTTAGGTATACATTTAGATAACCCAAGAATCTCGTTTCCTCACAAATCTTTCAGGTATAGATCTCATGTGTATGGATGCTCTCTTTAATCGTTTGAAATCATTCGCATCCTTTTTAAAACTTTCACAAGAAAATGAAGGATTGTAATGATAGATATGGTTAAATGAATATCTGTATCTATAACAGTTTCGTAGTGAATAGTACTGACAACTACAAAAGAACATTATGCAACTACATGTACCTTAATAAATTGATACAGTATGATCATGTTCCTTTGTTTCTTAAGTTAAAGTACAATCGAAGTAGGTCGTACGTAATTCCACTGCCTCCCTCACCTGAACTTGCACACCCCATTTTGTGAGTAGAAATTAACAGAAATTGATGAATGTCTGCCCTAAAGACAATTATAAAGACCGACTTTCGTTGCGATACAGTTTACTATATCAACAAAAAAATTATAATTTTATCAAATACAAGGTAAACAGTCATAATTCCGAGAAAACTCATCAGGAAAGAGGAGAATTTACAGATCACCCAAAAATGTAATCATCCAAAATGAGTGAACCATATAATAAGACGCCCTGTCAGCACCTTCTTTTCTAATTGGTCAAGCAACAGTATTTTTCACAATTACGTATAGTGCAGGGATAAAAAAGAAAAGAAAAAGCAATAGTAGTGCGGAATGTTCTCTCTTCAGTGTGTAGTGTGCACACCAAGCATATGCTCACATGTCTTTCCAAATTTTTGAAAAAGGTGGTACAGATATGCCAGAATTGTCAAATTCTTGGACAATTTCAATTTATTTTCTGATTATCAGTTTGAACTCCGAGAGAAGCACAGTAAAACACATGACATGCTAACATTCATATACATAAAGTAACTATAAAGCAAACCATTATCACATTCTTGGAATTTTCCTATACCTCTCCGAGGCCTTTGACACTATTGATCATTTGCCTTTGACACTATTGATTGATCTCCTTGATATAAACACTGCAAATATTTTTCTGTATATGCAAATATTTTTCTGTATCAACGCCTTAGAGCTCCTTGATATAAACACTGTATATACAAATTGTATATATATATATTTTTCTTCTTCTTTCTTTCGAAACAATGATACAGTTATAGCAATTTTATCTATTTTGTAAAAAACATATCATTGTGTGTGTGCTCTATTTAAATACTGTACATTATTTTGGGTTGAACCATGATATGGGTGTGTCTGTGCGTTGTTGGAGGTGTGTGTATGTGGTTGAGTGTGTGCAAGTGGATGAGTTAGTGTGCGGTACACGCGCGCGTGTATTGTGTAGTTATTTGAGTTTGTCTGAAGAATATGAGGTATTCATCAATATCATAAGCTCCCTCGTGGAGACGTAATGAGCTCCTTTATGGAGACAATATAAGCTCCCTCGTGGAGACTTTATGAGCTCCTTTGTGGAGACAATGAGCTCCCTCGTGGAGACGATATGAGCTCCTTCGAGGAGACTTGGTATGCATTTAATATTCTTGTTTATATCTCTTTAAGATCTATAATGTTTGTTTTATGTTATAAGTGCTGTCTGGGGCAAATTATTTGTATAGGGCCCCATTTCTCTCTCTCTCTCTTCTTTCGATCTTTAAAATAACAACAACAACAACTATTGATCATAATAGTCATACTCTTGCAAAAATTATCTCACAATAGTGTGAGAGGAAGGGCCTTGGAGTCTATCTTACAGATAGAATGAGTTTATGTGAATGATAATACCTCATCAATGTGTAATGTTTCATGTGGAGTACATAAAGGAAGCCCCCTTGGCCCATTATTGTTATCAATATATATCAATGATATGCAACATTCTTCACGAAAGCTTTCCTTTGTTTTGTTCGCTGATGATTCGAATATACTTTTATCTCATTCAGTTAGTTCAAATAATGAATGATGAGTTACATATTGTTGCGATTCGATTGAAGTCAAATAGATTATCTTTGAACGTTAAAAAACTAATAGATCTTATATAATTTAGTAATGTAATAGCCACTCTTCCAGATATTTGTTTTGATAATTATGTACTTGATCAAGTGAACTCCATTAAATTTTCTTTGATAATAGATGATAAGTTATTATGAAAAGAACATATTGATAACATCAGTAAAATTATATCTAGAAATTCTGGAGTTTTAAATAATTCAAAAAGTTGTTTCTTTTTCTTCTCGCTCTGTTCTTTTCCCAGTTTATTCTACTTTGATTCTTCCTAATTTACATTATGAACTTTTGGCCTGCATGGTGTAACTCAAGTAAACTCCTGACTGATAGAATTCATTACAAAAGAAAGTCCTCCGTTAAATTTGTAACACTAACTTTTATTTACACACCAATAATTTGTTTTATGAACATAAGGTTCTTAGAATTCATGATTTACGTGATTTTCAATCAGGACAGTTTATGCATAAATTCAAATAATATAACGAACTTCCGATGATATTGTCTGAAATGTTTATCAAACATAGTTCGGTTCATGATTACCCAATGAGACAGTCTAACTCACCGCATTTACCTTGGAATAAAGCATTATGCTAACAGAATATTTACATTCACAGGGCCCAAACTCTGGAATTCATAGGACACAAGTCTAAGAGAAATATCAATCTATATTGAGTAATTCTAAAAAGCTATTTAGGAATAATCTCATACAAAGATATTCTGTTTGAAATTATAAATTCTCCTGCTTGATATCCTCCCCTCCCTCCATCTCTTCTTTCCTCTCTTATCTCAACTTATCTCATCTATTCCCTTTATTTCATATCATCTCCTCTTATATATATATATATATATATATATATATATATATATATATGTGTGTGTGTGTGTGTGTGTGTGTGTGTGTGTGTGTGTGTGTCTCATAATGATGACATTTGATTTTTTTTTATTCCGGAGGCCTAAAGCTATGCTTGTGATTTAGTCTCCCCCACCTTGGTTCTGGTATCCAAGTGTTGCAAGTGATGATAGTAGTACATGTATTATTGTTTCGATTATTTTTGTACTTAAAAATTGACAAAATATCATTGAATAGTAATAATTTTGATAATCACTTGGTCCACTTTAACCCAGTTATGTTTGTATTTTATTCTTGCGAACTCAAAGTGGAAATAGATTCAAATGAAATGAACTCAAATCAAATATATAGGGATATTAGTCTGTTAACCGGAGTATTAGTACGCTAGAGAGCCCATCAAACCAAAACCAAAGGATGTGTGGTGAAAAGGCGTCACATACATCGACTATTATCATTAATTTACACGAAATAACACTGATATGCAACATCCCGATATTATGGAAGATGGTAAAATATTAGAACAAACAGAAAGTGTTCAATTTCTTGGGATTTGCAATAAATGAAAACTTGAAACTGAACGTTCATGTTGAATATATCTCTGATAAAGTTCCTCATAATGGTGACATATACTTCAGAAGATGAAGTATTTTGTTCTCATGACCACTCTATCTAAATATGCTTTATAAGTCCGTGATACTATCGTACATCTTTCATTGCAATATTGTTTCAATAGGCAACCTCAAAAAGGAATAATGACAATACATTCTTCAAAAGAACGCTTCACGAATAACACATGCACTGACTCAGGTTTTCAGGTACATTGAAATCTTTTATTCGCAGTAACTCAAGGTGAGTGACATTATTATTTTTGTGCAGAACTCGCTTTTTACTTGTTACCATACGGCGGAAAGGTGCCATCTTCTTTTTTCACATAAATTCAATTGAACAAAGACATTACACTCTTATCCTATACAAGACACTTTGTGAAAAATTTCATTTACATAATCATGTAATGGAGACGGCTCTGAAATCTATCGGACACACCTGACCCGAATTTTTGAAATCTCTTTTTTCTGATATTCGAAATAAGTCTTGTAGGCTGTAACGATACGATGTTGCTGTCTGGATATAATATGATCCTTTGATATAATTATAAATGCATGTGCAGTTACATAAATTGATAAATTGACTATTGCCTCATTCATTTTCTTTCGTAACCACGTCTCCTGAGAGGTGACCGTACTATTTGTTATAATACATAACACTTTGAACAATGAGTATTGCGTGTTGTTGCCTATCTTGTATCGATTTCTATTAGACTGTCTTCTGATGGCATTAAGCTGCCACAAAGCTTAGCTACGACAGTAATGTTGAAGATCGACACATTAAGTAACTACGGAAAGACATTGCGGGTTCTTGAACCACTGATGTGCGGGTCTACTAACACTCTTGCTACATCATGAGCAAAGGTTTTGTTTGTACATTTCCATCTGTGAAGATGGCTGGATAGCCCATATTCAGCTATGTTAAGCTGGTCTTCCATGGGATCCAGTTGGATGTGAGGTGGGACCACTTCACCGGGTTAAACACCCTGCTTTTTGCGATGAATGAATGAAGCGGGATCTTTTACGTGCATGAGTTGTGACTCTCTCATACACGGGACCTCCATTTTATGTCCTATCCGAGGGACAGAGTGTTTTGCCTCTTGCTAGAGGGGACGGTATGCTTTCACACAATATTACTCAGTCCAGGCTCGGGTTCGAACCCGGGCCCATAGGATCGTGAGGCAGACGCGCTACCGACTGAGCCAACTTACCGCCCAATATACATTTTCGTAAAACGTTTTATCTTTTACCTGATAATGTTACAACGTAGGTTGCAATGACTATAACACATCTTTGGACGTTCTACTGGAGATGTCTGTGCTTATCAAATGTAATAAACATTTTATGTTTATGTTATGTTATGTCATGTTATGTTTTTAGGGTAATTCGTTTGCATGTGTGTTATAGCTTTTCATTTAAAGATAACGAGCTCTATTATGTGCACATCGGTATAAACGATCTTTCCTTTTTTTTTCTCACACGGTCAGGCACTTCACTCATTTTCAAACCGACATAAGCTTGTCCGTCATAACAATATCATGGAAAGCATATTCAAACATAGAATGAACGTGCGTGCACAAGGTGGCCAGAGTGGTAGAGCAACTAACACTTTGAAAAGTGTCCATTTCATTGTTTTGCGTTGAATGCTTTAACAAACTTTCTATTCATATTGCCAACTACCAGTCTTTAATGAGCACTTTGATGCTGTCATCAGGTGGATGTGCTGGCAAGCACCATTTCTAATGATTATATATGAATAATCATTTCAAAACAGACGCTTAATCTTGGTGAATTTAAAAACCAACAACTCATATGCGCAAAGTGGAATTACAACTGGCTATTTTAGCATAGTCAGGCTTTCAAATTCCAACAAGATGGCTCTAGGCTTTAGGGCACCGGTAGTACTGACTCGACAATATCTCTTTTGACGATTCCTTGCTGTCTTGAAATAGTCGTTGATTCCGATGGCCTTTTTTCCTTTGCAAGAACACCACGACACAGATGATCAAAACGATACAAGAAATGACGGCTACGAATACTCCGACCACTTCGCCCTTCCAATATCCATGGGGATTCGTCTTTTGTTGCGCCCCTGCGAGTTTTTTTCAAAAATTTGAAATGTCTCTCTTGAAACATGCGATGAAGGAGCGAGATGTAAGAACAAGAGCAAGAAGTCTACACTACATTTGACGCTAAAAGCAGTTACAACTATCATTCCATGGTTCCTCACCCAACCATGAGCATTATTATTGATAAACTTCGAAAAAAAAAATTTAGTAGGGATGAATTTATGCTGAAATTATGTATAGATTTAAGTGCTATTTTTCTCACTGTGCTCCACTTACATTTCAGGAGAACTCCGGCTGAATTTCAGACTTTTACATTTGAACAACTATATACATTGGTTATACTGGGTACAGAGTTTTCAGAATTTATAGCGATTGGGATAAGGAATAATGTTTTCAAACTTTAAAACAAATCAAAACGAATAAGGATGATGACATAGCAACTTCACAATAGGAGTGCGCGAGTGGGGGCTCAAGGAAGCAGTACGAAAGAAGTAAGCATGCATATAAATCGTTGGATACACAGGTGACCTTGTCAAGCAAGCGGTTATAATAAAATCGCAGTACTATGTGAGCCTCATACTCAAGCATTTTAATCGTGAGGCCCCACTCATGCATTGTTATCAGTTATGGTAAAGCTGCAACCTTGTTCAGTATAATTTGTTTTGGGCTTTTCAGAGTTTTGGTTTCTCTGCTAAAGGACCGCAATCAATTCCACAAATCTAAACATGGAACTGTTGATTTAATATGTTCTACATGATGTGAAATTATAAAAATCGAATGGACTTCCCCTTTAAGTAAGAATAAAGCCCCCGTTGCACTATCACGATCTGGACCCCGATCTCTCCCGATCTGCTAGATCGGGAGAGAGCGGCAAAAGCGTACGGAGATCGGAAGCATCGTAGCAGCAGCGTTTGGAGGTCGGGGTTGGAGCGGGCATTTTTTCAGATCGCGAAGAAATTTTGAACCTGTTCAAAATTTCTTCCCGATCTCCCGGATCAAAATTGACAAATTTTTAATCGTACACTAAGCGGGGAGAGCGTAGTGACAGCGTAAACACCGCGGAATGAGCGTAACAAGGTCTTTTTGAGCGTAGTAACATCGACACAAGAAGGGGAAGTAAACTTATAGACACCGACGTGGTCCCGCTGCTGCGCCGCTCTTCCCTGATCAAAGCACGATCTTCCCGCTTTAACGCCGCTCTCACTACGTTAAATTCTCTGCTCTCGTATAGAATTAAGGCCCGTTCCTACAACGCTCTCAGCACGCTTTATTCCCGTTTTAACTACGCTGTTTCCGCTTTAGCTACGCTGCTTCCGCTTCAGCTACGCTGTTCCTACGCCTTCCCAGACTCAATTACGCACGTCTTCCGCTCTCGCCGCCCAAAAAGGGACGCAGCCGATACGCTTGAAAAATGGCAGCCAAAATGTCTGCCAGAAGAAGATCAACTAGATCGAGAGGCAAAACTGTTGAGGAGGAGGAGGACATTGTCGCTGCACCTGTCGAGGCCTAAGAAGAAGGAGCTAAAATTTTCGAAGAAGAAGAAGAAGAGATGAAGAAAAAGAAGAGAAGAAAGCAGCGAAGCAGCTACCCATAAGGCGAAGAAAGAGAGACTGCTAAAAGAGGAGGAAGAGGACATAGTAGAATTTTGAAGAATACAAAAATCATCTACAGCTGGAGGAAGACGGACTATAAAAGCAAGAACATCAAGAAAAAGCCTTGGAAAGATCAGCACGTCTTTGATTATAACGATGCATGGCTGCAAAAGAACCGTGAGTTGAGGAGCTTCTTCGAGGTCCATAGTATATTTCTTTGGTTCTGCATGGTGATAAGTTGGCTGACTGCGGATCGACAGTCGAATCGGGGTACATCGGGGCACACCGGGCACTTTTTAGCTCTCTGAAATGGTAACAGCGTGATAAGATCCTATAGATCGTTCAGAGCGTAGATACAGCGTGCATCGATCGGATAGCATCGGCAACATCGCACTGACAGCGTAGCTACATCGTTCTAAAGCGTAACTGCAGCGGCAGAGATTGTAATGTCTCATTCCCGATCATCGTAGTAAGAGCGTAGCAAGCTCGTGGTAGTCGTAACTGCAGCGTTCTTCGAGCGTTCTAACATCGTACTGTGTCCAGATCGGCTCAGGTTTTACCCGATCCTTCCCGATCTGAGAAAATTGTCAAATCGTAGCGAGAACGGCATAGTGGAACAGGGGCTACTGACTGAAAGGGGTATAATAAACATACTGTATACTACATTGTATAGTGGCACTAGAAAGAAAATAGAGAAATAGATAGAAACCTTGAAGTGTGAGCGCGGTAAGTCTTTTTTGTTTGTTAGTTTGCTTGTTTCTTTCTTTTTCTTTTGTTTTGTTTTGTTTTTTGGCTTTTTTGGCTTGTCAGTTGAAGAAACCCGGAAGTAGAATAAGTGTTAGCTCATGAAACCCGGAAGTGCCCCCCAACCTACTTTTGAAAACGTGGCGTCGGCGGTGCATATAAGAAAAGGGGGAAATTACAAATAAAATACATCTACATTATTTGTACGTTACTATACCGCACATATGATATTGCAATGAGATAGGCGACAGTATGCGGTGATTTAAAATCCTTGCTGTCTTACCCAAAAAAAAAAAAATGAAGCCACCATGGCATGTGAAAGGGAAAGGTCCCATTTTGACTTACTCTCTTAAAAAAAAAAATCGAGTGAAAATATTCACACTTGAAGGAGTGAATACAAAAAAGAGTGAATTTAGAGTGAAATTGGAGTGAATTTTGAGTGAAAATGTTCATTTTCACTCGTTTTAGAGTGACCTCAGGGATCACTCCAAAATCTTCGAGTGATCCCTGAGATCACTCCAAAATGAGTGAAAATGAAAATGTTCATTTTCACTCGTTTTAGAGTGACCTCAGGGATCACTCCAAAATCTTCGTGTGATCCCTGAGATCACTCCAAAATGAGTGAAAATGAAAATGTTCATTTTCACTCAGATTTCACTCAAATTTCCCTCTAAATTCACTCTTTTTTGTATTCACTCCTTTAAGAGTGAATATTTCACTCGATTTTATTTTTAGAGAGTAGTGCATTTGTTGCCATTTTTCTCTCTCTCTCTCTCTCTCTCTCCTGAATATTAAAACATTTTGTAGAGAAGAGGTCTTGTCGACCCGGTGACGTATTTATATGTGTGTGCAGCTGTGCAGGTAAGTGTTGAATTGTGTGCTTTATAGAGGATGGAATCGGTGCACCAGTTAATTTACTTAAGTGATTACAAGATTGTGTGACAGTGCAAGGTAGTACAGATTTTAAGTGTGCACGCGTTTTAAGGGTAAAATGAGCGCCTGTGATATTGAAATAGTATGTGATAGTTGCCTTCTTTAATCTTGATAACAAGATGACATGGCTTCCGTGCGGGCAGGTTGGTGTGGAGTTTTATTATGTGGAATCGTTATCTACCAACACATGAGCATTGTCAATTATACCATTTGAATGTTCGTCGCCTCTGGCTTGCACGTGCTGCCGAAGAGTGAATGTCCTACTCGAAGACGTGAATCCAGCACGAACGTACAACTTGTAATCAGAGAAAGCGTCCATCGTGGCGTTGCCTATGTGCAGGACCGTGTTTATATAATCTTCGGAGATTACCCTGGAAAGAGAGGGAGACGAATTTCAATAATATATATATATATATATATATATATATAAAACGATCAGCATGATGAGCGTGATACCACAGCATAAAGAAACAACAAACAAAAACAGAAACAAAAAGCGAAACAAAAAAAAAAAAACAACTGCCATTTTCACCTCAAAGTGGTAGAGACTTGTGCGTCTGAGAGATGACTGGCCGATTCGGCAAAATCCCATTCTTGCGTCAGCCACCTAGCGTTCCAGTTGTCCATTCTATCTGCCCCGACAAATACGTCACAACTAAAAGTTACACTGGACCCGACTACGGCTGTCTGATTGGTGCATTGGCTCCCGGCGACAGCTATGGGTGGTACGGGCTTGGGCGCCTCTGCACAAACAATGCGACAAACGGAGTTCAAAGGTTAGGGGTTAGTAGTATACATCCTGCACTGCAAAAAGTCCGGTGTTAAATATGAAACACCGAGCTGGTGTGAAATTTCCGGTGCTCATTCATGGTGTTAGATTAACACCTCCGGGTGTCATTTCAAAATTTAAAATTGTTTTTTGAATAGTTTCTTAGTTACTGCACTTCTTGTTAATTTTGAACTTCAACAAGACGATAAAGAATTTTCCGATAAAGTACTTGATTTTTGAAAAAAAAAATGTGTAAACACATTTACACCACAGTAACACCAGTTGGCGTGGTCCCCTATTGAAGCTGGACGGGTGTTATACCATTGAAATTAACACCACCAATATCAAATCAACACCATGCGGTGTCATTATTGAATTAACTCTAGCGCAGTGTCAAAAATATCACCAGCCACAGTGTCAAATTAACACCACGAAGTGCTAGGTGAACACTTTTTAACACCGTCACAATACATTTTCTACACTTGTGGGTGTGGTCCTCTATTGAAGTTAGATCGGTGTTAGATTCAACACCCATGGTGTTAAATCTAACACCGATGTTTTTACTGTGTGTGTGAATTTGATGCAGGGTCACATGCTAATATTAATTACTGGAATACTGTCGCGCATAACCATGAAGTCTGAATGGCCGTAGCGAATAACTTTTCAATCAATGTATTACCTATCGTCATAAAAATCAAAGTCATAAAATCAATATAATGTAGAGTTATTTTGTGTGAGCTCCACTGCGGAGACGTCCATTATGAGCTCCCTCGAGGAGACTTTCTGAGCTCCCTTGCGGAGACTTTCAATATGAGCTCCCTCGTGGAGACATTATAAACTCCCTCGTGGAGACATCATTTTGGTATGTCTAATATTCTTGATACTTTTAAGACTTATTACGATTGATTTATGTCAGTATTGTCTGGAGCAAATTATTTATTGTATAGGCCCCATTTTTTTTCTCTCTCTTCTTTCTTGAAAACACAACAACAGCAAAGGAAAGTACAGACTACACACTCATCTAATTTGTTTCGTTTCTACACCATGAGTCAAATTGAATCTATCACCACTTTGTGTATTTTTTTTTTCAAATGAAAATCACAATCAAAATACACACACACACACACACACACACACGCACACACAAATCCGTTGCAGGAACTTATGGTTTTAGCAGGGAACAACAAAGTAAAGTTTGTGGGGGTTTTCGAGTAAAGTTAACTCAATTTTATAAAATAATAACAACATTTTGAAAAGAGGAAAAGAAACCCTTTGTTGAATAGAATCAGAAAAACGATTTAAAGAGCAAACCTGTGTTATTTTTGATTGGTTAATAAAAACCGGAAAGAAAACATGCAGCATTTTAATGGTTTGCTTATTTCAAATTCGATTAATTCATCGTCAATGTCAAATCAATACACTACATTGCAGTCATTTTTGTATTACAAGCTATGATTTCATCTTTTGCAGACCGTTATCATTGCTGCAGAAAACAAACGTGATGATGGTCATCGTATTCATTCGTTCGCTTACTTTTCACTTTCAAAGTGATATTGCGAGAAACAGTGGTGCCGTTTGCGCCGTGTACGAGACAGGTGTATACGCCCTCAGCGGTCAAAGGAAGCGCGTGAAACTCCAGAATGATGTTGCATTTGGTCCGGGTCACGCCCACAGTCTCCAACTCCGCGTCGCTCCATCCCCAGGGGTACCGAAGGCCGTCTTTCAGCCATTCCGTTAGACAGAAATTTTGCGGGTCGCAGACGAGGTTCGTAAAGTAGCCCTCGTGCCCGAATTCGACGGTGTTGAAACCGATGGAGTGGAAGGACACGAGACCTATCTCTGTCCCTGTGATAATGAGGGAGATGTGGTAATACGTTGGCATGCTGACTCTTTTCTTATGGATGGAAAAGGAATGGCATTTAAAAATTCCACTATGATTATCAAAGACATCACAGTCACGTTACTGCATATTCCATGGTTCATGAAATACGCATACATGCATTATCTATTCTTTTTTCCGTCTGTGTGTGTGTGTGCATACTATAGGTTTACAGTGAGAAAGATTGACATCGGAGGAGCTTATAGATACAGGAGAAAACAAACAAAAGAAAATTCCCCAGCGCTTCCGAGATACCAAAAAGTTATTGTGACCGTCACCACCATAGAAAATCTGTTTCATTTTTATGGTTAAAAGGTTATTTAACAAGCAGAAGACATTATGTTACTTTTAATGAATTTGATTTTGATCATCAATTACTCCAATGCGGGGTTCCTCGAGGCTTGATTGTGCTTGGACCCGCTATCATTTCTTTTTACGTCAACGATATAATTCGATATCCTCCCTTATTTTGTTTGTCTTACTTGTCGACGATACAGTGCACTCTCGTTATAACGAACACGGTTATAACGAAATTCCGGTTGCAACGAAGTAAAAATTCAGGCAGAAACATTATCTGCTCTATGTTTTTTTTTTTTTTTTTTTTTTATTGTTCATTTGTTCGGTAATAAGGAAATTTCGAAATAACGAAAGAAAATTGCCTGTCCCGAGGACTTCGTTATAATCATTCCTTCGACTCCAATGGGGGAGGACGTATATTCGTAGCGCTCTCCGACCGACGGCCACCGCCCTTCGTTTTAAGCTTGGAATGCAGGCACTACTCTACTGGCAACGTAACATGGATTAACAGAACTGCATTTCTGTTATCTGCTGATTTTGATAGTCCATATAACGAAGAACTCATCACTTCTGCAAATTTTCGTTCATTTATATGAACATTTTGTTACGTTTACTTCCAACATGGCTGACCGCCCAGACCGCATGCCTACCCGTTCTACACGCCCGAAGGAGAAGTCTAGGGCACCACATGCCAACCAACCCGCCCCGCCCGCAAGTGATAGCAGCTCTCACAATGATACCACTGAAACGCCATGTGACGCTTCTAACCTAACTCTAGCTGACATTCAACGGTCTATTTCCCGCTCATCCGCTTCAGTCTGCGAGAAACTGGACGCCCTAAAGCTAGAAGTTACTGCAATTAATGGCAAGCTCACGGAACTGGAAGCCTCGGTTTCAATAAACTCCGATAAAATAATCGAAATTGAACAGAGGAAGCTTCCAGATATCGTGAACAAGATGGCGGACGAGATCTCCAAACTCAACGATAAGCTGACCGCCATGGAAATTCATGGCCGACGGAGTAACCTCCTATTCTACGGAGTAACGGAAACACCGAACGAACAAATTGACCGGGTTCTTCGTGACGTCTTCATTTATCTTGGGTTCAGCGCAACCGATGCTGATGGCATCCAGCTAGCCAATGCCCACCGGCTTCCTCGCCGCGACTTTGGTTCCAACCAGGCCTCTGGAGGCCCATCCCGCGACCCTCCCCCGAGAGCTATCATCGCCAGATTTGTGTTCATGCGTGACAGGAACCTTGTTCTCAGGCTGCGTTCACATAGAAGTATACTATTTGGGTATTCGGGCTCGTTTTTCGAGGGCACGCGAATAGCTTGAATCGAACGATAGGATTTCCTCACACCGGTTCACATAGGAGGGCACTATTCGAAAGTACCGAATAGCTGCGAAAAGTATAACAAAGTGGGAATCGAACTTGTTCGATTTTCTTGCAGCGTATACCGTCTCTCGTTTATGAAATA
Organism: Diadema setosum; assembly: GCA_033980235.1. NCBI lineage: Eukaryota > Metazoa > Echinodermata > Echinoidea > Diadematoida > Diadematidae > Diadema > Diadema setosum. Next base: position 10,276,885 of record CM067079.1, read on the forward strand.
ATGACAATTTTGGTCTGGATTTGCCCTTTAGCAAAAATAAGCATGTAGACTGACATTCTGATGCAGTTTAGAAATTGTTAATAAGATTTGCTAGGATGTAGGAGGAAGAAATCCTCACTGCATGGGATGGTGAGTTGACGGTGCGGGTGATGGTGTATTCGGGGCCCGAATAGCGAATAGCGAATAGCGAATAGCGAATACCGAAAACCGAATACTTCTATGTGAAAGCAGCCTCAACGCGTTCGAGACACGGCAGCGTCAACCGCGGGCCGGCGATGACCCATTACTCTCCAACCGCAGAATTACCGTGCGTACCGACCTGCCTCCCAGTCTAAAAGCTCGGAGAGGTGAGCTCGCGAAGATTGCCTACGATCTACGAAAGCAGAAAGGTGTCTCTACTAAAATACTTCTTGCTGGAACCAAGGTTGTGCTAAAATGGAAAAAAAAGCTGCGTCGGACTGGAATCTATATCATGAGTAATATCCTTTCATTTATTTCGTCTTTTTCATTCACGCATTCTGCACTTAAAACTCTGCCATTTCTGAGTTCTTATAACAATACACCGTGTTAGTGTTTTATACTCTCTGGCTATAATTATATACAAAGGTGATGATGATACCCACATTATTACTGTTACAATAGTGAAAAGAAATGACTCACAACTTTGTATTGATAAATTGTATTTTGATATTTTACCGATATGTGCATCGGTTACGTGTCGGAGAAGTAGACCGACCGCCATGTTGTTTTAGAACCAGGCTTTGCTTGTGGGGGTTGCGAGTTTGGCGGCCTAGCTGCGACTCCATGTACTGTGTATGTAGGTCAGGAGCCTTTCGGGTGATTTAAGCAATGATAAACTGAAGGTTTAATAACTGCAAGTTATTAGCATTATGTATTCGTTGTCTGTTTTTGCTGCTCTTAGAAAGGAAAGACTCCAATAACTTGCATGTTCAAGGCATGCATTTGTATAGTACATTTTTCTTCCACGCCTACCGGAGTATATTCCCTCCATGTTTAATGTCATCATGTAATATGCACAGTAATGAGTCCCTTTTTTGGAGGGGGTTGTATTTATTTTTGATACCGCTATGTACTACATAATGAATCAAGGTTGTGTTAAAATGGTAAGAAAAAGCTGCGTCGGACTGGAATCTATATCATGAGTAATATCCTTTCATTTATTTCGTCTTTTTCATTCACGCATTTTGCACTTAACCTCTGCCATTTCTGAGTTCTTATAACAATTCACCGTATTAGTGTTTTATACTCTTTGGCTATAATAGTATACAAAGGTGATGATGATACCCACATTATTACTGTTACAATAGTGAAAAGAAATGACTCACAACTTTGTATTGATAAATTGTATTTTGATATTTTACCGATATATGCATCGGTTACGGGTCGGAGAAGTAGACCGACCGCCATGTTGTTTTAGAACCAGGCTTTGCTTGCGGGGGTTGCGAGTTTGGCGGCCTAGCTGCGACTCCATCATGTACAACAGTGTATTGTGTGTGTAGGTCAGGAGGCTTTCGGGTGATTCAAGCAACGATTAACTGAAGGTTTAATAACTGCTTGTTATTAGTATTATGTATTCGTTGTCTGTTTTTGCTCCTCTTGGAAAGGAAAGTCTCCCATAACTTGCATGTTCAAGGCATGCATTTGTATAGTACATTTTTCTTCCACGCCTACCGGAGTATATTCCCTCCATGTTTTAAACTCATGTGACATGCACAAGGTATAATGTATTCACATGAGTCCCTCTTTTGGAGGGGGTTGCGATATTTCTTTTGATACCGCTATGTACTACATAATGAATCTTACCATAAACTGTGATAATTAGATTTTAATAATTGATTTTATATAATGGATTAAGAGAGGAGGGTGGGTTGGCTGTCGATATCTTCGAAAGAAATGTGTAGTTTGATATTTTTTGTCACTCTACTATCATTAGTGATGTGCTCTAAGGTAGAGCTAGTGATGTACATGCTTATTTTTTCGTTTGTCTCTGCATTGATGTTTAAAGGTTTCATCCTTGTATTCATTGGCAACGCCAAATGTGCACATTTGCTCCTAAGGAAGGTCACATGTTTAAAATTTTTAATTGAACGTACCGAAGTGTCACCCGCACAGGTTGAACCTATGCATCCCATGTTCTCATATTTACCTATGGAAAATTGTTTCATACATTATCCCACCTAGTGTCACATTCCATTCGCATTTGCAGTGCCCCAGTACTTCTTAATTGTTCACTTGTTATTCGCATTTCCGAATTCCATGCATTCACGTTGGTGTATTTTTCCTCCCTCTTGCATAAACATGTTTTTCCAATGTCGGCATCAACTCTCCAGGTGCATGTATGTCTCAAAGACAAACATGTTTACGTGTCTTCTACCATTTTGTGTCCAAGTCAACGGCAATATGGCTTGTCCAACATTGCTGTACATTCTGTTACATTTCCCAACGAAAATAGGATGAATTGCTTTGAGTTTTATCACAATGAATATGAGTAATGCTTTTGTAGATGTTCGGTCATTGGAAGGTGAAAGTTCTGTAACCATTACAAATAATGAGAACGGTGATAATTCTGACTTAAATTTTTTTTTCAACCACAGAAACCGATGAATTAAAACTTGATTTTGATCCTAATGATATCCCACCTCACATGTTTTCTACAAGTTACTGCTTAGAAAAAGATGTCATTACATTATCCAATTCGGACCCAAATCAAATCTTTTTTTCTCATTTTAATATTAGGAGTTTAAACCAACATTTTGATCAACTTCGCTTATTCATTGATGAATTACGATTCACATTTGGTGTCATCGGCCTCAGTGAAACATGGTTACAGGAGGTGTCTCCTTCTTCATTGTTTCATATTGATAGATTCAAACTGATTACAAATAATAGACCGTGCAAGAAAGGAGGTGGAGTTGGTTTTTATGTAACAGAAAATTTAAACCATCGGTTATTAGAAGAGTTCAGTTTTATGACAGAATTTTTTGAAAGTATTTTCATTGAGATAAAAGTACCAAATAAAGGAAATGTAATTGTTGGAGAAATTTATAGGCCACCAAACTCTAATTTTACTGAATTTGGTGAATTAATCCACGGTATTTTGTCGAATAACTATTTCAAGAATAAATTATGTTTTCTTATGGGTGATTTTAATTTAAATCTTTTAAATTATGATAATCATAATTGCCAAGAGTTTCTTAATCAACTGTTGTCTAAGTCTTTTATTCCTCTCATAAGAGGACCTACAAGAATCACCGACCTCTCTTCTACTTTAATAGATAATATATTTGTTAACAAGTCATTTTCTGATATTTCATCTGGTATTATTGTTACGGATATCTCTGATCATTTTCCTGTGTATGCACTTATTGGTAGTATCCACCCTCTTGCTGACAGTGTGCAAAAAAAAATCCGGTTTTCGTGTTATGTCAGACTCGAACCTGAATAGTTTTAGAGAAAGGTTGAAACTCGTTGATTGGTCGATTGTATATAATCAAAATGACGTAAATCTATCTTTTGATATTTTTATAGATATTTTGATAACTCAGCTTAATATTGCTATCCCTTGTCGTAAATTCTCTAACTCAAATCATAAAAAAGTACCCCGGCAGCCATGGGTTACAAAATCACTTTTAAAATCAATCAATAAGAAAAATAAACTTTATCATAAATATCGCAAAGTGCACAGTTACAAATAAGTCCAGATATACTCAGTATCGTAATATCCTCACTTCTGCATTACGGTCAGCCAAACGGATGTATTTTATGAATCAATTCGACAAATGTAAATTTGATGTGAAGGGTACGTGGAGGGTGATAAACCGAGCGTTGGAACGTAATACTGATAATAACGTGCCTAGTTATATTCAAGAGGATGATGTTCGTATTGATGACCCCATAGATATAGCTGAAGTTTTTAAAGATTTTTTTGTAAACATTGGGCCAAACCTGGCTGATAAAATTCCTGAAGCACAGCGAGAATTTCACTCTTTCCTGGGTAGTAGGAATATGGAATCCTTATTTTTTGTCCCAATTGTCGAAGATGAAATAATAAAGATTGTTGATAAGTTAAATAACAAAAAAAGTTCGGGTTATGATCGAATCACAAACTTCTTGGTAAAAAATGTGATTCATGAAATAATCTCGCCTCTTACTTATATTTTCAATCAATCCTTATCTACTGGTAAAGTTCCTCAAAAAATGAAAGTAGCCAGAGTTGTTCCCATTTTTAAAAAAGGGCGAAAAGACCTTGTCAATAATTATCGCCCCATTTCTCTTTTAACTTCTTTTTCAAAGATACTCGAAAGACTTGTGTATAAACGCACCCTTAATTTTTTTCTTCAGGCAAAAATATTTACTGAATCTCAATTTGGATTTCGGAAAAAACATAGTACAACTCACGCATTACTCAAGTTTATTGATAAGATAGCTCATGCTATAGATGATGTTTCTCACACTGTCGGTGTTTTCCTTGACTTCTCCAAGGCGTTTGATACAATAGACCATGACATTTTACTTTATAAGTTAAATCATTACGGAATTCGGGGAAGGGCGCTAGAATGGTTCACTGATTATTTAACGAATAGAAAACAATTTGTAAGTATTCACGGTCACGATTCCCAACCAAAACTGATTTCTTGTGGTGTTCCACAGGGTTCCTTGTTAGGCCCACTTCTCTTTATTTTATATATTAATGATATCCAGAACTCCTCTAAGATTCTCTCCTTCGTTTGCTTTGCAGATGATACAAATTTGTTCTTCTCTCATCAAAATCCCGATGCGCTTATAAACATAATAAATAAAGAACTTGTTTCTGTCCAATCTTGGATTTTTGCGAACAAATTATCCTTAAACATTGATAAAACTCAGTGTATGTTATTCAGTAATTCGCTACCTGTGTTACCTCTCTCTGTCAAGATAAACAACATTGATCTGTCACAGGTCAACAATACAAAATTTTTGGGTCTTTATATCGATAGTGATTTATCTTGGAGAACCCATGTTAATTATGTAAGCAGAATTATTGCTAGAAATACCGGGGTTCTTAACAAACTTAGCTATTATTTTCCAAGTAATATTCTACAGAGCATATATTCAACTTTGATATCTCCCTATCTCAACTATGGGATTCTGGCGTGGGGAAATGCTTCTAAAAACCTTATCGATTCGTTATTTCTTGTACAAAAACGAGCTGTTAGAATTGTTAACCACACTGGATATTTATCCCACACGAACGAACTTTTTGTAAGTAATAAAATTTTGAAAATTCCCGAGTTATTTTATTACAACGTCGGCCTGTTTATGTTTCAATTTTCAACTGGCCAATTACCAGACGTATTTTCCCAAATGTTTACAAGAAATCATACAGTTCATGATTATCCAACTCGTCAACGTTACGCATATCACCTTCCACGTACCCGAACAATTTTCGCGAAAAAAAACCATTATGTTCGCTGGGCCCAAATATTGGAACGAACTCCCTATGGAACTTGTAAGTTATACCACTGTAACCTCATTCAAACGAAAACTGAAGCAATATCTTCTTAGCAGTTACATTGTACGGCATGCATAGTGTATAGTTCTTGTTGCTCTTTACATGTTACCCCTTGTCTATCCCACCTTAGTCCGGCGGGATCCTAACCATGAACACTATTTTTGAACAGTCTGCCTGTTGCGCTGTTCATGCACCTATTGTTCCACTCGGTTATCGAAACTCTCGCGCGTGACAGCTGTCGGTTATTATGGTCACACGGAATGCTTGGTTTTAGGACCCATGCTGGAATGTTACTTCTGAGCTTTCGGTATTGTTTACATTCACGACAAATCTCATTATCCCACCTTCTACTTATGTATTTATGACATACAGTTACGCCATTTTCTATACTCTGCAACACACCCCTTGAATCTCTGCAGTTGTTGTTCACTGCTGCAACATGTGACCTTTCTGTTTTTTGTATTTCTATTTAGTGACATATATTTAATTGGATTTTTTGTTTTGTTTGTTCTAATCGGTTTCCCCAGATATAGTTGGTCTTAAAAAAACATCCGTACTTTAAACTTCCCCTAATCTGATTACTCACGGGACCTGCGGCTGTACAAGCTAATGCTTTTACGCAGGCCCCATCATATTTTTTTTTTTCACATTATGACCACAGTGTAATTAGCATGCATACAGACCTCGTGTTTATACCAAATCAAACTTCTGTACATTCTGATGAAGTCTTATCTGAATTATGTTTTGTATAATTTTCGTATTCATATACTTTATTGTGATATATGTGAGAAATATGAAAATAAATTGAAATGAAATTGAAATGAAATAACGGGAGCCCACTGTACATCCTATATTCCTACTCATATCATAGAGATTTTAACTCATCAACAATACTTAAAATAGTAAAACTAATAAAGAATCATTTTTTTTTTAAGAGTGCTATAAACTTTCTTGGAATATAAAAAGGCTCATGCGTTTTGTAAAATTTTCTCTTACAATACAGGATTCCGATACATATCAAAACTGAAAATATGTCCAAAGGCGCTGCAATAATCTCCAGGTCAAAGTGTCTTCTAACCCATGCAGCATGAAAATATCTTTATATAGTACCCTATAGCTAGCTCTCCCGTCAATACATAAAATAAATACAAAAGAAAGTTACACGTATTCTTATTGGATGGCATTCTTAAGCTCAAACTAATCTTTACTCTATGAACATTAAAAGATTTCGATTTGAATACTATATTCAGTGGATACTATACAGGTTGTGTGATATTCATTATGTTCCTCGAACATTCATGATCAACTTCCACTATCTTTTGATAACATCTGAAGAGATTCATCTGATTGACGGTATAAATAATGCGAATCTCTCAATAGGAACATTTGACTGAGCAAAACGTTTAGTTTTTACTTTTTCGTCCTTCCTCATTCTATACTGAGAAAGAGTCGAGCCTAACCGCGAAAGTCTCTAGAGGTAATTTTTTTCCATCTTATTTTTGTTGTGACAAAATGAATTATTTGCATCACTTGTTTTGCAAACCTTCGTTTTAAAGTGTATCTTTGGCTAAAAAAATATTTTGAATATGTGAAAGAGACACATTTCAGTAATCCATTGCACCGTCATCTTTCAGAGAAAATGGGTCATTAATTAGTGAAATAATGCATCTCAAAGTGTCCAAACACACTGTGTCTGGGAGATTCAGGAACCGCTGTGGTTCCGTAACCCAGTGCAAACAATAGGGTTTGCTGTAACTTGCCTCCCAGACCCATTGTGTTTAGAAAATTTCAGATGCATTATTTCACTAATTAATGACCCATTTTCTCTGAAAGTTGGTGCAATGGACTCCTCAAATGTGTCTCTTTCACATATCAAAAATATTTTTTTTTGGGCAAAGATACACTTTAATATTGATATGATAATAAACAATCAAGCGTAAAGAGAGAAGATGATATTTTTAATGCTATTGAAAGAAAAAACTTGTGATATTTGCAATATTTATGTACTAACATTCTGAATGTATTCCCCGAATTTGAGTGTTTGTACAACAAGTTATTGACTGAACTGTTGAAGACTGGAGTGCATGTAAAACCGTCAAGGAGTATTAAGTGTTATAATAATAATAGTAATGATGATGATAATGATAATGAATAATGATAATGATAATGACCCAAATAAGTTTTGCTAGACCGAAGGGTTAATTATACTCACCATTTGTACAGTTCACCATGTCGGGTGGGCATTCACACTCATACAACGCGGCTTGAACGGATCGAGTGATGGCGAGTAACTCGATTACGACAGTTGCTGACGATAAGAACGCGTAGCTGCTGAGCACGTTCATATTGGTACGAGGTACTGGAACACGCCGTGTTGTGTATTCGCGGAGAGAAAGGCGTAAGAGACGATTGGTCTGTTGCAGAATTTACGTTAAGGCCACCGCACACTACACGATCAGACTGGTCTTAAAGTCTTAAGCCAAGCTGGGTCTTAAGGCCAGTCGTACGACCGTACACCGCACACTATACGACCCGACTGTAAAGCGCGCGCAGTGCGCACTGCGTGAGCTTGCATTTTACTGCATTGTGAATGGCTGAAAGCTCCCGACTGGTCGTAGAAATTCAACATGTCAAATCTCTACGACTGGCGCTAAGACCCAGTCGTACGACTAGAAAATGGCTAGACTGTGACGTCACACTTCTAGTCTTAAGGTCTTAAGACCGGTGAATCGGGGCAAAATCGTGTAGTGTGCGGCGGGCTTAAGTCTCCGCGCGAGCCAATCTTGTCGCAGTTTAGGTCAATATAACTGGGTACTTGACCACTGATAACTATTGATACGGAGTGAGGAGCGCTGAAAAACAAACTGATGCCGTGCAGATCGAACCCGGAGTTTATATTTAAACTCCATATGAAAGAGAAAGCGCATGGTGATGTGTCATATAGGAGACTTTTCCGAAGGGGAAAACTAAAAACTAAAACTAAAGAACTAAAGATTTGTTTCTGTCACGTCATTCATGAGGTGGTAAACATGTACAGTAGTCCACCCAACTCATTCAAGTGAAATTGCATTCCAGGTTCAAGTTCACATTACAGAATAGAGCAATAATGGAATTTTGACTTTTTATTGTATTGCTGAAAACAGTAATATTGGTCATAGTGATGTAAAAATTAAAATTTGGTTACTCTGATGTTTTGTATAAGTTTCACTGGGACTGCCTCAAAAATCTATGCAAGGATACCTTTCTTGAATTGGTACATGATCAGTGGCGGATCCAGAGGGGGGCACACCGGGCACATGCCCCTCTTTACAATATATTTAAGATTAAACCTGGAAGTAGCACCAGAAATATTATTTGCGCCCTCCCCCCACCCCCTTTACGGAATTCCTGGATCCGCCACTGATGATGAAAGAAATCAATATTCTCTGTGGAATTATTCTAGGGTACAGTACAATGTATGTTGATTCTTTTTTTGTGTGTGTGTGATTGTAATTCTTTAGAGTGGGAGTTGCAGCAATTCCTTGATTATTGATTTATAGAAAAATCAAATTCATGATAATTTCATGTGAGAAAAATGTTACTGTATAAAAACGAGGAATGTTCGCGAATTTTGTGAGAGCAAAGATTTGCAAAATTAAAATGCACATGAAAGTTCTTGTCTACATTATGTATACGCATTAAATGTTAGAAGCAACTCGTGAAAATTTCATGCCGCGAAAATATCATGTTTTTCAGTAATCCTATGTGCAACTACTTCGTGAAAACAATTGAAATTTTTTTAAATTCTTGTATTACTTATGTCACAAATGTACACACAAGTAGTTATGTACATGTATCAAGGCTGTATGCATGGTTGTTTTAATGTGTATGTACACGGGGTGACCAGATTAATGGAGAACATTCTATATGATATAGATATAGTACATACAGGCTGATCAGATCAGTGGAGAATTTTCTAGGTGGTATACAATGTAACTACAGTACATGCATGTGACAGGAAATCTAGAATGATTTAACCCATTCCAGAATATTTTAGGAAGTGCTTACATATTTGGCTGAGTAAGGCACTGTCCCTGTAGCCCAATGTGATTGGTAGTTAATTTTGGCAATAATGTTATGCACATAGTTAGGCAGTGAGTCATCCAGGATTCCTGGAACTTGGACTTGCTAGAATATTCAAGTGTGTAGCCCGAGGTTGGAGAAAATTACGGAATGTACTAGAAAGGGGTGAATGGATAGTATATAAGCCGGAGAAATTCTGAGGTAGGCAGAGTACCTAACACACCACTGCTCTGAGAGTTACGTCACTTCTGGCTCTGAAGCGACTTGTAGTCAGTCCTGTGTTACCTGCTGACCTGTTATGTTTGTGGAGATAAGGCCTGGGAGACATTTTGCCTGCAGAGAATTAATTTGCCTACATTGGACTCTTGGAGATAGACTCCATATTTTAATGTCAACGGACATTGCTACGGCAAAGCTGTGACGGGCTGGATTCCTAGCTGAACATTATAAAGTGAATCATCATTCAACGCATCAACCGGATGTGGTCGTTATAACGTTTGGATTCTGCACGTTTCGCCGTGGACATATATCGTGGATTTTACCCCGGATCTATACCGTGACTATCGTAACCTGCGCCTCTGGAGTTAGGCCTACGTCGGAGGAATCATTCATCGGTGCGTTAAGGATCATTCGTCTGTGCACCGAACATTGTATCTGGACATTTTCAAAAGATTACTTAATACGTGAAAGTGATTCCACTACCGATTTATAACTGTTTCTATTGATCATTATTGTACTGATGTGAAAACCGAATACGAGTCTGTACCCACAATATCACTGTTAATAAACCGCCTGAACATTAGTTGATTGTTTCTTTTGTGCGATCATTCTCAGAGTGATTTTGGTCGTAACAAAATTGGGGGCTTGTCCGGGAAGTGAATTTAAAGGTACTAGCCCACATTTGTAAACCTGCAGCAATTGGTCTCATAGTTAAGATGGAGTTTGGGTATGATTGCAGTAACATCTGTGCAAAATTTCGTTCCAATTAGTCCATTACTTTCATAAAAATAAATGAAAATGCACCGTATGCATGCGTATAACGCTCGCTAGCTCCGATCCACGTACGTACTACTTGCATGCGATACAATGTGTAAGTTACATGTACTTACTAGTAGCTAGCCCCGGAGACCGCGCCGCAAGGCGCGGTCCTAGCGGCTACCTTGCAGCTGAGCGGGAGCAAAAATCACTGCCACATTCACGGCGACTTCACAAATAAAGCACGGCTAAATTTCTATCATAAACACAGTGACAATTAATACATTACCTTTTCGACTTTATTTTTCTCACCCATTTATCTAGAAACTGCAAAATTTTCGACATTTCTTTTAGGAGTAATAAGCGGCCTGCCCTATAGTGCAACAGTGGAGAGACTTGCTGCTATATCCATTAGTACGCATTACGCATGCTCTCAATGCACTGCACTGCATGCGTGCTGTGCGCCTGTGCAAGTGATTGTGAGTTTCAGTGAGCATCGGTGAGCTGAAGATATTCGCGTTATAAGACCTAATTTTCTGCATCATAAGCAATGAAATGCATCAAACAGTCGCCGAAATTAATCACTTAGGTTTAATCGACCTATGTAAGTATTCCAAGTAGTTTTTGTTACAAAATTCAGGAAATATAGCCCGAAACGGCACCCGTTTTGTACAACTTCTCGATCTGAATGCGAAAACGGCACAGCCCCAACGCTGCACGTTGGGGCTGGTCGCAGTTAGTACGTAGCTAGCCCGCGCTCGTAATTCGATTTTGGGTCGGGTTGACCCGGTTTGAAAATTGAATTTAAAACGATGATTTTCTCTCTTTTATCGAATGGTTTAGACAAAGAGCAACAGGTGAGGTATGTTACTGTTATAACTTGTACTTGAAGTCATATTGGACCTGTTTTATGCAGTTTTGATTTTCGTGGGTTTGCAAATGTGGGCTAGTACCTTTAAAGCCAAAACGTTCCGGAATTCAGAATATTGGTACAGACAAAATACCAGTTGAGTTGATTGTTTAATTGTATATTGTGTGTAATACATTGTGACAATGTCAATCAGTACAATGGATGTTCAGGCATTTGTTCAGAGGACAGATTTGTCCCTCAAAGATTTGCAAAGGTTACGCAAATGTGATTTGACTGCTATTGCACAGCATTTAAACGTAGATGTTCCACAAGGTGTAAGAAAGGCAGAGATTCTTGACTTAGTGGCTAGTCTCATGGAGCTCAAAGAAGAAATTGACACTTCAGATCAAATGTCAGATCAAACACGGCTTGAGCTTGCTAGATTGGAAATGGAGAAAGAGAAGATGAGATTAGAAATGAAGGAAAGAATAGAAATGAAGAGAATTGAAAAGGAAATGGAGCAATAACTGAAATTGCGTGAGATGGAATTGACTCATGCACAGATTGTTGGAAATCGTGAAAGGGCTCCCTCTGAATTTGATTTGGCAAAGAACATTCGATTGGTGCCAAAGTTTGAAGAAAACAGAGTTGATGCATATTTTGTGTCATTTGAGAAGGTGGCTGACAGTTTGAACTGGCCACAGGAATTTTGGCCCATGCTCCTTCAAAGTGTGTTTGTCGGCAAAGCAGCCGATGTGTACTCATCTCTCTCAAAAGAGCAATCACGTGACTGTGCTACAGTCAAGAAAGCAGTGTTGAATGCTTATGAGTTGGTGCCAGAGGCAAACAGACATAAGTTCAGAAATTTGTACCGCAAACCAGGCCAGACACATGTTGAGTTTGCTCGCGAAAAAGAAATGATGTTTGATAGGTGGTACAGCTCCCTGAAAGTGGATCAGGATTTTGATAACCTACGTGAGGTTGTCCTCTTGGAAGAATTCAAAAAGAGTGTTGCTTTCAGTGTGAGGTCGCATTTGGATGATCACAAAGTGACAAGTTTGCATAAAGAAGCCTTGATGGCTGATGAGTATGAGCTGACCCACAGAAATGACAACAGACCACCTTTCAGGAATTTCTCTGGAAATAAGAGAGACAAAAGTCAGTCGAGCAATCCAAAGAATGCTGGTTCTGAAAAAGGCACGAGTTCTGAAACTTCATCGGCACCAAAGCCTCAATCTGACAAAGGTTCCATTACAAGTGCAAATGTCATTAAATGTTTTCATTGTAACAAGACAGGGCACGTAAAGTCACAGTGCTGGAAGTTGCAAAACAAAACAAAGAAGGACATGGGATTTGTCATGTCAAAAAGTGTCCTACCCGAAAATGGTGTCCCGTTCAGTGAAACACAGGCCATTGAAAGTCGATCTCCCAAATTCAGAGATAGGACTAAGCAGGTGGATGAGAGCTATCGTAGCTTTCTGTTTGATGGTGAGGTGACCCCATGTACTTCTGGTGAGGCAGGGAAGCCAGTAGTCATCCTGCGGGATACGGGGGCCTCTCAGTCGTTGATGGTGGATGGTGGTATGACTTTTCCACCAGACAGTGCAGTGAATGCAAAAAATCTTGATTCAGTTATATGTCAGTACCACTGTATAGAGTGGATTTGAAGTGTGACCTAGTTTCTGGTCCTGTTACTGTTGGAGTTGTTCCTGAGTTGCCCATGGCAGGGATTGATCTCCTGTTGGGGAATGACTTGGCTGGGGACAAGGTGGTTGCGTCTCCAGTTGTTCAGTTCAGTTCAGTTCAGTTTTTATTTCTGCATTTCAAAATCAATACAAATCAACAAGTCAACAAAATACTTATATGGTCATTTACACAGCTAATATTCGTAACGTTTGGATCTTACATACATTTTCTTTTTTTTTCTTTTTTCAAGAACGAATATCATATATGAAAGGAAGCAATAGGAAATGATAAAAATGAAATGCAGGGGACCATCATCATAAGCTAAGCTTGACGAGGAAGATGGCCCCAGGTAAAGAGATACATAAAGAAAATCTTGCCACTCACTGAGTGGGGGTAATTGTGCAAAGGGCACAATAAAGAGATACACAAAGAAAATCTTGCCACTCACTGAGTGGGAAGTAATTGTGCGAAGGACGTGCGGTGCAGTGCGGTGTGCATTGTGTTGGGATGAATCTTGGTTTGCACGTTGAGTGTTATTTTGTGTATCAGTGTGATGAGGTGAATGTTACTTCAGTTATGGCCGTGAACTCATTGTTTAGGGTGTTTGTTGACCAGGTGGTATGAATATTTATGTGTCAGAAGTATATTGGATTATGAGGGTGTTTTTTAGTTCTCGTTTGAAAATGTTCAACGACGTACATTGTTTTAAATGAGGGGGTAAAGAATTCCAAATATCTGGTCCATTATGTTTTAATGATTTTTTAGCTAAAATGATTCTTGGGTGGTTGGTGGTGGTTGCTGAAACTGAGCAGTTGCAGGAGGAGTTTCCTGGGATTTCCCCAGATTGTGTTGTGGCTAGGTCTCAGGCTCGTAGAGCTGTTCAAGATGATGCGGATTCTGTTGATGTGGAGGAGAATTCTGGTGTTTGGTTGGCAGAAACTTTTTCAAGGATTTAAATGATGGGGTTGCTGTATTAGGCTCCGAGGCTAACAGTGATGGGCTGTTTAGCAAGTCTTCCTTGGTTGAAGCACAGCAGGCAGACTCTGAGTTGAAAGGATTGTCTCAGACGGCGTGTTCTGAGGCTGAGGTGGAAAAGGTCCCTGAGTGCTATTATGTCAAAGATGGCATTTTGATGAGGAAGTGGAGACCTCCCCATAGGCCAGCTGATGAGGATTGGACGGTGGTCCGTCAAGTTGTTGTCCCTCCCAGTTACCGCGGTGAGATCTTGAGGATTGCTCACGAGTTACCTGTTGGCGGCCATTTAGGCGTCAGAAAGACAAATGATCGGATCATGAGGCATTTTTCTTGGCCAGGGTTGAATGTGGATGTGGCTGAGTTTTGCAAGACTTGTCACACATGTCAGGTGGCTGGTAAACCACAGCATTCAGTGAAGCCGGCGCCATTGATTCCGATACCTGCGTTTGAAGAATCATTCAGTCGGGTTTTAGTTGACTGTGTTGGACCTTTGCCTAGGACTAGGTCGGGTCATAAGTACCTCTTGACAATCATGGATATGTCTACACGGTTTCCAGAGGCTATCCCATTGAGAAATATCACTGCCAATACTGTGGTAGATGCTCTAGTGCAGTTTTTCACTAGGTATGGGTTGCCCAAGGAAGTGCAGTCCGACCAAGGGTCAAATTTCATGTCAGGCATATTTCAAGAGGTTATGTATCGTTTGGGTGTGAAGCAGCTGAAGTCGTCAGCTTATCATCCCCAATCCCAAGGTGCGTTGGAGCGCTACCACCAGACGCTAAAGACAATGATTAGGGCATTTTGTGAGGAGTATCCCGAGGATTGGGATAAGGGCATCCCTTTCCTGCTGTTCGCAACGAGGGACTCCCCAAATGAGTCGACGGGTTTCAGCCCATTTGAGTTGGTGTACAGTCATGAAGTTAGGGGCCCACTGAAGCTCATCAAAGAGAAATTCATGACTGAGGATGATAAGGTCCACCTACTTGACTATGTGTCAAAGTTTCGTGAAAGGCTTTCAAAGCCTTGTGAGGTAGCTAGGGAACACTTGAAAGTGTCACAAGACTCAACTAGACTCGGAATTTGTCAACACTGACAAATTAAGTGATCCGATCTCTTCGAAAATCAATGATTTGAGTTCTGATCCCAATAGGCATGACCGTAAAGGTTCATCTGTGGTTATGGACATTGGCCGTGTGATGTTTGGATTCTCATTTAAAAAAAAGGGAGTCGGGTTTGCCATCTTTGGTACCATATTCCGTATACACTATAACGAAGATACAGAATAAAGTATATTTGACCATTGACCCCACTTTGCACAGCCAAGATGGCATCTGAGAAAGAAATGGTTATTTTGTGAAATGATCCTGGTAACGTGATCTTTGTGTGTGCAAAATATTGGAAAGATAGGACATGTATTCACCAAGATACAGGATGAAACATTTATGACCTTTGACCCTAATTTACATACCCAAGATGGTGTCCGATCAAGAAGTTGTTATTTTATGAATAATGTACGTGACATGAACTAAACATGTGCAAAATATGGGATTGATAACCATTGTTGTTCTTCATCTATTGCACAGAATGTAGTAGAAAGAAAGAAAAATAAAGAAAAAATTATGTTATTTTATAGAAATTTGAAGGAGACACATTAAAAAATCAGAAAAAGATAAAGTTAGGAAGGGAGATTAAGACTAAATAAAGAAAAAGAAGAAAAAAACAGTTTGAAAAAAAAATAAAAAAATATTGGCAAGGGTGAAGCTCGAACCAGGGACCTTAGGATTACGAGTCGGATGCGCTATGCAATGACCTATTTCATGCTCCATAGGCCCTGTGTATTAAGCAAAATGACGCTGCATCGAAGCCACTTGCCATTTTCAACCAAGTTTTTCGACGTGATGCCGGCCTCGTATGAAAAAATGGAGGGCACACTAACGATAGCCCAAAGTCTCAGCTACAACATATTAAAATCTGGAAAAAATTCACCGAAGCATAAGTGAGCTAATGCTCGAAAAAGATAGTCATGTCAATTTTCACTGCCAGAAAAACTGCTCTCCCATAGAGATAACACGTAAACTGGTCAAATTTGACAAGATTACTTTTAATCCATTTTTACGAGGTGATGCCGCCATCCAATCAAAATGATGTAATTACTTTAATGAAAGAACATTTAATAAGCTACAACATACTGAAATCTGGGTGAAAATTGGCAAAGGATAAGTGAGATACGCCCAAGTAAACTTGAAAATTGATGACGTCATTTTGAAAATTTACTTTTTTTTTACTTTATTAAGAAATTTGATATCTTTTAATCACTTTTTCAGTATCGCCAACCCATAAACTGACATGTACAACTCATTAGCTTTCAGAATATGTAAAGAAAATTGGGGGTCACCGTCCATCCTGACGAGTAAAATCGGATTTAAAATTGGCGGTTTTGGGGCATTGTTGTACTGTATATCGCCATTGACGCGCGCGCGGAATTTCAACTTTGACAGTCCCGTATGACGTCATATTGAGTCGGATTGACTTGAAACCTGCTAGAAATATTCCTTGACTTTTCAGACATCCGATAAATGTAAAAAATTGGGAAATTTCTGTTGCATATGAGCTGTACGTGCGTATATGTGCGCGCGCGTACAAGTCCGTCCAATTTTTTCAATTTTTAAAAAAATGCTCCAAATGGTCTGAAACTTATGCAAAAAAAAATTGAGCTTGATCGGAGCATACAAATATTTCAACGCGCGCGTACGCGCACGTCTTAACGATGCGAGGAATTCTGAAAATATGGGTAGAATTCCCTTGAATTGAAATTTATGTGACGTAAATTTCATTGAGAAATTCCACTCCATTAATGAGATATGATTGAAAATGTGTTTTCATATAATGACGTCATAGTGACGTCGCGGTCGACTGATCACTACGATTTTACTTGACCCGTCGTCTTTGGGACATGATACACATATGGTATAAGTTTGACATTCATAGGCAATGCACTTTCTGAGCTAATCTCTACACAACTTTTGCGGAGAAATAAAGAAGAAGAAAAAGACTAGAGATTGTAATTTGTCATCACTGACAAATTAAGGTGATCCGATTTTTTTTTATCATGGATTCGAGTCCTGATCGAGAGACATTGGCCGTGTGATGTTTGGATTCTCATTTAGAAAAGGGAGTCATATCTGCCATCTTTGGTACCAAATCTGTATACACTATAATGAAAATACAGCAACAAGTACATATGACCTTTCACCCACATTTACACTCCCAAGATGGCATCTGAGGAAAAAGTAGTTATTTTGTGAAATAATTCTTGTGACATCGTCTATACGTGTGCAAAATATGGGAAAGATAGGACATGTATTCACCAAGATACAGGATGAAACATTTGTGACCTTTGACCCTAATTTACATACCCAAGATGGTGTCCGATCAAGTAGTTGTTATTTTATGAAATAATGTACGTGACATGCACTAAACATGTGCAAAATATGGGGGTGATAGGGGCTTTTTTTCTTGAGTTATTGCAAAGAAAGTTGCAGAAACATAGAAATATCTCAATACATCGAAGATAAGCTTTAATTTCAACCAAGTATTTTAACATTATTCCGACGTCATATGAAAAAACAAAGGGCACTCAAAGATAGCGCAAAGTCTCAGTTACAACATATTAAAATCTGGGAGAAATTCACCGAAGGGTAAGTGAGCTAGTGCTCGATAAAGACAATCATGTCAATTTTCACATCTAGAAAAATTCCCTCCCATAGAGATAACACGTCATAACGAAGAAACAGAAAGAAGTACATATGACCTTTTGACCCCACTTTGCACAGACAAGATGGCATCTGAGCAAAGAGTGATTATTTTGTGAAATGATTCTTGTAACATGATCTTTGCGTGTGCAAAATATGGGAGAGATAGAACATGTATTCACTTAGATACAGGATGAACCATTTATGACCTTTGACCCTAATTTACATACCCAAGATGGCGTCTTATCAAGTAGTTATTTTATCAAATAATGTACGTGACATGAACTAAACATGTGCAAAATATGGGGGTGATAACATATGTTTTTCTTGAGTTATTGCAAAGAAAGTTGCAGAAAGAAAGAAATATTTCAATACATCGAAGATAAGCTTTAATTTCAACCAAGTTTTTTGACGTGATGCAGACATCATATGAAAAAATGAAGGGCACATTCACGATAGCACAAAGTCTCAGCTACAACATACTAAAATCTGGGAGAAATTCACCGAAGCATAAGTGAGCTAGTGCTCGATAAAGATAGTCATGTCAATTTTCATTTCCAGAAAAACTGCACTCCCATAGAGATAACACGTAAACTGGTCAAATTTGACAAAATTACTTTCAATCCATTTTTACGAGGTGATGCTGTCATCTAATCAAAATACTGTTATAATGTTAATGAAAGAACATTTAATGAGCTACAACATATTGAAATCTGGGTGAAAATTGGCCAAGGATAAGTGAGATACGCTCGAGTAAACTTGAAATTTGATGACGTCATTTTGAAAATTTACTTTTTTTATTTTATTAAGAAATTAGATATCTTTTAATCATTTTGCCAGCATTGCCACCCCATGAAATGACATGTACAACTCATCAGCTTTCAAAATATGTAAAGAAAATGGGGGGTCACCGTCCATCCTGACGAGTAAAATCGGACTTAAAATTGGCGGTTTTTTGGCATAGTTGCACTGTATATCGCCATTGACGCGCGCGCGGAATTTCAACTTTGATGGGCCCGTATGACGTCATTGAGTCGGATCGACTTGAAACTTGGTAGAAGTATTCCTTGACATTTCAGACATTCGATCCGTGCAATGAAACGGGAAATTTCTATTGAATATGAGCTGTACGTGCGTATATGCGCGCGCGCGTACGCGTCCGTCGATTTTTTTTTTAAATGCTGTAAATGACCTGAAACGTGTGCAAAACAATTTTGAGGTTAATTAGAGCATGTTTAAATTTCAACGCGCGCGTACGCGCTCGTTCACTATGAACGAGACAAAATTTTATGAAATATATCAATAGACCTTGACTTGAACTATATGATATGTTAATTTCATTCGAAAATTCCGTTCAATTAATGAGATATTGATGTAAACGTGATTTCAGATAATGACGTCATAATGACGTCACGGTTAACTGATCACATTGATACACTAGATCTGTCGTCCTTATGACATGATACATATATGGTGAAAGTTTGAAAGTGATAGGTAGGGGACTTTTTGAGTTAACCTCTACACAAGATTTGAGGAGAAAGAAATAAAGAAGAAGAAAGAATCCGTACAGATACAATAGGTGATCCGAGAGGATACTCGGATCACCTAAATACAATGTTATACTAGAACCGGAATTTGTCAACACTGACAAATTAGGTGATCCGATCTCTTCGAAAATCAATGATTTGAGTCCTGATCCCAATAGGCATGACTGTTAAGGTTCATCTGTGGTTATGGACATTGGCCGTGTGATGTTTGGATTCTCATTTAAAAAAAAGGGAGTCGGGTTTGCCATCTTTGGTACCATAATTATTCCGTATACACTATAACGAAGATACAGAATAAAGTATATTTGACCATTGACCCCACTTTGCACAGCCAAGATGGCATCTGAGAAAGAAATGGTTATTTTGTGAAATGATCCTGGTAACGTGATCTTTATGTGTGCAAAATATTGGAAATATAGGACATGTATTCACCAAGATACAGGATGAAATATTTATGACCTTTGACCCTAATTTACATACCCAAGATGGTGTTCGATCAAGAAGTTGTTATTTTATGAAATAATGTACGTGACATGAACTAAACATGTGCAAAATATGGGATTGATAACCATTGTTGTTGTTCATCTATTGCACAGAAAGTAGTAGAAAGAAAGAAAAATAAAGAAAAAACTAGACTCGGAATTTGTCAAGACTGACAAATTAGGTGATCCGATTTTTTTTTAAATCAATGATTCGAGTTCTGATCGCAATAGGCATGACCATATAGGTTTCATCTGTGTTCAGAGACATTGGCCGTGTGATATTTGGATTCTCATTTAGAAAAGGGAGTCATATCTGCCATCTTTGGTACCAAATCTGTATACACTATAACGAATATACAGCAACAAGTACATATGACCTTTGACCCCACTTTGCACAACCTAGATGGCATCTGAGCAAAAAGTGGTTATTTTGTGAAATGATTCTTGTAACATGATCTTTGCGTGTGCAAAATATGGGAAAGATAAGACATGTATTCACCAAGATACAGGATGAAACATTTGTGACCTTTGACCCTAATTTACATACCCAAGATGTTGTCCGATCAAGAAGTTGTTATTTTATGAAATAATGTACGTGACATCATACTGACATGAGCTAAACATGTGCAAAATATGGGGGGTGATAGGGGCTGTTTTTCTTGAGTTATTGCAAAGAAAGTTGCAGAAAAATAGAAATGGCTCAATACATTGAAGATAAGCTTTAATTTCAACCAAGTATTGTAACATGATCCCGACATCATATGAAGAAACAAAGGGCACGGAACGATAGCGCAAAGTCTCAGTTACAACATACTAAAATCTGAGAAAAATTAACCGAAAGGTAAGTGAGATAGTGCTCGATAAAGACAATCATGTCAATTTTCACATCTAGAAAAATTCCCTCCCATAGAGATAACACGTCATAACGAAGAAACAGAAAGAAGTACATATGACCTTTTGACACCACTTTGCACAGACAAGATGGCATCTGAGCAAAGAGTGGTTATTTTGTGAAATGATTCTTGTAACATGATCTTTGCGTGTGCAAAATATGGGAAAGATAGGACATGTATTCACCAAGATACAGGATAAAACATTTATGACCTTTGAGCCTAATTTACATACCCAAGATGGCGTCTGATCAAGTAGTTGTTATTTTATGAAATAATGTTCGTGACATGAACTAAACATTTGGCAAATATGGTGGTGATAGGGTATGTTTTTCTTGAGTTATTGCACATAAAGTTGTAAAAAGAAAGAAATATTACAATACATCGAAGATAAGCTTTAATTTCAATCAAGTTTTTTCACGTGATCCCGACAACGTATGAAAAAACGAATGGCACATTCACGATAGTCCTACGTCTCAGCTACAACATATTAAAATCTTAGAGAAATTTACCGAAGCATAAGTGAGCTAGTGCTCGATAAAGATAGTCATGTCAATTTTCATTTCCATAAAAATTGCACTCCCATAGAGATTACACGTAAACTGGTCAAATTTGTCAATGTTACTTTTAATCCCTTTTTACGAGGTGAAGACATCATTCGGTTAAAACTTTGATGAACAAAACTTAAAGAGCATTAAATTGGCTACAACATACTAAAATCTGGAAGAAATTCACCGAAGGATAAGTGAGCTAGTCGTCGATAAAGACAATCAGGTCAATTTTCACATCTAGAAAAATTCCCTCCCATAGAGATAACACGTCATAACGAAGATACAGAAAAAAAGTACATATGACCTTTGACCCCATTTTGCACAGACAAGATGGCCTCTGAGCCAAAAATGGTTATTTTGTGAAATGATTCTTGTAACATGGTCTTTACGTGTGCAAAATATGGGAAAGATAGGACATGTATTCACCAAGATACAGGATAAAATATTTATGACCTTTGACCCTAAATTACATACCCAAGATGGTGTCTGATCAAGTAGTCGTTATTTTGTGAAATAATGTACGTGACATGAACTAAACATGTGCAAAATATGGTGGTGATAGGGTATGTTTTTCTTGAGTTATTGCAAAGAAAGTTGCAGAAAGGAAGAAATATTTCAATACATCGAAGATAAGCTTTAATTTCAACCAAGTTTTTTGACGTGATGCCGACTCCGTATGAAAAAACGAAGGGCACCTTCACGATAGCCCAAAGTCTCAGCTACAACATACTAAAATATGGGAGAAATTCACCGAAGCATAAGTGAGCTAGTGCTCGATAAAGATAGTCATGTCAGTTTTCATTTCCAGAAAAACTGCACTCCCATAGAGATAACACGTAAACTGGTCAAATTTGACAATGTTACTTTAAATCCCTTTTTACGAGGTGATGCTGTCATCCAATCAAAATATTGTTATTATGTGACTGAAAGACCATTAAATAAGCTACAACATATTGAAATTTGGACGAAAATCAACAAAAGAATAAGTGAGATACGCTTGAGTGAACTTAAAATTTGATGACGTCATTTTGAAAATTTACTTTTTTTTACTTTATTAAGAAATTTGATATCTTTTCATCATTTTTCCAGCATTGCCAACCCATGAAATGACATGTACAACTCATCAGCTTTCAGAATATGTAAAGAAAATGGGGGTCACCGTCCATCCTGATGAGTAAAATCGGATTCAAAATTGGCGGTTTTTTTTTGCATTGTTGCACTGTATATCGCCATTGACGCGCGCGCGGAATTTCAACTTTGACGGGCCCGTGTGACGTCATATTGAGTCGGATTAACTTGAAACTTGGTAGAGATATTCCTTGTCATTTCAGGCATCCGATAAATGTGAAAAAACGGGAAATTTCTATTGCGTATGAGCTGTGCGTGCGTACATGTGCGCGCGCGTACGCGTCCGTCCAATTTTTTCAATTTTTCAAAAAATGCTCCAATTGGTCTGAAACGTGTGTAAAAAAAAATTGAGCTCGATTTGAGCATACAAATATTTCAACGCTCGCGTACGCGCACGTTTTAAGAGAAAATATGAATTTTGATTATATGAGTAGAATGCGCTTGACTTGAAATATATGTCACGTAAATTTCATTGAAAATTTTCGTTCCATTAAAGAGATAGGATTGATAATGTGTTTTCATATAATGACGTCATAGTGACGTCACGGTCGACTGATCACTTTGATTTTAGTTCGATTGCCGTCTTTGGGAGATGATACATGTATGGTATAATTTTGACATTGATAGGAAGGGCACTTTCTGAGCTAACCTGTCCACAACTTTTGAGGAGAAAGAAGAAGAAGAAGAAGAAGAAAGAATCCGTACAGATACAGAAGGTGATCCGAGAGGATACTCGGATCACCTAATTATGTTGTTTTATAGAAATTTGAAGGAGAAGCATTAAAAAATCAGAAAAAGATAAAGTTAGGAAGGGAGATTAAGACTAAATAAAGAAAAAGAAGAAAAAAAAAGAGTTTGAAAAAATTAAAAAAATATTGGCAGGGGTGAGGCTCGAACCAGGGACCTTAGGATTACGAGTCGGATGCGCTATGCAATGACCTATTTCATGCTCCATAGGCCCTGTGTATTAAGCAAAATGACGCTCCATCGAAGCCACGTGCCATTTTCAACCAAGTTTTTCGACGTAATGCCGACGTCGTATGAAAAAATGGAGGGCACACTAACGATAGCCCAAAGTCTCAGCTACAACATACTAAAATCTGGGAAAAATTCACTGAAGCATAAGTGAGCTAATGCTCGAAAAAGATAGTCATGTCAATTTTCACTGCCAGAAAAACTGCTCTCCCATAGAGATAACACGTAAACTGGTCAAATTTGACAAGATTACTTTCAATCCATTTTTACGAGGTGATGCCGCCATCTAATCAAAATGTTGTAACCACATTAATGAAAGAACATTTAATAAGCTACAACATACTGAAATCTGGGTGAAAATTGGCAAAGGATAAGTGAGATACGCCCAAGTAAACTTGAAAATTGATGACGTCATTTTGAAAATTTACTTTTTTTACTTTATTAAGAAATTTGATATCTTTTAATCACTTTTTCAGTATCGCCAACCCATAAACTGACATGTACAACTCATCAGCTTTCAGAATATGTAAAGAAAATTGGGGGTCACCGTCCATCCTGACGAGTAAAATCGGATTTAAAATTGGCGGTTTTGGGGCATAGTTGTACTGTATACCGCCATTGACGCGCGCGCGGAATTTCAACTTTGACGGTCCCGTATGACGTCATATTGAGTCGGATTGACTTGAAACTTGCTAGAAATATTCCTTGACTTTTAAGACATCCGATAAATGTAAAAAATCGGGAAATTTCTGTTGCATATGAGCTGTACGTGCGTATATGTGCGCGCGCGTACGCGTCCGTCCATTTTTTTAATTTTTCAAAAAATGCTTGAAATGGTCTGAAACGTATGCAAAAAAAAAATTGAGCTCGATTTGAGCATACAAATATTTCAACGCGCGCGTACGCGCACGTCTTAAGAGAAAATTTGAATTTTGAGAATATGAGTAAAATTCGCATAACTTGAAATATGTGTGACGTAAATTTCATTGAAAAACTCCATTCCATTACTGAGATATGATTGAGAATGTGTTTTCATTTAATGACGTCATTGTGACGTCACGGTTGACTGATCACTATGATACATTAGATTTGTCGTCTTCGGAAATGATACATATATGGTATGAGTTTGAAGTTGATACTCTGAGTACTTTCTGAGTACGTAGATACACAACTTTTGTCCAGAAATAAAGAACCAACAAAGAATCCGTACAGATACAGAAGGTGATCCGAGAGGATACTCGGATCACCTAAAGAACAAAGAATCCGTACAGATACAGAAGGTGATCCGAGAGGATACTCGGATCACCTAAGTAGACTCGGAATTTGTCAACACTGACAAATTAGGTGATCCGATCTGTTCGTAAATCAACGATTTGAGTCTCCTGATCCCAATAGGCATGACCATACCGGTTTCATCTGTGTTTAGTGGACATTGGCCGTGTGATGTTTGGATTCTCATTTAGAAAAGGTAGTCAGACCTGACATCTATGGTACACAATTCCGTATACACTAACGAAGATACAGAATGAAGTATATTTGACCTTTGACCCTAATTTGCACAGACAACATGGCCTCTGAGCCAAAACAGGTTGTTTTGTGAAATGATCCTTGTAACATGGTCTTTACGTGTGCAAAATATGGGAAAGATAGGACATGCATTCACCAAGATACAGGATGATACATTTATGACCTTTGACCCTAATTTACATACCCAAGATGACGTCTGATCAAGTAGTTGTTATTTTATGAAATAATGTACGTGACATGAACTAAACATGTGCAAAATATGGGGGTGATAAGGCCTGTTTTTCTTGAGTTATTGTAAAGAAAGTTGCAGAAAGAAAGAAGCATCTCAATACATCGAAGATAAGCTTTAATTTCAACCACGTGTTTTGACGTGATCCCGACATCGTATGAAAAAATGGAGGGACACTTTCGATAGCCCAAAGTCTCAGCTACAACCTCTTAAAATCTGGGAGAAATTCACCGAAGGGTAAGTGAGCTAGTCGTCGATAAAGACAATCATGTCAATTTTCACATCTAGACAAATTCCCTCCCATAGAGATAACACGTCATAATGAAGATAAAGAAAGAAGTACATATGACCTTTGACCCTACTTTGCACAGACAAGATGGCGTCTGAGCAAAAAGTGGTTATTTTGTGAAATGATTCTTGTAACATGGTCTTTACGTATGCAAAATATGGGAAAGATAAGACATGTATTCACCAAGATACAGGAAGAAACATTTTTGACCTTTGACCCTAATTTACATACCCAAGAAGGTGCCCGATCAAGTAGTTGTTATTTTATGAAATAATGTACGTGACATGAACTAAACATGTGCAAAATATTGGGCTGATAGAGCTTGTTTTTTCTTGAGTTATTGCAAAGAAAGTTGCAGAAAGAAAGAAATATCTCAATACATCGAAGATAAGCTTTAATTTCAACCAAATTTTTTGACGTGATGCCGACGTCGTATGAAAAAACGAAGGGCCCACTCACGATAGCACAAAGTCTCAGCTACAACATATTAAAATATGGGAGAAATTCACCGAAGCATAAGTGAGCTAGTGCTCGATAAAGATAGTCATGTCAGTTTTCATTTCCAGGAAAACTGCACTCCCATAGAGATAACACGTAAACTGGTCAAATTTGACAATGTTACTTTTAATCCCTTTTTACGAGGTGATGCCGTCATCCAATTAAAATGTTGTTATTATACGACTGAAAGACCATTTAATGGGCTACAACATATTGAAATTTGGATGAAAATCAACAAAAGAATAAGTGAGATATGCTTGAGTAAACTTAAAATTCGATGACGTCATTTTGAAAATTTACTTTTTTTACTTTATTAAGAAATTTTATATTATTTCATCATTTTTCCAGCATCGCCAACCCATGAAATGACATGTACAACTCATCAGCTTTCAGAATATGTAAAAAAATGGGGGGTCACCGTCCATCCTGACGAGTAAAATTGGATTTAAAATTGGCGGTTTTTTGCATTGTTGCGCTGTATATCGCCATTGACGCGCGCGCGGAATTTCAACTTTGACGGGCCCGTGTGACGTCATATTGAGTCAGATTGACGTGAAACTTGGTAGAAATATTCCTTGACATTTCAGGCATCCGATAAGTGTAAAAAAACGGGAAATTTCTATTGCATATGAGCTGTGCGGGCGTATGTGTGCGCGCGCGTACGCGTCCGTCCAATTTTTTCAATTTTTCAAAAAATGCTCCAATTGGTCTGAAACGTGTGCAAAAAAAATTTGAGCTCGATTTGAGCATACAAATATTTCAACGCGCGCCTACGCGCACGTTTTAAGACAAAATATGAATTTTGAGAATATGAGTAGAATGCGCATAACTTGAAATATATGTGACATAAATTACATTGAAAAATTCTATTCCATTAATGAGATATGATTGAGAATATGTTTTCATATAATGACGTCATAGTGACGTCACGGTCGACTGATCAGTATTATACATTAGATCTGTCGTCTTTGGGACATGATACATATATGGTATAATTTTGAAATTGATAGGACGAGGACTTTCTGAGCTAACCTCTACACAAATTTTGTCCGGAAATAAAGAAGAAGAACCAACAAAGAATCCGTACAGATACAGAAGGTGATCCGAAGGATACTCGGATCACCTAACTAGAGATTGTAATTTGTCATCACTGACAAATTAAGGTGATCCGATTTTTTTTTTTTTAATCAATGATTCGAGTCCTGATCGCAATACGCATGACCATACAGGTTTCATCTGTGTTTAGAGACATTGGCCGTGTGATGTTTGGACTCTCATTTAGAAAAGGGAGTCATATCTGCCATCCTTGGTACTAAATTCTGTATATACTAGAGAACGAAGATACAGCAACAAATACATATGACCTTTGACCCACCTTTACACTCCCAAGATGGCACCTGAGGAAAAAGTGGTTAATTTGTGAAATGATTCTTGCGACATCGTCTATAAGTGTGCAAAATATTGGAAAGATAGGACAGGTATTCACCAAGATACAAGATGAAACAATTATGACCTTTGACCCTTATTTACATACCCAAGATGGCGTCTGATCAAGAAGTCTTTATTCCATGAAATAATGTAGGTGACATGAACTAAACATGGGCAAAATATGGTGGTGATAGAGCATGTTTCTCTTGAGTTTTTGCAAAGAAAGTTGCGCAAAGAAAGAAATATTTCAATACATCGTTGATGAGTTTTAATTTCAACCAAGTATTTTGACGTGATACCGACATCGTGTGAAAAAAACAAAGGGCACTTACATGATAGCACAAAGTTTCAGCTACAACATATTAAAATCTAGGAGAAATTCACTGAAGCATAAGTGAGATAGTGCTTGATAAAGATAGTCACGTCAATTTTCACACCTGGAAAAAATCCCTCCCATAGAGATAACACGTAATAGCGAAGATTGAGAAAGAAGTACATATGACCTTTGACCCAACTTTGCACAGCCAAGATGGCATCTGAGCAAAAAATGGTTATTTTGTGAAATGATTCTTGTAACATGGTCTTTGCGTGTGCAAAATATGGGAAAGATAGGACATGTATTCACCAAGATACAGGTTGAAACATTTATGACCTTTGACCCTAATTTACATACCCAAGATGGTGTCTGATCAAGTAGTTGTTATTTTATGAAATAATGTACGTGGCATGAACTAAACATGTGCAAAATATGGGGATGATAGGGGCTGTTTTTCTTGAGTTATTGCAAAGAAAGTTGCAGAAAGGAAGAAATATCTCAATAAATCGAAGATAAGTTTGATTTCAACCAAGTTTTTTTTGACGTGATCTCGGCGTCGTATAAAAAAATGGAGGAACATTGCCAATAGCCCAAAGTCTCAACTACAACATATTAAAATCTGGGAGAAATTCACCGAAGGGTAAGTGAGCTAGTGCTCGATAAAGACCGTCATGTCAATTTTCATTTCCAGAAAAATTCCCTCCCATAGAGATAACACGTAAACTGGTTAAATTTGACAAGGTTACATTATATCCATTTTCACGAGGTGAAGACATCATCCGATTAAAACTTTGATTATCAAAATTTAAAGAGTATTAAATTGGCTACAACATCAAGAACATACTAAAATCTGGGAGAAATTCACCGAAGAGTAAGTGAGCTAGTCGTCGATAAAGACAATCATGTCAATTTTCACATCTAGAAAAATTCCCTCCCATAGAGATAACACGTAATAACGAAGATACAGAAAGAAGTACATATGACCTTTGACCCCACTTTGCACAGACAAGATGGCATCTGAGCAAAAAATGGTTATTTTGTGAAATGATTCTTGTAACATGGTCTTTACGTGTGCAAAATATGGGAAAGATAGGACATGTATTTACTAAGATACAGGATGAAATATTTATCACCTTTGACCCTAATTTACATACCCAAGATGGTGTCCGATGAAGTAGTTGTTACTTTATGAAATAATGTACGTAATATGAACTAAACATGTGCAAAATATGGGGGGGATAGGGGATGTCTTTCTTGAGTTATTGCAAAGAAAGTTGCAGAAAGGAAGAAATATCTCAATACATCGAAGATAAGCTTTAATTTCAACCAAATTTTTTGACGTAATGCCGACGTCGTATGACAAAATAAAGGGCATATTCGCGATAGCCCAAAGTCTCAGCTACAACATATTAAAATTTGGGAGAAATTCACCGAAGCATAAGTGAGATAGTGCTCGAGAAAGATAGTCATATCAATTTTCATTTCCAGAAAAACTGCGCTCCCATAGAGATAACACGTAAACTGGTCAAATTTGATAAGATTACTTTGAATCCATTTTTACGAGGTGATGCCGTCAGCCAATCAAAATGCTATTATTATATTAATGAAAGAGCATTTAATAAGCTACAACATACTGAAATTTGTGTGAAAATTGGCAAAGGATAAGTGAGATACGCTCGAGTGAACTTGAAATTTGATGACGTCATTTTGAAAATTTACTTTTTTAACTTTATTAAGAACTTTGATATCTTTTAATCATTTTGCCAGCATTGCCAACCCATGAAATGACATGTACAACTCATCAGCTTTTAGAATATGTAAAGAAAATGGGGGGTCACCGTCCATCCTGACGAGTAAAATCGGATTTAAAATTGGCGGTTTTTTGGCATAGTTGCACTGTATATCGCCATTGACGCGCGCGCGGAATTTCAACTTTGACGGGCTCGTACGACGTCAAATTGAGTCGGATTGACTTGAAACTTGGTAGAAATATTCCTTGACATTTCAGACATCCGATCCGTGTGAAAAAATGGGAAATTTCTATTGCATATGAGCTGTGCGTGCGTATATGCGCGCGCGCGTACGCGTCCGTCCGATTTTTTCAATTTTTCAAAAAATGCTCCAAATGGTCTGAAACGTGTGCAAAAAAAATTTCAGCTCGATTGGAGCATACAAATATTTCAACGCGCGCGTACGCGCACGTTTTAAGGGTATAGATGAAATTTGAGAATATGAGTAGAATCAGCTTAATTTGAACTATATGTGACGTAAATTTCATTGAAAAATTCCGTTCCATTAATGAGATATGAATGAGAATGTGTTTTTATATAGTGACGTCATAGTGACGTCACGGTCGACTGATCACTTTGATTTTAGTTCGATTGTCGTCTTTCGGACACGATACATATATGGTATAAGTTTGACATTCATAGGCAATGCACTTTCTGAGCTAACCTCTGCACAACTTTTGAGGAGAAATAAAGAAAGAATCGGTACAGATACAGAAGGTGATCCGAAGGATACTCGGATCACCTAACTAGAGATTGTAATTTGTCATCAATGACAAATTAAGGTGATCCGATATTTTTTTTAATCAATGATTCAAGTCCTGATCGCAATAGGCATGACCATGCAGGTTTCATCTGTGGTCAGAGACATTGGACGTGTGATGTTTGGATTCTCATTTAGAAAAGGGAGTCATATCTGCTATCTTTGGTACCAAATCTGTATACGCTATAACGAAGATACAACAAGTACATATGACCTTTAACCCCACTTTGCACAACCTAGATGGCATCTGAGCAAAAAGTGATTATTTTGTGAAATGATTCTTGTAACATGATCTTTGCGTGTGCAAAATATGGGAAAGATAAGACATGTATTCACCAAGATACAGGATGAAACATTTGTGACCTTTGACCCTAATTTACATACCCAAGATGTTGTCCGATCAAGTAGTTGTTATTTTATGAAATAATGTACGTGACATGAACTAAACTTGTGCAAAATATGGGAGTGATAGGGGCTGTTTTTCCTGAGTTATTGCAAAGATAGTTGCAGAAACATAGAAATATCTCAATACATCGAAGATAAGCTTTAATTTCAACCAAGTTTTTTTAACATGATTCCGACATTGTATGAAGAAACGAAGGCACACATTCGATAGCGCACAGTCTCAGCTACAACATATTAAAATCGAGGAGAAATTCACCGAAGGGTAAGTGAGCTAGTGCTCGATAAAGACAATCATGTCAATTTTCACATTAAAAAAAAAATTCCCTCCCATAGAGATACCACGTCATAACGAAGATAAAGAAAGAAGTACATATGACCTTTGACCCAACTTTGCACAGACAAGATGGCATCTGAGCAAGAAGTAGTTATTTTGTGAAATGATCCTTGTAACATGGTCTTTACGTGTGCAAAATATGGGAAAGATAGGACATGTATTCACCAAGATACAGGATGAAAAATTTATGACCTTTGACCCTAATTTACATACCCAAGATGGCGTCTGATCAAGTAGTTGTTATTTTATGAAATAATGTTCGTGACATGAACTAAACATGTGCAAAATATGGTGGTGATAGGGTATGTTTTTCTTGAGTTATTGCACATAAAGTTGCAAAAAGAAAGAAATATTTCAATACATCGAAGATAAACGATAATTTCAACCAAGTTTTTTGACGTGATCCCGACATCGTATGAAAAAACGAAGGGCACATTTACGATAGCCCAAAGTCTCAGCTACAACATATCAAAATCTTGGAGAAATTCACCGAAGCATAAGTGAGCTAGTGCTCGATAAAGATAGTAATGTCAATTTTCATTTCCAGAAAAACTGCACTCCCATAGAGATAACACGTAAACTGGTCAAATTTGACAAGATTACTTTCAATCCATTTTTACGAGGTGATACTGTCATCCAATCAAAATTTGGCTATTTTATGTTTGAAAGAACATTAAATGAGCTACAACATACTGAAATCTGGACGAACATCAAAAAAGGATTAGTGAGATACGCTCGAATGAACTTCAAATTTCATGACGTCATTTTGAAAATTTACTTTTTTTAACTTTAATAAGAAATTTGATATCTTTTAATCATTTTGCCAGCATTGCCACTCCATGAAATGACATGTACAACTCATCAGCTTTCAGAAAATGTAAAGAAAATGGGGGGTCACCGTCCTTCCTGACGAGTAAAATCGGATTTAAAATTGGCGGTTTTTTGGCATAGTTGCACTGTATATCGCCATTGACGCGCGCGCGGAATTTCAACTTTGATGGGCCCGTATGACGTCATATTGAGTCGGATCGACTTGAAACTTGGTAGAAATATTCCTTGACATTTCAGACATTCGATCCGTGCGATAAAACGGGAAATTTCTATTGCATATGAACTGTGCGTGCGTATATGCGCGCGCGCGTACGCGTCCGTCGATTTTTTTGAAATGCTGTAAATGACCTGAAACGTGTGCAAAACAATTTTGAGGTTGATTAAAGCATGTTTAAATTTCAACGCGCGCGTACGCGCTCGTTTACTATGAACGTGACTAAATTTTATGAAATATATCAATAGACCTTAACTTGAACTATATGATATGTTAATTTCATTCAAAAATTCCGTTCCATTAATGAGATATTGATGTAAACGTGATTTCAGATAATGACGTCATAATGACGTCACGGTTAACTGATCACATTGATACACTAGATCTGTCGTCCTTAGGACATGATACATATATGGTATAAGTTTGAAAGTGATAGGTAGGGGACTTTTTGAGTTAATCTCTGCACAAGATTTGAGGAGAAAGAAATAAAGAAGAAGAAGAAAGAATCCGTACAGATACAATAGGTGTTCCGAGAGGATACTCGGATCACCTAAAAAACAAAGAATCAGTACAGATACAGAAGGTGATCCGAGAGGATTCTCGGATCACCTAACAAAGAATCAGTACAGATACAGAAGGTGATCCGAGAGGATTCTCGGATCACCTAATGAAGAGAAAGGCAGACAAAAATGCCAAAGCCCGAACCTTCAAACCAGGTGACAAAGTTCTTGTATTGCTGCCCATACAAGGTGAACCACTGAAAGCCAAGTTCAGTGGCCCATACTGTGTCAAAAGGAAACTCAATGATGTGAACTATGTGATC
The DNA here is from genome assembly GCA_033980235.1 of Diadema setosum. Lineage (NCBI taxonomy): Eukaryota > Metazoa > Echinodermata > Echinoidea > Diadematoida > Diadematidae > Diadema > Diadema setosum. Next base: position 10,309,714 of record CM067079.1, read on the forward strand.
AGTACGCCAGACAGATGCAAAGAAAAGAAAATGTGTCATGTCAATATGCTGAAAGAGTGCTGTGACAGAAAGTCAGTTGGTGTGACATAGATAGTGGATAGCACAGTAGAAGTTAAAGGTGAAAAGTTTTCACCGCATATCACTTACCGGTACAGTGTATGTGTTTAGCATATCCATTAATGTATGCAAAACAGTATAACATGATTGTATTAGCTCCAAGAATCCAAGAAATATCATTGTAAATGGTATCCATGAAAAGAGAACATGGAATTAATGCAGCTATTCAAAAGGCATGTGATAGTACCTGTATGTGATTATTGTTGCTTGACTTGGATTTTACCTCACATTCGATGTAAATAACAATGACAAATTGTGAAGGTAAAAGAAACCCTTGCTACGGCAAGGCTTTCTTTTTCCCATGGGGGATGGTGTCACAAATGTACACACAAGTAGTAAACTGTTATGTACATGTATCAAGGCTGTAGGCATGGTTGCTTTAATGTGTATGTACACGGGGTGACCAGATTAATGGAGAACATTCTATATGATATAGATATAGTACATACAGGCTGACCAGATCAGTGGAGAATTTTCTAGGTGGTATACAATGTAACTACAGTACATGCATTTGACAGGAAATACATCATAGCTCACTCAATCTAGAATGATTTAACCCATTCCAGAATATTCTAGGAAGTGCTTACATATTTGGCTGAGTGAGACACTGTCCCTGTAGCCCAATGTGATTGGTAGTTAATTTTGGCAATGATGTTATGCACATAGTTAGGCAGTGAGTCATCCAGGATTCCTGGAACTTGGACTTGCTAGAATATTCAAGTGTGTAGCCCCAGGTTGGAGAAAATTACAGAATGTACTAGAAAGGGATGAATGGATAGTATATAAGCCGAGAAATTCTGACGTAGGCAGAGTACCTAACACCACTGCTCTGAGAGTTACGTCACTTCTGGCTCTGAAGCGACTTGTAGTCAGTCATGTGTTACCTGCTGACCTGTTATGTTTGTGGAGATAAGGCCTGGGAGACATTTTGCCTGCAGAGAATTAATTTGCCTACATTTGGACTCTTGGAGATAGACTCCATATTTTAATGTCAACGGACATTGCTACGGCAAAGCTGTGACGGGCTGGATTCCTAGCTGAACATTATAAAGTGAATCATCATTCAACGCATCAACCGGATGTGGTCGTTATAACGTTTGGATTCTGCGCGTTTCGCCGTGGACATATATCGTGGATTTTACCCCGGATCTATACCGTGGACTATCGCAACCTGCGCCTCTGGAGTTACGTCGGAGGAATCATTCATCGATGCGTCAAGGATCATTCATCTGTGCACCGAACATTGTATCTGGACATTTTCAAAGGATTACTTAATACGTGTAAGTGATTCCACCAAAGATCGTAGACGGAATAAGATGGCCAACTCTTCCGATTTTACACGCCGCTGGTGAAACGCAAATGGCGCCCGCCCTCTAGCGGGTAGCGGGGATAATCCAACTGGATCAGAAGCACTGTTCACGATGTAGTTTACTTATCATTCAGTGGTCAGAAGACATCACATAGACTTGTGTCAACCTGGGAGTTTTGAAATTACAGGCTTTTTCAGCGCTCAAATTATAGCTTCTTTATGTGAATGATATTATACATTTCTTGAGTGAAAATTAGTCAAAGAACCCACTGTTAAATCATATTTCACTGAAAATATGAGGGTTATTTTTCTCATTAAGAAAATGGCAAGTTTGTTTTGTTTTGTTTTTTGTCAACTTCACGTTACCCTGAGCTGTTTGACGTTTGTAGTAATGATAACTTGTAAGGCTTATTATATTTCAAATTTAAAGCAATTCAAAGAAAGGTATGAATTGACAAAAACAAAAATCAAAAAATATTTTTACGGGTAGTCTCTTGTAGGTTAAAATTTCAAATTTAATTACATAAGTTTCTTAGACACAATACACGTTCACTTCATTTTTTTATGGCATTTCCTTTAAAGAAAAAATATCTATGTTTAGGAGCAAAATAAACAGACATTTAGCAGCTAATATCACAGCTTATCATCATGATTATAATTTACATTTAAATGACATTTTTCAAGATATAATTTCAATCAGAGAATTTCATCTGCTCTTTATTCATTTTTTTTTTCTATGGGAGCTGTTCAGTTATGTGAGTCTATTAGTGGTCAACATCACCAATTACTTGTTACACTCTGGTCCAGTTTGGTATCTCTTTAAATGACAACAGTTTCTATGATTTACACAGCGGTTCCTTCAATTCAATCCAAAGTTCTCTGGAGAGCTTTTACAACTTTCCCAGTGCCTTTTTGCATAAAACCCTTACCACTGGACTTACCGCTCCTTCCAGATTTTTCAGGCTACACTGGCACAACAGGGGCTGTCAGTTCAAACTCCTATTCAACACTGCATTTACAAAATAGAGATGGCTTCGATATAAACTGGACTTCTACTTATTTTGATTTTCATGATTGAAACGATCACAATGAAATTATGGCAATACACAGTATATTGATTCAGAGTTAAACTTAGCTTCTTTATTCGACTGAATATTCGATAATTGGATTGAAATATTTGACTACTAGGCTACTTTATACTGTATAATAATATGAGTACATACAGCCCAACTGTGTAGTACAGATCAGAAGATAGTTTTGGGATGCGGCATGTCCCAAAATTGAAAGGATTAATCCTCTGGCATGGGACAGTCACAGGTCATTACACACTAAACCTCCATGGATGTGCTGCAAACATGGGTAGCAAAAACATGTCTCTTGGTAGTTAAACAAACGAATCTTATACAAAGCAGAATTTTTCTCATGTTTATTTTTGTTTTCAATGTTATAAAAGAAAGCAGGAAAAAATGGTTAATCTTGGTCACAGTTTGGCCCAAACCTGTAGGAAAGAATGGTTACCAATGAATGAGTCACTTTTTAGAAAAGAAAATCTGTTCTTATCATGCTTGTGTTTCATTTCCATATTGTCAACTGAACATTCCTACTAAAATTAAATTTGAGTTCCCCTTCTCGTGGATCTAAATGTCCCTTTTGAGGGAAAATATCATTCTTGTTCATAACAGCCAATTTCAAACTTTATCAGGGCTTTAAACAGTTGGCGCAAGGAGCAAATTCAAATCTGCTGTGTGTAGTATAGCAAAGATTTTTCAAGACATTGACCCTGGTTTATAATATTTGAAATGTACTTGGCATGTATAGTTTATTGACAAACCCTTGTCTTCCTAAGGGGGGGGGGGGGGGGGGGCTCACATTAAAGGGTATGTACAGTTCTGGTCGAGGTGAAGATTTAGCTTTTAACGTTTTGCGAGGTATTCAGAAACGGCTTGTGCCGAAAGGGTGGGTTGGGTGGTGGCGCGTCGCGTTAATGGGAACACCACCCTTTGTCCAAAGCCCCCCCGGTTTCGCCGAAAGGGTGCGTTGGGAGCGTTGGGTCGCGTCGCGTTGACTGGAACCCTACCCTTCGTCCAAAGCCCCCCCCCCCCCCCCCCCCGGTTTTGCCGAAAGGGTGCGTTGGTACTTTTTCTCATGTCATATTAAAAGACGAGTTTTGAATTTATATTTATCCTTCAAACAACCATTTCAAAGAGGCTATCGTCCGGATCGGTTTACACTCTATTACCACTTGGTCTACAGCGAGTTGGTCTAATAGACTGTTTAATATCAGTTGGTCTAATAACCAGTTGGTTTAGTCATCATTTCGTCCAATTACTTTTTGGTCTAATTGTTATTTGGTTTAATTACTATTTGGTCTACAGTCAATTCGTCTTAAAATAGCCAGTTGGTCTATTTTTGGTCTATTATGAGTTGGTCTAATTCCATTTCGTGTAATCATCAAATGGTCTGAAATAAAACCAAATTTGTCCAATATAAATTTGGTTTACATATCAATGAAAAAGGCCCCCCCCCAAAAAAAAAAAAAATAGCCCAGTTGGTCATATAGACGAAACGATGATTGGACCAAATGGTACCTGTGATTAGACCAGGAGGCTGGCTATTAGACCAAATGACAATAAGATCAATGGTTATTAGACTAAATGGGTGTAGACTAAATGATGATAGAGCCTAGACCAACTGGGCAATGGACCAAAATTAATTAATTTGGTGTTATTTTAGACCATTTGATGATTAGACGAAATAGAATTAGACCAACTCATATTAGACTAAATCGGTATTTTGATGATATAAATTGGTGTTAGACCAAAAATAGACCAAATGGCTATTATTAGACGAATTGACTGTAGACCAAATAGTAATTAAACCAAATAACAATTAGACCAAACAGTAATTGGACGAAATGATGACTAGATTAACTGGTTACTAGACCAACTGATATTTAACAGTCTATTAGACCAACTGGCTGTAGACCAAGTGGTAATAGAGTGTAAACCGATCCGGACGATAGCCTCTTTGAAATGGTTGTTTGAAGGTTAAATATAAATTCAAAACTCGTCTTTTAATATAACATGAGAAAAAGTACCAACGCACCCTTTCGGCAAAACCGGGGGGGGGGGGGGGGGGGCTTTGGACGAAGGGTGGGGTTCCAGTCAACGCGACGCGACCCAACGCTCCCAACGCACCCTTTCGGCGAAACCGGGGGGGGGGGGGGCTTTGGACGAAGGGTGGTGTTCCCATTAACGCGACGCGCCACCACCCAACCCACCCTTTCGGCACAAGCCTTCAGAAACCACTCTATTAGATGTCAAAGAGCAGGCAATTCTAAGGGGTATCAAAAGTTTATTTGATGAAAATCGGTTTTGAAATGGCTGAGATATCCAAAAACAAGGTGAAACAAAGAGATCCTAATAAAAGGCATGGCCTGTCGCCTTTTATTATTATCATTTTTTGGGACATCTCAGCCATTTGAAAACCAATTTTCATCAAATAAACATTGAATCCTTCTTCAAATTACATGCTCTTTCATATTTCATGATAGGTTTCTCATTATCTCACTTAGGAATGTTCAAGACATGAATCCCCACCTCAACCAGTACTGTACAGTCCCTTTCAGCCATACATGGTACATTGTACAAAATAACATCCTATATTAGGGATTGTCAATTTCAAATTCACATGGAGTGCCAACAACTCCACCAAGTACACAAGAGTTAAGCAGTTTCTTCCAAATGATCAAAATTTACGAGTACTTGTTAACAAAATGTTTACAATGCCAGTCAGTGGTAATTGTCTGTAAATCTTTTCTCTCTCTCTTTTTTAAAATGTTATTCAAGCCCCAACTTCACTTGTTCCTCACAAGCTCGTGGGAGTTCAAATTGTTAGACTAATGAAGAAAAAGTGTTAAACTAAACATGAGAAATGTTCAGGAACTTCCTGTTCTCTCTCTTCTTTCTTACTACATTCAAGCACAGATTTGTTCTAGACTTTTACAGAAGAGAACAATCTAAATCGTACAAAAAGATCAAGATGGATTCCTCTCTGGTTGGCCTCTGCAACTATCCTGTCTGTAATTTTCTCCCCAACACCATAGCAATGGAGGTACTCATTGTAGATTTTGATAAGCACTCTCTCACACATTGTAAGAAATGCTACTAAGCTATTAGAAGGAACTGTGAGAGACCTTCTAAAATAATTATGATGTGACTGAAATAGAGTATGCTTTGTAGTGTATTAGGAGTTGGAAGGTGTCATTAAGTTGTTGGGTCACATTTTACAGAGCTTCTTTACATTTTACATTTTACACAAAGTATGATTTGATAATAACTTATTTGCCATCATCCAGCAACAAAGACCAAAGAATTTTGACCTGCCCTATATCATGGTCTAGATCTTGTGGTTCATAAGCAGCCACAGATTGTGCACCTTGATTCCAGTGAGAAGGACCTACTACTATAATTTCCAAAATGACAAGAATTGGCAACTGCCCATTCACAATACAGTGCACTCCCGTTACAACCAACACGGTTATAACGAAATTTCGTTATAACGAAGTAAAACTTCTGGTCCCAAAATTATCACCACTAAACTCTACGGTACCAAATTCGCTTAAAACGAACACGGTTATAGCGAAATTTTCTTGTTATAATGAAGTCTTTTCCGAGCGCCACTGACAAAGAAAAACAAAAGAAATGTGTTCCGTTACAACGAAATGCGGATCGCTTTCGAAAATACGTAGAACAAGCATTTATTGCGTCTATGGATAGGCGAACGCTACACATCACTGTGTGTTCGCTCAGTGTGTCATGCAGATTCTGAGGGGAACTTAACAAAATTAAAAAGGTACCATCCCATTTTACACAGCTTTCCAGCGCATGATGAGAATTCAACAAACAGAATATGGTATAATAAATGCGTGGATTCCTTGTTTTCGTTATATATTGCATTTGCTTGGTTATAACGAAATTTCGTTATAACGAAAGAACACTGCCGGTCCCCAGCATTTCGTTATAACGGGAGTGCACTGTATGGTTCACAATACCAGTCAGGGGTATTGTCTGTATTAAATTCTGTTCTTGTCTGAAACTCTATTTGAAGCCCTGACGACTTCACTTGTTATCACTAACTCATGGGGTTCCAATTTGTTACACTGGTGAAGATAAGGGTTAAAAGGACTGTACAGTACTGGTTTGGCAAGGAGATTCATGTTTTGAACATTCCTAAGTGAGATAATGAGAAACCTCTTATAAAACATGAAAGAGCATGTAATTTCAAGAAGGATTCAACGTTTATTTGATGAGAATTGGTTTTCAAATGGCTGAGATATAAAACGAAAGAGTGATTATAATAAAAGGCGACAGACCATGCCTTTTATTAGGATCTCTTTGTTTCACCTTGTTTTTGGATATCTCAGCCATTTCAAAACCGATTTTCATCAAATAAACTTTTGATACCCCTTAGAATTCCATGTTCATTGACATCTCATAGAGTGGTTTCTGCATATTTCGCATAACGTTAAAAGTTAAATCCTCAACTCATCCAGAACTGTACACACCCTTTAAACTAAACATGAGAAATTTTCATCAACTTCCTGTTCTTTCTCTTTTCTTTCTTACTACAGTCAAGCAAAGCTTTGTTCTGGAATCTAACAACAGAGAACAATCTAAATCGTACAAAATAGGAAATGAATGTTTCCTCTTTGTTCCTTGCACACAGATCAAGATGGATTCCTCTCTGGTTGGCCTCTGCAACTATCCTGTCTGTAATTTCCTCCCCAATACCATAGCAATGGAGGTACTCATTGTAGATTTTGACAAACACTCTCTCACACATCGTAAGAAATGCTACTAAGCTATCAGAAGGAACTGTGAGAGATCCAAAATCCGATGTGATTGAAGTAGAGTAAGCTTTGTAGTGTATTAGGAGTTGGGAGGTGTCATCTAGCTGTTGGGTAACATTTTGCAGAGCTTCTTCACATTTTGCACAAGTATGATTTGACGACTTCTTTGCCAAATATCCTGCAACATACATGAAAGCATTCTGACCTGCCCTATCATGGTCTTGATCTTGTGGTTCATCAGCAGCCTCGGATTGTGTACCCTTAGGCTTGCTTGACTCAGGCGAGATGGGTCTGCTAGTGGTACTAGGTTTGGCACTGTCAACAAAATCCAACAGATAATGATTTTCATCTTTTTCACAATTTTGGAGACCTAACGGTGCCATTAGCTTGTTACACATGACTTCTTTCAAGGCATACTTGAATTCATTTGCTGTTGGATTATCGCGATGACCTCCTCGACCCCATATGATGGAAAACAGATTTTCAAGGCAATCCTGATTCAAGCGATTGGTAAGCAGGAACTTGAAATCATGTTCTCTAGTGAGATCATCAAACAACTGAACAAATACACAGAGTGAAATCACCCATCCATTAAAACATGCTACTCTAGCAGTTGAACCATCCTTTATCTTCCATTCTTTAATCCAACTGATGCAATCCTTCCAAAATCGGACACGGGGAGAACCTGGTTCAGCTGCTCTCATGTATTCTTTTTTGTTATTAAGTGTTCTTGAATTGCAGAGTCAAATAATTGGTCAACCCTTTCTATGAACTGGGCAGTGTACACTGCTTCCCAAGGCAAGCTCCCTAAAGAGCTATGAGTCAAAATCCCTGCTGCGACTGAATGACTGAAAACTTGCGCAGCAAAATTTACTCTCATTGGTGCAAAGGGGGGAAGATTGAAATGTTTGCTTGAAAGCTTTGGTGCCATTCTTACACACAGTTTTGAGTCACGGTCAAAAAAATCTACTATATATTTCCACTTTATATCATGGCCATCAACAACAAAGATATGTCGTTTAAGATTGTTTCTCACATTTTTCAACAAATGAGGCAGGTCATATTTTGTGGCCTTCTTCATTTGGTCACTCTTCCACATGATGTATGGCTTGTCTGCTGTTATGCCCAACTCCGTGAACATTTTTCTGTTGTTTGCCCCTTGGTCACTAATAACAACTTTTACAATTAGCCCTATGCTCTGCAGTTTGGTGATGCACTCTTGAAGGAGCAGACGCTGTTTGTCACCTCCAGTAGCACAGTCACTGAGAAAATACCCAAGGGGCTGCTTCCACTTGGTCGCCAGTCCTCTCACCATAAACACCAACGCATGCGAAGCTATAGTCTTTGTCCTACCAAGAGACGCGAGATCCTGCAAACCTTCAATAAGGTCTTGACGCACATTATAGTACAGACCAGATTTTAGGCTCATCTCATCAAGAGTTAGCACACAGACTCGATCTCTCTGAGGCATGGATTTCACCTTTTTTTTCAATACATCAAAGGTGATGTCATTGAATCCAGGAGCAAGTTCAACCTTTTTCAACCAGGATTTCTGAGAGGATACACTTGGCAGAACAAATATCTTAAGTGTACGCAAGAACTTATAGGCTTGGGGCCCATTGTAGTAGAGTGCAAAAGCAAGGATCTTATCAACCTGCGTATATCTACGCCCTTTGGTTCTGAATTTGGACAATCGTAACTGACTAGCAAAGAATTTATGGGACATTTCGTTCAGATACTTCTTGGCAATGTCAATTGCTTGTTGGATACTGTTTGCATTCTTGTGTACCCCTTTGAGTACAGTTTCAAGTTCTTTTACTTTCGCTTTTATATATAGTCTTTAAATCTTCACTCGTGTTCGTCTTGGCACTGAATGCGATGTTGAAGGCTCATCACTACTTGCACTGGTAGGATCCCTTTCTGACTTCCCTTTTGGGGTTTTCGTCTGTGGAGGTGTTGGTTCACCTGCAGATAAGACATCAACAACAGAACAAACATATCAACAGTGTGTGATTTTTTTGAGTCTACATTTTGTGAAAATCCTTGATGCATAATTACAGTGATAAAGTTCCTGCAATAAGTTTCTAGCACTCTAGTCCCACTGCATTCACATCCTCCAGTGCTTAACTGAAAGTGGTACTTATGTATGAATAAGAAGCCCATATTTCTCATTATGATCCAAATATTCAGCTTAATTGTCAGTCTACTTTTGGAGATATATCAGAAAATGCAACTTTCCTGATATGGCAAATTTTAATTTCTTATGAATTTACATGACAACTTCATTCGCAGTGTCACATACGAATTTTTACCCAAGAAAATATCCAAACTTTATTAAGATGACATTTAAAAAAAAAATGGTAAAAAATCAATTAGCTGAGTGCAAAGCGCACATGTCAAGAAAGGGATGGTGATGAGCTACTTAGTAAAAAAAAAAAGCATTAGCAGTTGCAACATTATCATTTCTTGCAGGACATTGCAGTAATTTTGGAATTTGGGAACTAATTTGGCAATACACTGCAGCTGTGCATGGGCTGCCGACCCGCTTTCTCTCAAATAGTCCTTCCTTCTCCCTCTAACGGGTCCTTTCACTTGTTCTCATTATTGTTCTCTCGACATTCTCGTTCACAGTGAGCGTCTTGTGCCCGATCAGGTGTGTGTATGTGTTTGCATACCTTTACATTCATTCTGTTGTGAGTTCTATGTAATGACTGGCCCACATTTCTACAAGCTTGTGTTTTACATGGGTCCCTTTTCCAATAATACAATTATTTTGAGCATAGCTCCACAAGTATATGCACACATATACATTGTTGTAAAACATTGTAGGTGGTTTTTTTTTTTTCATCACTTGCATCGACAACAAAAATTTGTTGGAACTAATACTTCATATGAATTCTAATTTGAATTTGAAGTATAAATCTTAAAAGACTTTCTGTGCAATTTGTCTGCCCACCCTCGCTTAGATTAAAAAAAAAAAAGATATTTAGACCTCCTACCTCTGCATCGTTTTGCTTTGGGTTGGTAACTTTCATGTCTTGTAGGTAGCTTTCTCTTGGGAGTTATTTGCTTTGGTGGATTGGGAACATCGAATTTAGTTGGTACTGTATTCCATACAAGTCGGCCTGTGGACAGGATCTGGCTGTCTTTAAAATGTTTTGAGCAGAGTCTACAGTTGTAGTAGAGATACGTTGGTGACTTTCTCAACAGGTCTTTCCTCCTGCTATTTTGAACCCACTTGGCACATCTACGGGGGAAAAATATTGGAAAAAGTCATCATGGCATTCATCATAAAAATAAAAAGACTGGAAATAAAAGGAACTTCAATACACAGATTCATATACACAACTGTTAGTGTTCTATACATCTTTCACTTTCATCTAGATCTAACGTTAGGCCCAGTTTTCTATAAAACTCTAACGATACAGTATTTCTGTATTGTGTAATTTCAAACGGGTCCCGATTCCGAACGTGCAACTTTGTTACTCAAAATTTAACGTTACATTTCGACACGATATGAAGTATTGTATGTAAGAAGTTTTTTCATTTTCATTTTTTTTTTCATTTCACACATGCATGTTCACATGCATGTTTTTTTATTTTCATTTCCAATCAAACACAGGTAATACACTTTGACATGATTACATATATTGGAACATAATAATACACATTGGTTCTTAAAAGAACTTCATGGAAATGAAAATTGAGGGGCTGCTAAAAAGCGAACTTGTAGATTGCAGTCCCCTCACTTACGTTACATTACTACAATACATCAATTATATATGACTTTATAACACAATACAACGATGTATGTACCGTACAAGCTAATCATTGAAAGTATACAGTTTTCATTTAATCGAATCGGATGGTTACATGAAGTTTTCATATTTTCAGTATGACTGTTAGTGAAGTTCGATGTATACGTTGAATTGAATAGAATGCAAGACGGCAAACACGGCAGTCTCAACGACATAACGTCAGACGTGGGTCTGACGTTAAAGGCCTAGTCTAGGCGACACTGCCTACAGTAAACACTCAAAAAGCGATGGGAAGTAACCCCCGTCCTGATTTTTTTTTATTTATTTTGTTTTTTTAGCACAAATGTTAGGCAATATCATGGGGAACAATATTGACGATGATCAGCACTACTCAGTGCATAGTTTCTGTTAAATCGAAAGACAAAAATTTCAGTTTTGTTAGTGTCGGACGGAACCCCGTCGCGGCGTCATAAGTCGATGAGTATTGTACTAGTAACAACATCGTTGCATGGGTCTGAATTGTCTAACTAGTTACGTTGTTGTTTGTAATAGTCGTGTACTAAACATCTAACGTAGATGATGAAACACTTTTCTTACCTTCCTGGGTCTTTTGGAAATCGAAATAATGATGAACCAGTTGATGATTTAGCGTAGATATTGGTGCAGTTTAATGCACTGCACCAATTCCTAGATCTACTCATGATTCTTCAGATCTAACAGTTAGAACCTCCCTCCTGAAAATTCATTCTTCCTGTAATCAAAAATCGTCCCTCCCACTATGCCCTGTCTTGGTCTCATACGCCGCATGAATATCGAAATCGGTACCGGTAAAGTGCGGCGCGCGCCGGCGTCGCTCAATCGTCTGCGCTGCGCTCACCCCGTACCTGGAAACTTCACCACCCGCTGATCCCCGCTAAACGCTAGTTGGCGCACTCCTGCCAGCGTTTCACTTTTCGACCGAGAGTTGGCCATCTTATTCCGTCTACGATCTTTGATTCCACTACCGATTTATAACTGTTTCTATTGATCATTATTGTACTGATGTGAAAACCGAATACGAGTCTGTACCCACAATATCACTGTTGATAAACCGCCTGAACATTAGTTGATTGTTTCTTTTGTGCGATCATTCTCAGAGTGATTTTGGTCGTAACACTTAATTCAAATTAAACTTTTGCCATTCTGAATGTAAGTTGTTGTTGTTGTTTTTTTAAGACTTGTGTAACTCATTTTTTGAAAGTTGACTTGACTGTGAAGTGGCGTCTGTCCACATGCTGCAGGGGTTTAGGTTGCATAGGCCTACAATGTACAAAATATGCAGTGTTAGAAGCTGTGTGCTCGCACAGGGGCCAAAAAGACTTTGCCTGATGCTTTGATTATCTAACTAGCTGTTATACTTGTAGATATATAACAAATATAGATTGCTGCTGAGGCCCAAAAATGTTTTGTGTGTTTTGTCTTTTGCATGTTTTAATTGCAGAGCATGTCAGTCTAAGAATGGTGCTACCCATATAATCAAGTTTACAATGCCTGTAGAAGTTCTGCACTTTATGATCAGTCAAATAAGATGTACTAAGCAGGATTTTTGTGTTTTTTGTTTTGTTTTGTTTTGAGGCTGCTAACAGTTTTGATGTGGTTCTTCAGTTGCAGGCAAGACATCGGTAACAACTTTCCTTCTTGCTGAGCTGCAAAGGACAGACAGCCAAGATGTCGGAGCTCACAGCTCTCGATTCAGTTTACATCAACGCTGTCCTAGCTGACACGGTGGATCAGCTGGCTGTGCTGGGCAAGATAATGCCACAGACATTCGAGGGACGCCCAGTGATGCTAATGAGGTAAGATCGAAAAGAGAGAAGAAGTTTGAATCGAAAACTCTACAATATACATGTAAAAGTAATTTTAATGCTCATCACATAAACCATACAAGTACAAAGAAAAAGAGTGCTGTAGTGTGTTGTTATTTAAGTGCTTCTTTAATAATTATGTTATAATTTTGCAAGTGTGAATTTTTGCAAATTGGGACTTTCAAGTGTAAATTTCATTAAGTGTTTATAGTGACCAATTTCACAAAATTTTTGCAAATTTTGTGAAAGGTTGACTTTATAGCTGGGAACCACAGTGACAGAATGAAATGTAAGTATTGTGCCTTTTCAGGAAAAAAAAAATAGTGAGTTTCCTCTTTGGGGACGATATATAGTGCATTTGTGTCACTAGAGGTGACATGTTTCATGCGTTGTTATTTTCATGACTATTAGTTGATTACAAAATATTACCCCCCCCAAAAAAAAAAACAAAACAAAAAACAAAACAAAACAAAAAACAACAAAAAAAAAAAACCCAGAAAGAAACACTGGGAAATTTAGTGCATGTATAGCATGTAGAGTAGTAGCTGGTCAGAGATAAGTCTGATCCTTTCTGTGTTATTTGATTTGAATCTTACCCTTACCCCAATTAGTCTGTGTCTCGTTTGCCATATTGCTTATGGATTTGTCCCTTGATTTGACTCATTAGTATGAATTGATTCCTTCCTTTTGATAATACGAGTAATTTTCAAGTGATGATACTATCAACCTTTCAAGTGGCACTATTAATCCACGCCATTCTTACCTAGATGGTTGGAGATGAAATATCGCAAATTCTGGACAGTCAGCGCAATTTGGAGTCCACCTACGAGAACCTGATCCATCAGCGCGTGGAGCTGCGGGGTGGACCCAAGCGGGACATGGGCCGTCTGCAGGACAACAGCCAGTAGATCAGCAGCGTTGTTGGTGGCCTGAGGAACGCTAACCAGACTTTTACGAAAAGTCTGAAGCAGAGCCCGCTGACGGCGGACAACCTGTACAAGATGCAGGATGACAGGTGATTGATCATGATTATGATCATGATGATCTTATGAATGTCATGTTTAACATTCTGAGATATACAGTGTATTTTGTTTTGCGATTATATATAGTACATACGTGTATTTCTGCAACCAGCACGACTTCTAATGTCTTTGTGTAGATTTGACAATGACAATGTATTTTTTTGATGGAATTATCAAAAACTCCTTTTTACTGACTATACAATAATGAAGGGATGATGTCTCAGTCTTCTGTTATAGCTTTGGTTGGAACAGCACCATTTCAGGAAAGTTGTCAGCCCTGACAAGTTGTCAGTGTCTGACAATTACCATAGTAACAGTCAGTGACCAGAGCTACTTAGCCAATCAAAAGCAAGGATTTTACTGAAATTGTCAGAGGCTAGGACAACTTGTCAGGGCTAAAAACCAGTTGAGGTTTTTTTAGAACCAGTTTCAATGGAGATAAAAGGCTACGACATTACTTTTTTATACTTTATATATATATATATATATATATGTGTGTGTGTGTGTGTGTGTGTTGGTGTGTGTGTATGTGTATGTATAAAGTACTTATATGTATATAAAGTACTTTAATTCCTGCATAGTATGAGATTTGGTTGACTTAGGGCCAGGGGTGATGAGCAAGCATTTGTGTATTTTAGATTTCATTTCTGTGAAAACATTTTAAATCACATACTGGATAATCAAGATGTTCCTCATTGAATGTTTTTAGTGAAAATTGTTGTGTCATAGTTTATCATTACAGTGCTCTCCGGTAGTAACAAACACAGTTATAATGAAACTCTTGTTTGACAACCAAGTGAATATATTTACATGTAGGTTCCAAAATCACTTTTTGTATGTAAATCTTTATATACTTCATTTTTTGGCTGGAAGGAAATCCAGATATAACAAAAGAAAACTGTTAGTCTTGAAGACTTCATTATAACAGGAGTTGCCTGTAGACACCAGACACCGAAAGAATCTTGAGCACTTATAAAACCTTTCAATGTTCGAGAGCCGGTCTCTCAAACCTTGCACTCAGCAAGTGAAAGGACGCCATCATGTGGTGGAATCATGACAAGGGGCATCCAGCCGTCATTTAATTGCAGCTGCCATTGGTATGTAGAGGGAAAGGCCTGTAGAACGGCAGATAGATTGAAATATGGCTCACTTTGCTTGGCATTATTCCATGCAAATGAACCCATACTGCACTACTGAGGCACACAACACTGATAAAAATATGTGATTACAAATATGGCTACTTGTGTGGCATTACATGTATACACTTTACCATGCAAAGGAACCTGTGCATCACCTACAATGTATTGAAGCAAACAGATAAAGAATATGTCACCACAAATTAATAGAACTGATATACTTATGTAAACAAGATGGTCATTTTAGAGCAGTGTGAATTCAAACATTCACATACTCTGAAAAGAGGGAGATGGCATTAAAATGTAAGCGCCATACCACATTTAAAATTTGCCTGAGTAGTTCCTCTGTGGTGTGCCTCAAAATACCCAGATGACTTACATGTACACAGAAAGATTTTAAGAAGAGAACAGGGGAGCAAGATAACTGCTTTTCTTCACCTATTCTGCTTGCTACCATCATGTACAACATTAGTCATTCCAGTTATGGAGATTTGGGCAGTAACATGTTGTCTGTTGAAAATGATAAGGGCGTTAAGTTGCCACTAAACCCATAGTGTTCAAGACAACTTAACGCCCCTCTCATTCTCAACAGAGGAGTGTGCATTGTGCCTAATGCTCACTGAGCATAATTTGTATGCTTTTTTTTTTGTAGCTCGATGATGACATGGATAGTTTGTTAAATTCCAGAGCAAGTGTATATCTTTTGTGATATTCTAAAAGAGTACAGCTATCTACAAGAGGAAAAAAACAAAACAAAAACAAAACACTGTGTATGTGTGAAGATAACACTAAGCTAGCCTTTTTCTATGTTTATCAATGACAAAATATTTGTGGAAAATGAAACGGGCCAAAAAAAAAACAAGTGGTTTGCTCCAAGTGTGGTGTAATCCAGAAAGATAAAATATGATATCAAGTGGAAGCTTTTGCAAGTAACTCAGGACGAGATACATATCAGATAACTGGTTGTCCACACGTACACTCCCCCCTACAGACAATTTCTGCAAGACGTCCTCAGCGACACACTGGAGGAGATGTTGAAGGAGAAGACGTTCATGGCCATCATTCAGGCCGTATCCATGGAGAAGGAGAAGAAGGCGGAACTTCAGAACACCATCCTCAAGTAAGGCAGTGCTCATAATCATGATCTATGGTTATAAGTGTGTGACCTGGCATGGTAACTTTAAATCTACCTTTAAATCTGCTTTTAATTTCAAGATTACTAAAATGTCATATATCTGTAACGAGTAATTTTTCGTTTTGGACAGAGAGAGGAGTATAGGAATACATAAATTAACACAAAAATTTATGGTCTAGTAAAGAAATAATTTGTCTATCAAATGATATAAATGTCACTTGTCAATGTACAGCTGCATGTGTGTGTATGTTTGTGTATGTGTGTCTCATTGTAGGTGCCTACAGTGTATGTATGCGCTGTTTGAATTACTGATGACATACAAGTGTCATATTGCACTGTGTAGATTGGTTCCCTCAAGATGCTCTGTCTAATCTACAGCGGCTGATCAATTATCCTTGTATGTATTCATAGAGAAAATGAAAGGAAAATTGAAAGAAGAGGTGAAATTCAAATATAGTAACACTTAATAAAAACACTATGCATGTTAAATGTTTGTTTAAGGTAGCAGTTTCTTGGGATAATAATTTGCCATTAGTGCACAAAGTATTGTTTCGAAACCCCCAAGGTCATTTCCTGGTACTGGATTGTTTCGATGGCAGATTTCTCATTGATCATAGAAAGTCGGTGTTGTTAATCAAAAGCAGCCAACTATTGAGCTAGCCATGGAATAATCCCCATCCTTTTTACTCTGCTATACCCCATAAGGGGTATTTTCCCGTTTTCCCTGGAAGTTCTACAGAATATTAACCCAGTCATTCTCATTAAGTATGTGGGCTTCGGAAGCAAAACATACCACCAAAAACTATTTTTTATGAGCCAAATTTCACAAAGATTTTATTGCCTTAACTCACAGTTTGTTATTTTGACTTATGAGTGACCTTTTTTGTGTTAATGCACTTTTCTGCATGTGAGAGCACGTAAATACACAAAACATTTGAACACAGATATTCACTATTTTTGCAGTAAACAGTTCAGCAGCAGAATGTTAGGAAAAGTAGTAAGGCCCTGAAGATAATTAACACCAACTCTCTTTTCACAACTCAGAGAAGAGGAAGGGCGCAAGGAGATCAAGTCCCTGCAGAAGCAGATCGCGACAGTGCGGATCGAGAGAGAAGAGGAGACTCAACAGAGGAACCAGATGATCGCCCATCTCAAAGGTATTGTTTTCATGTGTCTCTATCAGGGATGATATACACACAGAATGAAATAACTCCTGTTGCAACAAATATGCTCACAACAAAATTTTGTTGAAACAAAAGTGAGAATTCAGGTCCCCAAATTGTTATCAAAGTTTATGGGTGCATTCGAGCGCTCACCTAAAGTGTACTGTACCCCCGCCAGAGGAGCACTTAAACGCTCCTAAAGTGTACTGCACCAAACTGTACCGAGCCAAAAGTGGACCACTTCCCAATGTGCTCCAAAAGGGTACCAAAAGCATCCCAAAAGCGTACCAAAATTTTGAATGTGGGAATATGCATAAGATGCACATACGTCATAATGCAGAGAGTCCATTCTCTTTGTTCAGGGCAGCTGTACAATGTAAGTAGTTCAAGCATGTCAGGTGAATGACCCTCTTGCCACAAAATGTGTGACCCCCTCTAAAAACAGGGAGCTTTAGATTGTGACGCGCGGACGTTTGAGACGACGAATGCATTGGACGTTCTCCTCTCCCTTGCGTCATGCTGAAAAGTAGCTTTAGATTACGCTGGGACGCAACGTATAAAAAATAAAATGGCACCCCCATATTATGA
The DNA here is from genome assembly GCA_033980235.1 of Diadema setosum. Taxonomy (NCBI): domain Eukaryota; kingdom Metazoa; phylum Echinodermata; class Echinoidea; order Diadematoida; family Diadematidae; genus Diadema; species Diadema setosum. The sequence continues at coordinate 10,327,637 of CM067079.1, forward strand.
TCGGTGCATCAAGTAGCTCCCTACGTCGCAAATTGTGCGGATGTAAAAATAGCCCAGAACGCGTTGTGAAAAACTTAGACGATGCAAGCTGAAAATAGATCGACTTGACGCGCGCTTCTGTGCATGCTCAGAACATGTTTGTTTGTTTTTTTCCTCTGAACGTCCCTGTCGCGAAAAATCTAAAGCTCCCTAATAAAACATGAGGTACGCTTTCTAAACAGAGTGCTCAAATGCTCCAAATCTGGGACAGTACAGCACAGTATGCTGTGGTTCAGTTCATTTTAGTTCGCTTTAGAGCGCTCAAACAAACCCTATGGTGCAAAACTCCCATACAACAAAGGACAACAGCTTTAGTGAAATTCTCATTACAACAAAATGATTCCAAAGCACCATTTATAAAGAAAAACACAGTAACTGTTCTCCATAATAATGAAATGCCAATTGATTACAAAGTTACATAACAGAGCAAACATTTATAGAGTATGTGTCATGGGCCAGCATTTTACATTGAAGTGTGTTTAAAATTGAACTCGCTCAATTTGCTTCCTTGTGCCACACACCCTTTCCAAGAAGAACTTGTAATAATTAATGTCACATAATGCAAGTGTGTACTACACCATATATGGAGTGTGCAATGCATGCAGTGCATGCAGTGAAGTGGAGGTGTTTCTCGAACGCTGTGATACGATTGGTTCATTTGAAGTGAGGCGCGGACAGAGAAGGAAAGACCCACGGAGTCCTATAAATACACAGTCTGTGCAGTAAAATTTTCACTTCCGTTCGAGTGGAGGTGTGTCTTGAATGCTTTGCTATGATTGGTTCATGTAAAGTGAAACGGGGAGTGTGAAGGAAGGATACATTCTCACTAAAGTTTAAGTGAAAGTACAGTCTTGAATGCTTTGCTATGATTGGTTCATATGGAGTGAGGCAGGGCATGAGAAGAAATGAACCATGAAATCATAAATTGCACAGTCTGTACAGTAAAACTCTCACTTGATTTTGCGTGGAGATGTGTCTGGAATGCTTCAAAACCCACGGTTCCCAGCCCATCAGGGAAATCAAGGAAAATTATTTTACTTTTTTCCAGTCAGGGAAAAGTCAGGGAATTTTGATTGGTCCAAAAATCGAAAGTAGTCAGGTCAAAATAACACCATTGGATGACCAGTGCTATATACTGCAGATAGTTCACTGCAACAGCATAGAAAATATGTGAAACTGGAAATGAGTTGAAGTAATTATCATGGAATATTGAGACTTCATCAGGGAAAAATCAGGGAATTTTGTTTTCTTCAAATGCTGGGAACCCTGAAACCACATGCACTCAAACTTGAAATGCTATACAATTACACAATCATGAGATTGGAAATTGCAAGTGAACATCAAATAGCTTCCTGATTCACTTGCCTTTCAAATTTGTGATCACTGAAATTCAGGTTTGTCCTGCACTCTCTTTCATCAACTTTTGTACTGCGTTATCAATTTTGGGCCCGTATTGCGCTCTCTGAATATGGAAATATGAACAACTTTATGCTCTCTCTTAAATGTGAAATTTAAACGAAATTAATGAGATAGCAGTACATCTTTCATCGCATTTCCACGTATGATGAATGTACAATAAACAAGATACGATATACACATGGTTTGTGTGTTTCTAGTATGTATTTCGTTTGTTCGGCTACTATGAAATTTTGGTATAGTGAAAGAAAACTGACAGTCGTGAGGACTTCAGTCATTATAACAGGAGTCACTTGTAATTAGGGTATGTGCTCTGGGAGTCAGCAATAAGATGGAAAGAAATTTCCTGCAAGTTGAATGTGAGAAGTAAGTGTGTTTTCATACAAAATAGGTAAGTGTGTGTATGAAGTACATGTATGTCCATGAATGATATGAGTATCATGAAGTATGAATGTGTGAGTGTTTTCCCTATAGACCTTAGTGTGACCCACACTTTGTTTTTAAATGGGGGTGGGGGGGGGGGGTGGATCTTGGCAGAGATGATGCCAAATAGTTTGTTTTATGATATGTACTGTGCTTTTCTTCATCAGATATGATATGATTTTCTATTGAGGTCCTATGTAGCACACTTAGTGTGTGCAGTTTCCCCTAGTTAAAATCAAAATAAGGTTTTTACTGTACGTCAGTTGAGCTTTGTTTTGTTTCTTTTTATCACCCCTGAATTGGTCATCGAGCAAATAGAACAGAAGTCCATACTTTGAATATAAATATTACCACCTTCCGACATGTTATTAATGCCTTTTTAAAACAAACACAGTATTAGCAGCAGATGCCATCTTTCCTCAGTGAAGGGAATGGGCTAACTGATGCACTTCTGTTTAGATGTGATAGATATTAACCCTTTAACACCTGCAGATTTCTTGCAACATTGAAGTAGTTTTTGTTTCACATTGTCCTTGAAGGATTAAAAAAGCAGTAAGGATGATATTAGGATGATTATGAGATATTAAGCACATTTCCAAACATCACATCACACACACACACACACACACACACACACACACACACAGATATACACAGTTAGAGCTTTGCATGAAGAGAGTGCTGTAGCTGTTTAGGTGCAGAAGGGTTAAACAGTTCCTTCTGTCCGGTAAATTATTTACTTAATGATTCAAAAGTGAAACCTGTAAAGTTGAAAGAACAGTAGCTAAAGATAGATACTGGGTATTATGTTACACTTCAGTACCAAAGAATATGGTTTAAATCATAAGTGCGTGGGAGGTTAGGCAAATCAAAAGATGAAAAGTAAAATGTTTTTTTTTTTCTCTGACTTGCGACAAACATCATATATTCATTCTGAGAAGTAAAAGGGATGCATGCATCATACTTCCTGGTCCCATGTTTCTGTGTCAGCATGGTTTACTGTGTTGAGTGTTTTGTACATGTAGGTTTTTTTTTTATAACTGGCAAAAATAGTTCAGAATGTATTGGGATTTACATATCTATTTGAAGCGAATTTGAAGCGAATTTTAGTCAGCTTTTAATGTGTGACATGTATTTTCGTCACTCAAACAATTAGGCTTTGAATGATTTTGGTCCTTTACTCAAAATGAGAAATGAATTCTAATTTCCATATAATGAAAGAATAAATTTTATATTTCCAACTTAAGATATTGCACTGGTCTTGAAGACACTTTCAAATACGTGTACCAGTACATGGGTCCAGTGTTGTGAAATGACATGCCAGAAGTGTTTGAAATATTCTGATAGACTCTTAATATTCTGAAGAAGCTATAAACTCTTTGTAGTACATAAATTCATGAATGTGGAGCCCACTACACTTAACCACATTTATTTTTGTCCTTTCCTTTTTTTGTCCTTTCTTTACTAGTGTATGTGTTGCTTTAGATGTAGTTATCTTTAACTGTAAATTTGGGGATCTTTCTTTGAAAGAACAATAGTCTGTGTTGACCCCCGTCATGCTGAGATAACTGTTTTTATTCAAATTCATGAAATGTTTCCGTCGAGATGTTTTCATTGCAACTGATTGACAAATTGCCCTACATCACCGTAAATAAGCACTGAATTGATCAGTGTTTTAGTAGCAGCCATGATAAAAAATCATGGGTGTACATACTCGAGTATGTACGCCCATGATTTTACTCGACATACTCGAGTATGTTCGCCCATGAATTTTTATCATGGCTGCTACTAAAACACCGATCAATTCAGTGCTTATTTCTTTAATACGTCGATGCTTATTTACGTCGATGTAGGGCAATTTGTCAATCAGTTGCAGTAACTGTTTTTATGTTATGTCTTTTCTCAAAATGTTTAAGTGGTGGGGGGGGGGGGTGTAATGTTTCTAGCTTTTTTGTAGGCCTACATGTACTGTTCAGATCAGATGTGGTATTTGAATCAGATGTGGAAATAAAGTGAAACAGCACGAAATGTTAAATATTGACCAGAGGCAATGAGCCAAGGTCATTGGAATGTAGGGAGTCCTATCTAATACTGTATACTGCATATATTTAGCAAGTCTAATATTTAGCGAATTGGGACTTCCCGATAATTTTGCGAGTGGTTAAATTGATTGTGGAGTAACATACTTTCGGGAGAAATGTATGCGTACATATCACATTCATGTCAGGATTATAGTTCATATTTTCACATGTTTTTAAATTTACGAACTGTCACATTGAAAATGCATTTCCAGGTTGTTTCATGTACATCACCTATCGGTCATTCAACTAGACAAACATGTTTACGCGTAGGGATGACGAGACAAAGAGTGCGAGTGAGTGAGCGAGAGAGAAAGCGAGAGTGAGAGAGAGAAAGTGCTAGGACAGGTGTAAATGTTTTACAAGTCGCGCCATCGATGACCGAGAGGAGTTCATTTATTTTCGCATGTCAATTAATGTAGAAAGAAAAGACAGGAAATAGCTCCAGTTCCGGGAGAGTGCGGTATAGGTGTTTTCGTTCAAGTCCTTTTAGTTGTATCAAATATTCCAAATGCCTCGAAAAGGAGTGTCGTAGTCGAGTAGCAATTTAACAGAAGAATTGGATCTTTTCGAGGCAGACACCATTTTGATTTCACCGAGAGAACATTGAGTTAGCTCCGTGATGGCAGGAAACAAACCTGCCACACCCAGGCGCCAGTTGGCAAGATAATTTCGTGTCTAAGCCCAATTTCGGTTGCGGCCAGGAGCCGCCCGTCCACCTTACCGTCAGCCTGTGTACTGGCTGAGTAGAGTTCAGATTTTGTTTGCTGCCAGGAGGCATATTCCAACAGCCTTTGCAGCCTTCCAGTAGACAAGAAGAGGCAATTTGATTATATTACACCGGTCATTGGTAAGTTAAATTGCGATTTGATTTCCGCTTTGTCGCGTGTAAGGATGTGAATGTGTTTCAGGGCACCACATACATAGCCCCGGAGAACCCCGTGAATAAGTGATAAAGTATATTATAATGGTGTACAGTTTTTGAAAACGATGCGGTGATGTTTGATAAGCTATGCACTGTTATATTCCCAATGTCTGAAACATTTCATTATGTGAATTTCGTATGCAGTTCTCAAATTTTCACTGTGATGTCAGGATTTTAAGCTGATAATCTTTGTGTGTGTGTGGTTAGAACACACCCCATTGGTATATGTTGCATTTAAATAATTTTGTAGATGGCGCCAAGGCCGAGGTCAAGTTTACTCCCAGGCAGACGCATTACCAGCCGAGTGACTGTGTCCGCCCCTCGCTAGGGAGAAACTTGGACGCCAGTGAATACGGAACGCGGTTCCTCGCGACACTTGGGAGCTAAAATAGCAACCTCGCATACAAGGACGCTCCACCCACGAATCAGTTATGTTCTGGAAGCGAATAGCTTGACAATTAAGGTGACTCTGTGGACAACGCAGGTGAGCGATGAACCTGGCGGGTGCATGACACCCTGTAGACATGATTGGTTATGATGTGGAAGTGTCGCTGAAGTAGAGAGATGAAGGTCATGTTAAATTGGTAAAAAGATGAATATAATGTGCACATAATTTGAATATTGGTATTTATATACTCCAGGATAATTGCGGGTTAGCACAGAACCCGGATGTAAACGGAAGCAGTGTAATTGAAGCCAAGTGTTATAACCGCGGTAAACCGTCGTGCGTGCAGGCTGGTCATCTCAGGATCAGCACTACGGTGGTGTGAACCAAATAGTGTGGCGCTTAATAACAGATAGTGGTATTGTCAGGGACAACGAATTGATAGTGAAGCTGTTATAAGTATTCTGAACAAGTGTCAAGCCAAAATTACAAGTGGAACCGGACCAAGGCAGGGTCCCGTTTACATGGTTGTCGAATATAAGAGTATTGTAATTTAATTTATCTCACTCAGAATTTTGATTTTGCATTTTATGTTGGTCACAACTCCTCGATTTCAGTCCTGTAAATATTCCACAAATGCTTATATTAAATTGTACATTAAAGTGAATGGCACGAGTGTGATTGAGTTTTATTTAAGTCCGCCCATGTGACATTTTCTGGGGGCTTGTCCGGGAAAATAACTCGTGCCATTCGAAGTCACATGGGTATATAAACGGAGAAGACAGTGTAAAGAAAAAGGTTGAGGAAAATTTGTGATTCTTTTGGTTCCTCTACATTTGTATGTATGCACTATCTATAGGAGCACCGTTGTTTATTCATTGTGTTATGATCTGAACCGATCTGAATACATTCTTGTATTATAAGTGCTCAGGTAATTCAGAATGGAGCTAGCTAAGTTAACTGAAATTGGAGAAAAGTTCGGATTCAGTGGAGAGGAGCTTAGGCAGTTTGTTACAGACGAGCAAAAGAGACTCAGAGAGGAAAGAGCGGACATGTTAGAGTTAAGGCGACAGGAAAGAGAAACAGCCGAGCTACAGTTGGCGATAGCGCGTGAAAAGCAAACCAAAAGCGAATCAAGTTCAAATGGGTGCAAAGCTCGATCTCCAAAATTGCCTCTATTTCAGGAAGACAAAGATAACATAGATGCCTATCTACAGCGGTTCGAACGATATGCCAAAAATCAAAACTGGCCAACTACAGACTGGGCACTCAACTTAAGCACACTGCTTACAGGTAAGGCTCTTGATGTCCACTCTAGATTGTCAAGTGCGGAATCCAATGACTATGACACTTTGAAACATGCACTCTTGAAATCCTCTCAGCTCACTGCAGAAGGATTTTGCTCCAAGTTTTTTTCAGGCAAACCGACAACAGGAGAAACGGCATCCCAGTATGCAAACCGACTAGAGAACTACTTGAACAGGTGGGTAAGCCTCTCTGGTATAGAGCACACCTTCGAGGAGCTGGCAGATCTACTCCTCTGGGAGCAGCTCATCAGTGGGTGTCATCGAGAGCTGGCCATCTTCCTAAAAGAACGGCAGCCCGAGACTTCGAAGGACGTGGTGAAACTAGCTGAGCAGTACTTAGACGCCAGAGGAGGCACCTTCAAACCACCCCCACCGGCACAAAGGAACATCCAGACGCACGTGGGACAGATGCCACGGAGCAACACCAGACCTGAAGGTAAAATCCCTCCAAATAACATTTCAGGAAATAGGCCCCCATCTCAACCCAAATGTTACAACTGCCACCAACACGGTCACCTTGCCCGTGATTGTACAAAACAGGGAAACAGAGGCAGAACGTGTTTCATATGCCACAAACCAGGTCACATTGCTAACTACTGTCCTTTCTCCCCCATGAAATCGGCAGGTCTAGTCCTCGCCCAGGATCCAGAGCAAGGAAACCCCCCTACGTCGGAACACAACCTGGCTTCATTGGAACCTGATCAGGTAGAACCAAATCCACATACTCCCTGTCAATGTCCAGCTTGCACTAACACAAACGTCAAAATTGAGGCTTTTTGTATGATGGTTCGGATGCCACTCAATGCCCCCAAAATAGAATCCACCATAGATCATATCCAATTCAAATGTGGACACTCCTTGCCGTTGATGAGTGCAGCATGCACCAAAGAACATGTGGTCAGACAAATGCCAGTTACTAACGGACTAGTCAATAACAATCAAATTTCTGTTCTCAGAGACAGCGGCTGCAGCGGAGCTGTCATTAAACAAGATCTTGTCCAGCCAAACCAAATGACAGGTGAAGAAAGTACTTGCGTGCTGATTGATGGCACAGTGAAAACTCTCCCCGTCGCTAGAATAGATGTTGACACTCCCTTCTACGTAGGGAAAATTAACGCATTGTGCATGAAAACTCCACTCTATGACCTGATTTTAGGTAATCTACCCGGAGTAAGAGAACCAGACAACCCAGATCCTGACTGGACGGCTACACCAATGCCTGTCGGCGCAGTACAGACGAGAGCCCAGGCTCAACGAGACGGTAAGCCATTTCGTCCCCTCAGAACCCCACACCCAATGGAAGACATCGTAACTCCAACAGCTCTCAAAGAGGCACAACAGAAGGATGAAACATTACACCGCCTGCGAGAACTCGCCGATACTCGTTCAGAGAAGGTAAGTCGCAATAGCGGTCTCTCTTCCTTCTTTTACAAAGACGGAATGCTGTATCGCTCATTCCACTCTCCCCAAATGGACCCTGACACAACAATCACACAAGTGGTAGTACCAAAACAATACCGCAGACAGGTTATGCAAACAGCCCATGAAAATATACTCGGAGGGCATCAAGGTACCAAAAAGACAACAGAAAAGATACTTACCAATTTCTTTTGGCCCGGTATGAACTCTGACACCAGGTACTGTAGATGGTGTGACGTCTGCCAACGTACACTATCAAAAGGTCGTGTAACCAAGGTCCCCCTCGGAAAGATGCCGCTCATCGAAGTCCCCTTCGAACGCATTGCTGTAGACATAGTTGGACCAATACACCCAATGACTGACCAGAAAAATAGGTACATACTTATCGTTATTGATGTTGCTACTAGGTACCCCGAGGCAATCCCACTCCCAAGCATCGAGACAGAAAGAGTTGCAGAAGCCCTAGTGAGCATCTTCACCAGAGTCGGAATCCCCAAGGAAATGCTGACCGATCAAGGGACTCAGTTCACATCTGATCTCATGAAAGAGGTAAGCAAATTACTCTCCATCAAACACTTCACTACATCCCCGTATCACCCTGCCGCGAATGGACTAGTTGAGCGCTTCAATGGCACTCTAAAACAAATGTTGAAACGTATGTGCGCTGAAAACCCAAAAGACTGGGACAGGTACATAACTCCCCTTCTATTCGCAGTGAGAGAAGCACCACAAGAGAGCATGGGGCTCTCCCCGTTCGAGCTTCTTTACGGCCGGAAGGTACGCGGACCCCTCGACATCCTGAGAGAACTCTGGACAGGAGAAGCCGAAACAGGTGAGACCAAGTCTACTTACCACTATGTACTTGATCTCCGAAACAGGATCGACGAAACATGCCGCAACGCCCACACTCAACTTCAGAAATCAGCAAACAGGTATGCAAAATACTACAATCAGAAGGCAAAACACAGGGAGCTACAAGTCGGAGACAAGGTACTCCTACTCCTACCAACTGACAGGAATAAGCTCCTTCTACAATGGAAGGGCCCCTTTGACGTGATCTCCAAAATCAGCTCCATGGACTACAGGATCGACCTCAACGGGAAACCAAAGGTGTTCCACATCAATCTTCTGAAAAAGTATCATGCTAGAAATGATGTTCCCTCTATTTCAGATCCCGAAGCTGCTTGTACCGCCGTGATCGAATGCGAAGAGCAAAATGATGACGAGGAAGAAACGCAGCAACCACTAACACATCTCTCCTACAGCCTTTCCCATTTCAGGCGAAAGAGTCACTTGACGATGTCTCAATTAACTCAGCCCTTTCCTCCCCACAGAAAGAGCAGGTCAACGAACTCCTCAACGAGTACAAAGACGTCCTGTCTGATCTTCCCGGTCAAACCACGTTGGGCGAACACCACATCAAACTCAAAGGAAATGAACACCTGAAGAGTAAACCATATCCCATTCCCCACTCTCTTAGAGACACAGTCAGAGAAGAGGTAAAAACCATGCTATCGCTCGGAGTAATTGAGCCATCAAAAAGCCCCATTGCCTCCCCCATAGTGCTGGTTAAAAAGCCCGATGGCAGCAACCGGTTTTGTGTAGACTTCAGAAAACTCAATAAAGTGACTGTATTTGATGCTGAACCCATACCAGATCAAGATGAACTCTTCACAAAAGTCGCCCATGTACAGTTCTTCACCAAAATAGATCTCAGCAAAGGATACTGGCAGGTACCCATGGCAGCCGAATCCAAACCACTAAACGCTTTTCTTACCCCCGATGGTCTCTTTCAGTTCACAATGATGCCCTTCGGCTTAGTGAACGCTCCCGCCTCCTTCAGTCGACTGATGAGGAGACTGCTAGACCGACTCGGAGGAACGGTGAACTACATCGATGACATCCTCATCTATTCAACCACGTGGGAAGAACACCTACGTACACTCACAGAACTCTTCAGACGACTACGAGCCGCAAAGCTCACTGCTAGACCAAGTAAGTGCTTCATCGGACAGACAAGCGTCGAATTCCTAGGACACGTGATCGAACACGGACAGGTAAGACCCCGCCCTGAAAAACTCAAAGCCATCCAAGAGGTAAGTCAGCCTCAGACCAAACGAGAGCTCAGATCCTTTCTAGGTATGGCGAACTACTACCGGAAGTTCATTCCGAACTACGCCGCCGTCGCCGCACCACTCACAGACAGGACCAGAAATGCTGAACCAAACAAGGTAAAATGGGAAACGAGCCAAGAGCAGGCCTTCACAACACTGAAGGAAAAACTTTCTAACCCCCCTATCCTTCATTTGCCAGATTTGTCACAGGACTTCATCCTCAGGACAGACGCCTCCAACGTTGGACTAGGAGCAGTCCTCCTCCAGACACACCAAGACGAACGATTTCCAGTCTCCTACGCGAGCCGAAAACTGCTTCGACGAGAACAAGCATACTCAACCATAGAACGTGAGTGCTTAGCTGTAGTTTGGGCAGTAAAGAAGTTCGAACCATACTTGTACGGCAGACAATTTGTGTTAGAAACAGACCACCACCCACTAGTGTACATGAACAAGGCTAGCCCTGCAAATGGGAGGCTAATGCATTGGATTCTGGCTTTGCAACCCTACAGATTCCGTGTGGAAGCTATCCGCGGCAGCGAGAATGTTGGCGCAGACCTACTAAGCCGGCTGTAGAGAGAAAGATAGTGTTATAAGTAATTTCTTTTAATTATGAAATGCATTTTTCGAAAGGGGGAGTGAAATGTCACATTGAAAATGCATTTCCAGGTTGTTTCATGTACATCACCTATCGGTCATTCAACTAGACAAACATGTTTACGCGTAGGGATGACGAGACAAAGAGTGCGAGTGAGTGAGCGAGAGAGAAAGCGAGAGTGAGAGAGAGAAAGTGCTAGGACAGGTGTAAATGTTTTACAAGTCGCGCCATCGATGACCGAGAGGAGTTCATTTATTTTCGCATGTCAATTAATGTAGAAAGAAAAGACAGGAAATAGCTCCAGTTCCGGGAGAGTGCGGTATAGGTGTTTTCGTTCAAGTCCTTTTAGTTGTATCAAATATTCCAAATGCCTCGAAAAGGAGTGTCGTAGTCGAGTAGCAATTTAACAGAAGAATTGGATCTTTTCGGGGCAGACACCATTTTGATTTCACCGAGAGAACATTGAGTTAGCTCCGTGATGGCAGGAAACAAACCTGCCACACCCAGGCGCCAGTTGGCAGGATAATTTCGTGTCTAAGCCCAATTTCGGTTGCGGCCAGGAGCCGCCCGTCCACCTTACCGTCAGCCTGTGTACTGGCTGAGTAGAGTTCAGATTTTGTTTGCTGCCAGGAGGCATATTCCAACAGCCTTTGCAGCCTTCCAGTAGACAAGAAGAGGCAATTTGATTATATTACACCGGTCATTGGTAAGTTAAATTGCGATTTGATTTCCGCTTTGTCGCGTGTAAGGATGTGAATGTGTTTCAGGGCACCACATATAGCCCCGGAGAACCCCGTGAATAAGTGATAAAGTATATTATAATGGTGTACAGTTTTTGAAAACGATGCGGTGATGTTTGATAAGCTATGCACTGTTATATTCCCAATGTCTGAAACATTTCATTATGTGAATTTCGTATGCAGTTCTCAAATTTTCACTGTGATGTCAGGATTTTAAGCTGATAATCTTTGTGTGTGTGTGGTTAGAACACACCCCATTGGTATATGTTGCATTTAAATAATTTTGTAGATGGCGCCAAGGCCGAGGTCAAGTTTACTCCCAGGCAGACGCATTACCAGCCGAGTGACTGTGTCCGCCCCTCGCTAGGGAGAAACTTGGACGCCAGTGAATACGGAACGCGGTTCCTCGCGACACTTGGGAGCTGAAATAGCAACCTCGCATACAAGGACGCTCCACCCACGAATCAGTTATGTTCTGGGAGCGAATAGCTTGACAATTAAGGTGACTCTGTGGACAACGCAGGTGAGCGATGAACCTGGCGGGTGCATGACACCCTGTAGACATGATTGGTTATGATGTGGAAGTGTCGCTGAAGTAGAGAGATGAAGGTCATGTTAAATTGGTAAAAAGATGAATATAATGTGCACATAATTTGAATATTGGTATTTATATACTCCAGGATAATTGCGGGTTAGCACAGAACCCGGATGTAAACGGAAGCAGTGTAATTGAAGCCAAGTGTTATAACCGCGGTAAACCGTCGTGCGTGCAGGCTGGTCATCTCAGGATCAGCACTACGGTGGTGTGAACCAAATAGTGTGGCGCTTGATAACAGTGGTATTGTCAGGAACAACGAATTGATAGTGAAGCTGTTATAAGTATTCTGAACAAGTGTCAAGCCAAAATTACAAGTGGAACCGGACCAAGGCAGGGTCCCGTTTACATGGTTGTCGAATATAAGAGTATTGTAATTTAATTTATCTCACTCAGAATTTTGATTTTGCATTTTATGTTGGTCACAACTCCTCGATTTCAGTCCTGTAAATATTCCACAAATGCTTATATTAAATTGTACATTAAAGTGAATGGCACGAGTGTGATTGAGTATTATTTAAGTCCGCCCATGTGACACTAACATCACCTGACTAATGAAATTCGCGAAAATAAAAACCTCGCAAAATATTCACAGTATGCAGCAGATACCCTACAATAATAATTGAAACTTCGTCGCAAGGGAGTAGAAAGACAGTGATTTTGATCTCTGCGTCCTCCGCTTTTCTACCAAAACTTTAAAAACAGATCAGCTGCAAGAGATGAAGGCCAAGACAAGCATGGAGGGCAAATATGTCCAGAAGGACGCGGAGGTAGCCATGGGTCAGACGCAGAAGAGATGCTCCCTCACAGAGAAGGAGATGAAGCATGAGATTGAGGTGAGAAACAGTGTCCTCTGGTTGCTAGGATACCAGGCTGCAGAGAAGATGTAGATCCCTGGAAGTTGACATCTGTCACTTCTATCTTATATCCAGTTATTGGTTTTAAACTGCCAAACGTAGATGCGCAAGTAAGTTTGCCTTATACATTGTATATGAGACCAAAAAAAAAAAAAAAAACCAAAAGCTAAAAATTGCCGCAGCACAAACATTTCAGAATTTTAATTGTTAACAGTTTATCAAAAATTACCACACACTGTGTATTTTCTCATTTCCACATAGCTGCTGAAGCAAAAGATTGATGAGGAGCAGAGGGTGAATACAGAGATTGAAACATACCTCAAGCGTCATCAAACGGTAAGTTTGCTCCAGCAATGAAATGTCAATTTGCTCACATAAAAGTTTGCAAGGGAAAGACTCTCTTTGGCAAGTACTGTTCTGACATAAGACTTTGTTTGGATTCTTTAACAAAATCAGTGAGAGATTTGCATTCAATTCCTTCTGTCTTTTTTTTTTTTGTTTTTGTTAGATGTGAAACTTTTTACACAATGCATAATTTCTTAGACAACCAAATAAAAGCATGTCCTCTGTTTTAATATTTCTGTGTTTTCTCTGTGTTTGAGCAGTTTAGAAACTTGTTTTGTCATGAACTTGCTGCATGGTGTTGTTAACCGAGCATTTATATATTGTATATTAAAGGCACACACTTCCCCTTTGTGTTCTATTGTTTGAACAGGAAATGAAAATACAGTTTGCAAAACGAAGCTACTGCATAGATGTTCATGTGTATAAAATCTGCATGTGTACACATGTGTATCATTCCATTTCAATGCCGGATCCCAGTTTAGCAAGCCAGTGTTCAGTTTAGACAGCTGACCATGAATAACAAATTAATGACCGGGTAGTCCTTATAATCCTCCAGCAGTCACCAGTCATTTGAATTTAATTTCTTTATGACCAAAATCACAGAATTTCACATGCAAATACTAAGGAAAAAAATGTTAGATAAACTCCAGCTGTTACACTTTGGCCTTGTCGATGAACATCGTTCATTTTAAGACCCTGGTTCACCAACATGCACCCCAAAATCTGCTTTGGCTTAAAAAACAGGATTTACTAGTCACATTGCATGTGAAACCAGAAGCATACATATGTATGCATGAATAGAACAGAGCGAGGGCATCAAAATTGTACAGTATGGTGGTCAATGCAGCATTGACTAAGTTTGCTTTGTGAAATTCGAATATGGGAAGATTTGGCCACTCGCATGTTAACATTAGCCCCTCACATATTAATGTTAGCCAAATATTCGGCCACACAAAATTTGTAGTTTTAACTCGTAATGAAAGGCACATATATCTAAAGTGAAGGGGACTAGATTCTTCCTTCTACCTACATTGTACCTGATAATCGACTGCAACTTTGGCTGTTGTGATGACGTGATGGTGATGTTGTGATCACGAGATGAATTTGTGGGGGAAAAAAATTAAGGACCGTCTTTCTGGCTTTTAGCAAAGCAATCTTCACTCGAGCGCAGAGCTTACCGCATTTCATTTTTGCCTTCCCTACTATCAGGAGATGGAGGAGAAAGTGGAGTACTGGATGGAGAAATACGACAAGGATGTGGAGGCCAAGACTCACGAACTGGAGGTCCTCAAGGCATCCAAGGCCAATGACCTCTCCAGGCTGCAGGAACTGACCAAGTTGGTGAGAACGCATGCTGTAGATTTCACGCCTTTTGATTTTTTTTTTCCCACCAATGTCTTACAGAGAGCTATCCAGGAGTTGTAAAAATTGCCGTTAGGGGTTTTGGAAATCTGCTGCATATACAGTGGACTCCTGATATAGCAAAATTATTGGGACCAGCAGGTTTCTGTCATTGTATTGAAAATTATATTTATAACCGCACAAATAAACAATAAGAAACATAGAGCGGATACTGTTGGGCCTTAATTTTGACCTTGCTGTAACGGGAATTTTGTTATAACTGTGTTCGATATAATGATAGTGCAACTGTATGATGTTTGTTTGTTTGGTTGGGTTTCCCCCCCCCCCCCCACTCTTAATTGTAGGGTTGCAGGAGCTACATAACATACCACATTACTTTATATCTGTGAGAAACCCGAGTTTTGTTTGTGTGTTTGCCCACAGAGTTATCATATTGAGCTTATCAAAATTCAGCACATTTTTATGCCTCCGCCACGAAGTGGTGCCGGAGGCATTATGTTTTCGGGTTGTCCGTCCGTCCGTCCGTACGTCCGTACGTCCGTACGTCCGTCCGCATTCGATTACGCGATAACTTGAGTAATATTGACTGGAATTTTACCAAACTTGGTCCAAGTATAAAGTATGATGGGGCTATTACTTGATTAGATTTTGGGTGAAATCGGCCAAAGGTCAAAGGTCAAAGGTCAAGGTCAAATCATGAAATTGTATTTGTTTGCGCGATAACTCAAGACTGGATGAAGCAGCTTTCACGAAACTTGGTCCAAGGATGATGTATGATGGGGCAATTAGTTGAGTAGATTTAAGTGACATTGGCAAGAGGTCAAAGGTCAAAAGGTCAAGGTCAAATGCTAAAAATGTTGCTATTTTCCCCATATCTATGCAATGCCCAAAGGTATTTTCTTGAAACTTAGTGTAGACATGTACTACTGTGTAAAGATTCTCCAGAGAGTTTCATGTCATAAGGTCAAAGGTCAAAAGGTCAAAGGTTAGGTGAAAATGTTACAATTTCACTTTTCTCACAAATGCTTCAATGTATTTTTGATTTGTTGTTGCTACGGTGTGGATATACATGTAAGTGGTTACAAGTGGACTTTACGGCTACAAAATCCAGATTATGTTGATTCTGCGGACATTCAAAGTTATCATGTAGCACTGTATATACCACAGCGTACTTCCAGGAAAACTTTTGAGTGCACCTTTCAGCAAATATGACTCGATTCTTGGGTGAACACTTGCAGATGTCTGAGAAGGAGGATCTCTCTTCATGGCTGCAGTAAGTACCTTGGTCCCATCCCTTCCATTCCGACGGGGGATTCTCAACATTTCAGAGTGCAGGCCATGTACAGGGCTAGTAGACCTACCCTCCATACCAGAAGAATTCTGAGTCTGCACCAACAACACCTGTTAGTATTTGACGTTCACCACAACAACCTCTCCAGTGAATGCCGGACTGAATTCCTGAACTCCATATTTGTTGATCCCATTTGTGTATATATCGGTCACACCTGATCCAAGTGCAATGGCCTCTGTTCCACCATCAACCAGATCAAAGACAAAGGAGGTGCGAGAAGTTACGCAATCGTCCCTGATTCAGGAGATCATGAAAGACCTCCTCACAAATAAACAGTTCCTCTCGGTCATCGAAGATTCTGTAAATAGACGACTGACAGAGCTCGAGGGAGAGATAGAGAAACAAAAGGGTGACATACATGATCTTCAAGTTGCAAGCGAGAAAAAGGACATGGAGATCGCGAGTCTGAAAGAGAGGCTGGAGAGACAAGAAAATAACCTCCAGAGGGTAAACTATTCTCTGAATGAACAAGAGCAGTACTCGAGGCGCAACTGTTTACGTCTGTTTGGCTACCCGGAGAAAGGAGGAGAAAACACAGATAAGATCATCGTCGGGCTGGCAAAGGACGTCTTGAAAGTGGATCTGCAGGAGTCAGACATCGAGAGAAGTCACCGCGTAGGGACACGGAAAATGCGAAAGGACGGCACAGAATCTCCCCGAGGAATCATAGTGAAATTCAAGGCATACAAGAAGAGACAGGAGATGATTGCCCACCGAAGGAACCTAAAGGGAAAAAAGATGATCTTGGTAGAGGATTTGACGCAAAAGAATCAGGAACTCTTGAATTCTGCCAGATCGAACAAAAATGTTGAAACTGCTTGGAGTAAGGATGGCCGGATAATTGTGCTGCTGAAAGGAAACAAGAAGGTGATAAAAGTGATCCATTATGAAAAAGAAATAAAGTCTTTGTAATTTAGGATATATATGCGCAGCAGGAACTGTGACAAGTCATAATGCGCAATCTATCTATAGTCACCTAAAGCATATTGTAGTCACATTTTCCTTGGAAGGACATCTGACTTTAAATAGTAGTACTTTGTTTGATTGTATGATTTTTTTTTTCTCCTTTTTTTTCCCAAATGCTTGACGCTGGTCTTTCAAGACACTTTACATACCTCTTATGTGTATAATAGTGTTTCGTCTATATATCATAACCATCACTTGTTTTGTTAATCATTTGTGTGGTTTTTACTTTTCTCATGTACAGATTAAGTCCCGGGATATATGTTTAGACTTGTTTGATGTCAATGTTCACTTATCGAAATATGGTAAACAGTGCAATTCGTTTACGTAAGAAAGAGTATTATAGTAATATGTTTGAAAATGTACGTAATGATATGAAAGGTACGTGGCGATTGATAAATACTGTATTGAATAGAACTAGGACGGATGTGCAAAACTTAGAAATTGAACACGATGGTGAAGTTATATCTGACCCTCAAACTGTTGTCAATACATTCAATATATTTTTTAGTAATATAGGGTCTAAACTTGCACACAGCTTACCTGAACCTGAAACAAATTTTATGCAATTCTTGCCACATACATCATTTGCACATTCTTTTTTCTTACAACCTATCCATATAGACGAAATAGTTAAGATTGTGCGGGAATTGAAAACAAATAAGAGTTCTGGATATGATGATATTGATTCTTCAGTTGTAAAAAAGTCAATATATTATTTTGTAACTCCATTGTGTGATATATTTAATTTTTCCATAGACAAGGGTATATTTCCAGATAAATTAAAGGTAGCCAAAATTATACCAATATACAAAAAAGGAGAGAAGAGTGTTTTATCAAATTATAGACCAATTTCTATTTTATCTGTGTTTTCCAAAATATTTGAGAAACTTGTCCATACTCGTCTTATGTCTTACCTCTCCCAAAATGATATATTATTCAACAAACAATTTGGATTTCGACAAAAATACTCCACTTATATGGCATTATTAGATTTTATTGACAAAATTACAACTTCCATTGAGAATAAAAACTTATTGGTAGGAATATTTTTTGATCTGTCAAAGGCTTTCGATTGTATTGATCACACTATATTGTTGAGTAAACTGCGGTTTTATGGAATAAGAGGTACAGCTTTTGATTGGTTTAAGAGTTATCTTTCAAATCGTGTGCAACATGTAACATTTAATGGTTTGTCTTCTCCCTGTGTGACTGTGAATATCGGTGTACCCCAGGGGTCAGTTTTAGGTCCATTACTTTTTATACTTTACATTAATGACTTACAGTATGCCAGTAACTGTTTGCAGCTGATCTCATATGCAGATGATACTAGTTTTTTTATTTCATGTAAAGATATACAAAGTATCAGTGCAATCTTAAGTTGTGAACTAGAGAAAGTTAATCAATGGTTCATAGTCAATAAATTGAAATTGAATGCAGACAAAACATCATGTATGATATTTAGACCAAGAAATAAAGTAGTAAACATTGATGATTTTGATGTTAAGATTGCTGACTTTAAAATTCCAGTTGTTCGTTTTACCAAATTTCTTGGAGTTATCATTGATGATCACTTAACATGGAGATATCATGTCAATGAAGTATGCTTTAAAGTCTCTAGAGCAATAGGTGCAATCAATAGTATACGTGCAATCGTACCTTCTGAAATTCTTATTAAGTTATATCACACTTTGATTATGCCTCAATTATCTTATTGCAACATAATATGGGGAAATTGTGCAAAGTATCTTTTACAGCGTATTTTTATCTTACAAAAGCGTGCAATCCGTATGATCAGCAATAGACCATTTTTTAGCCACACAGGTCCTCTATTCAAAGAACATAACTTATTGACGATTTTTGATATGAACAAATTTTTTCTCGCTGTTTTCATGTACACATATATTAACAACATTTTGCCAGGTTTTCTTGATACTTCCTTTATCCAAAATAAGAATAAATATAATACTAGACAGATGAATAGATTGTATATCCCAAATTTTAGATATTGCATTTCAAGATACACTTTCAAATATACGGGACCTGTTCTATGGAACGATTTGCCAAATGTGATAAAGCTGTCTAATAGACTTTCAATATTTAAAAGAAGATACAAATCATTCCTTGTTCATAAAGATATACTGTAAATTTGAATTCTTATGCAGTGTACAAGCACCACACTTTGATTACTCTTGCCTTCTTATATGTATTGTGCACTTTTTGTAGTATAGTTTTTTCATGTGTGTATTGCATCGATGTAACTATTCTTTGCTGTAACGTTTGGGATCAGCCATAGAAAGACCGACGGTCTATGTTGATCCCTCCACAAACTGAAATAGCTGCTTTTATGTTGTATTTGCTTGTTGTAAAATCCTTGTAAGTTGGACTTATTTTTCTTGTATTGTTGCAATGTCCTACTGTGTATGTATCATTCCTGTATTTTTGTAAATGCTTTTTATCAGGATGTGGAAATAAATGAAATGAAATGTGGCAGGGATTATCTAGGGAACTTAGGGGTCATGGGTCAATAGTCAAGGGGTCAAAGGTCAAGGTCAACTCCTCAAAAGTTTACTATTTCCCCATATACTAGTATATTATGCAATGCTTGCATTATTAGTTTTAAAACTTAATATATACATGTATTACCTAATGGAGATTCTCTGGGAAATTTCCAGCCAGAAGGTCAAAGGTTAAGGGTCAAAGGCCAGGTTTAAATTAAAAAAAACCCCCTATTTTGTACTGTACTTACACTCTTTCTTCATACCTTGAGAATTACTCAATGCATAAACTTATAAAAGGGACGGTCAGAAGTCAAGTAAAAATCCCCCAAATATGTGTACCTGCACTCTTAGACAATTATAGCAAACCCAGTTCAAGGAAAGTGAACATTCAAGATATTTCTGACAAACCTGTCATTTCAGTATTTTGAGAAGATTACAACACTATATGATGTCATGTATGAAAAACAATATAAAGGAAATATAAAGAAAATTCAACATGTTTTCACTTTTCTATCATGATTAAACAACACTTGACATATTCTTTCAGAAAGCAGGGGGAATATGACATTACCCTTAACATATGTCAGTAACAAGTTGAGAGAGTGCGCTGTTTCCATAAAAAGTAAATTTTGTGAAATTCTCTTCAATTTTCTTCATATCGTTTTTTGTACATGATGTGGGTTTCATTCCTGTGAAAGAATGCTACCTTTCTTAGTGTGTCCGGAAAATGTTTTCTGTGTATAACTGTTTATGTTTATGTTTATTCTTTACTTGTCACACTGCAGTATGTGGAGTATGAGCAGGTGTGTGTGGAGGACAGGATAGAGAAGGAGAAAGCGAGGAGGAAGGCTGAGCAGGAGCAGGAGGAGTTGGAAGTCCTGCATCATGGTGAGACAAATTCCTTCTGCCAAGCAAACAGTGTCAACTCTCACTACGTGAAATCAAATGATCAGGGCCCTGTTTCATAACACTTGTTATCAATAACAAGTTACAATAGTTATTATAAGCTACTGAAATCCTTTGCATCTGATTGGCTAACAGCAAATTTGTCATAGAAATTTGGCAGTTGCTACCTACTGATAACATGTTTCCTGAAATGGGACTCTGATTTAGGTTTTTTTTTTTCATTCCTGAAGAAGGAGTTTCCTGTCTAAAATATAATCATAGTTTTGCAGCAGTGATATATGATCTGTCATATTGTCCCTAAGTAGTTTCTGTTATGCGATCGTATTGTCTTTGTCGGCATGCTTCACAATCGCTTCGTATTCAAATCATTCTCTGACTCCTTTGCATTTGTGTAAAATCAAAATTTTTTACCATTGGTGATGTTTAAGACTCCTTAAACTTTGCTTGTACTCTGAGACAAGTACTTCTTGAAACTTTAATGTCTTGTAGTTGAGTATGTAGTCTCTATGTTCAGGGGTTTTACTTCGATGTATTTTAGAATATGTTTACAATGATGATGATTTATAGATGTTCAAACTGATAAATACAATGTAGTACCTGTCTTTGACAGATTGCTTCCTTGATCTCTTGAACCTACCAAATATTTGCATGTTAATTTTTTTCTAGTTTTAATGTCATATCTTGCTTTTAAACCCCCAAAGTGCCCTGAGAGTGTGGACGATAGAGCCCACATTTTTTACTTATAAAACCTTCTTTTATGGCCAATCAAAGATGTTAATGTATCTGAAAGGATTAGAAAGAGTGAAGATTTTATCTGAGTTGTTTAAGAAGAGACGCTGGCAACGGATACGAAATACAAGTAGCATTATTTTTTGTCCCCACAGAGAAACATGAACTTTAACAACCATGGAAACATTACTGCTTTTGTACACTGACTTAAATCTACACTCAACCACATGAAAAGATATGTTAAAGGGTTCTTTGTCTCTTCTCTGATGACTCATGATGGGTTCTCAGCATGGGTATCCCTTCAGTATCTTGCCTTCTTGTTATACGTCCTCCTGTCTAGACATCTAAAGAGATAGTGAAAGCTGTCTCGTATTATCTTAGTCAGGGGATTTTGCATAGTCTTACTTGCACTTTTTTACATAAAAGTAGCTTGTGTCAAATGTGGATCACACCCTCCTGGTTTTGCAGTGTCAATGAACGAAACAATGTAGGAAAAAAAAAACACAACACTTCCTTAACTGCTGGCAACTCTGTTGTTTTTATGCAAATACTAACAAGGGTTGGGTGATTTTTTAGTTTCTCTATGACAAATATGACAAATTCATGTATATGTGACTGATAGGTTGTTATTTCGTCATAGTTACATATATGACAACTCCTACTCTCAAGTAATGAAGGCAAATGTTTTCTTTCAACATGTCTTTGTCGCTATGTTACAGGCTCAGAAGGTGGGATGTGAGTCATATCTTGATACGGATGGGTCTTTGTATTTTTAAAGTGTAGCAGAAAAGGATATCATGAATTGTAGAAGAAACTCTGCTGGATATCATTTCCTGTTCTTTACTCTGGTAATCTCTCACGTAGTACTGTTTCAAACAAATTCCCTTTTCACAGCATGTTTTTCACAACATATTTCCTTCTTCTAAACTTTTTTTTTTTTCTCAGCCATGATGTTTTTTTTTTGACTCATACCTAAAGGCTATACACTGTATTTCTCCTTTCTTTAAATCACAGCTCCAGTAGTGGTGGCGAGGCGTTATGGTCCGGAAGCAGCTCGGGCCGTACAGCAAGAAGAAGAAGAAGAAGGGGAAGAAAGGAAAGAAGGGTTCGGGAAAGAAGAAAGGCAAAAAGAAGAAGTAGAGACATCCTGCCATCTTGGTCGCATAGATTATATCAAATTTCTATTTGCACTGCTTTCCATGTAGATATTTAACCACAGAAGTCTTGTAAAAATGTTTTAGAGATCGCGATGGATTTGGACGGGAGCTCCCACAAGCAAATTTGCTGGGCCAATGTGACCAACATTGCAAGATACTGTACATATTATTTGTATGTAGGGCCAGTATTTTCAGCTATAAATGTATGGCTGATTCACGCAGTGTTGCTTGCAGCCATCTCACTTGTCATGGGGAGAATCAATTAACTTGAAAAGATCTCACCGTTATTTCAAGATATGTTTCTAAACAGAGATTAAAAAGAAATTAAATGAAAAGCATGTGTTTGTTCTTTTCCCATACCACATAATCACAGTGTCACAAACAAACTACCTGCAATACTTTTGCCCAGAAAGTGTATCATCACAATGTATGGTTTTACAGTACAAGGTAGAAAAGTAAGTATCAATCATGCATTATAGATTCTACTGCGGAGTTCCAGTCTTTCCCTTCATTTTGTTATTTTAGTGGATTGGGGGGGGGGGGGGGGGGAGGGGGGAGGGGAGGGGCCCACTCCCATGAATCACTGTACAATGTCTTGGAGATTACTATTACTAAATTATTATCCATGTGCATGATTTTCTACAGTGGTTCGATATTTGCTAAGCATGGTTGCTATAATTATACAGGTAATCAAAAAGATGGACTCAACTTAAATTTGTGTTTGTATGTCTACGTTGTATTGTTCCTGACTGTGGTATCAATGTAATGATCTTGCAGATAAAACTTATAAGTCAATGTGCCTTTCAAGACACCCTGTAAATTTTCATTCTGCTCCATGTTGTCCAAAATATTTCACACATATGGACTTAAAATTGTTAAAATACACTGTGTCCAAGCGCTGAGGTGTAGGAATATAATGTTTAAAACATGTATCAACACCATCCGACCTCAGATGTTAGTGTGATTTCATGTATATAAATAAACTGCGGACTGAATGAATCTGTTAGATGTGTCTTTCCTTGATGTTTCTGCTTTAGAAAAGATGTATGCAAACAGTGACATAGCAGTACAAAATTTGTGTGGTTGGTGTGCAGCATGATATCACTTGGTTATTGAACATACATGGGCATGTCTCATCTCTGTTTTGAAAAAGAACTTCATGCAAAACAAGTTCATTTGTGGCCACTGCAAAGAATTGACAGATATTGCAAAAGCCCCTGCTATTGGATGGGAAAACACTCTCCCACACCCTTCACCCTTCCCAGACTTATGCTCTCTTGATGATGACTTTTAATACTGATCATAAATCTCTGATAAAGACACCTATACTGTTCTTGTAGATAAAACTATGATGAGTTTAATCACAAACAGGTTAAGCACCATTTTAAAGCATTTTATAGTAAGTTCGTAGTCAGTATGTATTACCGTACCTCACTTGTAAGATAAGGAATATTGTTTAAGTTATGATAAAAAAAATCCCACATTTTCTTATCATCTTCTTGTTTAGCTTTAATCAAATATCTCAAATTAACAAGAATTGAGATTTTTGAGTTGCTTTCTGTTTTGTCATAAACATGTATATATGATATATATATATATATATATATATATATATATATATATATATATATATAGTTGAGACAATGTAGATAACAGAAGATGTCGCATGAAACCGGCAGAGTTGTGAAGCTTTCGACCGTGGTCTTCCTCAGCTTTAATGTCTGTTTGTGAAACGAAATATATGTTTTTGAGCATAACAAATCTGAAGTCATATACACAATATATTAAATATAAGTTGAGCATGAGTTAATAGTTACATGACATACTTGGCAATATTTATTGGCACTTTGCAACACATTCAACAATGTATAACTGGAAATGAGTGTATAGTGAGTATATATAGCATACAAACATATACAATAAAAATTATCAAACATCTATCATAAATAAACTAAATAATATGATTACCTGCTAAGCAGACGTTTGCGTTGCCTGGAAACAGAAACATATATTTCGTTTCACAAACAGACTTTAAAGCTGAGGAAGACCACGGTCGAAAGCTTCACAACTCTGCCGGTTTCATGCGACATCTTCTGTTATTTACATTGTCTCAACTATAATTTCACTTAAGATGACAGAGGCGTGCGGTAGGAATATCAGCATCATCACACTATATATATATATATATATATATATATATATATATATATATATTAATTATACATATTGTGCAATTGACGGAAATAATCATGAAAATTTAGCAAACAAACGTCCAATTTACAATCATTCAACGGTCATTTAACCATGAAATGTTTTTTTTTTAAGAGTTATTCTTCCACACACATCGTAGTGTTCGCCCCCCCCCCCAAAAAAAAAGAAAAGAAAAGAAACTATTGATAACGGGTATTCAATTGTCATTTGGCAGAAAAGTGTTTGTGGAAAAGCTAACATACGCACAAACTCACATCGTGATACGTACCTTTCCTGTACCCACCACTCCCCCCCCCCCAAAAAAAAAGAGGTATAAATAATGTTTCCCGTCCTTTGTCACTTTAAATGGCATACTGATTTGATTGCAATCTTTCTTGTGGTTTGTATTCTACGAAGCTTTGCAGAATAGCAATCTTTAGTGTAATATAATTGGTACCGCTTTTGACATCCTTTCAGCTGACACGCAGGGCCTAGGATAAAGAAGAATTGAGAGGAATCATTGTTTAACTTACATGTATGAAAACATGAAACAACGTGTTATGCGAGTAAGAATGGAGTAAGAAAGGATGCACACACATTTCTTTCGCATCCATATTATTTAATTCGAATATGATTCAGCACTACAGAAAGCTGTAATTAGAACTATTTAAAACAACAACAACGACAAAATACCGATCAGTATACCTTCTGTTCTATCATCCTGCACTTTGTTCATACTTTATAATTCTATACGTACATATATAAATACGTTTACTTGAGACGATCAACAAAAGTTTAAATATTATTTCGCGTCATGCCTAACCACTTGGTCAAGTACGTGTATAGAATAGATTTACCGGCCAATTTCGTAATATTGCCGGCCATTTTCATTTTATGTGCATTCAAATTCGTATGTTTGAAGCTGTGGAGTGACTTTGGTTAAAACAATTTCGTGTTTGGTGCTGTCAAATTCGTTTTAGGCACCCAGATCAATGGTCAGGAGTTTAAAGTCGAATATAAGCATTCAAGTTCGTATATAGGCATTAATTTAGGTATTCATTTCTAAATTCGTGCATTCAAATTAGTGCGACGGGCTGGGTAAAAAACTTCAAAGCACTTTAAATTTCGTTTTTTAGCAATCAATTGTCATGAGCATTAATTTCGTAATACACATTAATAAGTAAGAGTTATTTTTTCCATGTAATAATCGAATGTTACTTTTGCTTTTAATGTTCGATTTTGTGTGTGTGAGTGTGTGTGCATTTGAACTGCTTTCTTTTGCTCAACATTATATGAACCTCAATATAAATCCTTCACATTGTTTTTGTAATCTTTGATTTGCATCTTTAGGCCCTATTTTCATTATGACGATCATGAGGCGCGGTCAGACTGGCAAAAGATCGAGAAGTTTAAGATCGCGAAGTTTGGTCCATTCGTACGCGCGCAAGAAAGAGTGCGCCGTCCGATGGCTAGTGATTGTGATGTAACAATGCACATCTGAACATGACAATGGCCTCGCGCTTCGGAGACAACGCCCGCAAACAGATCGAGAAGTTTCGCGAGAAGTTTCGCGGGAAGTTTGCGGTCACACTGGCAAAACTTCGAGATCTTAAAGATCGCGATCTTAAACTTCGCGATCTTTTGCCAGTCTGACCGCGCCTATGATAATGTTTTGGTGATCTTCATTTGACATATTCACTTTCATCGTTTACAGGTGATCCTCATAATGGACTTTACCCGTCCTTAACCATGTTAACATTCAATTTGAAATGCAGTACAAGTTAGGTACTTTTTTTGATAAACACTTCATCAATTTCATTTCAATGCTCGTGTATTGTGAGCCTGTTTGCCTAAATGCCACTGTGGATATTTGGAATGAGCTGGCGACAGGTTGAGACGAAGTTGATTAACTATTGCTGAAAAATGTATGCGCAATCAATGGTCAATAGTAATGGGCGAATACGAAATCGGTTGCCACATTAGTCAATTTCAGGGCCGGCGCAACCAGGGGGTGGGGGTGGGAGGGGGGGGGGGGGTGGCTCGGAGGGCTCGGCTTCCCCCTCCCGAGCATACTTTTTTTTTTTTTTTTTGCATAAAACATGGAAATACATAGGCCACTTTTTGTTTGCTGATTAACCCCGGAAGTGGCAACAAATGTAAACTGCCCCACTGTGTCTTTAAAAAACGCAGTGCCGGCTCTGAATTTGAACGGCGAAAAACTATTCTGAATGATGGATAACTATTTTGATGCATGGGCTTATCTGATTAAAATGAATGCTTCTGATATGAAATTGAATGACGACACAATGAAAGTGATTGGGAAGATTATAATATTCATTAAATATAATTAACCGTGCATAACAAAACAAACAAAAAGTTGCACGCCCTGGTTTTGTTGAGAACTCAAAATAGATGAAACGGGCCAACCTAGAGGTATATCTTGACTATTTCATATTTTCTGAAAGAGTAGTTCTTCCATATTATTCTAAGGTGTTGGATAATAAAACGAACGTGAAATTACGTTTTTCTGGAACATTCTTAAGTAGAATAGTGTGATTTAAAACGTATGTGGTAGAGGCTCCTTTTCATTTCTTTGAAACCCTTGACACGCACTACACTTTAAACTGTAATAACCTTTGAAAGGATAATGCTACTGCTTTGAAAATATTGATATTAGTCTTGGATAGAATGTCTAAATAGAGCATGGTGAATTTCAGCTTAACCTGATAATTCTTTCATTGTTGTTGCAAAGGAGTTTTACATCCTGGTTTTTTTGTTTTGCTTTGCTTTTTTTTTGTCCATTCATTTCACAGTGCACGCCTTGGTAAGACTTAAAGGGATCATAGTTTCGGTTGAGATGGGGTCTCGGGTTTGCAACGTTTTTTGATGATGACCTTTTTTAATGAAAATACATATAATTCCTATACTAGACGAATTCAAAATTTATTTGATGAAAATTGGTTATGAAATAGATGAGACATTCAAAAACAGAACGATCCTAATAAGATGTCTGACCGATCTTTTATTACTCTGCAGAGGATCGCTTTGTTTTACTTTATTATTTGATATCTCAGCCATTTTAAAAGCGATTTTCATCAAATAAACTATAAATTACTCTCAGAATTAAATGCTCTTTAACATTTTATAAAGTGTTTTTAATTATCTTGCAAAAAGTTAAAATCTGAATTCTACTCCCGACCAGTACTATCATTCCATCCCTTTAAAGCCCTTGAATCTGCAGGCAATACTTCAAAGCCTCTTTTCTCAGTATACACAGTTTCCAAACGGTGTGTTTAAAATACCCAATATTTAGATAGGTTCGGAGAGTCAATTTGAAATGAGTTACACATTATTTTAATTACAGTTCAAAGTCTGCTCCTTCAGAATATACCCATAACTGAAACCCAATGTGTGGACACTTTTTAATAGATTTATGCTATAGCGTAGATAGTCCACACTATAAATACCCCAGTAAATGACGTCAGTATACCCTAAGTGTCAAAGGATCCGTACCTCCGTCCTTCAGGCAGGTATCTTCGAATTTTTCGAAACCGGAATACAATGTCACATCGAAACCTTTTTAAAAGAGAGGATTATGGTAGGGCGCAGCTTGTTCTTCCAAACAAGCAAACAGAAACTATATGCTCGGTACCATTGTAGCCATCTATTTTAGGGAAATCCCAGGTGTCCGGGGAAAAAAGGGGGCGGGGGTGGGGGAGTGGAGACAAAGAGAATAGGATTGTGCGTTATATCAACGTTTTCTCTTAGAAACTAATCGTTTTCTTTAGACTATATACTCGGGATTTTGTTCCAGGAGGTAATTTGGGAGACATTCTCTTCAATATGAGGTAGTACTTAAAGAGAGAGTGAGAGCGAGAATGAAACTACCAGTATAGTTAAAGAGATGGTATAGTTTTGGTTGAGACCTGACTTCAGATTTCTTACTTTTCTTCGTGGGATAATAGGAAGGTTCTTATGAAATATGAAAGAGCATGTAATTCCAACACAAATTTGATATTATTTTATTTGATGGAAATTGTTTTTGAAATGGCTGAGATATCCAAACAAAGAAAAAAGTGATACTAATAAAAGGTGGGACCCAACTTTAATTAGGATCGCTTTGTTTTACTTTGTTTTTGGATATCTCAGCCATTTCAAAACCGATTTTCATCAAATAAACTTCGAATTCTCTGAGAATGGTATGCTCTGTAACATTTCATAAGTGGGTTCTAAGTATCTCGCAAAAAGTAAAAAACCTCAATCTTCATCTCCAATACTATACCATCCCTTTAAACACTGAATGAATTACTAGTACAAAGCTTGTGAATCATTAAAATCCTTATCACTTCAGTGGTCATTATGGTCATTAGAATACGGATGCTTATAAATTATACGGATATTGGTCTTGTTTTGTCAACCAGGACGGAATCGTGAAAATGAGTACATTTAGAGAGGAAGTTGGACCCTTAGCGCATCACTTCACGTGTAACTTGAAACGCCTATGAATTTGTCACTGTGTTTCAAAGGCTATGTGTGTGTGCGTGTGTGGGTGTGTGTGTGTCTAAATTGTATGTATTTCGTCAATGTTCCTTAGGGGCAACATGTGTGGGTACACACGCCTGATACGGGCAATAATAAATTTCTTTTGTGCAAATACGGGCAATAGTAAATGTCTTTTTGTGTGCCCTGACGCACTTGTTGTCAACACCTAAACCTTTATCATTTTGTGTTGTATATTATGCACGTACCGTACAGCGTATCCTTTTGTAATGATCACTATCTTTTTTTTTAAAGTTTATATTTGCATTCATATATGTCTATCTGGCCGAATAGATAATACACGTTGTAATAGTAGTAGTAGTAGTAGTAGTAGTAGCAGTAATAGTGATAATAACAAAACAATATAATGATAAAAATAACAATGATAATAACAGTAATATTAATAATGATAACTGCAAGTGCGTACTCAGTATGTGATCGCAGTATTTACGATTATATGGACCAAGAAATGAAAGATCTATTTCAATAAGTCTAGGATGGTCCACATTGATAAGAAGACATAATACACTTGAAGAGAGTTTCAGTTTATGTTGTTGCACGGTGTAGTTGTACACTATCAGATCTGGGACAGAAAAAAAAAATCGCACACTAAAGAAAAGGTAGTAAAAATTATTGCCGAGTTCAAAGATGCGGAAAAGAGTTTAGCAAAACAAGGCTGGGAAGTTGCATTTACATTTACGCAAAAAAGGGGAACTTTACATAGCATGTTGAATGAAACAACTTATTTAAATCCTGCTAAATATCAGTGGAGTCATGATCAAAGATGGTCATGGATTGGAGAAAGAGAGAGGAAGAGATAGCTGGATAGAAAAAGTCCCACTATATAAATATTTCCCTAAGTTGCCAGGAACATTTTTGACCGTGACTCCACTGAAGTTGTTTCATTCAACATACTGTGTAAATGTGAAAGTTCCCCCCTTTTTGCGTAAATGCAACTTCCCAGCCTTGTTTTGTATGCTGTTTTCTGCGTCTGTTAATTCAGAAATAACTTTTGCTACCTTTTCTTTTACAGTGTGCGACCTTTTTTTCTGTCCCTGATCTGAAAATGGTATATTTCATAAAAATAATCAAAATGTTTCAAACGCTTCGATCTATTCGAATCATGGGAAATTCCATTGAAAATAGCTCTCCAATCAAAAAGTCTTGATACTCCCACTTCGTCCAATACCCGTTTCATCTCAACCCACATGGTCTAATCCTAGTTTGTCTACAACCAGTTCGTCTAGTTACCATTTAGTCCAACTGCCACTTAGTCTAAAGACCAGTCCGTCTACTTACAAGACGGGCTATGCCCATTTCGTCTAATATCCATTTGGTTTATTACCATTTGGTCTATATATCACATGGTCTCCTCACATATTCGTCTAATACTCGATTCGTCTATTTCCATTTCGTCTAATACCCACTTTGTCTAATCATTATTTCGTCTAATTCGCTCTTGGGCTCCATCCACTTAGGCTAGGCCTATATCCACTTCGGCAGTTTATCGATTAGTCTAATAACCAGTTGGGCTACCTATTTATGAATTAGTCTAATATGGACCATTGGTCTAATGACCGCTTAGTCTAATACCCAACTGTCTACCACCATTTAGTCTAATGACCACTACGTCTAATACCCAACGGATTCAGCACCCTCAAATAGGGTAAAACACCAATTATTTACAATTTTCACCATTCAGATGGAAATACATAAGAATTTCCGGTTTTGGCGGCCATTTTGGCGGCCATCTTAAATATCTCAAAACCCTCAAGGATGCAAGAGTTGCATTATGCAGATTTGGATTTAGCACCCTCGAAATGGGGTAAAACCATCAAGAAACATCGGGCAGACGGCAAAACAAGGTTAACCCCAAAATCTGGCTTTGGCACCCAGACTATATAGCCTACATTGTTTAAGAGAGCAGGTATTCGGGAATTGAGGATTTTCACTTGACCTTTGACGCTTTTAAGCTTATTTTAGTAATCTTCAAGGTATATACAGGAAACGTTCAATTTCAGAATTAAATAATAGAATTTAGCATTTTAACCTGATCTTTTACCCTTGACCTTCGAGCCCATGACCCCAAAAATCCCAAGAACTGCTCTAAGTCCCTCTTAATGCTTATATATACATGTACTGTTACTCAACCTAAGATATAAACTGCAGTCTCATTGGGGGGAATTGTAGTACATCCAAATTCAAAAGTATTCTTTATTTTAGAAAAGAATACTGCAAGATTTTGTACAAATCTCGCCTTTATAGCGTATCCTGATCCGTTCTTTCACCAATAAGAGGTTCCCTCATTAGATGAAAATAATGCTCTTTGAACAGAAACATTTACAGGCTTTTTGTACTCTTTCTTACTTTTTTTTTTTTACTGCTGTCCCTACTTTTCCTACTCTTTCCTACTTTTTTTTTTTTTTTTTTACTGTTGTCCCTACTTTTCCTATTTTTTTTGCTTAAAATCTTACTTTTGAACTACTTTTTCCTACTTGATTGGGTAAAAAAAACTCGCAAAAAAAAGAATGTGCAAGGCTACTTGAATAGTTGATATTCAGAAATAATGAGTATAGACTCTAGTTGCAGATTGCAGATTGCAGATGAATTAGGGATAACACAGACCAATCAACCACAAGACTGCTGCCAGCCTCACAGCTTTTGCTCCTGTGCAGATGTGATTGACCCCGCTGATATTGCAGCCTAGCCCTTATGGAAAGAACACAGTTTTACCACACTATGTAACACAGTGTGCAACACAGTGTGGCACACAGTGTCGAACACAGTGTGGAACACAATGTGTAAAACAGTGTCGAACACATGTGTTTAATATGTGTTTAATATGTGATTTTGGGACGTGTGGTAACACTGTGTATTTATCACAGTGTGAAACACAGCGTCACCACACTGTGCAACATAGCGTTACCACATGGTCCAAAACACATATTAAATACACTGTGAATTAAACCGCAGTCTCACACACTGTGATCACAGGGTTATAACCACATAGTCCATTACACTGTGGTAGTCACCACATAATCCACCACACTATGGTATTTACCACATAGTCTACCACACTGTGGCAGTCACCACATAGTCCACCACAGTACATTGTGGTAGTCAGCACATAGTCATCAGGGACGTGTTTCATAAAGCTGTTCGTAAAGTTACGAACAACTTACGAGCAACTGGTGATCAGTTCTGATGTGCTAAACTTATAAGAATTTCCATAATTCAGCACAAGAACTGATCACCAGTCGCTCGTAAGTCATTCGTAACTTTACGAACAGCTTTATGAAACAGGGCCCAGGTGTATCAATACATATGTCACCACATAGTCATCAGGTGTATCAATATTTGTAATACATGAAGGCACGGTTACTGACTAGATAATACTGTTATTTAATATGAAATTACCTATTCATAACAAAATTTATGACATTGGGTATAACATAACATTATCAGACAATAGTTCAAATCATAATCATCATAAATACTTCGAATTTAGAAGTATTATATGGATTTTCTAAAATTTAGGTTGCTTTTTATGAATATTCATGAGCTATGCAAAAATCTGTACCACAAGAATACCACAGGAATACCACAGTTTTACCACAGGAATACCACAGGAATACCACAGGAATACCACAGAAAGACCACATGAAGTATTACATGCTGTACCTCAGCACTCCCACTTAATATGTGATACTATAGGAGTATAGGACAGGTTAAGTACTGCTTAAATCAATTGTCAGAACTCACCATTAATGAGATTCTGGAATATGCGTTTTGTTTTGTTTTTGCTTTTTTTTTTTATTCCAGTTGGTACTACTGTGTGGTACTGCTGTGTGGCATTGTCCTGTGATAGTCATGTAGTACAGCATGTCAAGAAAAAAAAAACCCACAAGAATATCCTGTGACATTTTTCTGTAATTAAAGTGTACAAGAAAGCAGTTGTAAACACAGTTTGTATCCATACTACTGAATATTATTCTCGGCACACTACCAGAAGAAATTATTGTGTACAAGTAACAGACAATGAAGTGGCATTTGTACATGGTTTTGTGGTTTTGGAAGATGATAGTGATGCCTTTGCTCTCATTAAGTATGTAGAGCATGATGGCCCATTTGTAAAGAATAGAGACAGGGAGAGCCATGCTGATGCTGGACTCATCAGAGTAGTGAAACGTGTGACCAATAGATTGTATGCAATACCTCCTGGTGAAATCTAGTATCTAGTATCTAGTATGCGGATATTATTGTGTTAAAGGGTGTGTACAGTTCTGGTCGAGGTGAGGATTTAGCTTTAACTTTTTGCGAGATATTCAGAAACCACTCTATGAGATATCAAAGAGCATGCAGTTCTAAGGGGATATCAAAAGTTTATTTGATGAAATTCGGTTTTGAAATGGCTGAGATATCCAAAATCAAGGTGAAACAAAGAGATCCTAATAAAGTTGTGGCATGTCGCCTTTTATTATTAGCACTTTTTTGGATATCTCAGCCATTTGAAAACCAATTTTCATGAAATAAACGTTGAATCCTTCTTAAAATCATAATTATGCTCTTTCATATTTCATAAGAGGCTTTTCATTGTCTCACTTAGGAATGTTCAAAACATGAATCCCCACCTCAACCAGTACTGTACAGTCCCTTTAAATCAATGATCTGAAATCCCACTGTGTAACATCATTATGGACACAGGGGTATATATACCACACTGTGTGTTCAGTATGCCAAGTATGTGGAGATGATGTAGGTGAATGATCTGAAACCCACAAAGTGACAACACCGAGCATAGGGTTTACACATAGTTCAATATATACCACACTGTGGTAAGCACAAGTCACAGTGTCCGGTATGCCAAGTCTGTGTGGATTATGTGGTAAATGAATGATCTGAAATCACACAGTATGGCAACACTATCAACACAGAGTGTACACATAGTTCAAAATATACCACACTGTGTCAAACATGATTCACAGTGTGTTCAGAGTGCCATCTATGTAGGGATTATGTGGTAAACTACTTAAACTGAAATACCAGACTGTGGTAGCATTATGAACACAGGGTTTACACATAGTTCGATACATACCACACTGTGGTATATGTGTACCACTCTGTGTTCAGTATGCCAACAATGTGGTACACTATGTGATCTCAAATCCCACACCGTGACAACGCTGTGACCACATGGTTAGCACATTGTTTATACATAGTCAACTATGTGAACACACTGTCGTAACACTATACCACACTGTGGTATATGTGTACGACTCTGTTTTCAGTATGCCAATAATGTGGTACACTATGTGATCTCAAATCCCACACCGTGACAACGCTGTGACCACATGGTTAGCACATTGTTTACACATAGTCAACTATGTGAACACACTGTCGTAACACTATACCACACTGTAGTATATGTGTGCCACTCTGTGTCGGGTATGCCAATTATGTGGTACACTATGTGATCTCAACTACCACACTGTGACAACGCTGTGACCACATGGTTAACACATTGTTTACACATAGTCAACTATGTGAACACACTGTGGTAACACTGTGTTTGTTCCATAAGGGCTAGGCTAGGACTTTGAGTAGAGCTCAACCAGCTCTCATCATCGCTCAAAATTACCAGGTAAGCTTGCCATGCACTTAAAAGTAGAATATTTGACATGTGACTTCCAAAGAATACAACTGAGGGGAGAAATGCCACCTTTGTTTACATCCAGTTTTCACCCTAACTAGGCCGGGCTATTTAGGTAGATCATAGAGCCGGGGGGCCTCCCAGGCCCCCCCCCCCCCTCCTCCAGATCTCGGCTGTCGACCGCGCGATCGCGACGAAAATTGGCACACACATTGCCTATGATGTAATCTAAAGCACCACAAAGTTGAATTTTAAAAAAATAATCATTTATGCTAAATTATGCTAATTTATGCATAATGATGCATGAAATCAGACAATTTGGTATAAATCACTAAACAAAGCTCAAAATGGGCACACTTTTTGTGTAAATATTCCTTTTAGTGTCCTGAGGAAATATAAGAGAAAAAATTGTGCCATCAGAAAAAAATTTCTTAAGTATTCTATTGTTTTTTGAATTTCTTACGTATTTCTGTTTTTTCGACTTTATGTTTTTCATTGTTTTTTCGATGAAACTTGTCCGCGACATCGTTCCGAACAAGAAAATATGTTATTAATAGATTTTAATCAATAAAACCCCAAAATAATCATGCTTTTATGAAATTTGCCTGTAAGCACAGTTTGCATTGAAATTGTACACGAATTCACGTTTTTGAGCAATTTTTGGTCTGACATGCATGTACATATTTATACGCAACTTCGGAACCGCGTGCCCGGGCATCGCAATTTGGTGTCAAAAGATGCGGGAGACTCGAAAGAAAAAAGTAATGAAACGTCGCGGCGATAGCTTTTCGCGTTAGCGATACATCGCGCGGAACGTCGGGGGGGGGGGGGCCTCGGAAATTAGGGTTAATGGATGTAGAGTTCAAGCATAATGTATCATGTATGTGCTGGCATGCAAATCCTCAGAAACCAGAAATTTCCTTTGCTAAAATATGGTTTACCATATAAATTATAAGGCATATCAAAACAAGAAATAATGCCTTCAGATCCCCTTTGCCTGAAATCCTTCACAAATATATGTTTTTGATAATAATTAACAATGATTGCAATACGACAAACTTAATATGAAAGTAATTTTTTTCACCACCGAAACTAGATCTGGTTGATGTGAGGATGAGTAATGCCCAAGAAAGCATGGATTGGTAGGGACCCATTTGCATGAAACTTGCATATCACTGAGACTAGATCAAAAGCGCTCGGGTTACATCAGTTTGATCCTTTGGCAACATAAAAAAAAAAGAAGAAAATGTAAGTTGCTAAATTTGTCAAAACTTCAAACTTTGAAGACTTATGAGGTTTAACATGAGTCATATGACTTGTGATGTCTATTTGAATTATGGGCAGGTTGCAGATACGACTCCGAGAAATCTTCCTTGATTCATCTGAAGTTAAACAGTTGAGGAAAGTTAGTTGATGAAAAATCAGATGATCAGGGAGAAGTGTTTAATTAACAGATCCCACAAATTGTTAACAAGGAGTGAGAACAACAGTAATTACTTAGCCGTCTTGAAAGATAAGGACTATCAGGAGAGCAGAAACCTCTTTATGGACAACCTTGTTACATCATAAAAGTATTGGTTGAATTGTATCATATAGGCATATAGGTAAGACATATATTACCTCGAAGAACTTAGAAGAAAGCAGAAAATGGAAGAACTTCATGGAAAACACCCGCAAAAACAATATTTCAATTGAAGTTGAAACCCCGTGACGTTGAAGCCCACTTCATGAAATCACATACCCAACTATCAAGAATATATAACAGAACAGTTTGTTAAGTTTGGTTGAAACAACTTGCAGAAAAAATAGACGCCACGACATATTTTTATTCCAGAAATCTTGCAAATTTTAGTTGATAAGGCAGAACATCTCTTTATTACCTATAGTTTTGACATAATGCGGGAAAATGGTAGAACATAAATCTCTTATAGTGAAAGTGGTTAAAATCTGATGGATCATTTGAAGAGACATACCCAAAATATTGAACCATTTGAAAGAGTCTTGGTTAAATGTGAGACAGAGAAACTTCTTAAAGAGGAAAAAAGTGAATGGATGGATGTGTAGGGTGCACGTCACGAGACCAACACCCACGAGTACTACAGCCCAAGAGTCATACAGCTCACAAGCCATACAGCCCATGAGTTATACAGCTCTTGAGTCATACAGCCCATCAGTTCGACACTAAGCCAAGAAGCCCACGAGACCGACACATTATGCGCCGTGTTGTATCTGTCGAACTCGTGGGCTGTTTTCACTTAGTGTCGGTCTCATGGGCTTTATTTGCCTAGTGTCGAACTCATGGGCTGTATGACTCGTGAGCTGTATGACTCATGCTGTTTTCAATGTCGAACTCATGGGCTGTATGACTCGTGGGTGTCGGTCTAGTGGGATGACCCCGATGTGTATGCCAGTTGTGTCAACATACAAAACTGTAAGTTTAAGGTTAAAACCCAAATAACAATGGAGAGTATCAAAATTGAAAGGGCGCAAATACACTGTATTTAAGAAAAAATGGGAACTGTATTGTAAGTATACAGATCATCTAGAGTGTATTTGCTCTCAAACAGCTAAAAAAGTTTGTTAATTGGAATTTGCTGAGAAATCAGAGAAGCTAGCAAGGACTTAAATGATAGTGACAGTCACTGTTTATTCCCCAGATCTTGCACAGAGTAGTTTATAAATTTGACAAGCTGAAATACTGAGCCAGCAAAATATCTGGAAAATGAAATGCAGAATCTCAACCATGTAAAACTTCAAAGGATGAAGGATATGATATTCTCAAAATTATATGAAGAAGTTTGATTTCAAGAATATTGAATAAGCTTGAATAAAAGCTTGAATAAAATGCCTGGAATAATTGAAAATGGAGAAACTTCAGGAAAAGATCAAATGCCTGTATGTGTTTTCCACAAAAAGGGTCATGATGAGCTGAAAAGAAGTTGAATGTAAAGAATTATTAACTATCTCCAGTGAATTTGGCAAAAATTTCGAACACTTAAGTAGAAAATCATTGGAAAATACAGAATGATAATTTTCTACAACTCTTTCTAAATTAGTTAATACAAATGTAAGTTGATTTAAGAATGCATGGAATCTAGCATCTACAGAACGCCAAAGAAATGAAAACTGATTTGTTATCTACCGAAAATTATACAAAAAAAAAATAACAGTCATGTTTGCTACTTATAAAGTCAGTAAGACTGCAGACAATAAGAAACAAAAGCAGATGTACATAATCTACTCCTCACGTCTTGTAAAGTGGGATCATTTGGTTATATTAGTCGTCTGTTACTCTATATGCGACAATACTACATTTCCCTGATTGATACTGAAATGTAAAGTATTTGGTTTTTTTTTTCTTTCTCTCTTTGGATGTTTTATGTCCTGTTGGTTAAAGTGTTTCAAATTGAGCTTGCAATAATGTTTCCATCCATATCATGTGATTATGCCAGATAATCTATATCACTGAAAATTCAATGGTGGACAGTGTGCCGTAAACTCACAGTATTTAAGTGTGTAGATTTGTAGTGGGTCAGGATTTGCAAAATAAAGATGTTAATGCATTGGAAGATATAATTTCACTTCGTAAGGCCTCAATGTCAAGAGACAACCTTTATGCATGTCTTGCCTGTACAAGTGATAAAGTACATGTACCAATGTAAAATGATAACACGTGCTCTCAGAGACTTATACCTGAGCACTACATATAAGTATAGTTTAAATTATCCTGCTATTTTGAAATGTTTGAACACATGTTAAGTGCTTACATGTATTTGAGATTGAAGGTCTCTTGGAAAGTTAGTTTCATGGTCATTCAGCTGGAACTTGAAACTTTGAAAGCATACCAACCTTGTCTTGAGTATCACTTGAATAGTTTTGTCAAACATCCTTATTTCCAGTCTCCTTCACACTTTGAAATGAAACACATGATCTTCACAATTTCAAATGAATGTAGATAATAGTGTCATCTTTTTTAAATAGCTTTTGTCAAATATCCTTATTTCAATCTTTTTCACATTTTGAAATGAAACACATGTCCTCACAACTTCAAAACATCCAAATGAGTGCACAATTGTAGATAAAAGATGTCATCTTTTAAATGAAAGTTTATAATGTACCTTTGGAATTAGTGTATAACTTACTCATCAGGGAATGTTTATGTCATATTTTGTGGGATGATACATGGTAGGTGTTTATGTCAATCACAGAATGATGTCTATTCTATGCAAGTATTATAGTAAGTGATCAAGATTCGTATTGCCTCTACTGTGAGCATACATTTGTGTTTGTTTCTTGACATTGTTCTAACAAATGTCTGCCTTTGTTTATTTTTCAGGCTTTCCCAGGAACAAAAGTGGGGCGGAGGCAGCAGGGCTGTGAGTACAAATTAAGATTTACATGTACCATCAAGAGTTCTGGTGAGTATCGACAAAAAATACTTCAAAAGCCTGCACATGTCCTGATTTATTCCTACTTTTTCCATTAATGTCCCCCTTTTTCTCTCTCATGTCCGACTTTTTTCTACTTTTTTTTTTTTTTTTTAGAGATTCTGTTCCTACTTTATTCCTGCTTTTTTGTTTACATTATCCCGCTTGAAAGTCTGCATTTATGTTTAGGTATAAATTTTAGATAACCCAAGAATCTCGTTTCCTCACAAATCTTTCAGGTATAGATCTCATGTATATGGATGCTCTCTTTAATAGTTTAAAATCATTCGCATCCTTTTTAAAACTTTCACAAGAAAATGAAGGATTGTAATGATGATAGATATGGTTAAATGAATAACTGTATCTATAACAGTTTCATAGTGAATAGTACTGACAACTACAAAATAACATTATGCAACTACATGTACCTGAATAAATTGATACAGTATGATCATGTTCCTTTGTTTTTTTAAGTTAAAGTACAATCGAAGTAGGTCGTACGTGATTCCACTGCCTCCCTCATCCTCCCTCACCTGAACTTGCACACCCCATTTTGTGAGTAGAAATTAACAGAAATTGATGAATGTCTGCCCTAAACACAATTATAAAGACCGACTTTCGTTGCGATACAGTTTACTATATTAACCAAAAAAAAAATGATAATTTTATCAAATACAAGGTAAACAGAGTCATAATTCCGAGAAAACTCATCAGGAAAGAGGAGAATTTACAGATCACCCAAAAATATAATCATCCAAAATGAATGAACCATATAATAAGACACCCTGTCAGCACCTTATTTTCTAATTGGTCAAGCAACAGTATTTTTCACAATTACGTATAGTGCAGGGATAAAAAAGAAAAGAAAAAGTAATAGTAGTGCGGAATGTTCTCTCTTCAGTGTGTAGTGTGCACACCAAGCATATCATTATGCTCACATGTCTTTTCAAATTTTTAAAAAAGGTATTATCTGAAATGTTTATCAAATATAGTTCGGTTCATGATTACCCAATAAGACAGTCTAACTCACCGCATTTATCTTGGAATAAAGCATTATGCTAACAGAATATTTACATTCACAGGGCCCAAACTCTGGAATTCATAGGACACAAGTCTAAGAGAAATATCAATCTATATTGAGTAATTCTAAAAAGCAATTTAGGAATAATCTCATACAAAGATATTCTGTTTGAAATTATAAATTCTCCTGCTTGATATCCTCCCCTCTCTCCATTTCTTCTTTCCTCTCTTATCTCAACTTATCTCATCTATTCCCTTTATTTCATATCATCTCCTCTTATATATATATATATATATATATATATATATACATTATATATATATATATATATATATATATATATATATATATAT
Source organism: Diadema setosum (assembly GCA_033980235.1). Taxonomy (NCBI): domain Eukaryota; kingdom Metazoa; phylum Echinodermata; class Echinoidea; order Diadematoida; family Diadematidae; genus Diadema; species Diadema setosum. The sequence goes on from CM067079.1 coordinate 10,368,027, forward strand.
GTATGTGTGTGTGTGTCTCATAATGATGACATTTGATTTTTTTTTTCCGGAGGCCTAAAGCATGGGATTTAGTCTCCCCCACCTTGGTTCTGGTATCCAAGCGTTGCAAGTGATGATAGTAGTACATGTATTATTGTTTCGATTATTTTTGTACTCATAAATTGACAAAATATCATTGAATAGTAATAATTTTAATAATCACTTGGTCCACTTTAACCCAGTTATGTTTGTATTTTATTCTTGCGAACTCAAAGTGGAAATAGATTCAAATGAAATGAACTCAAATCAAATATATAGGGATATTAGTCTGTTAACCGGAGTATTAGTACGCTACAGAGCCCATCAAACCAAAACCAAAGGATGTGTGGTGAAAAGGCGTCACATACATAAACTATTATCATTAATTTACACGAAATAACACTGATATGCAACATTCCGATATTATGGAAGATGGTAAAATATTAGAACAAACAGAAAGTGTTCAATTTCTTTGGATTTGCAATAAATGAAAACTTGAAACTGAACGTTCATGTTGAATATATCTCTGATAAAGTTCCTCATAATGGTGACATATACTTCAGAAGATGAAGTATTTTGTTCTCATGACCACTCTATCTAAATATGCTTTATAAGTCCGTGATACTCATTCATTCATTCATTCATTCATTTATTTCCATATCAAAACATAACATCTACAAATATCAAAACACAATTGCCTTGGTACATTTATACATTTTGAATGGAGGGATCATAGAAAGCACACACGAGGCTTGTTGGAAATGATCCCCTACAAACAATTATCATTACATTTCAACTAAACAATTATACAAATTCAATTGATAAAACAAAGGTCAAAGATACAATGAAAAGAGAAGAAAAGAGGCAGAAGTGGAAACAATGCATACTTATGCTTACAGTTTCAGATACATTTCATCAAAAATATATTCATTATAAAGCCTTTTAAATTGACGTAAGGTCTTACTACTCTTGACTGTTGGAGGAAGAGTATTCCAAAGAATAGGGCCATGGTAAAAAATGGTGGATTGAGTTTTTGAAATCCGGTTTAATGGCGTGTGAATATTTTTGGCATTCCTGGTATTATAATTATGTATAGAACAATTCAAAGTGAAATGGTTGTGAAATACTTCAGGAAGAACATTGTTGGAAACTTTAAACATAAAAATCATACTTTCCAAAGAAATAAATTCTTGAACAGGTAAAATTTTCATCTTAAGAAATAATGGCTTACTGGGAGCTAAATATGAAGAGTTGGTTATCAAACGAATACTGCGTTTCTGTAGTTTATGAATACGATCAATATTTTTCTTTGTAGTAAAACCCCAAACAATACTACAATATTTTATGTGTACTGAAACAAACGAATAATACAGCATCTTTAGAATATTCTGTGGAAGAAATTGTAATTTGTACAGAACACCAGTTACTGCGAATAACGTTGCAATATTGTTTCAATAGGCAACCTCAAAAAGGAATAATGACAATACATTCTTCAAAAGAACGCTTCACGAATAACACATGCACTGACTCAGGTTTTCAGGTACATTGAAATCTTTTATTCGCAGTAACTCAAGGTAAGTGACATTATTTTTGTGCAGAACTCGCTTTTTAGGTGTTACCATACGGCGGAAAGGTGCCATCTTCTTTTTCACATAAATTCAATTGAACAAAGACATTACACTCTTATCCTATACAAGACATTTTGTGGAAAGTTTCATTTACATAATCATGTAATGGAGACGGCTCTGAAATCTATCGGACACACCTGACCCGAATTTTTGAAATCTCTTTCTTCTGATATTCGAAATAAGTCTTGTAGGCTGTAACGATACGATGTTGGTGTCTGGATATAAATTATCCTTTGATATAATTATAAATGCATGTGCAGTTACATAAATTGATAAATTGACTATTAGTCCATGGGCCAAGACCCGAAAAATGGGTTGTTGGTACCATCTGAGGTGGCACAACCTTTTTGGTGTCAGTTTGTTTGTCGGGCATAGATATGCTTATCAAGCTATGATAGCATTTCCAAATGAGTAGCTTAGTCATAATAAATGAATTTTTAACCAATTTGGTCTCGTTTTTATATCCCTATACTTCTGAATCGAAACTAAACCGCTATAGTAAGAAGAGCACTGCCTTCTGTATGTCCACAGGTGTTCTGTTGTAAACGCGGTGCGCTTAGTTTTTATTCAAGGCAGCGAAAGGAATATCCAAAGGGTTATGATGTCCACAGCTGTCACGCGGTGCGCTTAGTCTTTATCTAGACCAATGTACCGTTATTATATCTAAAGTTCCTCATAAAAGGGATTTATAACGATTATCTATACCGTTTTTATACTACCCTATCAACAAATATATCAGTTTTAAACAAAAATCACTCTGTTCATTTACAATTTCATTCATTATAATGTATCGTAGTGTACCGGTACATTGTTTTGCATTATCTTATATTGTTGGAGGGAAATAAAGCGACATTGGCGTGGTATCAGCGTTTTCACCGTAGCGTTTTCGCGGGAAAATGATAAATAATTGAAAGATACGGTAAAATTCACGAGGAATTGCTTTTGTTGTTGTTGTTGTTTTTAGATAAAAGGATATACACTGTATCATACGCCTCGGATATCCCCTTCGCCTTCTAGAATAAAGACTAAGCGCTGTGGACATCATAACCTTTGGATATTCCCTTCGCTGCCTTGAATAAAGACTAAGCGCACCGCGTTTACAATAGAACACCTGTGAACATACCATAGAGCTGCATTTTACAGCTCTATGGAACATACAGAAGACAGTGCTCTTATTTGTATAGCGGTTAGTTTCGATTCAGAAGTATAGGGAAATAACAACGAGAACAAATTGGTTAAAAATTCATTTACTATGACTAAGCTACTCATTTGGAAATGCTATCATAGCTTGATAAGCATATCTATGCCCGACAAACAAAACGACACCAAAAAGGTTTTGCCACCTGAGATGGTACCAATATCTGGCCTGGCCCATGGACTATATTGCCGCATTCATTTTCTTTCGTAACCACGTCTCCTGAGAGGTGACCGTACTATTTGTTATAATACATAACACTTTGAACAATGAGTATTGCGTGTTGCTGCCTATCTTGTATCGATTTCTATTAGCAGATTAATATTAGCTTCTAATGGCATTAAGCTGTCACAAAGCTTAGCCACGACAGTAATGCTGAAGATCGACAGAAAGACATTGCGGGTTCTTGAGCCACTGATGTGCGGGTCTACTAACACTCTTATTACATCATGAGCAAATGTTTTGTTTGTACATTTCCATCTGTGAAGATGGCTGGATAGCCCATATTCAGCTATGTTAAGCTGGTCTTCCATGGGATCCAGTTGGATGTGAGGTGGGACCACTTCACCGGGTTAAACACCCTGCTTTTTGCGATGAATGAATCCGGAAGCGGGATCTTTTACGTGCATGAGTTGTGACTCTCTCATACACGGGACCTCCATTTTATGTCCTATCCGAGGGACAGACTGTTTTGCCTCTTGCTAGAGGGGACGGTATGCTTTCACACAACATTACTCAGTCCAGACTCGGGTTCGAACCCGGGCCCATAGAATCGTGAGGCAGACGCGCTACCGACTGAGCCAACTTACCGCCCAATATACATTTTCGTAAAACGTTTTATCTTTTACCTGATAATGTTACAACGTAGGTTGCAATGACTATAACACATCCTGGGACGTTCTGATAACTGGAGATGTCTATGCATATCAAATGTAATAAACATTTTATGTTTATGTTATGTTATGTCATGTTATGTTTTTAGGGTAATTCGTTTGCATGTGTGTTATAGCTTTCCATTTAAAGATAACGGGCTCTATTATGTGCGCATCGGTATAAACGATCTTTCCTTTTATTTTTCTCACACGGTCAGGCACTTCACTCATTTTCAAACCGACATAAGCTTGTCCGTCATAACAATATCATGGAAAGCATATTCAAACATAGAATGAACGTGCGTGTACATGGTGGCCAGAGTGGTAGAGCAACTAACACTTTGAAAAGTGTCCATTTCATTGTTTTGCGTTGAATGCTTTAACAAACTTTCTATTCATATTGCCAACTACCAGTCTTTAATGAGCACTTTGATGCTGTCATCAGGTGGATGTGCTGGCAAGCACCATTTATAATGATTATATATGAATAATCATTTCAAAACAGACGCTTAATCTTGGTGAATTTAAAAACCAACAATTCATATGCGCAAAGTGGAATTACAACTGGCTATTTTAGCATAGTCAGGCTTTCAAATTCCAACAAGATGGCTCTAGGCTTTAGGGCACGGGTAGTACTGACTCGACAATATCTCTTTTGACGATTCCTTGCTGTCTTGAAATAGTCGTTGATTCCGATGGCCTTTTTTCCTTAAGAACACCACGACACAGATGATCAAAACGATACAAGAAACACCAATGACGGCTACGGATACTCCGACCACTTCGCCCTTCCAGTATCCATGGGGATTCGTCTTTTGTTGCGCCCCTGCGAGTTTTTTCAAAAATTTGAAATGTCTCTCTTGAAACATGCGATTAAGGAGCGAGATGTAAGAACAAGAGCAAGAAGTCTACACTACATTTGACGCTAAAAGCAGTTACAACTATCAGTCCATTGTTCCTCACCCAACCATGAGCATTATTATTGATAAACTTCGAATATTTTTTTAGTAGGGATGAATTTATGCTGAAATTATGTATAGATTTAAGTGCTATTTTTCTCACTGTGCCCCACTTACATTTCAGGAGAACTCCGGCTGAATTTCAGACTTTTACATTTGAACAACTATATACATTGGTTATACTGGGTACAGAGTTTTCAGAATTTATAGCGATTGGGATAAGGAATAATGTTTTAAAACTTTAAAACAAATCAAAACGAATAAGGATGATGACATAGCAGCTTCACAATAGGAGTGCGCGAGTGGGAGCTCAAGGAAGCAGTACGAAAGAAGTAAGCATGCATATAAATCTACACAGGTGACCTTGTCAAGCAAGCGGTTGTAATAAAATCGCAGTACTATGTGAGCCTCATACTCAAGCATTTTTATCGTGAGGCCCCACTCATGCATTGTTATCAGTTATGGTAAAGCTGCAACCTTGTTCAGTATAATTTGTTTTGGGCTTTTCAGAGTTTTGGTTTCTCTGCTAAAGGACCGCAATCAATTCCACAAATCTAAACATGGAACTGTTGATTTAATATGTTCTACATGATGTGAAATTATAAAAATCGAATGGACTTCCCCTTTAAGTAAGGATAAAGCCCCCGTTCCACTATCACGATCTGGACCCCGATCTCTCCCGATCTGCTAGATCGGGAGAGAGCGGCAAAAGCGTACGGAGATCGGAAGAATCGTAGCAGCAGCGTTTGGAGGTCGGGGTTGGAGCGGGCATTTTTTCAGATCGCGAAGAAATTTTGAACCTGTTCAAAATTTCTTCCCGATCTCCCGGATCCAAATTGACCAATTTTTAATCGTACACCAAGCGGGGAGAGCGTAGTGATAGCGTAAACACCGCGGAATGAGCGTAACAAGGTCTTTCTGAGCGTAGTAACATCGGCACAAGAAGGGGAAGTAAACTTATAGATACCGACGTGGTCCCGCTGCTGCGCCGCTCTTCCCTGATCAAAGCACGATCTTCCCGCTTTAACGCCGCTCTCACTACGTTAAATTCTCTGCTGTCGAATAGAATTAAGGCCCGTTCCTACAACGCTCTCAGCACGCTTTATTCCCGATTTAATTACGCTGTTTCCGCTTTAGCTACGCTGCTTCCGCTTCAGTTACGCTGTTCCTACGCCTTCCCAGACTCAATTATGCACGTCTTCCGCTCTTGCCGCCCAAAAAGGGACGCAGCCGATACGCTTTAAAAAATGGCAGCCAAAATGTCTGCCAGAAGAAGATCAAGGAGATCGAGAGGCAAAACTGTTGAGGAGGAGGACATTGTCGCTGCACCTGTCGAGGCCGAAGAAGAAAGAGCTAAAATTTTCGAAGAAGAAGAAGAGATGAAGAAAAAGAAGAGAAGAAAGCAGCGAAGCAGCTACCCAAAAGGCGAAGAAAGAGAGACTGCTAAAAGAGGAGGAAGAGGACATAGTAGAATTGTGAAGAATACAAAATTGTACAACTTGAGGAAGACGGACTATAAAAGCAAGAACATCAAGAAAAAGCCTTGGAAAGATCAGCACGTCTTTGATTATAACGATGCATTGCTGCAAAAGAACCGTGAGTTGAGGAGCTTCTTCGAGGTCCATAGTATATTTCTTTGGTTCTGCATGGTGATAAGTTGACTGACTGCGGATCGACAGTCGAATCGGGGTACATCGGGGCACACCGGGCACTTTTTAGTTCTCTGAAAGGGTAACAGCGTGATAAGATCCTATAGATTGTTCAGAGCGTAGATACAGCGTGCATCGATCGGATAGCATCGGCAACATCGCACTGACAGCGTAGCTACATCGTTCTAAAGCGTAACTGCAGCGGCAGAGATTGTAATGTCTCATTCCCGATCATCGTAGTAAGAGCGTGGCAAGCTCGTGATAGTCGTAACTGCAGCGTTCTTCGAGCGTTCTAACATCGTACTGTGTCCAGATCGGCTCAGGTTTTACCCAATCCTTCCCGATCTGAGAAAATTGTGAAATCGTAGCGGCATAGTGGAACAGGGGCTACTGACTGAAAGGGGTATAATAAACATACTGTACATGCTGTATACTACATTGTATAGTGGCACTAGAAAGAAGTGTGAGCGCGGTAAGTCTTTTTTGTTTGTTAGTTTGCTTGTTTCTTTCTTTTTGTTTTGTTTTGTTTTGTTTTTGGCTTTTTTTGGCTTGTCAGTTGAAGAAACCCGGAAGTAGAATAAGTGTTAGCTCATGAAACCCGGAAGTGCCCCCCTACTTTTGAAAACGTGGCGTCGGCGGTGCATACATTAAAGAAAAAGGGGAAATTACAAATAAAATACATCTACATTATATTTGAACGTTACTATACCACACATAATAATTGATATTGCAAAGAGATAGGCGACAGTGCGGTGATTTAAAATCCTTGCTGTCTTACCCCAAAAATGAAGCCACCATGGCATGTGAAAGGGAAAGGTCCCATTTTGACTTACTCTCTTAAAAAAATCGAGTGAAAATATTCACTCTTGAAGGAGTGAATACAAAAAAGAGTGAATTTAGAGTGAAATTGGAGTGAATTTTGAGTGAAAATGTTCATTTTCACTCGTTTTAGAGTGACCTCAGGGATCACTCCAAAATCTTCGAGTGATCCCTGAGATCACTCCAAAATGAGTGAAAATGAAAATTTTCATTTTCACTCGTTTTAGAGTGACCTCAGGGATCACTCCAAAATCTTCGAGTGATCCCTGAGATCACTCCAAAATGAGTGAAAATGAAAATTTTCATTTTCACTCAGATTTCACTCAAATTTTCCTCTAAATTCACTCTTTTTTGTATTCACTCCTTTAAGAGTGAATATTTTCACTCGATTTTTTTTAGAGAGTTGTGCATTTGTTGCCATTTCTCTCTCTCTCTCTCTCTCTCTCTCTCTCCTGAATATTAAAACATTTTGTAGACAAGAGGTCTTGTCGCCCCGGTGACGTTATAATTAATATGTGTGTGCAGCTGTGCAGGTAAGTGTTGAATTGTGTGCTTTATAGAGGATGGAATCGGTGTACCAGTTAATTTACTTAAGTGATTACAAGATTGTGTGACAGTGCAAGGCAGTACAGATTTTAAGTGTGCACGCGTTCTGAGGGTAAAATGAGCGCCTGTGATATCAAAATAGTATGTGATAGTTGCCTTCTTTAATCTTGATAACAAGATGACATGGCTTCCGTGCGGGCAGGTTGGTGTGGAGTTTTATTAGGTGGAATCGTTATCTACCAACACATGAGCATTGTCAATTATACCATTTGAATGTTCGTCGCCTCTGGCTTCCACGTGCTGCCGAAGAGTGAATGTCCTACTCGAAGACGTGAATCCAGCACGAACGTACAACTTGTAATCAGAGAAAGCGTCCATCGTGGCGTTGCCTATGTGCAGGACCGTGTTTATATAATCTTCGGAGATTACCCTGGAAAGAGAGGGAGGCGAATTTCAATAATATATATATATATATATATATATATATATATATATATATATATATTATATATAAAACGATCAGCATGATGAGCGTGATACCACAGCATAAAGAAACAACAAACACACCAAAAAAAAAAAAAAAGCGGAAAAAAAACTACCATTTTTACCTCGAAGTGGTAGAGATCTGTGCGTCTGAGAGATTACTGGCCGATTCGGCAAAATCCCAATTTTGCGTCAGCCACCCAGCTATCCAGTTGTCCATTCTATCCGCCCCGACAAATACGTCACAACTAAAAGTTACACTGGACCCGACTACGGCTGTCTGATTGGTGCATTGGCTCCCGGCGACAGCTATGGGTGGTACGGGCTTGGGCGCCTCTGCACAAACAATGCGACAAACGGAGTTCAAAGGTTAGGGGTTAGTAGTATACATCCTGCACTGCAAAAAGTCCGGTGTTAAATATGAAACACCGAGCTGGTGTGAAATTTCCGGTGCTCATTCATGGTGTTAGATTAACACCTCCGGGTGTCATTTCAAAATTTAAAATTGTTTTTTGAATAGTTTCTTAGTTACTGCACTTCTTGTTAATTTTGAACTTCAACAAGACGATAAAGAATTTTCCGATAAAGTATTTGTTTTTGAAAAAAAAAATGTGTAAACACATTTACACCACAGTAACACCAGTTGGCGTGGTCCTCTATTGAAGCTGGACGGGTGTTATACCATTGAAATTAACACCACCAATATCAAATCAACACCATGCGATGTCATTATTGAATTAACTCTAGCGCAGTGTCAAAAATATCACCAGCCACAGTGTCAAATTAACACCACGAAGTGCTAGGTGAACACTTTTTAACACCGTCACAATACATTTTCTACACCTGTGGGTGTGGTCCTCTACTGAAGTTAGATCGATGTTAGATTTAACACCCATGGTGTTAAATCTAACACCGATGTTTTTACAGTGTGTGTGAATTTGATAGGGTCACATACTAATATTAATTACTGGAATAGTGAATACTGTCGCGCATAACCATGAAGTCTGAATGGCCGTAGCGAATAACTTTTCAATCAATTAATGTATTACCTATCGTCATAAAAATCAAAGTCATAAAATTAATATAATGTAGAGTTATTTTGTGTGAGCTCCACTGCGGAGACGTCCATTATGAGCTCCCTCGAGGAGACTTTCTGAGCTCCCTTGCGGAGACTTTCAATATGAGCTCCCTCGTGGAGACATTATAAACTCCCTCGTGGAGACATCATTTTGGTATATCTAATATTCTTGATACTTTTAAGATTTATTACGATTGATTTATGTCAGTATTGTCTGGAGCAAATTATTTATTGTATAGGCCCCATTTTTTTCTCTCTCTTCTTTCTTGAAAACACAACAACAGCAAAGGAAAGTACAGACTACACACTCATCTAATTTGTCTCGTTTCTACACCTTGAGTCAAATTGAATCTATCACCACTTTGTGTATTTTTTTTTTCAAATGAAAATCACAATCAAAATACACACACACACACACACACACACACACACACACACACAAATCCGTTGCAGGTTTTAGCAGGGAATAACAAAGTAAAGTTTGTGGGGGTTTTCGAGTAAATTTTACTCAATTTTATAAAATAATAACAACATTTTGAAATGAGGAAAAGAAACCCTTTGTTGAATAGAATCAGAAACACGATTTTAAAGAGCAAACCTGTTATTTTTGATAGGTTAATAAAAACCGGAAAGAAAACATGCAGCATTTTAATGGTTTGCTTATTTCAAATTCGATTAATTCATCGTCAATGTCAAATCAATACACTACATTGCAGTCATTTTTGTATTACAAGCTAGGGTTTCATCTTTTGCAGACCGTTATCATTGCTGCAGAAAACAAACGTGATGATGGTCATCGTATTCATTCGTTCGCTTACTTTTCACTTTCAAAGTGATATTGCGAGAAACAGTGGTGCCGTTTGCGCCGTGTACGAGACAGGTGTATACGCCCTCAGCGGTCAAAGGAAGCGTGCGAAACTCCAGAATGGTGTTGCATTTGGTCCGGGTCACGCCCACAGTCTCCAACTCCGCGTCGCTCCATCCCCAGGGGTACCGAAGGCCGTCTTTCAGCCATTCCGTTAGACAGAAATTTTGCGGGTCGCAGACGAGGTTCTTAAAGTAGCCCTCGTGCCCGAATTCGGTGGTGCTGAAACCGATGGAGTGGAAGGACACGAGACCTATCTCTGTCCCTGTGATAATGAGGGAGATGTGGTGATACGTTGGCATGCTGACTCTTTTCTTATGGATGGAAAAGGAATCGCATTTAAAAATTCCACTATGATTATCAAAGACATCACAGTCACGTTACTGCATATTCCATGGTTCATGAAATACGCATACATGCATTATCTATTCTTTTTTCCGTCTGTGTGTGTGTGTGTGTGCATATAGGTTTACAGTGAGAAAGATTGACATCGGAGGAGCTTATAGATACAGGAGAAAACAAACAAAAGAAAATTCCCCAGCGCTTCCGAGATACCAATAAGTTATTGTGACCGTCACCACCATAGAAAATCTGTTTCAAAATAACTTTCGATCTTGCATGCCCCTGTCCAGAATATTAGCCTGCATGGTTCGAAACCTTTACACATGGCGGAGCTCTTAGTAATTACGCCCACAACTTTCTGATATAATGGACTTATTGATAAAGTTGAAAGTGAGGCTATCCGGGGAAAAACTGAAAAGAATATTGTAATACAAGCTATGAAAAGAAGCCGATAGATATTGTGTGCTGTGAAATGCGATTAGGAGCACAAGTGTCACATTGATTTACCTATGTATGCCGACGGATCCACGTCTACAAGCTATGGTGCTTGTCACTGTACAACTCTTTCCATAGCTTTATTTACTTCTTCGTAATGAAATTGTAAGTTATATTGGCTTCATTCGGAAATATCTGTCTAAATCTGCCACCCCTATAGATAAGTTCTCGCATCAATCTCCTCCCGTTTAAACCTTGGAAACGTTCTCTTATACACACCCCAGAACTCTCTAAACTCAGTCATTATGGAGTTGGGGTCAATCATTTTTATGGTTAAAAGGTTATTTAGCAAGCAGAAGACATTATGTTACTTTTAATGAATTTGATTTTGATCATGTATTACTCCAACGCGGGGTTCCTCGAGGCTTGATTGTGCTTGGACCCGCTATCATTTCTTTTTACGTCAACGATATAATTCGATATCCTCCCTTATTTTGTTTGTCTTACTTGTCGACGATACAAGTACATCCTATATTCCTACTCATAGAGATTTTAACTCATCAAACAATACTTAAAATAATAAAACTAATAAAGAATCATTTTTTTTTAAGAGTGCAATAAACTTTCTTGGAATATAAAAAGACTCATGCGTTTTGTAAAATTTTCTCTTATAATACAGGAATCCGATACATATCAAAACTGAAAATATGTCCAAAGGCACTGCAATAATCTCCAGGTCAAAGTGTCTTCTAACCCATGCAGCATAAAAATATCTTTATATAGTACCCTATAGCTAGCTCTCCCGTCAATACATAAAATAAATACAAAAGAAAGTTACACGTATTCTTATTGGATCGCATTTTTAAGCTCACACTAATCTTTACTCTATGAACATTAAAAGATTTCGATTTGAATACTATATATTCAGTGGATACTATACAGGTTGTGTAATATTCATTATGTTCCTCGAACATTCATGATCAACTTCCACCATCTTTTGATAACATCTGAAGAGATTATGGTATAAATAATGCGAATCTCTCAATAGGAACATTTTACTGAGCAAAACGTTTAGTTTTTACTTTTTCGTTCTTCCTCATTCTATACTGAAGAAGAGTCTAGCCTAACCGCGAAAGTCTCTAGAGGTTATTTTTTTTATGCCTCCGCCACGAAGTGGTGCCGGAGGCATTATGTTTTCGGGTTGTCCGTCCGTCCGTCCGTCCGTAATGAATTTTGTGGACAGGGTAACTATCAAAACCTTTTGAGGTATCCTAATGAAACTTGGCATGTATGTGTATTAGGGGGTGAAGTTGTGCCTATCAACTTTTGGATGCACATGCTCAAGGTCAAAGGTCAAAAGGTCAAGGTCAAATACGTAAAATTTCACTATTTCCACTATATCTATGCAATGCCTGAAGATATTTTCTTGAAACTTAGTGTATACATGTATTACCCAATTAAGATTTTCTGGTGATAGTTTGGGTCATGTGGTCAAAGGTCAAAGGTCGAAAGGTCAAGTAAAAATATTAAAACTTCACCTTTTTTCTCTGTACCTTGGAAATTGTTCAAGTTATCTTCATGGAACATAGTATATATACATTTACTGACTGGCAGTGATTATCTAGAAAATTTAAGGTTCATGGGGTCAAAGGTCAGGGGTCAAAGGTCAAGGGAAACACTTCAAAATTTTACTATTCTGTCATGTTTATGCAGTGCTGGCAGGATTATTTTTTTTTATACTTGGTGTATGCATGCATAACCTGATGGAGATTCTTTGGAAAAGTTTTTTTTTCTTTAAATTTGTTTTTGCCTCAAAGATCAAAAGGTCAAAGATCAAGTGAAAGTGCTGAAATAAGCTTTTCCTCCATATCTCAGAAGTGGCTCAAGTTATCTTGAAACGTACTACATATTTATGCATGTTCTGCCTGACAGTGATTATTTTATGAATTCTATGGTCAAAGGCCAGATGAAAATGGTAACAATTTACTATTCAATGCAGAAATTGCACTTTTTCTCCGTACTTTGAAAATAACTCAATGCATAAACATATGAATGGGTCAAAGTCAAGTTAATGTCCTTAACTCCTAAATACATGCTCTCCTATTCATCCAATTAAACCTACTGTAGGTCAAGGAAGGTGAACATTTAACACATTTGTGACAAACTTGTCGTTTTAATATTTTGCCAATTTTGTGAAAATGTAATCACACATTGTCCACATGTACTATCTGGACCTATTAGGAGAATCATGCATTATGGCGGAGGCATACCAGTCGCCATAGCGACATTTCTAGTTTCATCTTATTTTTGTTGTGACAAAATGAATTATTTGCATCATTTGTTTTGCAAACCTTCGTTTTAAAGTGTATCTTTGGCCAAAAAAAAAAAATATATATATATATATATTGAATATGTGAAAGAGACACATTTCAGTAATCCATTGCACCATCATCTTTTAGAGAAAATGGGTCATTAATTAGTGAAATAATGCATCTCAAAGTTTCCAAACACACTGTGTCTGGGAGATTCAGGAACCGCTGTGGTTCCGTAACCCAGTGCAAACAAAAGGGTTTGCTGTAGTCTTGCCTCCCAGACCCATTGTGTTTAGAAACTTTCAGATGCATTATTTCACTAATTAATGACCCATTTTCTCTGAAAGTTGGTGCAATGGACTCCTGAAATGTGTCTCTTTCACATATCAAAAATATTTTTTGGGGGCAAAGATACACTTTAATATTGATATGATAATAAACAATCAAGCGTAAAGAGGGAAGATGATATCTTTAATGCTATTGAAAGAAAAAAAAACTTGTGATATTTGCAATATTTATGTATAACATTCTGAATGTATTCCCCGAATTTGAGTGTTTGTACAACAATTTATTGACTGAACTGTTGAAGACTGGAGTGCATGTAAAACCGTCAAGGAGTATTAAGTGTTATAATAATAATAGTAATGAATAATGATAATAATGATAATAATAATAATGACCAAAAAAAAAAAAATTTTGCTAGACCGAAGGGTTAATTATACTCACCCTTTGTACAGTTCACCATGTCGGGTGGGCACTCACACTCATACAACGCGGCTTGAACGGATCGAGTGATGGCGAGTAACTCGATTACGACAGTTGCTAAGAACGCGTAGCTGCTGAGCACGTTCATAATGGTACGAGGTACTGGTACACGCCGTGATGCGTATTCGCGGAGAGAAAGGCGTATGAGACGATTGGTCCGTGCAGTCTGTTGCAGAATTTACGTTAGTCTCCGCGCGAGCCAATCTTGTCGCAGTTTAGGTCAATATAACTGGGTACTTGACCACTGATAACTATTGATACGGAATGAGGAGCAAAAACAAACTGATGCCGTGCAGATCGAACCCGGAGTTTATATTTAAACTCCATATGAAAGAGGAAGCGCATGGTGATGTGTCATATAGGAGACTTTTGCGAAGGGGAAAACAAAAGAACAAAAGATTTGTTTCTGTCACGTCATTCACGTCAATGATCAGTAGGAGAGGGAGTGGGGGATTTTAAAACCCTCCCCATGGATTCTCTTTGTGTGTGTGTGTGTGTGGGGGGGGGGGGGGTATTGGGTTTATTTGGTTTAACCCCCCTTCTAATGTTCTGCTCTTTCTTTTCTTTCATTTCTTTTCTTTTCTTTTCTTTTCTTTTTTTTTTTTTGCTTGTCAGTTAATTTCGTGGAGACGTGACAGCAAGAAATTGTAAGATTTTTTGTCTTTTTGTTTGTTTGTTTGTTTTTGGCTTGTCAGCCGATTTTGTGAGAAAAGTTCTAAGCAAAAAAAAGTGCAGACTTTTGTTGTTTTTGCGCTGGTCAGCCGTTTCTATGAGAGAAGTGGCAGCAAAGAAATGAAAAAGATTGTTTACACTTGTCATTACCTATCGCCATTGGGTTAACCTCCTTATCTACCCCCACCCATGGCAAAAAGCTAGATCCACCCCTGGTGATTTATCATTGACTGCGGCGTGCAAGAACATAATTATGAGCAATAATTGCACCAACTACCGGGCTCGAGGAAGTTATCCCGTGGGTGACCTAATAATCGCCAACATAGGCCTAACTATAATCATGATGTGCAAAGTGTATGTGTGTACGTGCGTGTGTATGCATGCGTGTGTGTGTGTGTGTGTGTGTGTGTGCGTGTGTGTATGTGTGTGTGTGTATGTGTGTATGTGTATGTGTATGTGTGTGTGTGTATGTTTATGTGTATACATGTGAAAGCGTATACAGTGCTTCATGTAACCATCCGATTCGATTGAATGAAAACTGTATGTACTTTCAATGATTAGCTTGTACGGTACATGTATCGTTGTATTGTGTTATAAAGTCATATATAATTAATGTATTGTAGTATTGTAACGTAAGTGAGGGGACTGCAATCTACAAGTTCGCTTTTTAGCAGCCCCTCAATTTTCATTTCCATGAAGTTCTTTTAAGAACCAGTGTGTATTATTATGTTCCAATATATGTAATCATGTCAAAGTGTATTACCTGTGTTTGATTGGAAATGAAAATAAAAAACATGCATGTGAACATGCATGATCAACCAAAGTACAAAAGTTTTAGACTTCGGTGTTTTTACAAAGCATGCCGTCGCAAAGTTGTGAAAACAAAAATTATTTGAACCACTTCCGAAGTGCTTATATAAACAACTAAAGGAATTTACACTTTGAGTTCTTCTTAAAGGGAAACAAAGTAATTTGGATCCTAATTCTAAAATTACATTAAATTAATTTTGTTAAAATTTACCTGAATAATTATGTGTTTTGTCATTGAACCGTACAATGTTTCAAGTGACACGGTTGTTGCATTCTTGCAGCAAATAAAGTCGCAGTGGGTTATCATAATGCAACATAATGGTGTAACTGAATTAACATCCACGGGCGAAAGTACTTTAATTCCATGATGGTGTATCTACATGAGCGCATTTTGACGACAGTAGCAGAGGACAACCTAGTCAGGTTTCCAGACCCTTTGCCGACTGGACCCAGCGGCGACGAAGTCGCCGCATTTGCCGAAGGACCAAACCACCTTAAACTATACCAGTTTTCGACGTTGATGGCGTCAACATCCTGAATAGCGAAATAGTACGAGCAGAAGGTCTGGAAGCCAGACTAAAGACAACCCGGTAACCTTATCCACATTTATTTGCAGAACAAACGCAAAAAGAAAAAAAAAAGAAAAAAAAAGGTTAAGGCAGAAATAATGGCCAGGTGAAGAATACAAATATCGGCTTTGTCGCCCTCATTATTTTCCAGCGATAATGAAGGATATTTATGAAAGCACGAAAAAGTTGTCGTTCGTTTATTTCTATTTTGTGTGAGTGTGTGTGTGTGTGTGTTATGTGAGGGATTTGTTGTTGTTGTTGTTGTTTTTCTCTCTCTCTCACTTTGCAACAAAAGCATTGACCACGGTGAGTTTCAGTTTCAATTTAATTCACACTTTTTAGCTGCACGTACCCACATTATTTTCTACTTATTGCTGTCCCTATATGGCAATGTTGTTGTTTTCTTTTTCTTTCTCTCTGTTGTTGTTGTTGTTGTGTGTGTGTGTGTGTGTGTGCACGCATATTTGTCCAGGTGCACTTGTGTGAGTGCTGTGTGTGTATGTGTGTGTGAGTGAGTGTGTTCGACTTCTTTTCTGGGGATCTTCCCTGGCCCCACAAGCATCTGTTTTGGTGCTGTTGTTGTTGTTTTTTCTGCAGGTTCACCCGCACATTATCTTTTTTTTTCTAATCCAACATGAATGTCACGTACTCTAGACTGAGTTAAACTCATTCTGTATCATGAAATACTATCGTAAGTCTGTACTTGTTGCTATTCACTGATCTCTCAGGATGTACGTTACAAATGTATTTTGTGTGGAAACTTAATAAATGTAATGAATGAATGAATGTCAGGTTATATTGAAGATAATCGCACAATTCTTGCACCTTGCATGTCAATGGTAACCAAACAAAAGAATATACAGTGCGTATCAAAAAAAGGTCATCCAACTTTAGAGGGCTACTATATTTGTCAACTATGATATGGAGAGAGGAATGTTGGTTGTGAGGAAAGGAGAATTCTTCCTCTTCTCATTGGTGCCTATTGTATTGACAAACGTCATGCATGACTGAACACATTTGATAACGACAAGTTGCACTTTTCCAAGTATGAGTATGAAAATTAAATGCTTCGCTGTCATTGAAAGCTGTCAAATAACAGGCCAGCCTGCACGACCGTAAGCTTGTGTTTAGGGTTTTTCTATTACCTTTTACGATCCATAACCTTCAACATGGCCACCTGCCCTTTCAACACCTAGCTCCGTAGCGACAGACCATGTCTTGAATAGAATAAACAGAGAAAATGGTGTGTTGGCCTTTGTGCATAATGTGTGTGGGAGTGGCCAGGTTATAAGACCATTTTTCTCCCATGTATCATTCCCATGTATAATTCTGATGATAACTGGTCGAAATCGAGACCCAGACCCAAGAAGTCAAGCGGACGATATCTCGGATCTCGCCTTGTCGGATCTCGGATATCGATTCTCGGAGTTCTCTGACCACAATAGGCCGAGATGAAGAGATCTTATATCTCGCCGTTTGGCCTTCTCATACCCGAGAAGTCGAGACGACGAGATCTCGAATCTCGCCTTTTCGGATCTCGGATCTCGGATTCTCGGATCTCGATTCTCGGATTTCTCTGACCACAACAGGTCGAGATGAAGAGATCTCATATCTCGCGTTAGGCCTTCTCATGTATCCGAGAAGTCGAACAGACAAGATGTCGGATCTCGCCTTGTCGGATTCACGGTTTAGATCGGATCTCAATTTTCGGATTTCTCTGACCACAGTAGGTCGAGATGAAGAGATCTCATATCTCACCTTTTGGCCTTCTAAGACCCAAGAGGTCGAGAAGATAAGATAAGATACCCTGACTCACAAAAGGTTGAGAAGTAGATGAATTATCTGGTCTTCTCGGTGGCACTCAAAAGCTTCCGTATAACTGCTTAAAATCACTCCCTGTGAGTTTTATGATAATGACAATGTAGGCCTACATGCCCTCAAAGGGGAACCAAAACTCAAATATAAATG
Organism: Diadema setosum; assembly: GCA_033980235.1. Classification (NCBI taxonomy): domain Eukaryota; kingdom Metazoa; phylum Echinodermata; class Echinoidea; order Diadematoida; family Diadematidae; genus Diadema; species Diadema setosum. The sequence goes on from CM067079.1 coordinate 10,386,012, forward strand.
TGGATTGAGGGTGTGAAGCAGCAATATCAATGGTAGAACACATAAGTGAAAGTTTATGCGAAATTGGACAGTCGATTCAGAAGCTATATATTTTTAGATACTCGTTGCCGTATTCAGTGGATAAGAACACTAATTCTAAAGATCCATAAATAAGTCATATGTCATTCAATATAACAACATAAAAAATAAGAATTCCCCAAAAATTCAATTTTTCATGAAAAGTACACATTCATCGTATTGTTACTGATTGTATGCTAAGGGTAATCTTTTCCCCTGTTTTCTAAAAGAGAAGTCAAGTTCTTAACTATTCAACAGGGGATGGTATAGTATTGGTTGAGGTGACGATTCAGCTTTTAACATTTTGGAGATACTTATAGAAACCACTTAATGAAATGTTAAAGAGCAATTGTAAGAGGACTTAAAATTTTGTTTTGAATTTCCTGAGATATCCCAGAAAAGTAAAACAGAGCGATCCTTGTTATGATATGTGGGTCCCACCTTTTATTTGGATCGCTTTGGTCTAGATTATATCTCGGCTATTTCAAACCACATTTTCATCAAATAAACTTTGAATTCCTCTTAGACCTATGCTATCTTTCATACTTCAAAAGATGTTTCTCATTATCTTTAAAAAAAAAAAAAAATTATCATCAAAAATGTTGGGAACTTAAAGACCCATCTCAACCGAATCTGTACATCTCTTCAATTATTTATATTGCTGTCCAGAATGACGTCCTGAACTGAAGTCTTCTCATCCAACGATGATGACTCTCAAATCGATTGTCCCCCAAACTTTCACTGATGTATTCTAGTAATATTGCTACTTTCACTTAAAGCACATTTCATAATTGGGTTTCGGTTTCCTTTACCCCCTGGCAATGGTTCACAGCCTGTTCACACAGTAGGCCTTGGAATCTTGAACTAGAAAGCGTACGTTTCTCTCTGGCCTTCTATCCACGTGCAATGACTATTATTTATCGGCAAAGCATCCCATTCAACAAGGATGTACGGAATATTATTCACAATTATTGCACCACTACTCTGAAAATTACATGCCAGTTATCACGTCCTTACATTAATCATCTCCTCAATAACCATTTCCATTTTACGTTTCATTTTTTTCTTTTTTCTTTTTTTTTTTCTTTAGGGGGAGGTTTTTTTTTTCATTTTTTTTTTTGAGGGGGTGTTTTTCTTTGTATAAAAATGAAGCTCGGGGTAGCGATTATTGTGGAATGATAATTGCCTGAAGTCTTCAATCAGGCATTTACTCGGGTTCGAGTTTTCATCTAATGGATAGGAGGTCAATAATAATGTCGGGCAGGAATAATCCTTACATGGTGTATAGTCTGGTTTACATAGGAATGGCTTTCTTTTCTTTCTTTCTTTTTTTTTGTTTGGTGTAAGCGGTATAAAGCATTGACGAGGACAGTAATATTTTCAGTATTCACACATATTTTAGTAGTATAGCTAGTAGTAGTAGTATAGTTGTAGTAGCAGCAGTAGTAGTAGTATAATTGGCAGTAGAAGTAGTAGTAGTAGTAGTCGTATAATTGGTAGTAGAAGTATAATAGTAGTAGTTGTTGTAGTATACAGTATAGAGCAGTAGTAGTTGTACAGTAGTAGCAGTAGTAGTTGTAGTAGTAGAAGTAGTATATAAGTATAATGGCAGATAGTATAATTTTTTATTATCATTGTTGTTACGTTTATTATCGGATTCGTAATTTTCATTAGGATATTATTATCATCATTACACTGTAGTGCTCCTGTCCGTATTATATATTTTCTTAAAAACTGTGAATGATATAGAGCCTATAGGGCCTATATCTCGAGACAACAAACCGATACTTTACATAGGATTGGTCCATAACAATGTGGTTTTGTGGATTAAATCATTTACTCATTTGCTCATTTACAAGCACGCCTACTCAGTGTTCTATTTGTTAATCATCGGAATTTGTTCCGTGCATTCCACAACAATTCACGATATCAACTATTGATTTACGCTCATGTGCTTAATTCCATCAGCCTCCAGACATGCGTTGAAATTTACTCATTATCCTGTGCTATTGTTATTCATACCAAACACCCTCATTATCTTGAAACGCACGTGGGCAAGATTATAAATAGCACAATTTTTGGAAAAGGTATTGTTTCTCTTCAAACTAAGCGTGGTTCAATTTTACCTTTATTTTTGTTGTTTGTCCTTTGGTTTAACGAAAACTTATTACAATGTGGTTTTGTGGATTAGATCAAGTGCTCATTTACAAGCACGCCTACTCAGTGTTCTATTTGTTAATCATCGGAATTTGTTCCGTGCATTCCACAACAATTCACGATATCAACTATTGATTTACGCTCATGTGCTTAATTCCATCAGCCTCCAGACATGCGTTGAAATTTACTCATTATCCTGTGCTATTGTTATTCATACCAAACACCCTCATTATCTTGAAACGCACGTGGGCAAGATTATAAATAGCACAATTTTTGGAAAAGGTATTGTTTCTCTTCAAACTAAACGTGGTTCAATACCTTTATTTTTGTTGTTTGTCCTTTGGTTTAACGAAAACTTATAACGAAAAATCTCAGTGTTATTTTACTTGTTGTTTTGTCTTTTATTCTACTATTTTTGTAACCTTTAAAGTCACGATTTGAATATGACAAATATGGAATAGCCTCAATATGGCAACCCCCCCCAAAAAAAACAAACAAAAAACAAACAAACAAACAACAGGAAGGGGGAATATTTGCGGGAAATGCTTAGGGACTGTGGGGTTGAAAGGATGCAAGTATATATATATATATATATATATATATATATATATATATATGTATATATATGATTTTATATAATATATATAAGATTTTAAAAGATGTAGTATCTGAAAATGTAAACACATTTACTTGTAATGGTATCACACAGCATGATTTCTTTCAATACTATACTGTAGGATTACTGTTAAAAACAAAAGAACACCAAACAGAAATTGCATTCAGTGTTTTCATTTGACTTTTGGAGACCCTATATTAAAACGAAATTGGAAGAATATTCACTGCCTATCGTAAATTCAATAAGACCGGTAATTGGAGCACTGAGGTTTATTCAAACTAAAAATAAAACAAACAAAAACAAAAACGCGTTCAGAAGAAATCAGAAGTGATTATGCATAACTCTGAGATTACATTTAAAATAGTCATTTTCTTTTTCTTTCAATATCAGAAATGAACTATGGCCTGGAAACATTGCCTTCCTTTCGTTGTAGTTGTAGTTCGTGTTTGTGTTTTAAGTTTGTCTTTGTGCTACTGGGTTTGTTGCTTTTGATTGTTTTTTATTTGGTTTTATCTGGTGTGTTTTAGAGATTTTTTTTCTTTTTTTTTTTACTCTTTATAACATTTTGCTATTTTATTACTTTTGGTTTTTGTTTGTTTGTTTGTTTGTTTTTGTTGCGTTTCGTTTTGTACTGTTTTGTTCGATGCTTTGCAGGGTATTCAAGCGTTAGATACAAATTCCCAACTATCTATCACGCCGGGCCATCACGTGACCACGGACACTTTCCTTTTCTTCACCCGCGCTCATAAGTCACATTACGTATTCAGGAATGGCCGATATACCGATATACCGATTCCATCTCGCTATATACTGCTGAACTAACTGCACTTGTTGTGGTTGCTGTCTGTGGGGTATTTTGATTTCCGTTCTGATGCTTTTGCTGCGTAACTGCAGTTATGGAGGAGGGTCACCTGCACCTCGCAGTGGCGGATATGATATGATGACGTAGGACCACTAGGTCCGTTTTGCCCCGAGCATTAAAAAAAAAACCAAACACACAAATAAATTATATAAGATTATATAATATTATAAAAACGTTTGTTTCTTTGTTTTTTTTCAAAGGTTTGACTAGATTACAAAAACGACTATTCGACAAGTATGAGCAGCATGAAGACACTTAGTAAACATCACTAACTGACTAAACTGGAAACTTGTAATTTCTGCCAGTCACATATTCAAATTCATGCCTATTTTCTCCGTTCTCTCTAAATCTTTTTGTGTCAAAACAATAATACCATTTAAATCACAAAATGAATGAACATGGGCTGCAATGAATTGAACATTGAGAGTAATATAAGTGAAAAGAACCTACTTCCAACAATGATCAAGCTATAACAGTATAACGTGTACTGTTAATGTGGAGAGAAATGCTTAGTTAAAATTAGTTTTTAAAAAAGGCTCTTCAGCCTGGTAATAGCATCAGGAGTTGTCAGAGAACACGAAAGTGAGTCTACTACTATTCTCTTGCGAATCACTGTGCAATAAGCTGCTTCCATGCATTCACACCCACTCACTCACTGATGCTCGAATTTTTACCGGAATATAGACTCCTTGAGCTTTGAACGACGGAAATTGACGTACGATAGGGCCTATGAAACGATTCGAGATCGGACATGCTTTCAAACTATGATGTCACACAGCTCAAAAAGTGCTGTTATGATAACAGGAAAAAGAACTCACGTCATTACGCTGTCACTTCGTAGTTTTTAAAGGGACATTCCAGATGATTTTTATAATTTCACATCATGTATATACATAAAGGGGATAGTGCCACATACAGACTTGTGGAATTTATTATGCTTCAGCAGTTAAACTGATACTCTGGAAAAAAAAAACCACCAAGATATATTACACTGAACAATGATGATGACATTTGGATATTCGCATATTCAAATTTATAGCAATGTAATTCCATAACAATACCACTTGCTCAACAATTTCACCTGATGTGTAGAACTAATGCGTGCTATCCTCTTTGTCATGTTTGTTCTACTTCCTTGAGTATCAAATTATGCATTGTTATGTGAAGTCGCTTCTTGATTGTTCATTGCGATTTGCTATAGATTTTGAAAATATTCTTATCCTTCATCTCAATCACTGGAAATTCTGAAAATCTCCACCCAGCAAAACTAATTCACAGACGTACAAACCATCCGAAAGTCACCTTTAAGCATTTCTTTTTTCCCGGCACGGAACTATACGTGAAATTTCAAAACAGCGACGAAATTCACTGCCCACACCATGGACCTACAAACCCACGAACGAAAGTGACTTGCGATAATAAACATGCAGTTTGACGCATTTCCTGTAAACCTTGACTTTTCACCTCTAATAGCTCATTCAGAAAATAAGGCTTCATCTCTAGGATCATGGACCTAGCGTAGGTCCACGCTATAGGATACAGGCTGAATGGCCTGCCGTATGTTGAAAGGATCAGAGTGTACGAGCGTTGCCATGAAAGTGGCGGGCTTTTTTTTTTTTTTTTTTTTCAACCTTCTCGGGACCGCTGTAACTCGAAATGTAACTAGCATTGTGCACATGCATAGGGTAACGGATTGTACTAAAATGAATAACTATTATGATTTCTTTTTATTCTTTTACAAAAAAAAATAACAAACTTGCTTGGTATTGAGGTGAAATATCAAGTCCACGACACACAAATCAAAACGTTGTTCACAATGCTATGTCATGCATGGTTAAAAATAAACTCTGTTCTCTCTCCAACAATTTGATCCATAAAATGCATAGCCAAAAGACGAACACACAGCACGGTACATTCGGCGAAGGTTGAAGGGTGAGATTTTTCAAAGTATGCCGGTGATATATTATGCTTGTCGGTCAGTTCTACAATTTCTTCTGTATATTATCCCCTCACTATACTCTAACTTTATAGTGCATTACCTTTATTATCAAGAATTCCATATGATAACGTCAAAAAGACATTGCAAACTTAATTTGCAACACTGTATGTTGGACTTTTGAATCACTATTGATGAATTTTCTTTACAGGGCAGTTATGACGTTATACCGTCAAGATATAACGTTCACGAGATATGGCAGAAAGAAAAAAAAAAGATAAAAAAAAGGAAGACTTTGACAAACACAATAGGTGATACGCTGTGAGCCTTGTCTAATTACTAGAGCTTGCTTAGGATGTAGTTCATTGTAGTTAGAATATCATAATTTGCACATGAGACCAATAAATCGAGAAATGTGTGTATACCTCTGCCTTTTTTTTAACAATTACTCTAGACATTGTTCAGTGATTGTGTTATGTTAATCATGTAAATTGTTGTAAATAGTGTGATTTTGTATATTTTTTAATAAAACATAAATACAAAAAACTAAATGCATGGGGGACAAGGAGTGTATACTAGTCTATAGATAATAACACTCATGGATTTACAAGAATGGTATAGTTCTGGTTTAGATGAGGGATTGAGAATTTAACTTTTTGCGAGATAATGAGAAACCACTTATGAAATATAAAAGCGAGCATGATTTTAAGAGGAATTCAAAGTTTATTTGATGAAAATCAGTTTTGAATTGGCTGAGATATCAAACAACAAAGTAAAACAAAGTGATCCTATAAAAAAGGTGGGTCCAGCCTTTTATCATGACCTCTTTGTGTTTGGATATCTTAGCCATTTCAAAACCAATACCCATCAAATAAACTTTGGTGGTTAAATCGTCTTATATTGTATTCTCTTATAGTTTATTTCATAAGAGGTTTCTCATTATCTCACAAAAAGGTTGGAAACTGTGTATGAAGCCCCATCTCAGCTACAACTTTACCATCCCTTTAATATGCTCGTTTCGAGCAAGTCTTTACAATGTATTTCCTGCCCCAAAAAGGTAAAATATTGCTAGGGATTCGTTTGCCCTCTGAATTGAAAAGTAGCACAATTTGACTTTTGAACATTTAGCAACGATCAATTATTATCTTTTATATTATGGAGCGATAATTTATGTATAAGTCATAACTCGCAGCTAAATTGTTCCCTTTTCTGTTGTTTCAGAAAACGAATCGTTGGTTTTACTATTGATGAGCTGACATGCGCTGTCTTTTAGTTTCTAAGAGCAGCTGATTTCTTAGAACAACAGAAGATAGCTTTGATATCTAAACCTATGTAGTACATGGAAAAAAATTTATGTCAGGAAGTTCAAACCTCAACATTTTCCGAGAACTAAACCTTCGTTTGCGTTTGAACAGGTTCTGATTTCAAAAATTCTGAGAAACCATTCGCTACTTTATGCTCAAACTATTCCTGCAACAGAAACTCATTTTACTGAATTTTTAGGTCAGCGCAACTCTGATTCCATATTTTTGACACCAACTAATAGATTTGAAATTATTGATATAGTTTCCTGTTTTGAGAACAAACGAAGTTCTGGTTATGATGAGATAGATAATTTCATACTTAAGGGTGTTATTTCCTCGATTGCTGATCCACTTGTTCATATATTTAATTTGTCAATCCTAAACGGTGTGTTTCCGGATAAAATGAAATTGGCTAAAGTAATACCAATATTTAAGAAAGGTGATAAACTTGAAGTCAGTAATTATCGCCCAATTTCATTATTGTCTTCACTTTCTAAGGTTTTAGAAAAACTTATTTATAAGAGAATGAGCAATTTTTTGAAGGTACATAAAGTTTTTACGAACTATCAGTTTGGTTTTCGTGAGAAACATAGTACTTCGCATGCTCTTTTATATTTCGTTGATAGAGTAGTTCATGCCATCGATAATCACTCTCATTTAGTTAGTATTTTCTTGGACTTCTCCAAGGCCTTCGACACCATCAATCATGACATTTTACTTTATAAATTATCGCATTATGGAGTACGTGGGAAGGCCTTGGAGTGGTTCAAGAGTTATTTGTTCGATAGAAAACAATTTGTTACAATTAAAAACAATGATTCAGTTATCAGAGAAGTCAAATGTGGCGTCCCACAGGGAAGTCTTTTAGGGCCGTTATTGTTCATTATTTATATCAATGATTTTTGTCGTGTATCTGATGATCTCTCTTTTATTCATTTTGCAGATGATACTAACGTATTTTTTGCCCATAATGATATTGATTTTCTTGTTCACAAAATTAACATTGAATTGAATAAAGTGACAAATTGGGTCAGAGCTAATAAGTTATCACCTAATGCTAAAAAAACGAAATATATGATTTTCAGCAATACTGTTGATAGTTTAAACACTAATATAGTTTTAGATGATTCTCACCTACAAAGAGTATCAAATATTAAATTCTTGGGGGTCATTGTAGATGATAAACTTTCCTGGAAATCACATGTTGATAATATTTGTAATATAATATCGCGTAATACAGGTGTTATTAATAGATTGAAATTTCATATTCCTCAAAAAACATTACTTATGTTATATTCGTCGTTAATATTGCCTCATTTGAATTATGGAGTTTTAGTATGGGGCAACACGCATCAGAATTTACTTGAAAGAGTGTCCCTCTTGCAAAAGAAAGCCCTCCGCATTATCTGCCATTCCCCTGTACGTTCTCATACAAACACGTTGTTTACCTCTAATAAGCTCTTAAAAATTAAAGATTTATTTTTGTATAACTTAGGCCAATTTATGTATAAGTATTGTAACAATTTGCTTCCGTTTATTTTTAATTCCATGTTTCTAAAAAACCAATCATTTCATGAATATCCCACTAGGCGTTCCAATGAATTTCACTTACCCCTCTTACGCACGATTCTTGCTAAAAATACACTTATTTATATCGGCCCAAATTATTGGAATTCTCTGAATCATGATATAAAAAACGCCCCATCCATACATTCTTTCAAGAGGAGACTGAAGTCCTTTCTATTGCAGTCGTATGACTTTCCAGGACTCAACTAGCCATTTGGCCTCCTTTCTCACATACAGACTTACTTTTTCCTCTTTGAACAATAAATTCTAATCTATTGGATGTCTGCTGCTATCTACGCTTTCGCCAAAAGAGTCAAAGACATGAATGTCTGTCTTATTCCTGTTCTCACGTCCCTTCATTTCCTTGCTTTTCTCCTTTCAGACGCTACAATCACTTTTTTCCCCTCCGCAACCATTTTCTGTTTCCCTTGATACACTTCTGTCGAAGATCGCTGTCTCTGTTGTGCATTTTCGTTTGCTATTTTGTCTTCTATTTGTTCATCGTTTTCATTCCGTTTTGTCCCGTACAGCCCTTTCTTCAGTATAGTTGTTTTGCTGTCTAGTCTTGTTTCATGTTTTTTCGCGTCTGTTAGTCTTGTCCATCCCGTTTTGTCCCGTACAGCCTTTTCTCCAGCAGTTGTTTTGTTGTCTAGTCTTGTCCTATGTTGTTTCACGTCTGTAATAGTAAGTGTATTTATCTGTGATTCTAGCTCTCAGTGGGCTTCCAGACTTCTTCCTCTTTTTTTTTTCCCTCTCCTATAGTATTTATAATGCTTTAATTAATTTTTCCATTGATGTTATTATTCCAGAGGGGCCCACATTCTACAAGCTCTGTCTTTTTAGTGGGTCTCTCCATTTTTCGCACTTTTAGCAAAGTTATACATGTACTATATTTCAATCACTTCTGTTTTTTTTTTTTACTACAATGTATAATTACTATGTGGTCCTCCTCAATTGTTTTATATTCTTTTCGATACATAATGTTCTGTTTACCTTATTCTCTGTTGTCAAAAGAAGTGTAACTTATATGTTTTGTCGAAAAATGAAATAAACTTTGAATTGAATTGAAAAAAAAACTTATAGTTTCGCATGCTTTCATAAAAGAGATATTTTGTTAAGACTATCAAAAGTTATCTTTCTTTCTTTTAATCAACACGGTGTGCGAGTGTTCACTTTGACATCGGTGCTGAACAAGCCGCGGCAAGTCCAGCATCAGCTGCGGAGTCGCATGACCACTGTGAACACGGTGGTTTTTTATACTTCCTTAAGAGTTTCTTGTTAAAACTATGGGCAGAGGTGACTGTTTTAAAAGAACTAGGCCTATTTACTGAGGAACGCAGCCCCGAAGTGAATGGTTCTTTTGGAGGCACCGCGAGGCCTATAGTTTTAACCAGAAACTCGAAATTTGGCAAAGTACTGTATATTTGTTTTATATTTAGGATCGAAATTTAAAGAAAAGAAAGGGAAAATGTGGAAAATATGCAGGGCGAGACGTCGTGTGGTGGATGCGATGTTGTGAAGGGACCTTAAACACTGACCCTAAGGCAGCGTACGATGTCAGAACTGCTTTGTGATGTTACAATTGTTTTGGTCGAAAAGGTTACATTTCACAAAGTGACGGTACGAAGCAGTGCGCACAGTCAAAATGGCTTTGTGGCGTCACAATTGTTTTGATAGAAATAATTGTTACAATTTTCACGGAGTGACGATACGACATAGTGCGCAATGTCAGAGTTGCTTTGTGATGTCACAATTATTTTGTTGATAATGATTACATTTCATAGTACTAGTAACTGCACAAAGTTGCACATAATTTCAGAATTGCTTTGTGACATCATTTTGCAAAGTATATTCTATTTGCAAAATGTCGTCATACAATAATTGACGTCATTTTGACGTTATAGGACTTCATGGAGTGTCAAACATGCCAACATTCTGACATAGCTGAAAATACCAATAATCACGTGAAGCTCTTTCAACCAATCACAAGAGGATGAATTTTTTGATCAAAACTATAATAGATTATAACATAGTATAATATTCTAAATTTTAGTTCTGAGATCATTTTTCAGCGAACTCGTATTTCGAGCATGCGCAGTCTCAGATCCTTGAGACAAGTTGGTTGTAAAGGGATGTTCATCCACCCACAAGCGTAAGGGTTCGACTCATTAGGCATCCTGGTTATCAGGATTGATGTGTTTTGTGTATTTAAGTGTGCTTTAATGAAATGAAACTGAAACCGAAGGTTTGGTTTTACGGAAGTATCGAGATTTATTATCTAAACTGGCGGGAAGGCTGGGGAAGACAGTCTGTACGTTAGACAGCATTTATTATAACCGAGCTCTTTCTCTTTCTTATGGTAATAACATGGTAATTCGCCATTCGTTCTTTCCAAGAAGTGTAAGGAACTGGAATTCCCTGTCGTCAGAAATTGTTTCAGCGCCGTCTGTGGGATCATTTCTAAACCGTCTAACGGTTGATCACAGTGACTAGTTATTTTCGGCAAATTTTCTATGTGCTTGTAAATATCTGTAAATAAATTGTATTATAATGTAAATAGCACCAGTCTGCAAGAATCTTCAATCTATTGAAGGAGGCAGACTTAATCAGAAGAAGAAGAAAAAGAAGAAGAAGAAGAATTATGATACTAATCCAGGGCTGATCTAAGCCTTTAGTCAGAATGTCGAGAACGGATGACTTCAATTGGGACAGCGTGGCAACCTTTTTGGAAGATGCGTTTGAGGATTAAATGTCAATGCGATATATATACATGTAGCAAAAGCCACAAATCTAGAAGTGAGTGAACATGGATTTTGAAAAAAAAAATAAAAAAAAAATCATGAGGCAGGAAAACTCCCGCTTTATATATATATCCCGAGAAATTTGATTGACATCACACATCCAGAGAAAAAAAAAAAATCGTAGCCCTTGCCAACAAAGGATAAAAACTCTTATATTCCACATACTAAGAATGTTGCAATAGGATTGGTCCAGAGCTGATCACGTGATGAAGCGTAGTTTTACCCATCACATCACCTGAAAAGAAAAGTTCGTTAAACTCTATGTTGATAGTCCCTTTTGTTTCGCTGATCTCCACACATTCCACACAGTCCTAACGCAAGATGAGTACGCGCGAAATAAAAGTGCGTTGCACTGTGTGTCATGTGACCTAGGTCACTTTAGCTTGATACAAAGAGATTTTTCTCCTCCCCACCACTAGAGGGCGGACTCTACAATGGAGTCAGTGATTTCATGGGGGCCCGCCAGCGTTTATTTTTTAAGACGGCACAGATTGGGGCATGGCGCGTGTTAAACCTATGGGAAAAACGTTGGGTTAGGGTTTTTGGTTATGGTTATGGTTAGGGTTAGGGTTAGGGTTAGGGTTGGGGTTAGGGTTAGGGTTAGGGTTAGGGTTTGATGGTTAGGGTTAGGATTAGGATTAGGGTTAGGTTTAGGGATAGGGTCCCCGATAGATTTTTAGTTTCCCCAATCTGTGCCGTCTAAAAAAAAACACGCCGTCCGCCATAGCTCACTTAACAATGACGGACTTTGCGTACTATGTATACATTTCTACAAGGCGTATTACGCGAACTTCTGAACTGTATCTGAATGATTTCGAATCTTTTTTTACAAGAGAGATACAATGGTCTGAGCTCTCTATCTACATCAATTCACAATTGCTTTTTTGAGAATGAAATGGATGTTTATATAAATCTATTCACTCTTTTGTACGCTGACGATACTATTGTATATACTTGCTGAAAGTGCGAATGATTTACAAGATGCTCTTAACGCTCTTTCTGATTATTGCCAATTGTGGCATCTTACTGTTAATACCACAAAGACGAAGGTTGTTATTTTTTTCTAGAGGAAAAGTTAGAAATATTCCAAAGTTTTATTTTTGCCAATGAACTTTTAAGTGTAATTGATGAGTATGTATATTTAGGAACAATTTTCAACTATAATAATAGCTTTTAAAAAGCTATAAATAAACAAGTAACTCAAGCACAAAGAGCTATGTACTCCATGAAGAGCAAAATTGCATCCCTTTGTCTACCTGTTGATATTCAACTTGAGTTATTTAATCAATTGATATTACCAATTCTGTTATATGGATGTGAGGTTTGGGGTTTTGAAAATGTAATTCAAATTGAAACGTTTTATTTGAAGTTCTGTAAAGAATTGCTTGGTCTGAACAAGAGAACTCCCAATTGCATGACTTACGGTGAACTTGGGCACTGCAAATTAGAAAAAATTGTCACTAGTCGAATGCTTATGTTCTGGTATCGTCTCGTAAATGGGAAATCAGCTAAATTATCAAGCGTCATTTATAGCTTTGAATTTTTCTCCTTTTTGAAGGGGAAAAATCAGATGGGTTGGATTTTTAAAGTAAAGAATACTCTTGATAGCTTAGGCCTTTCTGACGTGTGGAAGAGTCAAGCAAGTAATCTATCTTTATCTTCATTCAAAAGAATAATAGATACAAAAATTAAAGATATGAGTCAACAGGAGTGGCACAGTGATGTTGAGTTAAACAATCAATGCACTGTTTATAGAATTTTTAAGCAGCAATTATGCTTTGAAAAGTATCTGATTCGTCTTAATGAAAATGATAGGAAATCTTTAACACGATTTCGTTGCCTTAATCATAAGCTTTCAATAGTGTCTGGGCGTTACAAAGACATTCCAAGAATTGAACGTTTGTGTACCTATTGTTCTAAAAATGATATTGGTGATGAATTTCATTATTTGTTTCTATGCCCCTTCTTTATGACAGAACGTAAAAGATTTCTCGAAAAGTATTATAGGAAGTATCCTAACACATTTAAATATGATCAATTGTTTAATTCCACTAAGAAAAAGACTTCGACAAACATTTCGAGGTTTTGTAAGGTAATAATGTCCTTTTTTAGTTAGTTACTGCACTTTATTATTTCGTTGGATTTAGTTTATTTTATATACCCTTTGCGTGATTATTTGCATCAGGCAGTGCCTGCATTGTGCGTAATTCATGTGATAGTTTTACATTTCATTTTGTATAGTATATTATTTATAACATACTTTTATGCAAATTTTATTTGAAAAGTATGTTGATATCTTGTATATATTTGTATTATATTTGTATATATGTTCATTCTTGTTTGAAATTTTCTATTTTGTGTATTTTCAATTGACATTGTACTCCCATACCCCATGAGGGTCGTTGAGTAATAAATCAAACTTCAAACTTCAAACTTCAAACGCGAGTACGCACTTGATTTTGGCTGCTCCTCGGTTGCTCGTTTGCTAGCGTGTTAGCACGAGGGGTGAGCCTAACGTTGTACCGCCTCGTTGTCATCCAATGCTCCCCTTGCGCTCACAAAACAATAGTACAGGGAGTATGAAGACTCCGCACTCTAGCAGTCATTGGGGAAAATCTCTTTGGCTTGATAGTACACAGTGCAACGCACTTTCACTTCGGTGCCACGCGGTGCGCGCAGCAAATTCATTGTTTTGTCATCTACGCGCACATGTAGCCTAAGGATACTTAAAGACAGCTAAAACGGTTTCAGATGTGGAATAAAATGGGAATTTCTAGGACCCTAGATGTGGAATATAAAGTAAATAATCAACTTTTAGTTTCAGGCAATGAGACAAACTACCACTTCCTCGGCGATCTGAATGTGCACGCTATCTTTCCGCAGCTGCGCCTCGGAAAGATAGCTACATCCAGATCGCCTCGGAAGTGATAGTTTGTCCCATCACCTTCACCAACGTTGATTATTTGCTTACTATAACTTAATTTTCTGCCTCTACGAAGTACAGGGAATATTATCACTGGTAGTTAAAACCCGGGAGTGTATAAATTATGCATGCACTGTGCGTACAATATAAAGTGCTTTGAGCTTCATACACTAAAGGTAACCATGGAATTTATTATGTTCATATGACAAAAAATGCAAATGTCATTGTTCCTACAATAATTTAGAACGAATTCTCCCCTGTGCACAACCCTCTGCAAGTGGTGTGACTTTGTGGGGTGAGCTTAAGGAGATGTTGACTGTTAAACCGTGACAACAAATTATAGAGTAAGGTTATGATTATTGTTTATTTAACCTTTACAACCAAATCATCTCAATGCATGGAGGAATGAGTCATTCCAACACGGTTATAAGAAGGTACTTTTGGCAGTCATTTGTTTTTGACACCAGAATCACATGATTTTCCATTCACAGATTTTACAATGCTTACGAAGGAATAATCCCCATGGCAACCATTTTGCATTTTAACATGGCAGTATATCTATGATAAGCAGTGGGTCTTCGCAGTTCATTGAAAGTGATTGACTTAAAAACACGAGTGCTCCAACATGCTTGATTTTGCAGATTAAAGACTTTACACTATGGGTTGAAATACCATAAATCTTTGGTGACCATCTCATCTTGAATTTCAAGAATGCCGGCGGCCAATATAAGAATAATCTATTATTACAGAATGTATGCGTGTGTGTGTGTGTGTGTGTGTGTGTGTGTGTGTGTGTGTGTGTGTGTGTGAGTGTGTGTGTGTGTGTGTGTGTGTGTGCTTCCAGCTGTCTGCCCAAATCAAGTCCAATGTGACAGTAAAAGCATGACACTAGACCCCAGTTTCTTCAAAAAATATACACCACTACAGGAATGATTGGCTTTATCCCCAAAACACACGGATCTTTATTCAAAAGGAAATCTTTTCCATGCTCAAATTGGTTACAATAAAGAGAGTAAGACCATACAAAAGTGCACTCGTTTCATGAAGATTGGACAGAAAAATCATGGAATTTATAAGGTTTCATTATGTGCTCTCTATATAGTATTGAGAGAGAAAAAAAAAACAGTATCAGACCAAAATATTGTCAAACTGCATTTCAAATCTGTCTGGATGTCAAAGAATGAGAAACAATCTTATCATTAATGTACAGTGGATGAAACAGATTAATCATCATACCTTGTTAAAACTAGAGATTTTAATTTGCTTCAAATCCATGTCAATTATAACGTGGATATTCAAACTACGGAACATGTTGGCATAGCAATCCTCTCCGCTTTTCTCTCACATGAAGAGAAGATTTATTTTATGTGAGATGTGGCGTGCTGGCTGCTTCCCATTCTTCATTACCTTCAACCTCATGGGTGGAGGGCACTAAAATCACACCTGAATGCCCATCGTAAGTGATACCACTTCACATTAAACTTAGCAACCAGTCTGTACCACCGTTCCACATTATTTTCTTCACACGCCGACCTTCTTGATCAGTACCTTTTACTTAGCGAAACTTCAAAATGTCATAACTTCCTTATTTTTCATCCGATTTCGACCAAACCTACACCGTTGAACTCTTAATATTTTACTCTTTCTTATCACACTAACTTATATTTGGACTGGATTTTCCCTTTAAGACTTTATGTGCCCACATAAATTACACCAATTATACAGTTGTAAGGTTTACAGTATACATTGATTTTGGTTTTACCTGCAGGGTCCCGTTGCATAAAACTTTTTTAGCAACCTTCAAAAATTCAGGTTGGGATTTGCCCAACCTGAATTTTTTTTAAGGTTGCTAACCTAAGAATGTAAAATCCGTTGCATAAAAACTCTGGTCGGGAGCTTCCAACCGGAATTTTGTGATTTCAACCGGAAAAAAATCCGGTTGGAGTTTTATGCAACGGGCCCCTGGCAGAGAACCCATTGGCATCAATACATAATACAATACATCAATAAATGAAAATTCGCCATTTTGTTGAATTATTTGTTTTTTCAGCGCTGTACCCTGGGTTACCAAAAATGTGTAAAAATGATTCTTGGTATTATTATACACAAACAGTACCCCGGTGTACGGCGCGAACAAATTATATATATATATATATATATATATATATATATATGAGCATATGAATATAAGAACGACCCAAGTCCATGGAAGACCATTTCAAGTAAACTAAAAAAAACTTCATATCTTTTTTGTTTGTCCAATAATATTCTATTTAACTGTGATGGGAAGGCAACATTGTAAATACAAATTAGAACATATATCATTATGACAATTAACATTAACATTAATTGTGGAGACGCCATTTTGTGTCATGGACTTGGGTCGTTCTTTGATTCATATACATGAAATTCTGCTATAGAGATGAGAGAAGGACGAGAGAGGGCGCTATAATATGAATGTCAGAATGACCCAAGTCCTTCATTCTTACATTTATTTAAGATTTAACTCATTTATTTCAGGCACTTCCGGGGGTAATTAGGATTTATCATTTATACACAAGATGAGTCCATGCATAAGCTACAATTTCCCATGTCAAACTGAATTTGGCCAAAAATTGGACTTGGGTCGTTCTTATATTCATATACTCATATATATATATATATATCCCTAGTTGGCACCTTAGGGAGACATATTGGGGGGAAGTGTCTTCATTAGGGAGACAATTGGTCATTAAGGAGACAATTTTCGTGTCTCCATTGCGTAAACTGCCATTGAACATGTATTAATAAATTTGCATATAAAACAAATGGAAATGTCTTCCAAATGACCCATCTAGGAGTATATATATATATATATATATATATATATATATATATATATAATGAAAGAAATTAGACTTGAGGCAGACGTTGCTTTCGATCTTGTTTTCCTTTTCAATCATTACTACCCGAAAATGTATTTGCCTGCGTTACGCAGTATAGCTGGCAAATATTGTTTAGGGTGGGATTTCACGGAGCACGCGAACGATTTGCGAATGACGCGAATGGCAAAATCCAGCATTCGCATTTTAGTCTGCAAAAGATCGCCAAACAAACGTGAGGGTTCGGAAGCGTCGTCAATTGTTCGCGAATGTCGTTTTTACTTCGGTGAGAATTTCAAAAAAGTTTGAAATTTTTTGCGAACCTTTTCCGCACACTTAGTCGGGATTTGCTCGTGAATTGTTCTCGAAAGTGTCTTTAAAGGTTCGTCATATGCGCAAGACCTTCGCAAGACACACGCAATGTTCGCAAAATGTTCGTGAAACCCCAAACAGACTCCGAAACTTTGGAGAATGTCTCGCGTATGTTACGCGAAATCTGCGAAGTTTTTCCGATCATTTTACGACGTAATCGCAAACTGTTCGCGTACCTTTTGAGACATTCTCGCGAACGTTTAGCGCACGTTTGGGGGATGTATGCCCTGTACGTTTTCTACAAATAAAAATCGTAGCATACATCTAAACATCAAACAATTATTAACAACTATAGTAACAAAAGAAATCAAAGACTAGCAAAGAGAAAGAATATTTGATATAAAAAAATGCAGAATACACTTCAAATCAATCTTGAGTATGTAAATTTCATTTGAACTATAGAGATTATGGGTTGGAGGAACTGCAAAAAAAAAAAATCAAATGCTTTACTAGTGGAGATACGTCCTAGGGGGAAAAATGTAGGCAAACACACGATAGAGAAATGAGAGAAAAAGAAAGGAGAAATACAGGAAAGAAAAAAAATCAACTCAAGAAAGCTGTTTTGAGTTGATTTTTTTTTTCTTGCTTCCACCTCTCCTTGCTACCTTTTCTCCCATGATTGTTGAAAATGTTTCGTTGTTCGCATTTCCGTCGCGTGTTCTTCGTGTACGTAACATGCTGTACTTTAGCAATGATACACACGACAATCGCACATACGTCGTGGGAACTTCGCACAAACTGCGCAAGAATAGTTTTCGGCTTCATTGTCGGAACACATTCGGAGAAAAACTTTTCCGAATGTTGGATTTTGTCATTCGCGTCCTTCGCAAATCGTTCGCGTGCTCCGTGAAATCCCACCCTTAGACGGCATAAGTGCGAACACTTAATTGTTTTCAGTAACGCATGACGGAATGCATTGTATCCGTCATGCGAGTGGAGGGAAATTTGAATATGAAAGGTGATAGATGCCTGTGTAGGGAGCGGTGAGGAAGAAGAGGCATTCTAGCCTTGCACTCCATTGCTAGCACGTTCGAATTTTGGGCCTCTCACAATTTACCTTTGTTTTACGCGGTTTATCAATATGGATGCAGCCAGGATAGCCGACATGATTGACTCTAAAGTCAGTCAGAGCCAAAACCGTCTTTTATCAGACCTCGATAATTTAATTTCAAACAGACTGAGCAATTTTCAGCAATCTTTGAACGAATCTCAGAAAGCTCTCAGTGACGCACAAGTAGCCAAAATTGAAGAAATGCATACGGACAACTACAAATTTCAACGCAAGGGCAACGAGGAGCAGTACAAAGTCAACATTAAAGTCCAGAGGAAGTTGAGGGAAACAGAACAGATTCTGAAAGAAGAAAACGATATTACAACATCCGTCGCCGACGCGAAAGCAAAAATCGCGGAAGGTATTGACATTATACATTTATAGACAAACGGCAAAAGTTAATCAAAATGGCCGACAGTTCACCCTTGGGGTGGAAGATGGTAGCAGAGTACGAGAAGAACTCTTTAGCCGACAATTCCGACGATGAAAAGCGGATGTTCAAAGCAGATGCCAGAGGCTAGAGCCGAGAGGAAAGCGAAAAAAGTAAAAAAGCAGTGGGAACCAAGGCGATTCCAACCATACGCCATACCGATCATCATGGAGGCCGATTCAGACTGGCGCCAAAGACCAAGAAAATCACGCTTCAACCAGCCGCGGAGGAGTAGACGAACGCAAGAGGCCGGGGCTTTGTTTCGCCTGCGGTAAACCCGGTCACTGGAAGGCTGACTGTCTAGCAAGAGGCAATAGATCCGACCAGATAAGTGGATCAGAATTTATTCACGTAGATAAAGAGAATGACACAGAGTCTAAGTTAGATTCGATAGAAAGGGATCAATTTGATAGTACAAGTGACTTGAAGGCACTGCCCAAAAATAGTGGCAATAAGATTAATGTGTCCCCTGTTGGGAGATTGAAACAAAATGTGAATAAGTGGGCCGATTTCGGGGCCAGTAGGGAAATCTTGGATATTATTGAGAATGGCTACAAATTGCCTTTGCACACATTGCCTGATAGTAAAGAGCTTCGTAATAATAGATCAGCTTTAAATCATGGCATGTTTGTGGAAGAGGAGATTGGAAGGTTATTGGAGAAGGGTTGTGTGACAGAAGTTAAATCAAGGCCCACTGTTGTGAATCCTTTGACAGTTTCGGAGAATAAGGACAAATGTAGGCTCGTTTTGGACTGTAGACACATTAATCCACATTTGTTCAAGCAAAAGTTTAAATATGAAGATACATCAGTGGCGAAGGATGTGTTCGAAGAAGGGGATCATTGTGTTCACATTTGATCTTAAATCTGCATACCATCATGTAGAGATTTTTGAACCACACAGACAGTATTTAGGATTTTCGTGGTGTTCTGAAGGTCAAACAAGGTATTTCGTGTTTAATGTGTTACCATTTGGAATTTCCACGGCGGGTTATGTTTTTACAAAAATAACACGGGTTCCAGTCACCTACTGGAGAGCACAAGGGAAAAAGATTGTCATGTTTCTAGACGACGGGATTGAAGGATGCAGCGATAAGACAGGAGCGATAAAGATGAGCGGGTCAATTAAATCAGAATCGAACGAATTGGGTTTCCTTTTAGCGGATGAAAAGTGCGAGTGGGAACCTAGCAGTAACGCAACCTGGCTAGGATTGGATTGGAATTTTACATTGGGAGTAGTTCATGTAACGGACCGCAGGATACAAAAATTGAAAAAGTCAGTCGAAAGTATTTTGACCAAAGTGAACAGAGGTAACAGGCTTGTTTTGGTACGCGAACTAGCAAGTGTTGCTGGGCAAATCATTTCCACTCAACCCGCAGTCGGGTTAGTAGTTCAGTTGAAAACGAGAGAAATATTCAAGTGCATTAATAGTGTTAGTTTCTGACGAGGCGGTATCAGAGTTTATGTTTTGGTATAAGAACATAGAACGGGTGAATGGCATCCCTATGACATTCGTGAAACCATGTAACGCTACTTTGTTTGCAGACGCGTCGGCCACTGGGTACGGCGCCTACGTATGTGAAGATTCCAATCTGGAATTGGTTGGTTTCTGGAAAGAACAAGGAAAAGAGTATAGCTCTTCGTGGAGAGAAATTGAAGCTCTGAGCAGAGCACTAAAATCGTTTGGTTCGTGCCTGGAAGGGCAGAGTGTCCGTTGGTTTACGGATAATAGAAATGTCACGAGAATTGTCCAGAAAGGAAGTAGAAGCCGGCAATTACAGAGCATTGCCCTTGAAATTCATGAAACTTGTGAAAAAGTTTGGTTTAACCATAATTCCGGTTTGGATTCCTAGAGAGCAAAATACACAAGCTGATAACCTCAGTAAAATTGTAGACAGCGATGATTGGTACATAAGTCCAAATGTATTTGGTTATCTGGATCGCAGATGGGGGCCACACACAGTAGACAGATTTGCATGCGATTATAACTCACAGTGTAGAAGGTTTAATTCCAGATGGGGATGTCCAAATTCAGAAGGGGTAGACGCATTTAAACAGGCCTGGAGTGACGATATTAATTGGTGGGTGCCACCACCGCGACTGGCAGCCAGGGTTATTGATAAGGCAGTACAAGATTGTGCCAATGGTACCCTAGTTGTGCCGCAGTGGAAATCTGCTCCATTTTGGCCAAAAATTTTCAAAGGAGGCAAATTTGCACCTTTCATTGAGAATTCATTTATATTTTCCTCAAAGGAAGTAAAGAAAGGAAAGGGTAACAATGGCATCTTTGGTTCTTCGAGAACAACAGATTCACTTTAATCGCATTGAAATTACGTTTTTGATCTTGTTTATCGCATCGCGACAGGTCTAGGACTATCAGCTGCGATCACAGATGAGATCAAGGCTTCCGGAACGCAGACAAGGAATCTTCTAAATTTAGCCGGCAGCATGGCATCTCATTTAGTGCAGTCCAGGAGCGATGGCACCTCAAACAAGTATTACTCATCTTTTCGTATATGGGAAGCGTTTATCACCGCAGAGGGCGGTAGAGCAATTCCGGCAGAGCCCATACACGTTGCACTGTACTTAGACGAGTCTGATCGACGAGGGAAAGTCACCTAGCGTCGTTCAAAGCGCCATGTATGCCATAATGGGCCCACAGTATGAGGGGTCTAGAGGATCCTACGACCAATAATTTTGTGTTAAATTTGATCGAAGCAGCAAAAAGGAAGAATTACAAAAGAGTATCCAAGAAGGATATTTTGTCAAATGAGCAACTTGTGCGCCTTTGTGACAATCACAGTGACACCCATGACATTCTGGTTCTTCGCGATTTAGCGTTCATCGTTCTTTGTTTTAGTGGATTTTTTAGGTTCGACGAAGCTCGTTCCTTGAAGTGTAACGATATTACTTTTCATGATAATTACATGTCTGTGTACGTTTCGAAAAGTAAGACTGATCAATTCAGGAAGGGAGATGAAGTAGTCATCAGCAAAGGTCTGACAAATGCATGCCCCATGAGAATTTTGAAACGTTATATGGAGTGTGCAAAAATAGACCCAAAGTCGGGTCATTTTCTGTTCAAGCCTGCATACGCCAATAAAGGCAAAGTGTTTTTGATACATAAAAACAAGTCCATGAGTTACACAAGAACACGCGAGACGGTTGTAGCTCGCCTGAAAGAGGTCGGCGAAGGCTTGAATTTAGGTCTTCACTCATTAAGAGCCAGTGGAGCCACGGCTGCTGCCAGGGCCAAAGTAAAGGACAGAATATGGAAAAGACACGGTAGATGGAAAGGAGACAGGGCCAAAGATGGCTATATAGAGGATAGTCTGGTAGAAAGACTATCAGTCACTCAGGCGTTACATTTGTAAATAAATGGTAGTTGTATGAGGCAGAGCATAGGTCATTATGTAATTGAGACATAAATATACAGTTATGCAGGAGATTTAAATTTCTCACCTTGTTCAGAAAATACAAGTGAAATATTTATATTCCGGCTTATATGAAAACTGGGGGCATTAATGTTGTTTACTCTCATACGATTTTTGTCGTCCTTGATATGTTTTGATACGTGTTGTTTGAAGGTTTGCATGGTGAAGTTAATTAGGAAGAAAGATTTGCGGTGACACCATGTGTATGTAGTCCTTAACCGGATCGTAGTTTGGAAGAAGAGCTTAGAAAGAGGAGAAACGAAGAGGGAAGCGACATATGGGGGTTGTGAGGAGGGCAAAAAGTGAAGAGTGGGAGACAGTAATGGGCTGGAAGTTGAAGTTGCACTAGTGGAGACAGTAGAGAAAGGAACACAGAGAGTGGTAAGGAAGAATAGTGTGAGAATCATGACGGAATGCATTGTATCCGTCATGCGAGTGGAGGGAAATTTGAATATGAAAGGTGATAGATGCCTGTGTAGGGAGCGGTGAGGAAGAAGAGGCATTCTAGCCTTGCACTCCATTGCTAGCACGTTCGAATTTATAAAGTTATTAGAAACAAACCAAATTGATGTTTATGCTTACGACTTTGGTCGCAGCCATAGCCATAGGGTTTTTCCAGAGTTTTGCGCTTATTAAGTTTTATCTCTGGTTTTTTCACCCCGGGCTATTTCGTTAATTAGCCCTGTTATACCTTGTTATATCGATTTCCGAAGAAATCGGGATCCGTGTCAGAAGATCGATATGCATATCGATATGAAATATGTAAAGACATATATATATGCAATTATTTTTATTATGTTGATCTCGATAATTAGAGATTTCTCTTAATAAAGGCCAGCTCTTCGTGCTAGTAGCTCGGCAGGCTATATCCCAAAATATTGGATTGAGTATATTTTGTGGTGTCATTATGTGACCTAGTAAGGTGAAGGCTGTTAAAATGAGTGGATGATGGATGGGCAGTGTTTTGAACGATAGAGTGATGAACTGAGGCACTGCGCACTATTATGTCACAATTCACTGTACATCCAGTTGTTTCAAATGAAAAGTGGAGCTATATGTACAAGCAGGGAGGTGGGAAGAGAGAAGTATGCTTTCAACTATGGAGAGAGACACACACACACATTGACTTCACTACAGATTACAGACAATAATAATAATAATAATAATAATAATAATAATAATAATAATAATAATAATAATAATAATAATAACAATAACAGTAACAATAATAATGTAGCACCCGCGCTGAGGGGCGGCTGGATGGGCGATACTCAATCAAACTTGACAAAAGAAGAAGGGAGGAGACACATCTTAGTGGGTTGTATGGGCACAAGCAGCAATCAAAAAGTGATCATTTATTCATAATCATTCACTGTTATCCATTCGATAACTCTTTCTCATACATTCTCATAATTATCATATGGAGCATCAGCTCACACTGGATATACAAACTCTTACAGTAGTATTCTCCATCGTATGTACTACCATGTGTATGTGCGATCTTCTATGTTAAAACTAATCAATCAAAGCACACATAACTAATAACAAACTAACCAATAAAAATGAATTAACATTACTGTCCTTTTGCAATAACGCTTTGATCTGTTCTAATCCAAATGAATGTGAAAGCATATCAATGCAATGATCTTTTAACCTGCTATTACCAATACTTAGCTAACATTATATACTATGATGTACAACTTAGTTATGATGTTGCAACTTATGCATTAAACAGGTTCGATATTAATCTAACTCATCATATCTTATTAACAACCAAAAGAGTAAATCAACACTACCACTTTGAACAAACAGAATGTTCACCATGATTTATCAAACAACTTCTCTTTAAAGGTAATCATATTCTGTTAATAAATCTACTAATCTAGTCAATAATGTGCAATGCTACTAAGCAATCATAATAAATTATTGTTTCAGTTCAATTTACACAATACATATACTCTGCTCCATAAGTAGAATGATATCAATTGTAAATAGAATGAATCTAGTGCCTGTGTACTATTGAATGTTTTCAACCTGGATATTATACCTACCTTTGCATCATATTTATGTAGGGCGTTAAACATAAGATACCAAAAAAAGCTACACTCAATCTGATTTCATTTATCACTTTACAAGAGATGTGCAGTTTCCTTTACAAGTGAGGACACGATCGTTAACAGCCCGTTAACAATCGCCCCGTCACTGTACAGGCATGCTAACCTGGAAACATTGAACTGCATATTACTTGAATATGAAACCACTCTGAAGCAAATGATTTTCACACAACAATAGATATATAATGTACTCTTAAAGGGGATGGCTAGTAACTGATCAGTGGGAAATGCTGGGGATAATTCGTCGCTGTCACCACGAACTGGCATTTTAGCGCTCTAGCGCACGAAAGTTGATTTCGAGTAAATCGCGTTTAAAGATTTCATATTTTTAAACTTTATGTTTGAATGCGTTAATGGAATAAGATTACACTGAATTTGATATGTAGTCAATCTACATGACTCAGGCTTTCTATTGGAGTATTTTTTTATGATCAATCATCCAGAATTTCGTCAGAATTAGCTTCCATACAGAAATGTCAGTTCGTGGTGACTAAAGAAATCGTTTTCCCGCCTGTGCGCAGTCACCACGAAGTGACATTTTCAGTGTTGCGTATATACGCATTGTCAATGGAGTATCCAGCACAAATCATAAGAAATCGGGCAATCGTTTGTTTGTTCATATTTCTATACTTGAACTTAGTGAAAATATTTCAAAATTCACGTATGGGAATGAACAGCACAGAAACTTTCTATAGATATGAATTGTGCTGAAATATCAGTTCTCAGTACGCCAATATGGGCTTCCAAAAAAAAATGTCATTTTGTGAAAACTTCACTACACATTCCGAGGTTTTGACAAAGAGACATAAATGCGCAGTCTCACATTATAATACAGGACGTACACAGACATTATGGGTACACACAGACAAACACACGCAATCACAACCCCCCCACACACACACACCCACACCTTCACACACAACACACATACACACCCACAGAAGCTCACACAGCTAATACGCAGTATGACATATTCAGCCATCTCGACTAAAACAAAACAAAACAAAAAAAAAAACAAACCAAAAAGGTTGGGGGGGGGGGGGGGTCGAGGCACTGAAAATGGTCAAAAATGGTCTGAAAAATAAAATCAAAGTTGGGTCGGGGGGGGGGGCAAGGCCCGTTCGCCCCACCCCCCCCCCCCCCCCCCCCCCACTAAATCCTCGCCTGGACACAATAAACAATTGTGTAACACATTTACATGTGATCGAAACGCTCTTCTGGTACAATACAACAATATGAGAATGCTGATCATCATCCCAAAGGTAAACAATTAGTATGCAAATGATTGAAAGAAAATGACATTTTCATCAATATCCAAATTTGTTTTATTTCATTAACACTGGCACTGGTTTTTTAATTAAAAGAATTCAAAAGGATAATATGTTCGATTAATTGTTGAATATTTCTAAGATTTGATTAAAGAAAAGAATGTGATTTGTGAGCTGTACCATGTTGTTCAAAAGAAAAAAAAAATCAGTTTCTGAAACAGAAGTATATATATATTTAACGGATGCTATCACTATATCAAATGGAATTTACGAATAACTATCTCCATATCTACAAACCATCGCCATGAGGTTTTATCAAACTGCAATAACCATATCCCGGAGAAGTATGATGAAATTCGTTACTTTCACTTCTAGAAGCACCTAACAAACTTTTTGAAGTGAAAGTTTCGGGGCTCCATATTTACACAACAGCAGAGACAGTGAAAGCATAATATAGAGCTACACATCAAACAAATTTGAGAAACTGGAAACATAGTAAACAATGTTCTTACGACTATAAACAGCATATCACTTATTACACATTCCCTATACTGCGGTATATCGAATTGGGAAATGTTTCATGCTGAGCTCACATGGTTATCATGAAATAAAATGAATATAGTAATACATAATTGTTCAGCTTTTTGAATGGAAGAGTGAGTCGTTGTCAGGAGCATTGCTACTTACATCAGGAGAAAAGTCTGTCTCACCCCACATGACTGTTGGAAGCGCCTAGCTAATTACGCCCACTGAAACAGATTTGACCTCATAAGTAGGCACCTATTTTCACTTAAAATGCTTAAAATAACATCAGGTAATTTTTAATTTTGTGCTTCCCACTGTAAAATTGACACATTTTTGTGTTTTGAGATGAATACTTTGCTCACACCTTTTCTTTTGTGATGAATTGTGAAATTATGGAATATTTACCAATGTTAGTACAATGCAGGTGATTCATGATGGCTATACAATGGGATGGGTCCATTTTAGTCAAGGGGCTGTATACACCTGCTTGCCCCCACCTCTGCTGCTGTCCAGCCCTCGCGACCGCGACCCCTGCAATCTAGTCCAAGAGCATTAGGTCAAAATAGGCTTAAACCTGGAAATTTCTGGTAACAAGCTGATTTTTTCAGGATAGGTCCAGGAATATGTCTAGAATAACGTACTAAAAGTCCTCATAAATCCTCCTTGAGCGTTTTCCGCAATCCAAGATGGCGTCCAAAATGGCCGCCATTTTCTGAATATCTTTATTACCTTTCAACCAGGCAACCCAATACAAAATTTAAGTGTCTAAATATATCATGTTTTGAAACATGAAGAACTCAATAAAATACATATGAAGAGATGTTGATGCACACAAGTACCGTAATCCAAGATGGCGTCCAAAATGGCCGCCATTTCCTGAATATCTTTATTACCTTTCAACCAGGCAACCCAATATAAAATTTAAGTGTCTAAATATATCATGTTTCGAAACATGAAGAACTCAATAAAATACATTATGAGATGTTAATTCACACAAGTTCCGTAATCCAAGACGGCGTCCAAAATGGCAGTCATTTCCTGAATATCTTTGATACCTTTCAACCAGGTAACCCAAATACAAACTTTGAATGTCTAAATATATGTTTTGAAGCAATATGTCTAGGAAAATGTCTAGAATAACGGACTAAAAGTCCTCATAAATCCTCCTTGAGCGTTTTCCGCAATCCAAGATGGCGTCCAAAATGGCTGCCATTTCCTGAAATTCGTATAACTTTTCAACCAGGGAACCCAAATACAAAATTTAAATGTCTAAATATATGTTTTGAAGCACGAAGAACTCAATAAAATACATATTAAGAGATGTTGATGCACACAAGTACCGTAATCCAAGATGGCGTCCAAAATGGCCGCCATTTCCTGAATATCTTTATTACCTTTCAACCAGGCAACCCAATATAAAATTTAAGTGTCTAAATATATCATGATATTGTTTCGAAACATGAAGAACTCAATAAAATACATTATGAGATGTTGATTCACACAAGTTCCGTAATCCAAGACGGCGTCCATAATGGCAGCCATTTCCTGGGTATCTTTATTACCTTTCAACCAGGTAAACCAAATACAAAATTTAAATGTCTAAATATATCTTGTGAAGCATGGAGAACACATTATAATACATATTAAGAGATTTTTAAGCACGCAAGTACCGATAAAACCGCTCGAACTTTTCCTAGCATGCAAAATGGCGTGTAAAATGGCCGGCAATAACAATTTTATTTCACAATACTATTATGTAAATACATATCAGTATAATGATGATTAACATGTGATTTTTCTTCCGAAAAATATTCAAAAACATTTTTATTAAAATTAGTTCTTATATGTAAAGTATACAAATTGAAAGATTTGAATGTTAAAATCAAGGAGTGTGTCCTTGCAACGAGAGAAACATTTCACCATTAGTTTTGTTGCTACAAACAGACAGCTTACTAGAAGGCGATATTTTTTACCACATAGTCTATCATCGTCACCCCCAGCACATGAGATGAACATTTAGTGCTAGCCTCTTTCTTTTTTAACCAACGCATTTAATGTCTACCATAAGGTGAGTTGCATTTGAAACTTAGTTATCACTTATGAAGTAAAAACAGTTCTTTTTGGCTGTTTGGTATCTGTACTACATACATGTTCAAAATAAGTGTAATGTGCCACAAAATAATGTGCAATTTATCACATGACAGTGAATTTCTGTGCATGCCGTCTATTACTCCACCTAAAAACATGGTGATTAAATTATTTCATTCATTTCATGTAGAATTAGTTATTGGTACATGGAGAAGGGATACTCCACTCCCACACGAGGGATTTTTCTTTAAGACTTGAAGATGAAACATGCATGCCATGGTAGTGCACACGTTTGGTAAAATATTGAATTGTTTCCATCAAAGAGTAAGAAAAATATAAAGTGGTATTCAGAGAAACGGGCAACGGGAGGGTATGGAAGGGGGATCAGCCCCCCCCCCCCCCCCACATGAGGGAGATTTTGCATTTTCAGACTTGATATTCAGACATCTGATGCACCCTATTGGTGAAATATTAGATTTTTGTTTCCATTAGAAAGGAACGAAGGATGGCAAGTACGTGTCACCGGTGTCGTCTACGCGTACCCTGACCTTCCAATCACGATAACCTGGTTGCATTTCATGAAGCGTTTTGTCTGCCAAATTGTCTGACAAATTTGCTCTCGGCCAATCATATTCAAGGATTTGAGTAGCTTATAACGCTTTGTCAAAAAAAAAAATGACAAAATGCTTCATGAAATGCCCCCCCTAAACAACCTGCCATCAATGCCTCTGAAATCCCTCAAGCCAACCTAGATTTCCCTCCCATCACTCGACATGCATGCTTGAAAGCTTTGGCCCCCAAACTGATGGTGCAGATGCTAGTCTGATGCCATCTCTGATACCACCCAAGTTACCTACAATACTGTCTCTGGCATGGCAACAAAGCCAAAGGGCTTCAACGGGTGGTGAAGCAAATCTTCATGTCTTCATCCTGTTTCTATGGCAAATGATTACCCTCTGACCCCTGAGGAAGTGCTGAACACCATCATATGTGGTTGCAATTAAGGCAATTACAGAATTGATATGCATCTTTAGCCTGAGAATCCTGCAAATTTGGGGCTCAGTGATGTCGCCTGCTGCCAAACATCAAATTAAAGAGATCTTTGAAAACAATAAAAAAGGACAGTTTTAGTTTTAAGACAAGAATGAATGACCTCAAGATGTCAAAGTGTTTAAATCAACACCTGGGGACTTTGAGAAAATTAAAAGCGGTACCTCACATTGCTCCTTGGTTGATGTTTAATAAATAGTTTGTAGAGTATTGCGTTTGGACAGTTTCGTTTATGACTTCACCAGTTTTTGTTGTTGTTTTAATTCAAGAAGAAAATCAAGTTTGCTTGATAATATCAAGGCGGTACACCTAAATTATATCATATCGCAGTGATGGAGGTTATGATCCATTTCAAAATCGCCTCAGGACCCCCCCCCCTCCTCACTCCTTGCTGAAAAAAAAGCTACATTGTAAAGGGTTTTTAGTTTTGTCATTAATGTCCAATGTGTTTTTGTCAGCAACCATGTATCTCTGTATCTACTGTATAGGATTGTTCTGTACCTTACAATAATGGTTTTAGGGGAATGCATATTAGAAGCTTTGCTTCCGAGCTTCCCCTTCATTTTTAACATTATTTGATAAATACCATGCACCTGGGCCTCTTAATATTTTGTGTAAGTATGACATTTTTATATTCAACCTGCATGTAGAACATGATGGTTTATTGATTTTTCTTTGCGTGATGTTAAGTGCACTTTTAATCTTTGTTGAAACAAAATAAAAGATATATGAAATTGTGTTAAACATCGTAAGGCTTGTGAATATTAAATGCTCAAAACTCCATTCATAATTCCTAGTAAGAATCCTAATTTATGTGGTAAATTAGGACTTTTGAATCACAAAAGAATATTTTTTTTTTGTTCAGAACATTCTTCAGATAATAATGATCAGCACTAAATGCTAATAAACAATGTAGCTGCATGTCAGAAAAAAATAGCAAATTGGTTTTCTATTTCCACATATATTTTTGTTATACATCTTATACAGGAGAATAAGAGTGGCGACCATTTTAAATTTTTTAATTTAAAAGAATAAAAATACGATAGGCCCTCTATATTGTAAGTGGCACCCAATACTTTTCTATTGCACACGCAACACATTATAACAGCGTAGGTACGGGACTGGAAGTACAGTAAATTTGTTCTATATTTCCATGCAATTTTTTTGCTATTCATATTGTACAAGAGCATACAAATGGCGGCCATTTTGAATTGAAAATGAACTTTAAATACTAAATGAACCTATATGAAATGAAAATTCTCCTGCAAATGCAGATGGAGTAACTCTAGACCATAAATGTACAAATTTTAGTGGAATAATTGGTCATAGAATGCACATTTTTTGTGGTTATCACGGCCAAATTAGCATATTTGGCGGCCATTTTGGATTTTTGCATTTTGCCGAAAATGCTCAAGGTTTCGCGAGTGGCATCAATCAGATTTGGAAACAGCACCCTCGAATTGACAAGAAACCATTAAAAAACATTGTAGTATATATATATATATATATATATATATAACAATTTTAGGTGCCTCGTTCTGGCCTGGACTAAAGAGGCATTTTAGTGCGCGTTGCAAAGTGTCTCTTTTGTGATATCTTGATCAGTGGATTTAGTTACAAAGTTAATTTTCACAAAGAGACATTTCAGCGCGCGTTGCAAAGTGTCTCTTTTGTGATATCTGAATCCGCGTGTTTAGCTAAATGTCGTTTGATGTGAACGTCATAATTACGTAACCATTGAAATATGAGTCTCCAAATTTAGCAGGAATGTAAAGGGTCTATAGTACTATCGAAAAAAGTGAAAATCTCGAAAACGTGAAATCCAACCATTTTTAACTAAAATGCCAGTTCGTGGTGACAGCGACGAATTGTTCCAATCCTTGTGGGATTCATTGAAGAGGACATTATATATCTATTGTTGTGTGAAAATTATTTGGTTCAGAATGGGCTCATATTCAAGTAATGTGTAGCCTTTTGTCAAGGCCCTCTCGCTGGAATGGGCGAGCGAAGCGAGCCCAGCCGAGCGTGCCAGCGCGAGGGCCTTTTGAGATCTGCTTCACACATTATTATTCATGACACGTGAACCCTTCTGAATACTCATTTTAATGGCTTCCGGTCAACCAATGGAATGGCGCGCTCCCCGCATCCTCAGCCTTGGTGTTGTCATGCCTGTTCGCATGCATCACTGACCACCCGAGGAGGTCTGCCACGGAACTCTACACACTCTGTGTGTAGAGTTCTGTGAGGTCTGCGGCAGCGCCGTGCATTCGCTCTATTCAAATCGGGTTCGAGCCGACAGACACGCTGATTGGTCGGTCGACTTTTGCTCCCGAAATCGGGGAGCAAAACTCGGTAATTCAAAGGGCTAACAAAAGGATGCGAAGCAGATCTCAAAAGGCCCTCGCGCAACCCCACTCAGCTGGGCTCTCTTCACCATACAGCGAGAGGGCCTTGACAAAAGGCTAAGTAATGTGTAGTTCAATGTTTCCAGGTTAGCATGCCTGTACAGTGACGGGGCATTAAACTGCACATTACTTGAATATGAGACCGTTCTGAAGCAAATAATTTTGGAACAATTATCCCCCAGCATTCCCACTGATTCCCACTGATCAGGTACTAGCCATCCCCTTTAAGAATGGTCTTACAGTACATGTATAGTCATGTATAGTCCCGTGGATACTTAGGCAAGTGTCTATGGGAAATGCATGTTGTAGCAAAATCTGCCCGTCACTTGAAATTTTACTGTATCCAATTTGCACATTATTCCATTCCATTCTTGATACATCATTTCAGAATTTCGTAAACTTTAAACTTGCAATATTGCTAGCAATGATTGTCGTATGATGATTGCATCACACAGATATGTTTTGACGGGCCCTTACATCTAAATAAGACCCTGTTTACACCGCATAGCTGGCCTAAATTGCAGCACTTGTGTGGATGCCACATACAGTAACACAAGGGCAACACTACAGCATTTGAAAGAGTAATCACATGAAGCTATAGACTGGCAAGACAAATCAAAAGGCTGTTATTTTAATAAAATAAAATAATAATAAAATGAATGACATCAAAATAAATATTTTTTATTTTCTTAAATTCTTGTTATTTTTCGTACCAATTTTTGTTATTTCTATTACCAATGGGTTAAAAAAACATGCTTGCCAGCACACTGTAAAACACGATATATTCGTGGCATGAAAATTTCGCGAATTGGAGCCGACAGCCTTTCTCGCAGCATGAAATTTTCGCGACTTGCCACTGGCATCCAATGCATATTGTGTAGACAAGAACTTTTGCGTGCATTTTAATTTCGCGAATGATGCCGCTTGCGAAATTTGCGAAATTAAAATGCACGCGAACATTCCTTGTTTTACAGTATTCAACACCCTTTACGAAGGGCTCATATTGCACGAAGCATCTGCCCTTCAAATCCATGCTCAGTTCCTTCATTGTCAATCAGGCTGGAGTGATCCAGTCCTTGCAAGTCGAGCGCTACGCTGCCGCCGGAGGTCGCACACCGAGGTCGCCGCGGCAACTGGAGAAGCAAAGTCTTCCATGTGCGCTGCTCCTTCCAACGCGCACACGTCGGGAGAATGCATTTTCCATCGGGCATGTTGCCGTCGGGCGCGTGCCAGTTCAATCGGGCGTGGGAGGAGACGATGTGAGAAAGAGTCCTGTCTCTCGCAATGTCCTCTTCTCGAGTGTCGCATAGAAACAGCGGGATGATGTGTTTCTTGGTCTGTCTCTCCGCATCCAAGCACTGAGACATCTCAAACGTCATGAACCTTGGGGGTGAGAGAGAGAGAGAGAGACTCATGTATGTGGTAAATGCGGCACGAGAAACTGGTTAAAACAAAACCAAACCCGGGATTGGACATCCTTGTATGTAATTCCATGTAATTCTATGTATTCCTTTATTCTTTATTTTGGGGAATAAAAAGAGTGTGTTCTATGAAACAATGACGTTACAGTTAAAAGCAGCTACCTATGCTGTAAAATGGAAATTTTCATGGTGCAGAAAATTTTGTTCATACTTAGCGATATGAAACCAGTGCAAAAATAAAAGCACACTAATCTATTTCTTGTTTATGTAATACTATTTCAGATTTTGATTCCATAAAAATAAAATTAAAAACATGTAATAGTCATCTAACCTGCCCAACACACACACATACACACAAATATTTCCCCCGCCTCAAATTTCCACTTTCATCGTTGTTGCATATTGAAACAGGAATCCTTTGTATGATGGAAAACTGTGATGAATTTGACATTTCTACGCACTGTACACAGTGCTATCGACATACCTGTGTTGCACATAATCCGGAGAGAGGAGAATAAGGCATCGCCGGCTACGTTGTAACGAATATGATATCTCATCCGCAATTGCTTAAAGGAAGGATTTTGGAGAAAGAATGAAGATTCAATAAATTCTTTAACACATACTGGAAACAAAATAAAAGACAAAAAAAAAATCACACAACTGGCAAGCATATGTATACAGTATAATTTAGTGAAATGATATTAAAACTAATATGATTATTTGCTTTTCCACTGATATCAAGCACGTTTTAATGTAATCATGAGATTGATCATATAGAAATCAAAAAATGCAGGAGACGGCCATTATTGCCTGTTGCCTGATTTTTGGATGATGAAGAAACAAGATATATGGGCTTTTAAATAAATAAGGGAAAAGTACAAAACAAAACAATAAAAGGAAAGCAGGTGAAGAGAGAAAAGAGACAATTACACAGTGTGTAAGTGGTGGTGGTTAGAGTGCAGTTTTAGCATTGAGTAAATTTGTAAAAAAACAAGTATGTTCCGTCAGTTTTTGGTGATTGTGAATACAATCTACTAATATGATTTATGAACATTATGAATATAATCTATGAAAAAAAGTAGAAGAGAAAGAGGCCACAAACTGTATAAGCCATTTAAAATAAAACTGAATGAAAACTGCCATCTCCATTTCCTCCTGTCAATGTTTATTCATCTAGTAAATGGCTTGCCATTAGTGGTGGCCCTGTTGCCAGGGGCAACTAAAAAATTGATGTCGGACCACCATGGTATTATTTCCAGGAAGGCTTTCTTTTGGTGGCATGATCAGGCAGCCGAAATTTATAACAACATTTCATGTTTCCTTTTACTTTGGGCCACTACATTTCTTTTTCTGATCACGAAATATAACATCCAAAGATTTTAGTGGCCAACATGGGCCACCAGAGAAAGATGTTAGTGTCCAGCACTGTATCTGCCTTGTTATTTACTAATAAAGCTTATTTCTAAAATATCAAGGAAAAATGGCAGAACAAGAAAAATCATATTAGACAGGCACATGAGTGTGAGCCAATAAAAAGGGAGATATCTTGATAAATATATGCAGACACATTTAAGTAGATAGATGAATTGATTGATGAATTTATTGATTGGTGATAAGTGGGAAAACAGAAGAATAGAAAGAGATATTAAAGGTGAAAAGTCATTGCAAGAGACCAATTTAAAGGGAATGTATAATTTTGGTTGAGATAAGTGATTCAGATTTATAACTTGTTTGTAAGATAATAAGAAACACCTTATGAAATATTATCAAAAGAACACACAATTCTAAGAGTAATTCCAAGTTTATCTATTTGACAACAATTAGTTTGAAGTGGCTGAGATATCCAAACACAGAGGTCCTGACACGAGGTGGGCCCACTTTATGTTAGGGTGACTTTGTTTTTTAATCTCTCAGCCATTTTGAAACCAATTAACAAATAAACTTTGAAACCCTCTTTGAATTGTAAGCTCTTTAGTATTTCATATTACATGTATTTCATATTAAAGAGGCTTCTTATTATTTCACAAAGAATTATAAACCGGAATTAGAAAGTTATAAACCAGAATTCCCATTCTCAAACAAAACTATAGAATCCCTTTAAGGGAGCAATTGTTTCAAAACTCACCTTCACCAAAGTCAAATGTCCTATCCTCCATGCTGATGCTGTATCCTAGCCCACTGAGCTTCTCATAAAGATACACAGCATGGCGCCGGTCGCTATTGGTCCTCGAATATGAGATGTAGGCATCGTACAACTTTCCATCTAAAATATTGCGGGATGAAGGGGGAGGGGTAGGTAACAGAGAAAGGGAAGTGAGCAAAGGGATGGGTCAGATTAACTACTTCACTATCTGAAGGAATTTTCATACAATATTCGTCCACTCTTAACACTATCATGCTGGAAATCATTGAGGAAAAAGAAAAAAAAATCATATGGTAGGTTTATCGCACAAGCAAAGTCTTCTGTCAACCAAAATACATGTAGCTCTGGGACCCGTTTCATAAAACTTGTCATCAGTGACAACTGCTACATTTCTATGACAAATTTGCTCTCAGCCAATCAGATGCAAGGATTTCAGTAGCTTGTCACATCTATTACAATTTGTCACTGATGACAAGTTTTATTTAACGGGCCCCAGATTTGGCTGTTGTGTACAATCACAGATGCTATAAAATGCGACTGCCCAACTCAAAAACCTGCAAAGAGTTGGAGATTACTATTTTCTGTAGGAGCCTAATGGACAAAAAATATGTCCACTGAGCTGCAAGACTTAAATTATTACCTCCACCATGGAAGGAGGAGGTTAAGTGATCATCGGCGTTGGTTTGTCTGTTTGCAAAATAACTCAAAAAGTTGTATACGGATTAAAATGAAACTTGCATAAAAGGTCGATATCGACACAAGGAACACCTCATTCAATTTTGGTAGTGATCTGGAAATTTTTATGGCTTTATGAAGGGTTTTTTCATCTTTTTAGCATGTAAGGTCAACGAACTTGGGATTCAAGCTGCGTGTACTGGAGGTTTACATACGTGCACTAAAGAGTGGGCTCTGCTTAGGCAAGGCGCCCTGCAATGATATAACAAAAGGCTTCTAGTTTGGGAAATGGCATGGGTGGAAATGTGTTGCTGGCTTGGCGGAGGTCTGTGCTCTCCGAGTGCTTTTCTAGTTTAAGTTTGTCATACCTGGAACAGGATTAATCTTTTCTCTATCTGCTGTCAAAATCTGGGAGTTTAAAATAATTAACCTTTAAATCCTCTTTTCTCCCTTTTGTATGAAATTGCACCTCCTTACTCTCTCTCTCTCTCTCTCTCTCTCTCTCTCTCTCATTTCAATCACTTTTTGAATGGGCTGGGATGTCCAAGTTTAACAAGTTATAAATAATTTTAAAGCGTACAGCTTTCACTTCGATTTATGTAGAAAGGTGGAAATTTATTTTTGTCTATTCTTTGTGGGTTCCGAGCTGGACTGTCACATTAAATATCTTTTCATGGATGGTATAATCTGATGGCCTTTATAAAGGTAATGCGCATGTGACTGATTGATAGGTATAGGTGGAGATAAAGGACAAGTTCACCTTCATAAACATAAGGATTGAGAAAAATGTAGCAATGTTATTAGAACATATCATAGAAAGTTTGAGGAAAATCGGACAATCCGTTCAAAAGTTATGAATTTTTGAAGTTTTTGTGCAGTAACCGCTGGATGAGAAGACTACTGCAGTGTACGATGTCACATGCGTAAAACAATATAAGGAAAATATAAAGAGAATTTCACAAAATTTAATCTTTTGAAAAAAGCACACATTCCCTTGACTCATTACCGGTAAATGTTATGGGTTCTATTCCCCCTGCCTTTAGAAAGAAGCAAGTCAAATGCTCTTTTATTATGCGAAGAAAATGAAAATATGTTGAATTTTCTTCACATTTTCTTTATACTGTACGTACTCATATGACATCACAAGCTGTAGTAGTCTCCTCGTCCAGCAGTTCCAACACAAAAATTTTTAAAATTTATCACTTTTGCATCGATTGTCCAATTTTCCTCAAACTTTCACAGATGTGTTCTTCTAATATTGCTGCATTCGCTCAATCCTTATGTTTATGAAGGTGAACTTGTCCTTTAAGAAATAAGGATTGAATGTGGTCCACACTGATTCTTGACTATGGCACATACCTAGATTGTATTAATGTGAGTCCATGCCACAATAAAATGTACAACAATTTGCCTTTCATGAAAAAATGGTTGACATTTACATGAATGTCAACCATTTTTTCATGAAAGGCAAATTGTTGTACATTTTATTGTGGCATGGACTCACATCACACTATAATTTGAGCAACGTTTGTCTGTCTGTTTGTTCCTCTACTCCTCCCAGGTCCTTGGTCCGATCTCCATCAAACTTAGTGGGTGGATGCAGGTTGACCGCAAAATTGCCCTTGAAGGGTTCATTTTTGGAAAGGTCAAGGTCACTGGGGTCAAAGGTCAAATAACTTCTAATCTTCGTCAGCTGCAATAATCAAACACCCGATAGAGGGCGATATGTAGGCCTACTTATACGGGGATTCCCCCAGAAATATAATCAGACACCCGATAGAGGGCGCTATGTAGTCCTACTCATATGGAGATTCCCAGGTGTACGCCTACTTATGCTTCCAGCAAATTTGGCCAAGATCGGACCAAGGAGTAGCGCAAAACAGTTATTTGACCTCCGTTGATCCAGTGACCTTGACCATTTCTGGGGGAATCCCCATAGAGGATTTCTGGCACTCGACGGGTACATTGACTAGTTAATACAATCTAGGTATCGCCAATACCTAGGTGCCGTGCGCAGGAGCAGCGTTTTAGATGCACCATGGAACAGCTCAGGGAACAAATTAAACTTGCCCTGGTTTTGGCTGCATGTGCACTCAAGTAATGTTCTGTCTTTATCCAGGGTGATTTTTTTTTGTGCGTGAAAATTTTCTTGCTTTCCATTATGTGACCAGCACATTGAAGCCTCACAGTACTGAGCCATGGTGCTAATGGCCACAAATCAGTAAAGTTCAGAAATGTTAAAACTCTTTTTTAGTTGAAATCTTAACCAAGGAAAAAAGCAGCAATGAAAGAAAAGGAGACAAAAATTGCATTTAATTGCATGGGAATTAAGACGTGCGCAAGACAACCGGAAGTGACAATGGCACCAAGGAATCCCACAGTGTATCTGTGACAGGACTTTTTAGCATGCACAGAAGTTTTCCGCACATTTGCGATACCGAAAATTGATTGAAACTGTTGACTTGAGTGCAGGGCATGAACATGTAATTGATCGAGTGCGCGCGCAAGAAAAAAAGTATGTACAGTGGAAACTCCATATTAAAAGAGATCTGACATACTGTTGTATAGGCAAAATACCTGGGCCACGTTTTATAAAAAGATAAAATTGATTATAATTTCCTTACCACACAGCCTGCCATAGACTTACAGTTGAAATCAACTTTAAATTATAATCAATTTTAACTCTTCATAAAACAGGACCCTGATATAACAAACTAATATCTCCGGTCCCAATGAATTCATTTCCTTTGCTTTGTATTGTTTATTGAATACGGATATAACAAAATATGTGATATAAAGAACAAATTGTCCTTGTCTTAAGGATCTCGTTATACTGAGTCTACACTGTACCAGCATTTAACAATGTCAGAGGCGTGAAATAGTGAAAAACTATGAGTTGATCATGAGCATATCATTGAGATCATAAGAGTGAATGTAATGGCTGATCATAATATTATGTTAGCATGCCATATCCAAAATTGATTGAGAAAAATTGCATGTTAAATAGCAACGGCGTGCAGTAGTAATTTCAACTGCCTGTCACATGATGAGCAATTGACCAATTTGATAGCTAGAAGCTTTTCAGGTGTTGTATGATACGAACAATTAAACACAGGTTTAGTGAGTCATATTTCACATAAATCACAAGCACTCTCCCCCCAGTACCCTGCTGACGGTTTTCAGTTCCACAATTTAACTACATGTAATTGCATGTCCATTACCTTCCACTTCATGCTTGCCGAATTTCTCCTTGTAGGCCAGCTGGATGTCGATTTTGACTACCTGGCAGAGCAGGGCTATCAGGGCCAGCAGCACTACAAGCAAAAAAACTGCAAAGATTTGCAGTGGAACCTCTTCATCAGGCCGATATTCTAATTTGAGGAGAAGTCAAGTAAAAAGAAAACACATTCTTTCATGAAAAGTTGATATTTTGTAATGTTCAGTAGAAAAAAAAAAGTAATGTACAATGTAGTAGATGTGATCATAATGAGAATCTCTTTTCACAAGATGAAAATATTGATTTTGATAATTTACCTTCTTCTAAATCAGGTATTTGCAATTAAAAGAAAAAAAAAACAATCACATACGTTCATCTGATCAGTTTGACTCTTGACCCTGTAAAAGATGGATCAATGAGGGCAGTACCACCAAAATCGAACGCTAGCTTTTTAATACCCATTATACACCTGCCTCAATACAAAACTTAAACAAACAAACATAAAAATCCCTCTTAAAGAGCATGCATGTGGTATAAAAGGTAAACCTTCTGAAATTCATGCAAGTTCCAAATGTTCATCTGCAAGGTCAGGGTAATGATTAGTCTGGTTTCCAGACCCTTTGCCACCTGTACTCCTTTTATAAAATGCATCCTCCGCAGTGACAAAGTCACCACCCACGAAATAAGTCACTACCTTTGCAGGACCATCCTGCTATTTCTTTTGTGATTGGAGGGCGTTAATATTCTGGGAAGGAAATT
This sequence comes from Diadema setosum, assembly GCA_033980235.1. Lineage (NCBI taxonomy): Eukaryota > Metazoa > Echinodermata > Echinoidea > Diadematoida > Diadematidae > Diadema > Diadema setosum. The sequence continues at coordinate 10,426,047 of CM067079.1, forward strand.
AGTACAAGTAGATGGTGCGGAAGCCAGAATACTAACATGGACCAGCTGCAAAGGACAGAGCAAGAAGAGTCGGCCATATTCAAACAAGAACAGTGCCTTCTTTCTGCTCTTACAATACCACAGAACACCTACAATGTTTCTTGTACCGAGCACATAAGTAAACCCACTACTACTGTAAACATCAATATTTTCATGCGAGTAATTTTTCCTGCTTGGCAACCACTTAAAAAATGTATTCATGGGTTCTTGAATTCAAGCTGTGCAATTGTCAAACCATTAAAAAAATGCAGATAGAATTGTGAAAATATTTTCGCAGGTTTTGGAATTCGCATAAGCCAAAAGTATAGCGCAATACTTGTACACACAAAAATTAAATAATGCATCGCAAAAATGTCTAGGTTAACAGTATCTACATTTTGCCTACTAACATTAGAACACTATTAAAGGTGCTATCATTAAAATACTCATAGGTGGCTAGTACATATTTTCCAGGAAATACCTACACAACAAGTGTGAATGGAATCTGCCGGGTTACACACAAGCAATGTAGTACACTGCAGCAGCTGCCAGAAAATGATGCTGCCAAATACAAATAAATGCAGTGACAATGAGAATGATACAAACACTGGTCAGATGATCACAAAAGTTACAGCTCGTTATTCCGAAGGTTCGTTATTCCGAAGGCTCTTTATTCCTAAGATTCGTTATTCTGAAGGTTCATTGTTCCGAATTTCATTTTCGGATTAACCGATCTTCGGAATAACGAACCTTCGGAATAACGCCACAAATTTTCGGATTAACGAACCCTTTTTCACTTTCGGATTAACGAACCTCTAGGTATAGGGAATTTGCGTGTTTCGGATTAACGACCGTTCGGAACAACGAACCTTCGGAATTGCGAACCTTCGGAATAACGAACAGCACCCATCACAAAAGTCGCACAAAATCTGCTCAAACTTATTTGAGGTAGTCTCACTATACCTGGGAGGAGCCGTAGAAACTCGACTACAGAATTCCCTGAATAACAATAAACACTGTAATTGCCATACTGATCATCTGTCACGTTGGATATTGTGATGCAGCTACCTATAGACGTCCTGTTGTCATAGCTGGAAAGACAAAGTAAAGAGAGTCACAACATTTTTTTATTTTACATGTTGTACATCAAAGTAAAGTTCAGCTTTTTAAAAATTGTTTATTTGATGCAGTATTTGGTATCCTGGGGTACCAAATGAAAATTTGCCATTCTGTTGATGATATATATATATATATATATATATATATATATATATATATATATATATATATTGTCAGCGTTGTACCCTGGGTTACCTAAAATGTGCAAAAATATTTTTTTAGTATCATTTAGATATCACAAAGATGTTTTCTTGTCTGTGATTTTGCAACAATAACTGCCTGCAAAAAATAACTCTTTTTTTTTTTAACATGCTCTGTAACAGTTGTAATCTTCACTGTTTAAAAGTTGACATGGAAGGAATATCGGTGCATGGCTCTGATCATGGGTACCCTTCATCCTGCAATATTATTTTTTTAACATCCATAGAATTTTGCTGACCGCACCAAGGTGCTATTTTCTGATAAAGATTTAACAAAATAAAGCTAAGGAAGCTGTAAGACTAGTTTCGTAATATTTAGAATAATATTTTTGTATTTACAGCCATTTTTTAGATTTAAAAATGCATTTTTTTTGGCCATTTAAATGTAACATTAAAAACAGCACAATTTCATGCCCATCATTAAAAGGAAGGATTGTGCTTTTGTTGGGCATTTGATGAATGAAATGTATGAAGTAGTACACTACAAAAATTATTGAGAGCATGCCATGTGCTCTTCAAATAAAAATTTTTGGATGAATTAATATTTAGGGTTTTGTTCATAACTTTTGGTGTCCACCAAACATATATAAATAAATCACATTGTAATATAGCATTCAAAAGAGATCAGAGTAACAGTTCAACAATTAAAAAGTTTTTTATTCCCCATTACTCTGATATTAAAAATATACTATCACTTGAAACATCACTTGAATTTTTAGTGTCCACAGTTATGAACATAATACAGCCCTATTCTGAAGTAATGAAAAATCATTTTCTAAACTTTTGTATCACCAGGGATTGCTTTCATAAAAATATAAGAAAATATTCCTTCACATAAGCATTTTACATTTTTTTTTTATTGTTCATCAATTACGAAGGTGGATATGGTTATGAACAAAAGAGTTATGAACGTAAGATTCAGTTTTTATTTAATATCAATGGCAAAGTTATGTAGCTATTTCTTAACAATTCTGAACTATTCTTGTCTTGTTCAGTTTAAAAACACAAACTACTAATGATTTTATGTGTTGTATACTACGTATTGTTGTACTTCCTTTCATCTCTTCCTTATGTTCATAACCTGGACACCACGTCCAACAGTTGTGAACAAAATGACAACTTCATAAAATTAAAACATTTATCTGAAAATTAATCTTGTAAAACTGATTTGATTTTAAGTCATTATTTCTTTCGTCTTAACTAGTTTCTTGTAAGTATTGATGCATAAGAGTAATCTGTTTCTTTAAAATAACCATCAGTAGTGTCCTACAGTTATGAACATAACCTTTTTTGACAACAGCAAATTCTTACAGTGAAAAAGAATAAGAATGATTACAACTTTAGTTATGTTATGTGTTGGTCCACTCCATTGCCTTTGTTTATTGAAATGTTGTTAATGGGGATATGATATCAATTCAGGGATGTTTGCTAAATTTCTTCAGCACAGGTCACAAAATCTTATGTTCATAACTATTGTCCAAAATGGATTCAATCACTATGCTTTGGGGAAGATGCAAATCCCTGAATTTCTGGTATATGATTATAGTCATAGCAATTATCAACTAATATATCACTCAAGTTTTTAGGAAAATGCTTCCATAAATGAATAAAAAAAAATAGGAAATGGACATGGAGTTATGAACAAAAGACACTTGATGTTTTGATGTTTGATTACATGTGCACTGCCACGGAACAGCTCTTAAAATTGGTGTGTGAGTAATACAGGGTGTAAGGAAGATTGTAAGGAGAGAATCAGTTTCATTCCAAGAACTTCATTTTTGATCCCATACGTTACACTTTGGGTACCCATGATTTGAGCCATGCACATCGGCATTTGGATCGTTATCACTGCACCAATTTATGCCGGCGCTGATGATGAGAAAATAGTCACCATGAAAACATTGCACAACTGTATGATAATGGACACAAGATGGCGCTGCACAATGCCATACCCTGGGTTACAACGGTACCCTGGTGTATGGCGTGCCCAATCATTTATTAGATATCATGCATTTTTTTTTTTAAATGACACATGAGAGAGAAAGGATAATATTACTAGTACACAAAGCTAGGTGTGGCAAATATCAGGCACACAACAATGATACACTGCTACACGCTCTGTGGCTTCCTATCTATGAGAACAATAAGAATAAATGGAGAATTATCACTGTCATCACAGATAACAACATGATGTAAAAAACTTGGTTGGTGTTCTTCCACTCTTTAGAATGATCTTTAAAGGAATGACAGGAGTACATTTGGCAACATTGTGGGTACCGCAAAGTTAACATTAGTTTAAATATGCAACATATGAATTACCAACATATTCTGCAACAACATGGGACCTCAAAGCAGATTTAGGCTAATAGTAATAGTAAGCTTGCTATCAGCAGGGAGGTGGTTCAATTGTACCTCCCTATTATGAGGTTGAATTGTACTTCTTTTCTTAGTACAGATGCCAAAACTCCAACCCCGATCATCTCTTTCATGTGAGATTCTCCTGCCTGGACCCCCTTGTTAACTGAAAACTCTGATCACTAGGTGATGTTCCTGTGGTGTGAATTTCATGGTCACAGCTCAAAGGTGTGGAAAGCTACTGAGAGCACACCACAATATTGCAAGTATGGTGCTTGTCAGGTACAGTTCATTGACCTTTGACCTTGTCAGACTCCACCAATATTCAAACCTGACTGTCATCTTTAGGTGATGTACCTATGGTGTCCATTTGGTGGTCATAGCTCATGCACAGCTGTTGAAAGTTACTGAAAGTAGGCCACATCACAATACCATGAAAACAGTGCTTATCAGGTAAAATTCATTGACCTTTTTATTTTTTTCCTTGTTTGATACAATATAAAAATCACCAATATTTGAACTCCACTGGCATTTTTAAGGTGATACCTCTGGTGTGAATTTGGAGGTCATAGCTCAAAGCTATGGAAAGTTATTGAGGGTATATCACAATACTATGAGTACTGTGAATTAGAAAAAGGTCAAGTTTATTGACCTTTTGACCTTTGAACTTTTTGAGCTTAACCCACATTTGAATTTGACCGGCATTTCTAGGTTATAATGTATCTGTGGTGTGAGTTTGGTAGTTGACCTCAATGCTGCGGAAAATCACTGAGAGTACACCAAATTGTCGCCACTGTCGACACCGACGAAGACAATGGAAAAATGACACCTGTGTCTACCTTCTGTATTCAGGCGAGACAAAACCACACCCTAATTTCTGCAAATTATTGTTCTTTTTTTAAGCGTTCAAAATTATTCATGTAAAACTTGAAATGTATAGACCAAGTGAGAAACTGTCCCCCACTTGGGACAAATAATTACCTAATTTGCATGATTTATGCAATCTAGTACTAAGTAATGGGGTAAATTTTTAATAAACTTTTTATCTACTCAACCACTAAATATTGCAGTGATTATCCAGCTAAGCGAGAATATTTGTTTGGGGTTAAAAGGGAAAGATTCAACCATAGAAACACCTGGTCTCCTTGCAAAATCTCCACAATACTATGGCTGGTGCCACGTTTTTAAAAGGGTAGAGGCAGTTTATATTTCTGCTGCTACTTCCGGGTTTCATCAACTAACAAGCAAAAGAAAAAAAACAGGGGGGGGGGGTCTTCCGGGCAGCTCTCTAGTGCCCCTTCAAGGCTTAAAAAAAAAAGGAAAAAAAGTGGGGGGGGGGGGGACCAAAGTGGTTACACCTAATGCATTCCTGATCTTGAGAAAAAAAAAGTGGGGGGGGGGGAGTAGTTACACCCTATGTACCGTATTCCTCATCTTGTGAAAAAAAAAAGTGGGGGGGGGGGCATACTTTTCGGGGTCACTGTATCTTATTTTTGGATGCCTACATATTGTTTTATCTTGGTAATTTGAAGTTATTGATTAGTTAATTGTGCATTTCTCATCTATGTGATATGAAGTGTTTTCTTCCAAGACAATTTTTTTTTCCAATCATCCTACTCAAGACGTATCAAACAGACTGCTACTTTGCACACCTTGGACAAAAAAAAAGTTTATTCCTTAAAGATTTTACCAAAGTCACATCTTTCTTTCTTTTTTTTACCACAAATACCGGCGTATGAAAAATTCTTTGAAACATGTGTCAGAGGCAGGCAACAAATGGCTGATAAGTCGTGGATGCCCAGAGGACAGCATGTAATGACATGCAGCTTACACTTTCTTCAAAATTTGTCCAGTTTTGCTCAGTTTTGCTAAATCTACTGACTTCACTGTCTCTTTGAAATGATACTCACTCTCAGGTCCAATCAAGTAGAGGAAAAAGACAAAATTCTGAAAGTGACAAGTCGATCACCTGAACTTTTCCAGGGCTCTCTTGTCTTCCGGTACCAGTACTATTTCATCATGAAACCAATACATGATGCCGTTGTCGAGGGTATTGGTCTCCATTTGACACTCACAGCAAAAAGTGGCATCCCCACCCAGTGATACATATTGATCGGTACAGCTGTCTTGCTTGACAATAATTGGGGTTGTAGGTACTACACGGGAGAAAAAGAACAGGAAAAACAAATGCATGGTTACCATAATTACTGCCCGCATAATATGCGAGAATTCAAATAGCTCTGTATTTACACGAAGCAGAGTTGTTAATTCATGAAGCTACTGCTACAGCTTTTGAGACGGACAGGCACAAGCATCATAGGCACCACTTTGTTCAAAATATTTAAGCCGAACATTGATTTGTGGGTTATGTCAACACCTCCAAATAGAAAAAAAAAAGCAGGAATTGACAACTTAACTTTTTTACATTGTCTTATCCAAGCTGACGAAAACATCTGACAACTGACAACTTGTATGCTATTCCCCAAACATTATGAAATGGGCTGCTGTATCCTTGAGATACAGACACTCCATAGCTTACATTTTGACTCGCTGGCTTGGAGTAATATTTGGTATTCCTGTTGGCAATCGCCACAGTCTGCACGGCACACAAAATAAGTCTCGTCGTCTTCCTCTTCCAAGGGTTCTATGTTGAGCATCGTGTTGTTGCAGCTCAGTTTGAACCTGCCCGTTGCGTTCAGGGGAATGCGGCTGCCATTTTGACTGTGCTTAATGAACCAAGTTACCAGGCACTGATTGTCTACTTCGCACACAAGTCCCGCACTGGCGCCAATATATTCATACTCTTCTCTCGTCGACGTTTGCACATGAGTTTTATCTGCAAAATACAAGCAAAACAAAAAAAAAAGAAAAAAAAAAAGAAGGAATTATGGGAAAGCTTCTCACCTTTCTGCACAAGATGCACAAATAAATAAGCCAGTCTTTTGCCTCATGTCGAGATGTTGAATAGGAAGTTTAATTACTATTCACTACAAAGGGTCCTTATACTTTTACAGCACTGGCATAGTATTATTATGTGACTGCTCTGTCCTTTGTTGAAATTTTTTAGGGTTCACCATCGACTGTATGAGAAATGTCCTTTTAACTGACAGTGAAACATGAAATTTAATGACAATAAATCACCCGGGCAGCTACACGTATCTACCAGTGTATATAATGGCTCTCCAAACCCATTATGACCAACATCTACAACAACCACATATTTCCTCTATATTCACACAGAAACCCAACTGAGGTGTTGTGTGTTCTACAATAGCTGTTATGTTTACATTCATTACTATTCTATTAACAATAACATTTATTATAATTTTCATAATTATCATTATCTCAATCACCGTCATTATTATTAATGCTATGATCTTTATTCGTTATAGGCAAATTACTAATGAACAAAAAAAAAAAAGAAGACATGTTTTTGGACTATACATTCCCTCTTTAAAGCTTCATTTAATATTGGACATTAAATGTAAAATAATGATTTCACAGCTTGGTATGTTCACAAGTGAATTTTCTCGTATCTTTTGGTAAACTTTAGAAAGAGACAAAACCTAGCCATCACAGATATATTTCCTTCAGATGCATTTTTTTTTTTCAAAATTGGAACTGACAGTAAAGGTATTGTTTACCACTGGGAGCAGTGATCTTAAAAAAAAAAAAAAATGTTCAAGGTATCAGATTTGATGCATATGTGTACATGTAGGTCAGTTGTGTCATAAACCTTCCTACCATATAAATTTGGCAATAACGCCTAAAATATAAGAAGATATCACTATTTTTCTCAATAAACCATAACTGTAGACAGTTCATTTTAGAAACAATTTTATCATAACGTTTGTTCACATTTTGCATATCTATTGATTATATTGATGAACATTTTTTTTTTTTTGCAAATGGTAATTAATGCATTTAACAGAGATATTCACTTACTTTGGCAAGGAACAGAATCAGGGCAGTATAATCCAGAGGACACCACATGTACCAGGCCAGTCAAAACAAAGACTAAATAGAGTATAGAGGACCAGGAACTCATTCTCAGATCTGGAGTGTCACGTTTCATTATGACTTCTCGTTCCACAAGGCGTTCAAACTGTAATCACTGTGACCATAAGAAAGGATCTTGAAAAATAAAGAGGAAAAAAGAAACGACAAAAACAATGGAAAGGTACACATTACATGATATGTAACATATCATATAGTTATGACATAAACATCTTTATAATGCCATCATTCACATGGAAAGTACTTTTAGGCTCTTCTTTATTTCATTGCACTCTCATAAAGGAAGTATCTGAAAAAAAAAATATCTGAAAAAAAGAAAGCCCTACATGATCTTTGCAGGAAATCCACACTTTGTATGTAAATGTAGATGATAAAAAAGGCAACCAGTTCAATGTTTTCTCAGTCCATTCACGTACGTGACACTGCCTGCACATCCACAACCTTGACACTTGTCTTTCCTTAAAGGACAAGTTCACCTTCATTAACATAAGGATTGAGAGAATAGCAATATTAGTAGAACACATCATTGAAAGTTTGAGGAAAATCGGACAATCCGTTCAAAAGTTATGAATTTTTGAAGTTTTTGTGCAGTCACTGTTGGATGAGAAGACTACTGCAGTGTATGATGTCACATGCGTACAACAATATAAGGAAAATATAAGGAGAATTTCACAAAATTTAATCTTTTGAAAAAAGTACACATTCCCTTGACTCGTTACTGACATATGTTATGGGTAATATTATTCCCATTGCCTTTAGAAAGAGGCAAGTCAAGTGCTCTTTTATTATGTGAAAAAAGTGAAAATAATATGTTGAATTTTCCTTACGTTTTCTTTATACTGTTGTACTCATATGACATCACAAGCCTAAGTAGTCTTCTCATCCAGCGGTTCCAACACAAAAATAAAAAAAAAAAATTGTCTTAAAATCTATCTTGCAGTATCAAATCATTTGTAATAATATGGATGTATCTACACATAGTAGGTCTTTAAAAAATGGCTGCCTCCACTCTGCTTGTTTATCAATCTCAGGTTGATTTTGTCATTTTCTCTCAGTCCCATGACCATATCCTTGGCTGCTTCTGTTTCAATTTTTGGTGTGACACACTTTAAAATATCATCGTTTATTTCTACACATCATTTTTAAAGACAGTTTCATGCACTTCAAAAAAATCATGAAATCATGAAGCATCATTGCAAGGATGACTTTCAAAAACTAGAGAAGCACTCTGAGAGCGCAGACCTGCGCCAAGTATGCAGCTCATTTCCACCACTGATCTTGTTCTTCCATAGAGATATCAATGATTTCCACCCATACGTACTGAGCATAGTGTGCTGAAAGTCGTCCGATTTCCCAATATAGAAGCCTTTGTTACGTCATAAACCCTCAGCTGCACGGCGCGCTTCGCCCTAGCAAAAGTGCGCGCTAATCCTGTACAAAACAAATGGACAGCGTGTGGTCCTCAAGCGTATTACGCACATCACCTGAGACGCGCTGTCTTTGAAGTTGTTGTTGCTGTTTGTCATGTGTCGTTGATTGTTTTTCGATCATGTTGTTGCCAAATTTTTACCTCCACGAAATAAGCCTTATTCAGTCAGACCGCAACGCTGCTGTTAATGAGCTCAAATCAAAAATTTATCGTACGCGCAGGTATTTGCGCATATCCTTCTCAGCACCCGAGATTTTGCGAGATAATTCAGAGACAAAGTGCATGGTATACGAGATTCACTTATTGGCAACATGAAAATCTACTATCCGTGACTAATTGACAGTGTTTGTGAATATTTGAAATAAATCACACCTTTTAATGCTTATGTTATACAAAATGAGCTTATGATACCATTATTCATATCTCTGCATTATATCGATATTTTCTAAACGACCCTGAGACAAATTAGAACAAGGCTTTCTATTTATTGCCAACCCGACCCGTTCATAGGTTGAATCACCACATGAATGATAGTCAACGTTTTAGATATACCTGTTATAATAGCACACTAAGAACTGAATTGGTCCCTCGCTTAGAAAACAATAAAAATTGAAAGTCTCGTCGAGTAAAAATCATAGTGTGGCAATTTGAGATACATGCGCTCCCAGGGTATCATTAGATAAATTACTCAGCAATGTATACAGTGGATTAATAAGGAATAATTATTCTAATACCAAAAAGAGAGTCCCAAAGAACTCATGTGAGCAAACACAGTGCTAGATCTTTTATTATTGATTTGTATGCTATTTATTAATGCACTCTACTCTTATCTAGTTGTGCCGGCAAAAAAAAGTTCAAGCCAAAGTTGAGCTGTCGATCAGAGTGGTGTGTTGTTCTTGTTGTTTACGTGGAGATCTTACACCAGCTGCAGTTGCCTGAACCTGAACGCGTATACATACATTGTGCGCGCGCACACACACACACCATAGGGTCCTACACTGTCATCTACACACAGTGTATTACTGTTATGTAGAGTACACGTTTACTGTCATTCCGCGAGGTGCGTTCAATTCTCCACTCAGAGGGAATTAACCAATCAGAAACGCGTATTCGCGGCAAACTGAAATCTCGTCAAAAATTAACTGTACAACGCAATGATTTATTCGCCAACCTGACCCGTTCATAGGATCAGTCCACATGAAGTCATTATGTTTTCATAGAATGATATTTCCTCATTCATTTTATACCTCTTCCATTTTGGTCCACCTTAATTTCGTCGGTCTAGTGTACCCCTTAAGAAGAATGAAAAATATGCAAATTTTGTGTTTTATAATTTCTTTGTTCAGTATATTTTATATGTCATAACCTATCAAGTGGTCGAATTTCCTCAAAGTACAACTCTTCAGCTTTTTATCGATATATAAATCATGAAGATTGATAATGTCGTTTAGATTTACAGACACTCTAAAAATGTGGTCTCCCAGCTCATTACGTATTCATGTCCGCGAGGTCCATGCATACGCGTACGATAAATGCGAAGGCTTTTCAGGACGTTGCGGTCTGACTGTATTACTTTAAAATCTCGTTCTTCAAAATAACCGGAAAAAAGCTACGACTATAATTTTTAAATCTTTTTAAGATAATAAGAATACCACTACCTTTGGAAATGAATCTCCCATACCGAATGACTTACTACCGGAAACCTCAGACTTTGAAGAAATGGAGGATATTTTGTTTACATCAAAGGGTGTAGAGAAGTTGCTTTGTGGTTTGAAGAAATGCAAGGCCCCTGGACCGGATGGTATAACTCCACGAGTCTTGAAGCAGCTGGCAAAAATTCTGGCTCCAATTCTTTGCAATATATTCCGGTTGTCGACGGTATGAATTAAGTGAAATACCAAATGATTGGCCTGAAGCAAATGTTGTACCAGTCTACAAGAAAGGTAATCGATCTACTCCTGTAAACTACCGCCCCATTTCGCTGACATGTATTTGCTGTAAACTAATGGAGCACGTTTTAGCCAGCAAAATTATGAAGCACGGGGACGAAAATAACATCATTTTTCCCCTGCAATATGGCTTCCGTAAGAACATGTCATGTGAACAACAATTACTTGGTTTCACAAGCGATTTACATAGGAACTTGGATGCAGGGCGTCAAACGGATGTTATAGTCATGGATTTTTGAAAAGCTTTTGACAAGGTTGGACATGAGCGGCTTTTACGTAAACTGGACTACTACGGTATCAGGGGGAGAAATCTGAAATGGATTCAAAGTTTTCTCAATGGAAGAAGTCAGAGGGTCGTTTTGGATGGTATTAAATCTTCTTCAGTAGCGGTAGGATCTGGAGTGCCTCAGGGGTCGGTTCTTGGGCCTTGCCTCTTTCTACTTTACATCAATGACTTGCCTGATGGTCTCGCGTCAAAGGTTCGCGTTTTTGCCGATGATGCAATGTCTTACATGACCATCGACAATCAACATCATACGCAAAATCTTCAAGAGGACCCATACAAAATTGGTGACTGGGCGAAAAAATGGATGATGGATTTGAACACAGATAAGTGTAAGGCTTTGACAATATCCAGGAAAAGAAGTAGGGTGCAACACGTTTATCATCTAAATAACGCCCCTCTTGAATCTGTTGAATCCGTGAAGTACTTGGGTGTAACCATCACTTCTGATTTGAAGTGGACCCAACACATCAACAATACTGTCAATAAAGCCAATAACGTGCTTGCATTTCTAAAATGCAATCTTCGCATAAAATCTTCTGATGTTAAAGCCACAGCTTACAAAACGTTGGTTCGACCAATTGTTGAGTATGCTTCCACAGTTTGGGACCCATCTATCAAGAACCTAATCCACCAAGTGGAAATGGTCCAGAGAAGAGCTGCGCGATTCACTTTAAATCGCTACCATATTACACACCTCGAGTGTCACCAAAATGCTACAAGAACTTAATTGGACCACTCTGGAACAGCGCAGAGAAAATGACAGGCTAATTATGATGTACAAAATACACAATAATCTCACTCCTCTTTCAGCACAGGACTATATTATCAAACAGGCTACTCAGTTAACGAGAGCCTCGCAACCACACTCCTATCAGGTACCTATATTCGAGAACTGAATCCGCGTCGCCATTCGTTCTTCCCAAGAACTGTAAGGAACTGGAATTCCCTGTCGTCAGAAATTGTTTCAGCGCCATCTATGGGATCATTTCGAAACCGTCTAACGGTTGATCACAGTGGCTAGTTTTTTTTTCGTCAAATTTTCTATGTGCTTGTAAATATCTGTAAATAAATTGTATTATAATGTAAATAGCACCAGTCTGCAAGAATCTTCAGTCTATTGAAGGAGGCAGACTTAATCAGAAGAAGAAGAAGAATAAGAATGATGTTCCTAGGTGTACTAAGTTTGTACATGGTACTTAGCTCTCTTTTGTATCGTCATGTAAGGTAGCCATTTTGTGTCCATTTTTATCGCGCGCCTTCGTATCTTATCATCTGTACTATCTTTGCGCCCTAGCAGAAACTAAAGATAGTAGAGATAATAAGATACGAAGGCGCGCGATAAAGATGGACACAATGGCTACCCTACATGACGATACAAAAGAGAGCTAAGTACAAACTCAGTACACCTATGAACATCACTCATTTCCAAAGGTAATGGTAATTTTATTATCTTAAAAAGATTTAAAAATTATAGTCGTAGCTTTTTTTCGATTAAGGGGATTATTTTGAAGAACAAGATTTTAGAGTAATAAGGATTATTTCATGGAGGTAAAAATTTGGCAACAACATGATCTCAAAATCAAAACGCTCGATAAACAACAACAACATCTTCAAAGACAGCGCGTCTCAGGCAAAGACACACATCACCTGAGACGCGCTGTCCCTGAAGCCGCTGCTGCTGTTTATCAAGCGTCAAGGCAGCGCGCCTCGGGTGATGTGCGTAATACGCTTCAGGACCGCGCGCTGTCCATTTGTTTTGTACAGGATTAGCGCGCACTTTCGTGTCTTATTAGTTAAGCGTCTTTGGATAAATTTCCTTTTGGTGGAATACATGGTATAGGAGTCTTGGTGAGAGATAGAATATATGATTGTATTTCAGTTTTGAAGAATGGGAAATCTGAGACAGTATTATGGGTACAGATTAGTAAAAAGGCTTTTGGATTTTCGTTTATTTTGGGTGTCGTCTACATTCCTCCAGAAAATTCTAAATATTACGATATATATTTGCTTTTGTTTACCATTTTTTTTTCTTTGTTGAAATGTTTGAATATGTATATGCATGTAAATATATGATATTTTTTCATTTTTGAAGCGCCATGAGCACTGAAAAGTGGACCTGTGCGCTATACAAGTAGCCATTATTATTATTATTATTATTATTATATCTATGTTTGATGACATTGCTACTGATTTGATCATGCTGAAGAATGTTTACAACTTACCTATTTGTCTTCTTGGTGATTTTAATGCTAGAACTGGGGCCGAAAGTGAACTATTAGAATATGAAGATTTAATCGACTTTTCTAACAACCATTTTATAGATAAATCTGAAAACTGGTTGAATCAACCGTTCCCGTCACACGGGATTAGCTTGATAAGAAAAAATTGCGATACAGTAGTTAACAACCATGGCCATAAATTTCTAAATTTCTAAACTATGTAGAAATTTCAATCTCGTAATAATTAATGGTCGTATTGGTACTGATAGACAACGTGGACATTTTACCTGTGCAAATGCAAGTACGATTGACTATTGTGCTGCATCATCAGATTTAGTCCAGTTCCTTGATAATTTTGAGGTTGATACTTTTGACCCTCTGCTCACTGACAAACATAATCCAATTATTTCAAAGTTTGTGGACCTGAGCAATCAGAAAAAGGTAACTCATGAAAAATTTGTTCAGACGTTGAAAACGTTGAAAGTGAAATGGAAGAAAGATGCAGGGAATGAATTTGTTAATAATATTGAGAGCAATGCAGTTGACTTATTGCTCTCAGAAGTAAACAGATTGGAGGGTCAAAATGTTAACCAAAATTCTGTTGATAATATTGCTCATTCCATCAAAGATATTTATCTTGATGCAGCCCATAAAAGTGGTATGATAAAATCTTACTCCAAAATCCGTTATTCCAAACAGAATAGCTACAAAAATAAAAGGAATTCAAAACCATGGTTTGGTGAAATGTGTGCAAAACAACGTGCTCAATATTTTCGCTTGAAAAACCAAGTTAAATCGGAAAATTCAATCAGTATTCGCAATGCACTCGCAAAAGCCAAGAAAATTTACAAAAAAAACTCTTCGTTCTGCCCAAAAACAATTTGATACGAAATTCTTGAATGATCTTAGGGGACTTAAAACGAAACAGCCTCAAGCGTATTGGGATGTTATAAATTCCTCAAGCGGAACGAAAGCTCAGACAATTCCAATCGATACTGAGACGCTCGAAAAACATTTTCGTGACTTAAGTCAATCTAAGAATACTAATTTAACTGGATATAATATCAACGCTGAATATGAGAATATTTCCTCAACCAACCATGCCTTGAATTGTCCCATTGCCAGTGAAGAAGTTATCAAGCAAATTAAACGTCTAAAAAATGGAAAAGCGCACGGTGAAGATATGATTTTAAATGAATTTTTAAAACTGAGTACAACTTCTTTATTGGAAATTATTGTCAAACTATTTAATATTGTATTAGAAAGTGGTATTGTCCCAACGGCATGGACAATAGGCCTTATTCGTCCACTTTATAAGAAAAAGGGAAATGCCAATGATCCGAATAATTACAGAGGTATTACTCTACTAAGCTGTTTTGGAAAATTATTTTCCGCTATTTTGAATGAGAGATTGACCTCTTATCTTGAAGATAATGAATTATTAGGTGATGATCAGGCTGGATTCCGTGATGGTCATTCTACCCTAGACCACATATTCGTACTTCACTCATTGATTGATTTACATTTACATAAGAAAAAGAGAGTGTATTGTGCTTTTATTGATTATAAGAAGGCATTCGATTTGGTTGACAGATCCTCTCTTTGGTGCAAATTGTTGGAACACAATATTGATGGTAATTTCTTTAAAGTAGTCAATCATATGTACAAGCAGGCTAAATCATGTGTATTAACTGGATCTGGTAAATCAAATTTGTTTGAGTGCAACATTGGAGTACGTCAGGGAGAAAATTTATCCCCTATGTTATTCGCCCTATTCCTAAATGACTTTAGAGATTTCATTTGCAACAAATACGAAGGGATAGATTTTCTTCCTCACGAAATTGATTCTGAAGCATACGATATTGGATTTGATATTTATTTCAAGCTTTTTACTTTACTTTATGCTGACGATACGATTGTCCTTGCTAATTCTGAAAATGAACTACAAAATGCTCTCAATGCATTATCAGAATATTGTAAAAAATGGTACCTCCAAGTGAACACGAGTAAAACAAAAGTGGTCATATTTTCTCGTGGAAAAGTACGGAACATTCCCATTTTTAGATTTAATGGTGATATCGTAGAAGTTGTTGATGAATACGTGTATCTTGGCACCAACTTTAGTTACAATAATAAGTTCCGTAAGGCACAATCCAAACAACTCAATCAAGCGAGAAGGGCAATGTATGGCCTTTTATCAAAAACGTATCATTTACGTTTGCCTATTGATATTCTTCTCGAATTATTTGATCAATTAGTAGTACCAATTTTGCTTTATGGAAGCGAAATTTGGGGGTTTGATATCGTTAATGATATCGAAATATTTCATATGAAATTTTGTAAACAAATATTACATGTTCGAAAAAATACTGTAAATTGTATGATTCTAGGCGAGCTAGGAAGGCTGAAATTAGAAAAATACATTGAAAGTAGAATGATAAACTTTTGGAGCAATCTTGTACATAGTGGACAAAGTAAACTATCTGGTAAAATCTACTTGATACTGAAATTACTTTTTGAACGAAATATCTATCGCTCACCATGGCTCATGAAAATACACACGACGCTTAATAATATAGGTATGAACAACCTGTGGAACACGTGTGAAACTACAAGTCGTGAATGGATCAAAGCATCGGTAGAGCGCCGACTCGTTGATATACACAAACAAAATTTGTCGTCTACTATCTTTGACAATTCACAAACCAAGACTTATCGTATATTCAAAAAATCTCTAAATTCCGATATTGAGAATTATTTGATTAAACTCTCGAAGAGGGATAGAATTATTCTTTGTAGGTTTAGGTGTTCAAACCATCACTTACCAATTGTTTCTGGGAGATACACAGATACTCCCAGGAACATGAGGATCTGTAGTCTTTGTGATATGAATACACTAGGTGACGAATTTCATTACCTTTTTGAATGCCCTGTTTTCGACAACGATAGGCAATTATATCTTTACAAATATTTTGTTACTAGACCCAATACGTTGAAAATGGAACAAATGTTTAACTCCTGCAATCCTAGAACACGTTCTAATTTAGTTAAGTTTTGTCATAAAATAATGATTTTTTTCAAGAACTCATAGAAAACTTATGGTAAACATTGTTACTATAATGTTAATTTCCTGTCTGATTTGTCATTTTTGAATATCAATTTTCCGTATTGAATCATCATTTACTGGTGCCAACCAGGACCATCCCTGTTTTTGCATTGTTTTATTATTTTTTCTTGTACAGCTATGTTACAGATTTAGTTATTTGGTTATTTGGTTGATTGCATAGCATTATACAACTTTTTTTTTCTTTCTTTTTTTCCCCAGTAAATTTATGTACCTTCATTGTACTTTTTCATAATTATTTATTTTTATTTTTCTTTCTTTATTTATCTATTTATTATTATTATTATTATTTTTTGTTTGTTTGTTTGTTTGTTTGTTTGTTTGTTTTTTTGTCGATATGTAATCTCAAATGTATAATTCACATGGTTATCTCCAATACCCTGATAGGGTGACATGAGATAAATAAAATTGTCATTGTCATTAGTGAGGTTCACACCTAGGTCCCTTTACCTTAAGGTTTTCTAAACCTCGAGGTTTTGTAAACTACAAGGCACTAAACTCCAAGTTAGCGTAGATGTAGACGCATGTAGTTTAGAAAACCACGACAAAACCTTAAAGCGAAGACACCACGACAACACCACAAGATTTCTTAGGGTGTTGTCGTGGTTTAAGCGCGTAGTTTAAGCGCGCTGTGGCAGCGCGCTTAAACTATGACAGAGCTGATGTGAACGGAGTTTTGTTAACCACGACGCTCAGTTTTTTCCACAATAGTGCGCAACCCTATGTGCAAACTAGGCGCCCTTTATTTTATATCGTAGTTATCTTTACCTCGAGGTTTTGCTAACTGCATGTAGGTGTGAACGGCATCGAAGTTTTGTCGTGGTTAGGGGAACGCATTTTTGCGCTCGTAGTTAGTATAACTACAAGTTTTTGGATAGGTGTAGACATGGCTACTGTCATTAGCCATGTCTACACCTATCCAAAAACTTGTAGTTATACTAACTACGAGCGCAAAAATGCGTACCCTTAACCACGACAAAACTTCGATGCCGTTCACACCTACATGCAGTTAGCAAAACCTCGAGGTAAAGCTAACTACGATAGAAAATAAAGGGCGCCTAGTTTGCACATAGGGTTGCGCACTATTGTGGAAAAAACTGAGCGTCGTGGTTAACAAAACTCCGTTCACATCTGTCATAAGTGAGGTTCACACCTAGGTCCCTTTACCTTAAGGTTTTCTAAACCTCGAGGTTTTGTAAACTACGAGGCACTAAACTCCAAGTTAGCGTAGATGTAGACGCATGTAGTTTAGAAAACCACGACAAAACCTTAAGGCGAAGACACCACGACAACACCACAAGATTTCTTAGGGTGTTGTCGTGGTTTAAGCGCGTAGTTTAAGCGCGCTGTGGCAGCGCGCTTAAACTATGACAGATGTGAACGGAGTTTTGTTAACCACGACGCTGAGTTTTTTCCACAATAGTGTGCAACCCTATGTGCAAACTAGGCGCCCTTTATTTTCTATCGCAGTTATCTTTACCTCGAGGTTTTGCTAACTGCATGTAGGTGTGAACGGCATCGAAGTTTTGTCGTGGTTAGGGGAACGCATTTTTGCGCTCGTAGTTAGTATAACTACAAGTTTTTGGATAGGTGTAGACATGGCTATAGTTTAAGCGCGCTGCCACAGCGCGCTTGTATACGCGCTTAAACCACGACAACACCCTAAGAAATCTTGTGGTGTTGTCGTGGTGTCTTCGCCTTAAGGTTTTGTCGTGGTTTTCTAAACTACATGCGTCTACATCTACGCTAACTTGGAGTTTAGTGCCTCGTGGTTTTCTAAACCTCGAGGTTTAGAAAACCTTAAGGTAAAGGGACCTAGGTGTGAACCCCACTTTTGTCATTATTGTCATTGTCATTGGCAGAAACTTGAGCACGCGTTTTGGCACGCACTTTAGCGCGCGCATTGTACCTCAAATACGTGCAGCCTGAACTCCCAAGTTCATTGACCCTAGGCCTACCCGCCGAAATATCAAAAATCCTTTATAAATTCCCCCAAATTCTCGGATCACTACCAAAAGTTAATCGTTTGTTACTTGTATCATTCTAAACCTTTCCTGCAAGTTTCATCCAAATCCTACTTTTTGAGTTATTTTGCACACGGACAAACTAACGAACAAACAAACCAACGGTAACGAAAACATAACCTCCTCCCTTGGCGGAGGTAATTAACGCTACTTACACTTTCTAAGCACACCTCTATCTTTACTCAAGAGAGCAATACAAGAAGGAGAGCTCACAATTTGAGCCTTAAACATTATATCAAGTTCATAAACTTGTCGTCTGCTCTACAGTATGCCCCCCCCCCAAAAAAAAAAAAAATACCATCCGATTTCCACATTGGTAATTCATAACTCCTCAAAACATATGTTTATTTCTTAATTGTTAATGAAGTATGATTGTTATACTTTGAGTTGTTTTGTACACATTACTGCATAGTTCATACATGTTTGGTTTTTCTTATGTTCTGTGATCAATTTCATTATGTATAAGCATTTTTTTTGTTTGTTTTTGTAATCATATGGTTGTTGTATGGATGTGTTATGTACTTTTCATGCTGATTACGTAATATTGTGCCATGAGCGCCATTCTTGATGGACTTCAGCGTATTTTAAGAGGCCACTATTATTATTATCATCTACTGATAAATTTCAATATGATTTAATTGTCTGAATGCTATTTTACGGTCTAAAAATATAACATCTTTACATACATTTTGCAGAAAAACCCCATCTAATTTGATCAAGTGGTCACAGAGAAATATAGTTGTAAAGCATGTCATGGATCTGTTTCTTCCAAGTTTAGCGCTTGAAGACATAATTTACCATTTGCAGATGAAACAAAAACCCAGCATTAGTGCTTTAAATTAGTTCTAAAATGTGAGTTAGGGATAGAAACAACCACTGTAAAAATTTAAATCGGTAAAATCGATGTTAAGTATTGTTAAATATACAAAATGTGAACAATAGTTATAATAAAAATGTTTCCAGACTAAACCGTCTATACAGTTACGGTTTATTGAGAAAAATACAGATATCTCCTTATATTTTAGGCTTTATCGCAAAAATTTTATATGACAATATGTTTTGTGATACAACAGACCTACACATATGCATTTAATGTCATATCTTGAAATTTTTTAAAATCACTGTTCCCAAAGGTAAACAGGACCTTTAATGGAACTGCATATTAATGTGTGAATACAATGGACTAAACTCAGAGGGAAGGGATTCCTGACATGCTCTACAAAGATCCTCATTTCTCTTAGACCAATGAAGCAAATTAGAAGGCATTTTCTGTAAAATGTAGGTAATAAGTTATATTTTCATACTTTGATATTGTATTTGGATTGATTCACTATTTTTAAAATTATCATTGTGGAGGGTCCCACTGTAATTTTTTTGGGGACATACTGTACGGTATATCATAAACACAGGGAATTTACTCAGTAAGCCATTTGGAGTTAGGTCATGTGCACATGAGTGCAAATGATCTTCTGGGTTTTTTATGTCTGTGTGTTGTTTGTTTGTTTGG
The DNA here is from genome assembly GCA_033980235.1 of Diadema setosum. Taxonomy (NCBI): domain Eukaryota; kingdom Metazoa; phylum Echinodermata; class Echinoidea; order Diadematoida; family Diadematidae; genus Diadema; species Diadema setosum. The sequence goes on from CM067079.1 coordinate 10,446,294, forward strand.
TTTTTTTTTTCTCAGTTGGTTTAGTAATAGGCACTTAACTTGTTTTCAAAGTGCATAGGCTTGCCGGACATAGCAATTCATGGAATTCATCAATCATGTTCAAACAAATATTAACTCTTGCAGACCAGGTGACCAGAAGGGTCAGTCAATTAAAACTTATGGAAATGTCCATATATTTGCATTGATATTATTAGCAATCTCTTGCTATTGATTGTGTTGCTAAATATATAACCCCAATCTTGCTGTCAGGTCTACAGATGCTCTCACAAGCACCATTTACTGTATAAGGATTTTTTTTTTTTTTTAATAATCACTGCATAAGCATGATTGTTTACCTCAGTGAAATAAAAAAAAAAAATACAGCATGCTGTGTCGGAACAAAATACCTTTTTCTGCTCATGCACAAATTGGAACCCAAAGCTGGCTTAATACTGGTACTTCTGATGTGTAACTGGATCTAGTACGTAGGAGTCATTTTCTATGAGCCTCTAGAGTTGCACAAAGCAAAAGAAAGGACGATAGCAAAACAAATAAAACATTTATCAGGGCCTAAACAGAAACCAAAACCACTACCGAATGTAACCAGATCTCATCAAATTGCTGAATATGCATTACAACACTTAACCTTGGCCTGCTTCCAAGTCAACTGTATGCTGGTCTATAGATTCCAAAGGGATTTCTACAAGGAAATTCTATGATTAAACTATGATTCAAATATGCTTGACAGCAGAAAGGGATTGTAATCTCACATGCACTTTTGTCGCATTACATAATAGTAATTCAGAGATACGCTTCTGTGTGATATCCCTCACATAATTCATTGGAACCAGGGAGGTGATTCTTCCCATCTCCCTGTTGGGGTCTAGGGCAAATACCCCCTGGGCAATAACCCCAGACCCTTCCCCGGGCCCTAATCCTAATCCTGAACCTAATCCTAATCCTAACCCAAACTCCTAACTTTAAACCTAACCCTAACCCTAATCTGTACTGTAACCTTACCACTAACCATTGCAGTCTTTAGCCGGAAGGTAATTGCCCTCTGGGGGTAATTGCCCGGATACGGTGGAAACAATACACACAGCCACTTCCAGCATGCTTCTGAGAATCATCTGAGCTGTACTAGCACCAGTGACTAGATTTCCCCATATTCGGGGAATCGCAATGTGGGGAGTGGCAAAAAAAAAAAACCAAAACCAAAACCAAAACTAAAACCAAAACAACAACAACAACAACAACAACAACAAGAAAAAGGTGCTTGGGTGATTGGAATTACCAGTAACATTTGCCTGTGACACATCTTTTTACTGTCCATTTTGATCTAACAATGGATTCTGTGATTCTTTGCAAAGTTTGCAGGTATGGACTGAGTGAACCTGGTGCCCGATTTTGCAAGATTTTGCAGCAGCCACAACATTTAATTACTGACTTTCTTCATCAACTCAAAGAGTGCACAAATTGAGCTGTGTAAAATAATCTCATCAAAAAAGGGAAAAATATTTGTAAATGGCAAAAAGAATTTAGACGGTGGAATTCAAGTTTAACATATGTATACAAATTAAATTCTGTTTAGGTTTGATGTCGAGGATGTGGCATAGTCAGCGGTGTATCCAGAGGGGGCGCCTCGGGTGCGTTAAAACAAAAGAAATAAAAAGGGACGCATGCGTCCCCTTCTAATTTTGTAAAGGCGCCTCCCCTTTATGGAATTTCTTGATCTACCCCTGATAGTGATAAGTTGGAAGGTGGGACTTGTTTGCGATAATTCTATATCACTCACACACAGCTAGAGCTCATCTGAATGCTTTACTGTCTATACTGCAGATTAAGTGTCTATATAAAAAGAACAAAAATTTAACCTTTACAATGCAACAACCACCTACATAATATCACATTTAAGATGATCATAAGGATTGAACAGGACAAAATGTAAAGGACTGGTGTTCCTTTTATTTGTATTATGTATCTTTTAAAGGGACTGTACAGTAATGGTTGAGGTGGGGATTCATGTTTTGAACATTCCTAAGTGAGATAATGAAAAGCCTCTTATGAAATATGAAAGAGCATGTAATTTTGAGAAGGATTCAACGTTTATTTGATGAAAATTGATATCTTTGTTTTTCCTTGTTTTTGGATATCTCAGGCATTTCAAAACCGATTTTCATCGAATAAACTTTTGATACCCCTTAGAACTGTACATGCTCTTTGACATCTCATAGAGTGGTTTCTGAATATCTCGCAAAACGTTAAAAGCTAAATCCTCACCTCGACCAGAACTGTACACAACCTTTAATGAACAAAAAGAACAAAACACAGCCCTGCCCTGCCCTTTTTCTTTTTGTGTACCACGTTGACTGTAAAAACGTTATCACTGGTTTTTCACTCATATCCAGATATAATAATATCACTATTATAATGCCGATAAGGTCTATAGGCTGCTATTGAACATTTAAAAACATCTAACAACAAAGGACAAATTCTGCATGAGTTGCAATATCAAATAGGCCCATTCACCATACATCATTTTTTTTTTTTTAACTGACTTTTTGATAATTGTGACAAAAATGATAATTTTGTCTGGACATTAAAAAAAGAATCACAATCACCATCTATATTGCTTCTTCAAAAATCAGCTCATTTTGAGTATTTGGGAAACCCTCGTGATTATTTATCATGCACAGTGTGTGTGAATGACATGGCAATTGAAGATTATTTTTTTCTATGATTCAACTTTAATACCACAATATCTCGAGTGTAAGGTTTTCCTGACTCATGCTCCTGTCATTGTTCGGGTATGCATTGTTCAGATTTTTAAGTGCTTCTCTCCTTGCAAAGTGAATTGAGGTGGTTTTTTTCCCCATGTGACTGAATGGTGGCAAATAGACTCTTCTTTTTTTCTTTCTTTCTTTTTTTTTTTTTACAATACTAATCCAAAACCTGATAATTCTTGTGTGCACAAGAGTCTACGGTTGTATGAATACTACAAGAACTTCCCACACACAGCCTCTTGACCAGTCTGAACACAGTTTACAAAGCCAATGGGTGATTTCAAGTTTGGTGCTAGTGCTAGTGAGCGCTCTAGTGCTATCACAGCACTAGCACCGGCGATAAAACCGAACTTGAAATCACGTCGGTGTTGGGAGTTGACCTCAAAATTATGACGTATTTCCGGTAATTGGTGCTGGGCTCGGTGTTGAATGTCGTCTGCTGAACCGAGCTCCGCCGTTTGTGTTAGCGATTTACGTGCTTTTTCCCCATTGACTAACACTAGCCCCTAGGGATTATCATTTTCTTCGTTTCAAGTTCGGTGCTCTGGTGTTAGCGTTTCCGTGCGAGACCCGTATTCACTTCCATAATAGATGCACGTTTTACGTGCAAAGTCTATGCTAATGCAGTGGTTGCCCACGTAACGTACACTCTAGACATGGCTATATAAATCTGAGCCTGGGAGCAAAATTAAGATAGTTGAATTTTGGGGAATGGATGAAATTTGTGGCATTTTAATCCGTCTTCCTCACTATCTGTCTTAAACTAAGCAGTTTTGGCTACATCTTTTAATATTTGACTGTAATCACGCGCCATCACTTTTTTTCGTCGCGCAATTCCCGCGGAGCTCGCGGTGCTGTGATTCCAACACCGAGTGATGGTGATCGATAATTTTGATCGGTATCGCCTCGTTAATCTGACCGTCGGTGTTGTAGCTCGATTTAACGCTGTTATTTGGGAGCTAGCCCTAGCATTAGCACTAGCACCGAACTTGAAATCACCCAATGTGAAGGTCGGGGTAAAGTGCAGCTTGAACTGCTTCACAGTTTGTATTTAAATTATACACTACAAAAAGTCCAGTGTTAATTATGAAACACTGAGCTGGTGTTAAAATTCTCAGTGCTCATTTGTGGTGTTAAATTAACACCTCTGGGTGTAACTTTTATAAATAAAACTATTTTTAGATAGGTAATTAATTACTGCTCTTCTTGTTGATTTTGAACTTCAACAAGACAATCAAAAACTTTCCTATACAAAGTACTTGTTTTTCGAAAAAAAGTTGTGAACACATTTACTCAACAGTAACACCAGTTGGTATGGTCTCCTATTAACACTGGGCAGGTGTTATACCATTGACATTAGCACCAGTGATATCAAATCAACACCATGCAGTGTCATTGTTGAATTAACAACAGTGCAGTGCGAAAATATCACCAGCTAAAGTGTCAAATTAACACCACGAAGTGCCAGGTGAACTCTTTTCAACACCATCACAACATACTTTCTACACTTGTCAGTGTGGTAAGTCCTCTATTGACACTTGATCTATGTTAGACTTAGATTTAACACCAATTAATGATGTAAAATCTAACACTGATGTTTTTGAAGTGTGGTTTAATAGACTCTATCACTATGCACTCTTCCCACTGACACCCCATCCTCTTGCACTAAAATAATTTTCCTAAATATGAAAGACTTAAAGGGGAATACTGAATATATTATATTATATATACGAAGTCAAAGAGTGGGACACATAGAACAATTTGTCGTTTACATAATTTAAAATCGCCTTTTTGAAGTGGAGTTAGAGGATATTGAATATTTACACCTGACACCCCCATGAAACCTAGGTCACAGCGGAAATTTCGAGGCTTTGCCGATGACGTCATGGGGTGAAGGGAATCGCGCAAAGTCTCGAGCGCCGCACGCGCGCGCCGCAATAATGCATGTATTGTATTATACAAGTTGTTGTATATACCCGGTATTTGCATTAAAAAAAAAGGAGTTTTGAAAGTTTGTTTTTCGATAATGACATAGTACGTCAAGGTCAGTGATGATCAAGATGATTTCTTGGTGGAATTTGAATGTGGAAGCGATGATGAACGGAGTGATACAACTGACACTAGTGATGATAGCGATGATGAAACTAGTGATGATGACCCTGGTGAAGTTGGAGAAATAGATGTTGATGACGAGTCGCACGGCGGGGCGCTGGAGGGAGACGCTGTGGGCGAGCTAGCTAGGGGAAGGCCCAGGGCGGGCCGGTTGAAGCGGACGGACTTCCTGGAGATTGGCAGTACGAGCCTTTGCCACACGGCAGGCAAGGGGACAATGCTGGTGACGCAGGACCAATGCCAGATAAACTTCAAAATTCAGATTGGTGAGATTTGTTTTTATTCTGAACTGAAAATGAACCAAACTTAGTGCTGACTTGAACTCGTACTTCAGAGCGTCAGTAGGCCTAACAATGTTAAATGAGTAGAGTCTAGTTAGGTCTTTTAACTTCAGGGTCTAACGCTAGCCCGAACACGTCTGGGCCCTCTAGCCTAGGGTGTAGGACGCTCCACATTGGGATACACTGTGGCTTCGCGTTCGGACTGGTCGCTGTACTAATTTGGGTCTACCGTTAGATTCTAGCTACGTTTCGAAAATAGAAGTCCATGTCAATATTTCGGCTGTGTGATGAGCTTTGATGTAAATGTGAGCCACATTAGCTTCGTGATATCGCTCATGACTGAGTGTCATCTCAGTACAGTAGGCCTAGGTCTTTCTATCATTAATTTATATCCTTAAAGGTGCATAGTCCCGGTAGTGTAGAAGGCGCTGTTGATGATACTGCCGATCACCGTTAGCATTGATACGAAGATTGCCAAAGTTGAGCTGTCATCAAGAGTTTCTAAGTAACGTTGCCTTCGTTGTCTTCTCTGCGCATCACGCAGTCTGTAGTAATGCCAGGGTGCGTGCATATGTGCTTCTTATTATTGTTTGTTTGTTTGTTTGTTTGGTTTATTTCTGCATTTTCTTTCTCCGAATACAATTGCAAATGAAAACAAAATGATACAGATACATACAAATCAATACAAAAATCAATACAAATATATTATGACATCACAAAAGAAGTTTCCTAAAGCTGTCATTCCCCTCAGCCTAGTCATGAGCCGAACTGTGATCGGACCACTGACTACAGTGGATCAGACTTCTTCGGACTCGGGGAAGTGGGCCACAGCGTAAGCGCCAAAGAGGAGTGTTATGTTTGTGAGTTCACTTGAGCCGAAATACAGACAATTCAAAGTCATGATTTGAAGCCAATCACAAGAGCACATCTGTACTCCTTTATTACTTCAGTTGCAGTCCCATCGTGTCTACAACACATATGGATACATGTATGTCAGTATACTGTACTGGCTATCATATAGTCTGTGTCTTCAGACCTCTTAACAACTCAGTCTCCTATAAAACATTCCTCCCCCTTTAGATAATTATACACAGGGATTTTTTTTTTTTTTTTTTACTACAAATTCCCAAAACAACATTTAACATACTCGTTACATTTCCGTCCTTGCTTTGATAAAACAAATACACAAAACATGTCTTCTAAACCAATAACTTCTCCTTGCTTATAACCAATGGTTTTACTTAAACCATACTTTCTGATTATCTATTTTCTTAGACACTGTTTTTGTGTACTCATAGCCTATGATGAAATATCTTACAATGCTTGAATTTTTTGTGTTTGTTTTTTAACTCGTGAAGCTTGAGTTAGCATACTCCTCATCATGTATGTGTATCCTGCTGTACAATCACAAAATCATTATAAAAATGATATATTTTTTTTCATCATACCATTAGTACCTGAAATCACTGACATAAAACATAACTTTCACCTTTTCCTGGCAAAACTGAGACTTACTTCTCACCAGTGCAAATAATTGAATACAACAATAACTTTGTATCTTCTTTAACCTCATAACCATTAATCCTTCACTTCCTTTCAACTTATACCCAATGTAACACATCAAAACGTTACACAACTCTTTGTACAACTCTTTTCACAATAACACTTAGTGTTTTTACTTGTACATAACATATTCATCAAATCGTTTGGGTGTTTTTGTGTTTCTGTTGGAAGTGCGTCTCTCTGTTTGGGGTGTGTGTGTCATGCCTGGCATGTCTGTATCTGTGGGTGAGGGGATTTCCTCCACGTTCCTGTCTGAGCGTGCTGCACTTGATGGAGCTTCACCTGCTGGAGCTTCGTCGAGCAGCTCTCCAGTCATGCCTGGCGCTTCTATCGGCAACCCGACTGGCGGTTCCTCAGGTGGTTGAAATGCCTCTGCAGGCTGTGGGATCGCACGTTCCTCTGTGGTGTATTTCCTGATCTGGTCGATGTGGCGTCGGACCACTCTCCCATCATCAAGCTCAACGTTACACATGACAGGATTGATGATTTCCGCGACTTTTCCATACAGCCATGTGGGGCCTGCATAGAAATTCTTTACCATCACGTGGTCACCAATACGGAAGATTCTCTCCTTCCTCCCTCGATCCCGTGTCTGCTTCATCAACGCTTGCTTCCGCCTCACCGACTTGTTCAGATCTGGCCGCATATTGTCAAGTCTCGTGCGGACTTTCCTCTTGAACATCAGCTCACTGGGCGACTTCCCCGTGGTTTCCTGAGTGTAACAAGATATCTCAGCAAGAACTTTTGCAGCTTCTTCTCCAGGTCAGGATCTGTTCCTTTCCTCATTCCTGCTTTGACAGTCTGCACAGCTCTTTCAGCTAATCCATTGCTGGATGGGTGTTTCGGGGGTGTTTGGATGTGGCAAATACCATTGTTTGTCATGAATGTGGCAAAGTCTTCCGACACAAATTGTGTACCGTTGTCGGTAACCAACGTCTCCGGAATGCCATGTGTGGCAAACACTCTTCTCAAGGCCGTCACTGTGGCTGTAGTTGTTGCTCGTTTAACCCGAACAGCTTCGATCCACTTGCTGTGGGCATCGACTATGATCAGGACATTCTCATCTCCGATGGTGGCATAATCACAGTGAATACGACTCCATGGCTTGTCGGGAAATTCCCATGGGTGGATAGGCGATGCAGCAGGGCTGTGTTGACTCTGCTGGCAACTTGGACAACTCTTCACTTGCTGTTCCAGTTGGCTGTCTATTCCTGGCCACCATACATAGGATCCAGCCAGAGCTTTCATCTTTACGATGCCTGGATGGGTGCTATGTAGCTCTTTGAGAATCCTTTCTTTCATGTCAGGATTGTTGGGTATGACCACTCGTGGTCCCCACAGGACGACGTCGTCTTCTACCGTCAACTCATCCTTCTTGTAGGAGTATGCCTTGATTTCTTCAGGTAGATTCTTTGTGTTTGGCCACCCTTCCTGGATATATCTCTTCACCTGCGTAAGAACTTTGTCTTTCCTGGTGGCACTCTTCACTTCTTGAGCATTAACTGGGCTCGTTTCGATGTCAGTCAACAGGTTGATGCGTGCCCTTCGAGTTTCATCCAGCTCCGCCAAATCTGGATGATCCCATGAACTTCCATCTTCTGGGATAGGCAGGCGTGACAACGCATCAGCGTTTTGGTGATGTTTCCCCTCACGATGCACAATGTCGTAGCTGTATGCCGACAGGATCATATGCCATCTTGCCACTCGTGTGGACGCCATCGGACTTGCAGGCTTGTGCTCCCCAAAAAGTCCTATCAAGGGCTTATGGTCTGTGACAATTGTGAAGTGTCGGCCATGCAGCTGTTTGTGGAATCTCTTCAACCCGAAAATGATAGACAGGCCTTCTTTCTCATATTGAGCGTAGTTCATCTCACTTGGCTTCAGTGTACGAGATGCAAAGGCAACTGGGCGTTCCTCACCATCTGCATCCACTTGGCTTATTACCGCACCGAGCCCATACGGGCTAGCGTCCGTCTGTAGCAACAGCGGCTTTGACGTGTCGTAGTGTGTTAAGACACAGTTTCTCTCCAATAGATGCTTAGATCTTTGGAAGGCAGCTTCTTCCTTTTTCCCCCACTTGAACTTCGGGTCGGGCTTCCTGCTTCGTTTTCCATTGGCGTTTGACCTGTAGTCGGCCTTCAGCAGCTCAGTCAATGGCGCGATCTCCTGGGACAGATTGGGGATAAACTTTGTGTAATATCCGAGCAATCCCAGACAGGCCTGAAGTTGACTCTGGTTCACTGGCTGTTCTGCTTGGCGTATGGCATCTACCTTGTCTTGTAGGGGTCGAAGGCCATTCTTGTCCAGGTAGTGACCTAGATACTCTACTGAATCTTTCATCAGTGCACACTTTTCCTTCTTCAAGCGCAATCCATTGCTCTGTAGCCTTGATAGAACTGCTTCCAGATGTTTCAGGTGGTCTTCATCAGTCTTTCCGCTGATGATTATGTCATCCAAGTAGGGCTTGCACATTGGGATATCTGCTAAGAGGCTTTCCATTGTCCTCTGGAACAAGGCTGGAGCACTTGCTATCCCGAAAGGCAGTCTTGTGTACTCAAATAGACCTCTATGACTGTTGATTGTCGTATACTTGCGAGCCTCGGGGTCTAGCTCGATCTGATGGTAGGCATTGCTTAGATCTAGCGTAGATAACTTTTCTCCACCTTCAAGTTCCTGTAGCAGATCTTCCAGTGTTGGCAGGGGATACTGCTCTACCTTCAACATCTTGTTTGCTGTCAGCTTGGAATTACCGCAAATTCTCATACTCCCATCTGGCTTGGGTACTGCGATGATTGGGCAGGCGACATCTGCAGTCTTCACAGGCGTGATGATGCCTTCCTCCAACAATCCATCGATTGCGGCATCTATCTTCTTCTTGGCAGCATAGGAAACGGGGGTTGCTTTGTAGAAACTCCCTTTCTCTCCGACTTCCTGTGGGTGAACTTTTGCTTGGTATCCGCGCAGCTTTCCAAGCTTGGTACAGTCAAATGTCTCTTTGTGTTTGTCAAGGATGTCCTGTAGGCTGCTCTGTACATTGTGGACAGTTCCATCATGGACTGGGACTTGGCTGTGCAGTTCAATACACGACTGCAACACTTCAGGGGCTTCCTGTATCCAATCTCTACCTAACAGGTTAACACCCTTTTCTACTACAAGGAGTGAGAGTTTCTTTGATGCTTGGCTGTTGTCAAACTCAACATCCACTTTGACTTCTCCAATGATTGGCACACTGCTGCCGGTGTTTGTCTTCAGAGACAGATGAGATCGAGTCAGTTCTCCTGGACTTCCCACTTTGCGATACACTCCGCTGGATATCATCGTCCATGGGCTACCAGTGTCTACTTCCATTTTTGTCTGATATCCGTTGAGCTTTACCTTGGCCTGGTAAGGCTCGCGATATCCTATCCTGTTTACTGTAGCATGTTGGATATGACTCATCTCGTTCTCTGATTGTTCCGGTTCCTCGGGAGAATCACTGTTACTATCATCATTGTTCATGTGATGAGCTGCTTTTGCTTGCTTGTACTTCAGTACTTTGTCGCATTGACTCATTGTGTGTCCAGTCTTGGCACACTTGAAGCATGTTTCGTCCTTGAAACGGCATGTCCATGGGGTATGGTAACCACCGCATCTCCAACATCTAGTTGTAGTGGTGCTTCCACTTGGGTTGCTTGGCTTTTTAAGTGTCTTTTTCACTTGCTTGGGCTGACGTGACTTCTTGTTTTGGATCTTTCCAACCGTGGACTCAGGCGTTTTACTTAGCACCTTCAATCTCTCCACATCTTGGTTAGCAACTTCCATTGCTGTAGCTGTTTGAAGTGCTTTCTTCAACGTTAGCGATGGTTCGCTCAGCAACTTGCGCTGGATACCCACATCTCGGCATCCCACCACTAGCCGATCTCGGATCATGTTATCGAGTTCTTTGAAGTTGCAGCCTTCACTTTGCTGTCTCAAGTTTGCAACAAACTGTGGAATTGTTTCGCCTGGCTTCTGGACAGTTGTATAGAACTTGCACCTCTGGACTATCTCGGTTGGTTTAGGCGAAAAATGCGATTGCAGTGTCTCTTTGCACACTTCATATATCTGCTCCATTGGCTTGTTCGGTTGTAGCAGTGCTCTAAGTGTGTGATAATTCTTACAACCAACATTCGTCAAGAAAATTGCCCTTTTCTTTTCACTATCAGACACAGTATTGAAAGAAAACCAAGCCTCCAAGAGCTCAATCCACTCATCATAGGTATATCCCTCTTCTAACTGGGGCACGTTACCGATCAGTCTGCGGGGTTGCCATCATTAATTCACAGTGCGTACATGAACAAGACTATTCTGCTTGTGCTACTTCGTTTGCTTTGCCCACATAAAACGAATGTGTAGTTGGTACCGTATCTATACACATATATTAACAATCAGTAATTTCACTGAACCACTGCCAATTGTACAAAACAATTTAGTTCACAGTGCTTACAAACTGCAACTACAGACCAACTATAGGGCCTACCAATCAGCTCATAGACTTGTAGTGTACACGTACCAGGTGTATCAACTTACAACCTGTAACCGTTTGGCCTATGCACTATCATTGGTACCAGCTTGGTATAGTACATTATGACTGAAAATACACACAGTATTTGTCTGGTCCAATTACAAGGCTAGGCTTGGACCAATTTGAGCTGGTAGGCTATTTGGTTTAGACCATTCACGCGGGCTTGTACTTAAAATAGAACACCTTCAGTACTAATTAGACTGAGCTTTGGTCTAGTGTTATCAATTTGGTCCTACTTTCATAGGGCTGGGACTAACTCTTGTCCACTTAATTCACTCGAGCTGTAGGACTTGCATGGTCCTACATGACTAGGGCTAGAACTTTGCGGTCCTTTATTATGTGGGCTTTAAGCTCTTACCACTGGATTAGGACTAAATAGTCCCTTACGGGCTTACCACTTAATCTTGAAAATGATGGACCAATTACTTGTATCTTTGGTCCTACTTTGGCTTATCAAGCCTAAACTCAAGACTTAGCTACTCAACTTTCAATTGCTGAACCAAAATCTTCGTATATTGTCCAACAAACTTACCACCTTGTGGCACTAGGCTGGTGTTGCATACATTATGGCTGTACCTGTAACAAAAGTTTACAACTTTGCATCCATGCAACAATAAACATCAGGCAATCTAGAGTGGTTCTAGAATTCTGGTTACAAACAATGTTCAACTGAGTCCATTGCTTCAGTTCATCAGTTAGAACTGCATGCTCTAATATTAGTCTATGTATGTTGCATGACTTGGCTGGGCTGGCTGGACCCGTGGTACCAGTACTAGGCTCGGCTGGTCCTAGGCTGGGCTGGGCTTAACAGCTGGGTCCTCGTTGCACTAGGCTCGGCAGGTCCTAGGCTGGGCTGGGCTTTGGCTGGGCTGGACCTTGCTGGGTCTCCGTTGCACTAGGCTCGGCTGGTCCTAGGCTGGGCTGGGCTTCGGCTGGGCTAGACCTTGCTGGGTCTTCACTGCACTAGGCTCGGCTGGTCCTAGGCTGGGCTGGGCTGGCTTCAGCTGGGCTGTCTTCGGCTCGGCTTTGGGATAGCTGGGTCTTACTCTTGGCCTTTCCAACTATGCTGGGCCTGGAACTGCTTTGGACCTCTGTGGACTTGGGCTTGGGCTGGCCCTCAGATTAGATCTAATAAACTACCGTTGGAGTTAGACTTCCATCTGCAAAGCGTCTCTGAACTACACAAGTTCTATCAAACAAAGTCTAGACACTCCAACATTCCTAGATCATGTAGCTTACTGGATTCTGTTAGATCTAGCTTACTTACGGTCTAGCCTTCTTGTATCAACATAGAAACCTACTGTGCAAGCGTCCATAGGTTACTTAGAATCCTAAACCGCTGTGGATGAATGGATACTGTGTATCTAGCCTTTGTATCAAATGCTGCAAAGCGTTCATGACACAATCGCTGGGACTGTTCATAGGCCACCACTGACTGGATCACAAATTTCCCGTTGCACGATCCAATCTAAATCCATTCAAATCCACCTTTTCTCTTGGTCATCCACAAAATTGAGTTGTTCCAGGCAATTCTCTGAAGAGATCCGATCCTCGTTGCCAAATTTGTTATGTTTGTGAGTTCACTTGAGCCGAAATACAGACAATTCAAAGTCATGATTTGAAGCCAATCACAAGAGCACATCTGTACTCCTTTATTACTTCAGTTGCAGTCCCATCGTGTCTACAACACATATGGATACATGTACATGTATGTCAGTATACTGTACTGGCTATCATATAGTCTGTGTCTTCAGACCTCTTAACAACTCAGTCTCCTATATAACAAGGAGTCGATAGCATAGGTTTCTATAGGAAACTAAAATACCGGGACCATGCACCTTTAACCCGACCAGACGCAGCTGTGCAGCGACTGGGCTGTATATAGTTATCCTTCACGCAGTCTCAACTTCACAGCCCGGCCGTATGTAACGTTAAGAAGAGTGGATTGTATAGACCGATTCAATTTCCATGACCTATTCACCTACCGCCGCTAGCGGCGCTATAACGGTCGCCATAACTGGGGGCCGGGGCCAACGGGGGCTCCCAGCGAGCTAGCTACCCAGCGAGTTGCACTTGCAGCTCAGCAGCCTAGCGTACCCATCGCACATAGTTAGCCGGGCCTGGCCGCTGCGCCGCGGCCGGCGACCGCCGCGCTAATATTGTGATTGTTTACTCACTGTGGGAAAAGTCATTCAGCGTCTTTTAATGCTTTTCTTTTGGACAAATTGATATGAGCGATTCAGACATATTGATCTACAATGAAAGCTTCAAAGGAAGGATCAGGAAAACATATTGTGCAGTTGCTGGGTGCACAAATAACAGAAAAAATGGAAATGGAAGCTGGCACGGCAGTGTGTGAAATTGAGACACCGCTGACGCATGATAAATTAAGGCAAGAATTAAAGACAATTTTAAAAAGTGAAATACAACGGTACAAAAAATGCACATATTTCGAAACAAACTATGTCTACTAGATTTCTCTATTAACTATTTTAATTAGGTTATCACTGCATTTTCGTAAAATATGTTGTTCATCTTAGAAGACAAGTTTAGATAAAAAAATTTGATAATTCACTGATTTTTTTTTTCTTATCCTTGGCGTCCTACTTGCAAAAGTTAGAATACACTTCCTGGCTAGATTTTATTACTCAGTATTATGACAAACATTTTACAGCCTACACTACAGCTAAATAAATGTTTCAAGATGCGTTAAATTCTTATATTGTTTTCACTTCTTCAATGTTCAGCACTGAATTGACCATAGGCCTATTGAATTTTGGCCTGGAACTCTGAATTTGACTTTTGATAAAGTGATACTTATAAATATTAAACCATGGATGGTGACAAACATATCCGTTTCATAATCATACTAAGAAAGTATGATTTAAAAATCGCTTTTGTAGATTATAATATTAGGCGTTAGCGTGATGTTTTAAATATGCAAGGATACTTAGACCTAAAACAGTAGAAGTTTTGGTTGTAGACATCAGGCGACGTAGTCGTTAGAAACGCATAGATTTACATTCCGTTTGGTTTACTTAGTTAGGCTTGCCTGAAGTTATCGACAACCGAAAATGATATAGGATGTAGGGTTCTAGAAGTCAATAGGCCTAGATCTAGTTTGGACTCTTGCCTAGATTTCTAGACAAGATCTAACGTTAGACAGATTCTACCCTGCTGGCCCAACACTCCCGAGTGTCAAAAGCCTGCCGAGGCAAAAGCCTGCTCAAAAAAGATTAAGTTAACTGATAGCTTGCAATTTATTGCGCCATATTTAGCTCACGATTCTCATCCATATTGTATCTAATTATATCAGTTAACTTGTCAACAGTCTAGGCTTACTAGCAAGACGTCTGCCTGCGCCTAGCAATAATTCTCCCCAGCGGTTTTTATTCTCTTACACAAATGTGAATATACGGGGCTTACATATGCGAATACCCATTAAAACGTCATCGCTAAAGAAATAGAGTCTACAAACACTCACGGATCGTACCTATATTTACCTTGAAATTCAAGTTTTGACTACAGCCGTATGTCATCTACCCATTCGCTCACAGTCGGTACAAGTTGTTTAATTCTATTTATATTTAATCAGCTAGCGAAAAAAAAAAATGTAGACTACAGTTGAGACAAAGCCAGATGCGTCGATCGCTGCCAGCGCCAGAGATAGCTAGCTGGCCGGCTGGCGCCGGGTGGTAAAAGCTCTGGCTGCCGCTGGCACCCTTGCCACGCACACGCAGGGCGCTTGCCGACCCGGCCTGTTTGGCCCCCAGTTATGGCGTCGCCTTAAGAGGGCGCACTTCCATGAACAGTTTCTTGAATCGGTCTATAGTAACAAAGGTCAGTGTACGATCTTTGATAGTAAGTCTACAACAGTAGATTTAGGCCAAAAAAAAAAAATTGTTGCATTGGCGTAACATGAGATTTTCAAATAGGGTCGGTCGGGCGGATTTTTTTTTTTTTGCTACCTGCATTTTACGTGTAAAACTCGTGCTCAGCTCAGTAAACAGTTACAGCTGCTGCACCGAATGTGCTGTGTTCATCTATTCTACAAATCATTTATGAGGCCGATATTACTGGAATTATACCCCTTCACAGAATTTAAAGATGTTGAAATCCCTATGAATATCCTGAATGTTTTCACTTCATATTTTACTATTTTGACTTAGATAAGATAGATGCAAATTGACCCATATGTACGATCTTTTCATCGCACACGGCGATCTCTATTACAGTCCCACATATACAGATTCGTGTAAGTTCTCCACACAAGAAACCTATGGCAAAACTGTGCACAATACATCGCAGTCTGAATGCTACGTATACACTGAATAAATCTTGTTAGAGTACGTGTCCGTGTTGGAAACAGATGACGTACTGATCAAGGAAGGCTTATGCGAGGCGCTAGATCTCTCCCTCGTACATCCGATATCCCCAGAGCCGTTTCCACTTCCGGGTTTGTGCGATCGCGATCGCAATCAACAAGATATTTGATATCGATAGCAAAAAAATAATAATAAAAAAACATGGGGTCGGCGGAATTTTTAGGGTCGGGCGGGTTACGCCAATGCAATTTTTTTTTTTTTTTTTGGCCTTACTATGAAAGATCGTACACTGACCTTCGTTATAAGCCCTACTCATCGAAGATCGACCACCCTCCTCCCTCAATGGCTTTCTTGCGTATAAAATCAAAAATACCTGGGTACGCGTGGGCCGGGGCGCAGGACGCTGGAACATTCGCATACGAATACAACCTTGAACCTTGAAATGATATTGATAATCCCTGTAGCAGCTCGTCTAAGCTAAACTGGGATGGGCTGTAAGATGACGACATTGGCCGACAAATCAAGAAAAAATAGGGGGATACATGTAAATAACTTTAGGAAACAGGAGGAAAAAGAATATAAGAAAATCCTCATTAGTACTACACGTAATTATTGTTAACACTGGCCTATTTGCCCATTCACTGGATTTACGCTCTTTTTAATGGGAAAACGGCGGTCGGTTTAAAAAATGTATACTTAGGCCTATAGCTACCAAGGGCGCACGAAAAAAAAAATTAGATCCAATTATTCACTCTGATTTTTGGAATAATAGACTGCAAATTAACCCTTCTATGAAAAGTTATCTCTTTACTGTAGTGCTTTGTAAAAATCGCAGTATAATTCCGGACGATTTTCGTCATGGAATAATCGACGTCTTTCACGATACACCACAGCAACTTTACACATTTGAACCGAGCAAACTAACGTTAAAGAGAAAATCGGCAAATGAGGCACAAATTTGGTATTGTATACTGTACAGTAAAAGGTCTAACATGAACATTTCGAACAATTTTTGCGATAAAATCTTGTGATTAATTGACATCTTCTTCTAAATCTGAGGTGAATTAAGGTGAATTTTTTAGCGTTTCTACATTTTTGTGTCGGATTTTTTGGCGATTTCGGCCCATAAAACAACGCTCTGTGATATCATGAGACCATGATATACTAGTACCGTAGTATCTAACTATACACAGCCCAGTCGCTGTAGGCCTAAGTAGCGCAGCGTACTAACAGCGTCTGGTCGGGCTATACGTAGTATCATATCTTATCACATCACACTCACTCCGTACTCCGGTCACAGCTCATCCTGACATCAGCATTCTATATCTAGCTAGGAACCCTCACAAACTCACTGCACGATTCATTCATTACTTCACTGAGTCCATTCAAGTTTTATCACTCTCGATGAAAACCGCAGTGCTCTGTATCGTTTATTTTATCACCAGATAGGCCGGCCGGCCTAGTCAAGACTTCGACTTAGCCCGCGCGTTGCGTATCTAACTTTAGTATTAGCGATCCACATACGCCGAATGTTTTGCGAGGTTTTTATTTCATTTTCGCCAATTTCGCGAACCTGGTGCTATTTGCGAATTTAAAAACAGGGGCGTCACCAGCGTTTTTTCAAGGGGGGTGCGTTTTGACACTAAATATAACGAGATTTTTTGGACAGACATTTGTAATTCAGGAAGCTCTCAATCCCCACACTTTTAGGGTTTCTTAGGGAAACCAAGCGGGGAAAGGGCACCGGCGTAGCTATACGCTAGGATTTCATCTTTTTATTGGGGGTGGGGTGGGGGTGGGGGGCTGTTAGTATGCGAGGGAGCGAAGCGACCGAGCCCCGCGCGAACAGGGCGAGCAAGCGGGGGGGGGGGGGGGTGGGAGGGGGTTGTTCCCCCTCTCCCACGGTGAGAACTTTTTGCATTTTGATGTTGTAAATGGTGCAATTTGATGCATGTTTCGCTTGTTTTATGGACTTGAAACAGTCCCACTTGTTTATTAAAGGTAGCAGTATATTTTGATGTCAACTATTATTGAACAATTTACCTATAAATTAATATAATCAAAATAAACTTCCTGTTTTAATATTTACACTGAATATCATGAACGCGACCAAGCAAGAGCGAACGGAGTGAGTAGGGGGGAGGGTGTGAGAGGGGGTGTCCCCCTCCCACGATAATAAGTTTTTGCATATAGATGTTGTAAATGGTGCAATTTGATGCATGATTTTGCTTGTTTTATCGACTTGAAACAGGCCTATAAATGTTGTAAATGGTGCAATTTGATGCATGATTTTGCTTGTTTTATCGACTTGAAACAATCCCACTTGTTTAAGGTAGCAGTATATTTTGATGTCAACTACTATTGAACAATT